>JALPQD010000226.1:1663005-2863005 GCA_023101885.1 Typhlomys cinereus
TAATGAAATTGGCCAAGAAATGGATGGATTAGAAAAAAATTATATTGAGTGAAGTATCCAAGACACAGAAAGTTAGACACCATAGGCACTCACTAATATGTTGATATAGTTCCAAACCCATTTAATGACATATCCAAAGGTAAATCTCTGTAATACCTACTATAATCGCAAAGATTATAAACAGGAGGGAAGGGGAAGGAGGGCACCCCCAAGAAAGGAGATAGGGAATCACGCTTTAGTAGAGAAAATAGGTCACTATCAAGTATTGCATGTAGTAGTGAGACATCTGGTGCAGCACACGCTCACTTTCTTTCCTGGTTATTTGTGACTGAAGAGGTTTGATGGACTGGCAGATAGATGGTAACCACTCCACAAATGGGACACTGATTCCACCCCCCTACTGCTGTGTCCAACTCCTATTCTTCCATCTATCTTTGAATGTGCTCTTATATTAAGATTTTCATTTAAAGAGTCTTTTATCTTTGGTTAGGAGGTGACCTTCCATACTAATCAGCATGCAGCCAAGGGCAGTGCAGGAAAAGCAAAACTGAAAGCAACAAACCATAATTCACAACAACAAAGACCCCACATTAATAACCTGGAACCAGACCAGCCAAATCTCTCCCCATCCTTAAGCTCAGGGATCCTTGAGGAAGAGGGGGCAGCAAGATTGTAAGACCCTAAAGATGGGGAGGACTAACAATATGCAAGATACTCCACACAAGTTAGGGATGCAACAGACAGAACTGGACTTTGCCTGACCTGCAAAATGGCTAACATGTCACCGACCCTCCAAAGTCTAGCATGGAGCACATGAGAGAAAGCTCCAGGCAGTAGGATCCTTAGAGGCAAGGGATTAACAATCATTGTAGAATTTCCATACTAACAGAAGCCCAAGAAAGGTCTCCCAGCTATGCCACTGAGTCCTTAACCTTCACTAGGATGGTTTAGCATTCACATAAAGGGACATTCCAGGGGATGGGAGAGAGGAAAGGGGAAGCACTGGGAGAGGAGGAGAGAGGGAGGGGCGAGAAAGGAAAGAGGTAAGGGGGAAGAGTACAAGTGGGGACTGGGAGGGAAGGAGGGAAGGAGAGAATTGGTGTACCTATTGAGCTTGTATGATTAGGAAAAAAAAATGTGGGAGAAAAAAATAAAAAGTTCTGACTCACATGGTCAGTTATAAATGAAAAAAAAAAACAAAAGTACTAAGGCTGGACTTCACCAAGTTTATTCTGATATTAAACACTTTGGGAGAAACTTGCAGTTTTTCAGATAGTTGCCGATTTGACTTTGAGTTCAATTGATAGAATTAATTGAGTGCTATGGCAAGAATATGAAATAAAATATGAATTTGCATTATTTTCCTTACTCCTTCTCTATACCATGTGACTTCAAGGTCATTTAGAAGATAGTCTTTTCCTAGATTGATATTTACAGAAGTTAAAGTATGAGTGTTTTATGATAAAAGGAAATGCTTCCACCGGGAAGTAAGACTCATAATAAGATCATTCAATTCTTACAAAATTCCACTTGAATGTAGGAAATACAAACAAATTTAGCATAGTAAATGGAAACAAAAAATCTTGTATGACTCCTCTCTATCTTAATTCTAAAAATCTGATGTTTGAAATGAATAACAATGTGTGAACAATTTAAAAATTAGTCAAGATTAGTCATGAGAGGAGTGCTAACAAGACATTTATAATCTATGCTTATTTAACATATTTGTGTTTATTATAATTTCACTGAGCCTCTGCATTAATATTATGAATTAGATATAACAATGTCTCATAAAATGTAATTAATACATAAAATATTAATTAACATAATAATCCTAAAGCTAAGTGTAAGAATTTTAATTTCTCACTTGAGCTTCCTTAGGATAGCATTTTTGCTGTACTAGTATTTTTTATTTATATTTATTTATTTTTCCCCTATCATAGAGGCTTAATAGGTACCCCAGTCCTCTCTCTCCTTCCACTCCTCCCCAGTCCCCCTTGTACCTTCTCCCCTTTTCCCCTTCCTTTCACCCCCTCCCTCCCCTTCTCCCAGTGCCTCCCCTTTTCCCCCTCCCATTCCCTGGAGCATCCTTTTGTGTGAATGCCAAACTTCCATCTGTGTCCTCCACTCTCGTGAGGTGTAAGGACTCAGGGGCATCATCCAGAGCCCTTTCTTGGGTTCCCCTTTAGTATGGGAAAACTACTATGACCGTTAATCCCTTGCCTCTAAGGATCCCACTGCCTGTGATCCATACTAGACTTTGGGGGGACATTGACATGTCAGTCATCGTGAAGTTAAGAAAAATGTGATTATGGCTATGACTCTAACTTGTGTGGAGTATCTTGCATATTGATATGTACTAATATTTTATTAAGAATTATTTTCACTAAACCAAAATTCCTTTTTTTAAAAAAATATATCATTAGAATCACTAAGATACCATGCTTTACTGGGCCAATGAACTAAGCAACCACAGCTTCACTTGAATTTTCTTTTTCTATATGAGATTTATTATTGTTTTGCAGTTATTAAGAATTTATTATAGGACATATTTCTGTGGGGAATAGGGAAGTGAAATCACAGCCTGCTGTGGAACTTCCAGGTCTCTCATGCAACAAGTTTACCATCAATGGCTTTGCTGGGACACCTCAGGAATAAAACAGAGGAAAGGAACCTTGTTGCATTGCAATTTCACTGCATGTCAAAAAGATGATGCTGCAATTGCAATAAAACTCCACCGATTGCTCAGAAAAAAAACAGTTGGTTGCTTTCTTATTCCTTTGGTATTACAATGACTCTTTTGTTTCTTTGAGTGTTCACACATCTAGGGAATAAGCTCCTAGAATATTCCAGGAGGAATATCAAGAGTATCTGTAAATTGGCATAACCAAGAAACCTGTGATCTGTAACTTCTGTGATTAGATCTAGTGGTACTTGGTGTATTCTTGAGCAACTAAACATCCCTGCTTTTTCCTCAGTATGAAAATATATTCCCTCAGCTGAAATTCATACTAGTTTTTAAACACTTGCATTGAGCGAAGCAGATAGGTCACAATTTGTAGTCATTTGCATTTTAATCCTATTATTAATAATAAAGCTTAAAACTTGCCAAAATATATCGCTGTTATAGTGAAATGAAAAGTATAGAATTTTTGCTGATAATTCATATGCAAACCTATCTTTTCAAGATTGCCTTTATTCAGGTGCCACTTAAACATTATTCTAGATTTGTAGAGCCTGGAAAGTTTATGGAGTTGATTTACTAGGATCTCATTTTTCTTCATATATAATAATATATTATTAAACTCAGAGATATGAGATCATGCAAAAAACAAGAGGCATGATTAATGTCAGCAAGGTGCAACATATATTCCACATGCCTTTTAGGCAATTCTGTCTATTCTATTTTTGGTTTGAAGTCTAAGGAGTTTCATCACAGTTCATGTTTTAGGAGATGCAAATTTCCTAAATATCTTTTTAAAGAAATCATGAAAATTTAATTGTTTAAATAAGAAAATGAATAAGTATGATCAGTTAGTTGAAAGTAATGACACTTTATACTGGTAGCTTCGTTCACATGATTGTTTTCACAAGACTGGAAAGTTATAATAACTTTATTTGCACATTAAGCAATCAGAAAAATGCACATATAGAGATCTTGTTGATATTTTATAATATTTTAAGGATTTAATTTTTTCATCAGAACTACCTTCAGCCTAATATTCTGTGGTTAAAGACTAATATGTGTCATCTGTAACATGTTTCACTAGGTAAAAGTGACATGAATTCAAACATCGGAGCAAAGGGTGAAATGGTAGGAAGACAAAAGGGATTCCATCTATCCATCTATCTATCTTGTTCCCTCTCTCTCATTTTATCATAAATAAATTAAGTAATTAAAAATTTTTAATTTTCAAGTATAACAAGAATAATGCTTCCTTCCATCCCCCTCTTTTCCAACCCCTCCCATGACCACCCCCCCCCGCACATATCAATCCATCCTAATCCCTCACACCTTCCTGCCTGTCTGCTTCTATGGATCCCAGGGTTCCCTCTGGCTTGTCTACTCTTGTGGGGGTTCAGGCCTTTATGGCTACAAATTTGTATTTGTTTTGGCCACCCCACTTCATATATTTGTTTACAGAATTTTGTTTCCCTTCACTCATCCAACTTTAGTACCCAAGATTTCCACTGTATGTTCTTCTTTATCTTGAGTTCCTCTAAGTTTATTGGGGCATGTTGGTATGTCAGTTCTTTTGCAGTATTACTAGTAACAAAACTAGCATAGTTTTCCTGAATAGTCTCACAATTTGCAATATATTAAAACACAAAACAAATGTGTTAATGTACCAACTAACTACTAGATACATGAAGGAATTACTTATCATTAAATTTTATGAGTTCAGAAGAAGGCTGCTTCATTATGAACTTATATGAATACATGATATTTTTATACTCCAGAATAGATTTTTGACATTTCTCTTAATTCTTTGAAGGACAAATATTTATTGCATTCAATGATAAGCAGTTGTTGAATTTCTCATTTTACTTTCTGTATACATTTTAAGTACAACATTTTGAACTCACATATCAACTTTTATATTTTATGAAGATAACTCCATATACTATATTTTCTTGTTTGTATTATTTTTATATTTATTATTTCATCTTGGAATGGCACAAGAGTGTCAAAGTATACATGTGTAGGTAAGAGAATAACTTAAAGGAGTTTCCATCTGTAACCTCTGAGAATGGGACTCATGTCATCAGAGTTGGTGCACACACTTTTTAACTGCTAGTGCATCTAACTGACTTTCATATACAGTGTTCTGTAAACAAACATATCCACACAAGTAAAACACAAGTTCCACAAAGCTAGGTTGCACTTCCATATGTAAGGAAGAAAATGAACAAAAATGCAATCAGAGAAACATACTATCCCCAAAGATAGAAGTATAGGAGGAAGCTAGTTAATTCCAGGTTTACTTGATTATTCATTAAATTATAGTAGTACACCATGTTTGTTTCTAATACAAACAAACAATAGTTGTAACTAAAATGTATCTTATTCCAACTGTATCACAACTTTAAGTAATTTAGAGAATAAGTTAAAATTAATGATTTATTATTTTTGGTGAAGTATTTTCCTGGTTTGTCTTCATCCTGTTGATGTATTTCACTACTCATTTAGAAATAAAAGATGAACCAAGAAAAAAAAAGTACTGATGCATCATTACTTGTATCTGATTTATCTTCATACCCCAATCCCACAACACTGACTATGAAAAGTTAAGGTTCTTTATTTTAGTAAAAACCAAATGTAAATTGTCAGGAGAAATAAAGGAAAAAAAAAACAGCAATTTTTTCTAGGGAAGATAAGACTATTTATAAACCTTTAAAAGAATTAGGCAGCTTTTAATTAATTCTTAATAGAATTTAGCAAACTGAAATCACCTTCAGGTAATACCCTTTATTAGTCTACTAAATAATTATGAGAAGTAAGAATAATTGAACTTGTAAAGGATACAAAAGCTGCTCATGTCACAACCAGAATTAAAGCCCATGATGCCTTAAGGTTTGCTTAATGCTGAGTTTACCACATTCAAGGTCAAGCTCCTGGAGCTGTTACTTGAACTCTTCCTGTAAAACAATTTCTGGGTTTCAATCCATTCTAAGCTTACTTTGGAGGAAGATCTGATTGTTACCCAAACTTCCATATATTGCTGCAAATTGTACCCTCAGAGTTATTAAAATTGGATTAATTTCCAATTTTCAACCTTTTAATATCTGGAAACAATCTTATTTATTATTAAACTTTGTAACACAATGTTAGTGACCATTGATGCTTGTTTGCCCACTCACCATCATGACTCACCAACTTTTTTACAAAGACCGAGTCTGAGCTTTGTTAACTGTAAAGATTCCATTTCTTTTGAAGATATATTATACACAAATACATGTCTTTCTATATCCATCTTTAGTTAGGATTAAATTCACTTCCAAATTCTGAAAAAGTAGAATGCAATTTAATTTGGAAGACAGAAAGCAGAATATTATCCAAGTTATTCATCTTCAGAAATGAATAATATTGTATAATGGCTTAGTCATTGTGCAAATTTCAAATAATATTCACAAGTCAGACCTTTGATTAAGATAACAGCAAAAAAGAAAATTTCTTTGGTTTCTTTTCAGATTATTTTTTATATGTAGTCATATGTTCTTGCATATACAGAATGAATAAGTGATGCCACAATCTTGAAATTTCATATTCGCTGACATATTCTACAGTGTTTTTACTTTAAATGAAGGAACTGGAATGACTTTTGAAATTATTAGACCATTAGCAGGGAAAGAAAGCACTACTATTAAGTTATAGATAGTTCTAAATCAAAATATGTAACCATCACTTAACTGGAAAACCACAAGAGGAAATCAATATCCTTTCTGTTGCAATTTGTTGTCCTGGATACATCACTATTACTAAGCATCAAGTTAATTCTGTGTGTTATATTTTGAGACTATAAATGATTTGAAAAGATTCAGGATAACTGATAGATTTTGAAAGATCAGAGATTTTCAGGTCTAGATACAAGAACTGTGTTATTATGGAATCTTAAAAGTTTTAAATTATTCATTACCTTTAGTAATCTAGCATGTTTTCAGTTCTAAATATTTAGTTGCTATTAAATCTAAAATATTATAGAATATTTGGCGACCTTATAAGCTATGCCTGAATACCAAATATTTATGTATGTATTTATAATAGCTTATTTTAAGTTTTATTGTTGATGTTGCTTTTCAAATGGTTCATAAACATTTAACGTATATCTGTGTTTGTATTTGTGTGTGTGTGTGTGTGTATGTGTGTGTGTCTGCCTGTGTTCCCATTTGAAGTGTAAAAATACCTGCACAGAGGTCAGAGGGAAAATCTCACTATTTGGTTCTTTCCTGCCACCTTGTGGGATTCTGGGAGCTAACTCAGATTTTCAGAATTGAATGAAACTATATTTACCCTGTTGAGCAATCTTATGGGACCTTAAACATTTTTCTTGACAGACGTTTCCTTGACGGACCATTTTAATGATGGACACCAAAATCATATATTCAAAATGTTACAGTAGAAATGGAACAGATAACATCTTTCCTCCATGCACATGAAGCAAAGTTGTTTTCCCTTTAAAAGTTAAGTGCATGTGTGTACTAGAATTCTACTTGTTTAAGAAAAAAAGCAATATTGAAATAATTAAAATAAATGACATTTTTTAACTGAAAAAAAATCAACAAACCATAATTCAGAACATCAGACACTATATCAACCACCTGGAACCAGGCCAGCCTAATCTTTCCCCATCCTAAGGCTCAGGGAAATTTGCAGAAGAGAGGGCGGTAAGATTGTGAGAGCCTAAAGATGGGGAGGAGCAACGATATCCAAGATACTCCACACTAGTTAAAGCCAAAGTAATCATAATAGGACTTTGCATGACCTATGCAATGACCAACATATCATTGATCCCTCAAAGTCCTGTACTAAAGGGGAACACAAAAAAGAGCTCTAGGTAATGCTACTGAGTCCTTATACCTCATCAGAAAGGAGGACCCAGAGGGAAGTTTGACATGCACACTAAAGGATGCTCAGGGATGCGGGGGGTGGGGGCAATGGGAGAAAGGGAGGGAGGGGAAAAAGGGGAGGAAAGCAAGAGGATCAAGGGAAGGGTGAAGGGAGGGAGGGGAATGGGGTACCTATTAAGTTTGTATGAGTAGAAAAATAAATATATTTAAAAGATAAATGAATGGCTTTTGTATTTTTATAATGATTAGGCAGATGTCATCATTCATTAATGTTAACCCTATGTTGAATAGATAACACAGGTCTGTCTATCTCACTAATGTGTCATTAAACTTCAGGTCTGTCTCACTATTGTGGAAGCAACATTATGCAAAAAATGAAAAAACATAAATGTTTATGACATAGTAAGAAATCCTTTGCACTTTACCAGTGTTGGTAAGGACTGGCTCTTGAATCATATTTCTCATTCACATCTGGAGTGTCAATTGTACAGCATCATCTTATTCTTTCCCATATGCCTTTTTTTCTTCCTTACTAGCCCAGATTTGCTTACATAGTAGACTCAATGTCATCTTGTTGAGTGAATAAATATGAGATGTCTTGAGTCCTCAGCTTACAGCTCTTAGAACTCATATAAACCCACCTCAAAATTAAGCCACAACTCCAGCTCAAAATCAGATAATGAGAAAATCCTTTTGTTTGTTCTGAAAGGAATAAAGATACATAAGAAAATTAAGAGAATTCACAACCTGTGGGGGAGGGGATATGATGAGGCAGCTCATCAGGTAAAGTAACTGCTCCAAAGTTTGGTGTTCTAAGTTTGGTCCTCAGAAATCCTAAATGAAGGAAAGAAACAAATGAAGTCTGAAAGTTGTCCTCTTGATTCCACTTGTGCATTATGATGTGTATATGTTGTTCTATCTCCCTCTGTCTCTCTCTCTCTGTTTTTTTTCTCTTCCCCCTGTCTTTCACTCATAAGTAAAGTGATGTGATAGTTACAAAATAACATGTGTATACTGGCAATCCTTCTATTGCTACAAATAATATGATCCTTTATTATAAATTCACATTTCTTACAAATCATCTTTTATGTTTTCATCCATCTTCAATGCCTGTCATAACAACTATGTAAAAACTGCTGTCTCATAGTAAGCTGTTGTCCTATCCGATGATATAATACTTTATCTTCCTGGAAATCTGATATTTTTCATAAAAAAGCCATTATAATTTTATTACTTGATATTTGATTGAATAATAAGATTTAATACAATTAGTTTAAATATAAAAGTATTTTTGTAGTTGTTTCTCTTCCAATATTCAAAGTAGATTTGATTTTAAAGTTTTGAAGGCAGAATAGGAGGCATATCTTCAAAATGAAAACCAATTTTAATTTTATTAAATCCTTCTATCTTTGCAGTTAAAATTGCTGTTTTTCTTACCAACATACTATTATCCATAATACGTCTATTAATACGCATATGCCTTGGAATGAAAACAACACTTCCTACTCTTTCACAGCTTATATTCTATCAGAGAAAATGCTAATAAAATATATCATTGAATCTTACATATTCTATGTAAAGAATTAGACTTTTACTATAGGATATGTAGACTTTCCATTTTGTCATAATTTGAATACTATTATAAGAGATAAGGTTAGTGAAACAGCTGTACAATGGTTAGTTCTAGAATGTTGTTTTAAAGTATATCTCAGTCAACTTTGTGGTGTCAGAAAAATACAGATTTGTATTAATACTATTGTTTGCTGTAACCTCACTGAAGGATCTCTTCCTTGTACATACAATCAGTTGTTAGAAAATATTGGGATGGATAAGTCAGTGCTTAAATAAGGCAAAGCTTGTTACTTAAAGTATTTGTTAGAGTTTCATTTTCAAACCAAAGGATTCAAAATTATTAGACAGTTTATAAATATATGGTACCTAATCCAGGAATTATGACAAAATATGGACTCTCTTTAAGCTAGCTTAATGACTGTGAATACATTTTTAAGATTTATTTATGTTGTGTGAGAGAGAAAGAGAGACAGAGAAAGGGTGAGCACTGTGTGTCCCTGTGGAGAATCAATGGTGACTTTGAGAATCATTCTGAATTGCTTCTATGTCTTTTTACTTTGCTCTGAGATTTCTCAGGCTCCATTCACCAGAACCAGAAGCACAGACCAATGTTTTTTGATCTTGGAATTTTTATGTGGGACCTGGGACTCGAACTCAGGATCTTCTGCTTGTGAGGAAGAGTCTTATCCTCTGAGCCATCTGTCTAACCTTTCTGGGATATACTTTAATAAATGACAGGTATATTATTTTATAATCTTACTTGTGTTTTTCCTTATATTAAGTTAAATATTGCCTTATGCTGTTATATCATGTTTGTTATTTAGACTTCTTTCTAATGCTTCTGTGATATGGGCTCATGGGAACTACTGGTAATGAGTTAGGTGGATAAAGTTCAAGGCCAGAACAGCTGCTTCCCATCTCAGATCCTCTTATTTGCTGTATGATTTTGGAGGAGTCACTAAATCATCTGATGCTTAACTTTCAAAAACAGGAAAATGATGTAGGAAAATGGACCATGTTAACTGAGGTTGATGTGAATATTGACTCCATAGAGTTTAAAGAAGAATCAACTCTCTTGTGGATATGCAAAATTGAGATTTGAGAAATAAGTTGAAAGTTACAAAGATACTTATATTCTTTGTTAAGAAGCTCAGTCTTGCAGAATGAATACTACATCAAGTAGTATTTAAACTACTTCATCAATGGTGGTTAGTAGCTAGTCACAATTGTGTTTCTTTCTGTTTTCCTTGATCATTCAATTTTGCAGAATAAGATCATCTACATCTTCTTCTTTGCTTCTAAAAAGATGAATTTTAAGTAAATATTGCAGAGTAAGATTTTATATATATATTCTTTGTTATTACGATATATGGGAAATTTAATATCCAAAGATCAGAAGGGACATTTATTTAATAAACTTCAGCACAGTGAGTATGTACATAGTAGGCATGCTTAAAGGTGATACATGACAAGGATGTATTATGATATGTGAATGAAAAAAATGTATCAGGGTCAAGGGTTTTGGTTATATATATTTTTATTTTCCCCATCTTTATTACTTTATTCTATTGGGTAAGAACATCAGATGATGGGCAGGTGGGTAATGCACAGGATTTGACCTTCTGGATTTATTCTTGTCTATTGCTTTTCATCACATGCCACCTGCTCAGGAATATGAGATACTAAAGTAGAATAACTCATAAATGACTCTCTTCTGATTTCAAACAGCAACAGCAGCAACTAGGAAATCAGATAAATAAAAAGTGAATTGTTTTGCTCTAGTATGGTTTAGAGAAGAGTCTGAGAAAGAATTTAGACTGTCTTAGTACAAACCATGTTGTATTTTCAAATTTTCCTTGTATTCCCCTCTATCATATGCATTTTTCTGTCACAAATATAAAAAAATTAGATATTTGTTGGGTGCCCCTATTGATATATCTTCACTTTTGTTTCTCAGTACAAAATCATTCTCAGCAGGAGAATATCAGGCAGGATTTATATCAGTTCTACAGCTGTTTGGTGTCACTTTACTTTGACCTAAAGAGTTAGAACACTCAGTCAAATCATTTCTTATTAATTTTTCCTTTTCTTTTTAACATTGTATACATGAGTATGGTAAATTTATAATATTTTCACCCTTTTGTTTGGAAATAACCCAAATTCCATCCTTTCTTTTTCCCCTTCATCTCCCCTGCCAGACTACCTCATGTTTTAAAATCTTTTCATCTGTGCCACTCACTGTGCTTCATTTAGTTAGTCTTCAATGAGGTATGTTTGACATGATTCATGTTCCAGCAAGTGTCATAGATCAGTGTGTATACTTTTAAGGAAACATACTCCTTTCCTTTCCCATCAAATTATTCTTCCATCAGTCTCTCAGAGAGGCTTGGAGCTTTTGGAAATCTTTTGACATTCATGGTGATGTATTAATAAGGCAGTTCCTGGGTAATTCTTGTGAAAGTACATGTTTCTGCCATGGAATCTTGCATATCACAACCCTGCCATATCCAATCATTTCAAGACCTGCCATAGGTAACTGCATTCAGATGGTGTAAGAGAATCCTTCTTTGTTTTTTTTTTTCAGTTTATCTTTATGTGGCTGATAAGCATATGACTAAACAGCTTAGAGGAACAAAAGGTTTATTCTTGCTTCCATTCTGAGTTCTAATTCATCAGCTGGGCAGGAGACTTTAATCCAACAGCAGAACCAGAAGAAACTGCCCACATAACATCTTCAAGAACTGCTGAGAGAGGGGCAAATTTTCTTACTTGCCAGTCTGTCAACATATTCCAAAACCCAGGACCAAACCAGTTCTGCAGGTCTTATCCACCTGCTCAAGGAATGGACCCCACCAATGGGCTGGGCTTCTCCACACAGATTAGATACTCTATGTAGACTTTCTGAGGGCTTGCCTCGACAACTAGCTAACTAAGAATGTATCTCAGTTTCCACCCTTCAATTGTCAAGTTGACACAAGTGTCTGACTAGTACACTTGTATTCACGAAAAGGGATGACAAAACAAAAATACCACCAGGTATTAAGAAAAATAATACTCTCAATATTTTTGTAGATATATTAAACAAACATTGGGTACTAACTGGCATTTAGATAATTAATATAATAATTAAAATAAAACAAGATAAATATGAGGTACCTGAAAATATTAAACAAAGAGATATGCTGAATTGGATCACAGTAATTTTATAATCATTTCCTTGGTCTAGTAAAAGTTTCAGATTTTCTTGACTATATAAACAGCTAAAAATCTTTATTGAACAACCAAACAAGGAATAAACTTAAATTTAATATTCTTGATTACACAAAACAGAATAAAAATTTATGTAAATATTACCTGCATTAACATTAAAGGAGGTTTTGCACATAAATCTAAGTATATTAAGGATATTCATATCTGCATTAACAAGCTTACTTCTGAGTTTTCACTAAAAACATGCTTGAATGATATTAAAACTTTATACAGAATATCTCTAAGGTCAATTATATTTTAAATTCATGAATAATTAGATTTATCATTTGGAATCTTTTAAATCCCTAAACATCAAGTTTCAGGGTAGAATAGAATTGGGCATTCCAAATCAGTCTCGAGTGACATAGTGAGATTCTGTCTTAACAGTGGTAGCAACATGGAGGTTTTAGAATTGGTACAGTCTAAATTTTATTTAAGAAGAATTGCTATGAAAATTTAAAGGAATTGCATATTGTAGATAGATAATACCTATGTGAATGTGTAATCATGGTATTTGATACAGAATCTACATAAGGATTTTCAACCTGGGCCTCATGGGCAGCCTACATCCGTAGACAGCTGCATTATATTGGCAGATGGCAACATCATGTCTTTGTTTCAAAATGTTGGATAGCTATGCAGTCCAGATGGTATTGTTCTGGAGGCAATATTGTTCAAATGAATGTGTATCTTTCTATTTATAACTGACAATCAAATATTTATTTACCAAAAAAATTTTGAAATTTTCCTAAAATTCTGAGTATTAGAAATTTCTAAGATATATTTATGTAAAGGAAAAACAATATTATATATATATACATATGTATACATTGAATCACGTATAGTATACAAGTAAGCATTACACATAATGATCATAAAGGAGGCATTCAAAATTTCTGATAGTTCATAAGAAAAATATTTAACACATGACATTCACTTTGTTAGCCAGCAACAATGATGAATTTGTCCAAGGTGACTTAAGCATATTAGCTTCTGTTCACAAGTGGACGATGCCAGACATATATGCCATTGGTGATGTGCTATCATTGACTGTTTTTTTTTCATCAGGTTTATTCCTGTTAGCTAAAATAATGCAGGTGAAACTTATGAATTGTAAATAATTTGTTTTAAAAGGTTCAATACATTTAGTAAGTTCCATCATAACACATTTTTTTACTAAAGTATTTTTCTTCAAAAATTTCCACCCTTATTTTAGGAATATTGTTGTGACACTTTGTAAATATATATGTATATAGATCTTTATTTATTTATTTATTTATTTATTTTTACTATTATTATTTCTGCTCATACAAACTTAACAGGTACACTGGTCCCCTCCCTCTCTCCACCTCCCCCAACCCTCCTGCTCCCCTTTCCCCTCTCCCCTTCCTCCCTATCCCCCAGTGTCTCCCTCCCATCCCCAAAGCATCCTTTACTGTGCATGCCAAACTCTCCTCTGGGTCCTCCTCTCTGATGAGGTGCAAGGACCCAGGGGCATATCCTAGAACCCTTTCCTGTGTTCCCCTTAAGCTTAGGAACACTACTGTGACTGTCAGTCCCTAGCCTCCAAGGATCCTAGTGCCTTTAGTCCATGCTAGACTTCGTGGGGTCAATAATGTGTTGGACATAGCACAGGTCATGCAAAGTCCTATTATGATTGCTTCAGCCCTAACTTGTGTGGAGTATCTTGCAATATGTATATAGATCTTGTGTGTCTTGATAATATCTGTTTTCACAAAGATTTGGTATCATTTTACTTTGCCTTTACAATAAAATATGCTAATTTTTCTGAATAGATAATATTACTACTCTGTTACTAAGTCCAATTTTGAAAAGGTATAATACAGCAAAGATATTCTATAATAAAATAGTAAGAAAAAACTGCTTATTAATTATATCATGATATTTAATATATCTTATATTCAAGTTAAAATGAAATACTTGAGAGTAATATTTTCACAATCGTATATGATACAATATTTTCTTGATTCAATTCTTTCATTTATTCTTACCAATTAACATCTCATTTTTCTAAGTGATTTACAAAGAGTCCCCAAAAATAAAATCAGTGCTTTTAAACCATATGCTTTTGTTTGACATTCTTTCAACAAAAGCTTTGTTTAGTCTCATTATTTATATAAGTGGTAGATATTCCACAAAACTAAGAATATTATCCAGCCTGAACTCACCACTTAGATTTCTAAGCTTTAATGCTAAGGTAAGTTTTAGTCATTGATAATTATTTCTTGCTAAACAGTATTTCTACCATTGCTCTCAGAGCTCTCATAGGTCCAAAGGCCATCATTCAGGCATACTTTAGGTTTCACATATTTTTATCTCTTTGTGTAGGAGTTGGAGCACAAGAGGTACATTGTAATAGCTTTTTTCCTCAAAAACACGAAAAACAGTATTGTAAATATGCATAGTCTATTCATAGACTGAACTTCAGCTGAACTTCATCTATGGAAAATAAAAAGGTAGTGATCCCTTTTCTTGTAATTTGAAGCATACATTTTGTCAATATTTACTGTGTGCCTACTAGTCTTAAAACACTTAAAACATACTACAATGGAATAAACTCTGCCCTTGATGTTCAAAACAAGAGAAATTTAATCCTTTTATCTGTTCCTCACATTATAATCACATTATCAGTTAATTCACTACATCTTGGCCCTGAGATTTCTATGTGAAACGATAGAAAATATTATTATTTTTTATTTCTTCCACTCATACAAAGTTGATAAGTACCCCATTCCCCTCCCTCCCTCCACTCCTCCCTGGATCCCCTTGCTCCCTCCACACTTTTTCCCTTTCCTTTTCCCCCTTCCTCCCAAGGTTCTCTGGTGTTAAGGCAAGTGTGCATGTGGACATGACACAATGATGACATTCTGTTGTGAACGTGTGCACTATGAAGACTCATTGTTTTTATTATGACTACAGAGTTTCATATGTTACCAGTCTGTCTAAAATGAATGAATATTCAAACAGCCTCATGGTAAGATTATGGTACCTGCAGAAAGTGAAAACTAAATTAAATCCCTCAGACTTTCATGCTTATAAGGAGTGGAAAGAGGAATAGAATGTTAAAATATGCTGGATGCTAATGAGGTAAAGAGAAACACTCTCTAAACAGTTTGTTTTTGATCACAGAAAAAGAATATCAAGGGGAGGGGGCACTGAGAGAAAGGCAGGAAGGGGAAAAGGAAGGTGAAAGGGAGGAGGGAGCAAGGGGATGCAGGGAGGGGTGGAGGGTGGGAGAGGATGGGGTATCTATTAAATTTGTATGAATGGAAAAAAATTTAAAAATTTAAAATTAAATAAAAGAGTCCTTTCCTCAGCCACCCAGGACACGAGCAGTCCAGCCAGAACACACTGCGCCCTAGGTAAGCACCCCTTGCTCACACCCTGGTAACCCACTAGTCCCAGCTCCTCCCACAAACCAGTCATAACAGGCATTGCTCCTGGCCGGGGAGGACCTCTGGGCCCTCCCCAGTTCCCCAAGTTAATTACTGCCCACCATCAGCACCTCTCCCCTTTCCCACGCTCCTGTCCGGGATGCAGATTGCAGCCAGAACACACTGTGCCCTAGGAAAGCATCCCCTGCTCACTCCCAAGCCCCTGGTAACCCACTAGTCCCAGCTCCTCCCACCAGTACGTTTGATGCAGGGGCTGCTCCTGGCTGGGGAGGACCCCTGAGCCACTCCCCAGCTCCACTAGTTAATTGTGCCACACACAAGCACCTCACCCCTTTCCCCACCCTTCAGAGATTGCACTCATTCCAGCCAGGACACATTGAGCCCTAGGTAAGCACCCTCCCCTTACCCCCAACACTCTGGTAACCCACTAGTCCCATGTCCTCCCACCAGCTCTTCCCACCAGTGCTGCTCCAGTCCAACTAATTCAGTTCAGTCAAAAACACACAGAAATTGAAAGAAGGTCTTAAGAGATAAAACAACAATGCCCAAGTCAAAGTGCAAATCCATGAGAAACAAAACCCAAGAAAACAAATCTCCCACTGAAGGAATTAACCCCATAATGATAGACTCCAACCAGAACAAATCCACGGAAAATAACCAAGAAAGTCTGACCCAAGATAATGACTGTCAAAACATGATCATTACTATGATCAATATTACGAAAGAGGAAATCTGGGAGGAGTTAAATAATCGCATCAATCACTTTGAAGAGGAACACAACAGACACTTGGAGGAATTGAGAAAAACAGTTCAAGAAACAAAAATATGCATAGAGCAGTTAAAACAGCCTCAAGCAGAGTTTAAAACTGAGTAAAAGACAAGATATCTTCAACCCAAAACTCAACAGAGAGTCTTATCAGCAGAACTAACAAGCAGAAAACAGAATTTCAGACATTGAAGACAAAGTGGGAGTATTAACCAGCTCAATGGAAGAGGTGTTAAAGCCAAAAAGATATTTGAGAGAAATATTCAAGAGATATGGGATACCCTGAAGAAGCCTAACATGCGTATTCATGGAATACCAGAGCAAGAATCCCAAAACACCACACCTGAGGAAATTTTTCAAACTATCATCAAGGAAAACTTTCCTCACCTACAAAAAGAGAGGCCCATCCATATAAAGAGGCATTCTGCACCCCAAACAGATATGATCAAAGTAAAAAACTTGCCACAGCAAAAAATAGTTAAAACACTCCACATTCAAGACAAAGAAATGGTGCTGAGAACTTCAAGGGAAAAAAGTCGCTTTTAAAGGTAAACCTATTAAAATAACAAATGACTTCTCAATGGAAACAGCAAAAGCAAAAAGAGCTTGGGGAGATGTACTACAAGTATTGAATGAGCAAAAATATCAACCCAGACTGCTATAACTGTCAAAACTATCCATCATGATCAAGGGAGAAAGAAAAGTTTTCCAGCACAAAGACAACTTGAAGGCTTACATGTCCACCAAACCAGGCCTTCAATAAATGCTAGATATAATACTCAAGCTTGAAGAAAAAACAAACATATACGGAAGGACAGAAGGGAAGTATAATACTACCAAACCCTAAAAGCAAAACAATACACTTACAAAAGCCACTAAACATAATAAATGTCCGGAATTAAAAATAATTTCTCCATAATAACATTAAATGTTAATAGAATTAATTCTCTGATCAAGAGACACAGATTACAAACTTGGATTAAAAATTACAGCCCATCAATCTGCTGCCTGCAGGAAAACCATCTCACCACAAAAGATAGGCACATCCTAAAAATAAAAGGCTAGTCCAAAATTCTGCAAGCTAATGGAACCAGGAAACAGGCAGAAGTAGCCATTATGCTATCAAACAAAGTGGACTTCAAACCAAAAAAAATATAAGAGACATGGATGTATACTACATTTTAGCCACAGGTATAATTCACCAGGAAGCCTTCATAATACTGAACTTATATGCACCCAATATGGGCCCCCTCCAAATTCATTAAACAAACCCTGCCACATGGAAAGTGAGAAATCAACCCGAATCAATAATTCTTGAGGATTTCAAAACCGCCCTCTCACTATGGGATAGATCAACAGATAAAAAACTTAAAAGAGACACTTTGGAACTTCAACCTTACTGAAATGGACCTTACTGATCTCTATCGAACTTTTTATCCATGCACTAAAAAATACACATTATTCTCAGTAGCACGTGGAACTTTCTCTAAAGCAGATCACATATTGAGCCACAAAACATATCTCTACAGATACAGGAAAGTCGAAATTCTAGCCTGTACCTTATCAGACTACCATGGCTTAAAGATTGACATCCATAACACAACAAACAAGAGAAAATACACTAACTCCTGGAAACCTAACACTATGATGCTCAATGAGAATTGGATTCAGGAAGACATTAAAAAGGAAATTCAAGATTTCTTGAAAGTGAGCAATAATGAAAATACAACTTACCAAAATCTTTGGGACACAATGAAAGCTGTACTAAGAGGTAAGTTCATAGCTCTTAATGCCTACATCAAAAAAAAAAATGGAAACATCAGAAATACATAATTTAACAATGCAGCTTAAAGCTTTAGAGACACTAGAGCAATCCAATCCCAAAAGCAGTAGAGGAGAGGAGATTGGCAAAATAAGGGGACAAATATCCGAAATCGAGATTAGGAAAACAATACAGAAAATCAATCAGTCAAAAAACTGGTTTTTTGAAAAAATCAGTAAGGTTTGTACACTCATAACTAAATTAATCAAAAGCAAGAGAGAGAAAACACAAATTAACAAAATTAGAAATGTAAATGTAGTTATCACTACAGATACTCAAGAAATCCAGAGAATCATGTATCATATTTCAAAATCTTATACTCTGTGAAATTTGACAACGCAGAGATGGATGAATTCCTAAGTAAACACAACTTACCAAAAAATGAAATACCTCAGTATAAACCTAACCAAGGAAGTAGGAGACATTTACAATGAAAACTTTAAAACCCTAAAGAAATAAATTGCAGAAGATACCAGAAAGTAGAAAGACCTCTGATGTTCCTGGATTGGCAGAATCAACATCATAAAAATGACCATCCTATCAAAGGCAATATACAGATTCAATGCTATACCAATCAAAATCCCAAAACAATTCTTCAGAGAAGTTGACAAAACAATCTCAGAATTCATATGGAAGCACAAAAGACCCAGGATAGCAAAAAACAATCCTGAGTAACCAAAAGAATGCTAGAGATATAACCATACCAAACCTTAGTCTGTACTACAAATCCATAGTTGTAAAAACAG
Source organism: Typhlomys cinereus (assembly GCA_023101885.1). Taxonomy (NCBI): domain Eukaryota; kingdom Metazoa; phylum Chordata; class Mammalia; order Rodentia; family Platacanthomyidae; genus Typhlomys; species Typhlomys cinereus. The sequence goes on from JALPQD010000226.1 coordinate 1,682,146, forward strand.
CCCGGTACTGGCTCCAAAATAGACAAACAGATCAGTGGATAAGAGTTGAAAACCCAGATAAAAGCCCACACAACTACGACCATTTTATCTTTGACAAAAGGGTCCAAAACATCCAATGAGAAAAGAACAGCATCTTCAACAAATGGTGCTAGGCAAAACTGGATCTCCACATGCAGAAGATTAAAACTGGACCCGAATTTGTCACCATGTACAAGAATTAATTCCAGATTGATCAAGGACCTCGACATAATGCCAGAGACTATAAAGTCCATAGTTGAAAGAGTAGTGAACTCCCTTGAACTGATTCGGCTAGGCCAACAGTTCCTCATCAGAAATCCAATAGCACAGTAACTACAACCAACACTCAACCGATGGGATCTTGTGAAAATAAAGAGCTTCTGTTCAGATAAAGAGATTGTAACTCCAGCACACAGGCAACCCACAGAATGGGAGAAAATCTTCACTAACCACATATCTGATACAGCTCTATTATCCAGAGTGCACAAAGAACTTAGAAATCTAAACACCATGGAAACAAATGGGCCAATTAAAAATGGACCTTGGAACTTAAAAGAAACTTTACCAGGGATGAAATTAAAATGTCTAACAAATATCTTAAAAATGCTCCACATCCTTAGATATCAGGGAAATGCAAATCAAAACTTCCCTGAGATATCATCTCACCCTGGTCAGGATGGCCGAAATCCACAATACAAACAATTCCAAATGCTAGAGAGGATGTTGAGAGAGGGGAACTCTCCTACATTGCTGGTGGGAATGCAGACTCATATGACCACTCTGGTGAGCCATCTGGAGATTCTTAAAGAAATTAAAAATTGAAATGCCATATGACCCTGCTATTCCACTTCTGGGAATAACCCCACACACAGCAAAAATTCACCTTGATAGCACAAGCACAACCATGTTCAGAGCAGCACTGTTTATAGTAGCAAAGTCATGGAAGCAACCCAAATGTCCCACAGTTGACGAGTGGATAAGGAAAATGTGGTACATTTATAAAATGAAATACTACTCAGCTATCAAAAATGATGAATTAATGAAATTTGCTGGGAAATGGATGGAATTAGAAATAATTATATTGAGTGGAGTATCTCAGACACAGAAAATTAAGAAATGTATTGCCGTGCTCTCAGCAGTTAGTGCGGAAGGGAGTGCTGGTCCAGCCAGGCACAACCTGGGACTTAGCAGAATGATGAGTGTTGCTATCCCGGACCCCCTCACCACCAGAGAAAGACACACCAGGCCAGGAGCTCTGTTGAATCAGGAACCAACTTTATTGCAACAGTCAGGCCCTTACATACCCCACCCGACAGCCCATAAATTCTAGCGTAAGTCTTTGCTGATTGGACCTCTCAGCTAGGCAGTTTAACAGCACCAACTATAGAAGGCATAGTCTCGTGAGAGTCTAGTCTCATGAGATTATTATGGGCTAGTGGGGCGTTACTATGGGTCAGTTGCTGTTGCAACCTAAGGCTATAGTGCATCAGCCACAAGCCTGTGCTGAATTATGCTGATGAGGCAGCTTAAAAAGATCATGAAACTCTAGCCAGGCTCAGGAAGTTCCAACAGGCCTTGTCCAGGGTCTTGACGAGGCCCAACACTGTATGTACTCCCTAATAAGTGGATCCTAGTACCAAACCCAGTTAAAAACACTCAAAGATAAATCTCTGTAATACTTACAGTAATTGCAAAGATTATAAACAGGAGGGATGGGGAAGGAGGGCCCCACCAGAAATAAGGAGAGAAGGTATCATCTTACGACAGAGAAAATAGGCCACCATCAAGGACTGCATGTAAGTAATGAGACATCTTGTTAGGTTCACAGACTTTCCTTCCTGATCATTTGCAACTGATGGGATATGATATCACCAGAAGGGGAGGGCATACAGTCTGGCAGATAGAAAATAACCATTTTACAATGGGAGACTGATCCCCTCCTCACCGCAGTCTCCTACTTTTATTCCATCTACCTTTGAATATACTCTTATAATAAGACTCTAGTTTAACAGCTTTTTATCTCTGGCTAGGAGGTGACATTCAATACCCATCACAATGGAGCCAAGATCATTGCAGGAACATCAAAACTGAAAAAAAAATAAACAAACCATAATTCAGAACATCAGAGACTCTATATCAGCCACCTGGAACTAGGCCAGCCTAATCTCTCCCCATCCTGAAGCTCAGGGAAATTTGCAGAAGAAGAGGCGTTAAGATTGTAAGAGCCTAAAGATGGGGAGGAGTAATGATATGCAAGATACTACACACAAGTTAGGGCTGAAGCAATCATAATAGGACTTTGCATGACCTGCACAATGACCAACACATTATTGACCCCTCAAAATCTAGCATAGACTAAAGGCACTAGGATCCTTAGAAGCTAGAGATTAACAGCCACAATAGTGTTCCTATACTTAACGGGAACACAGGAAAGGAATGCCTTTGAGTCCTTACACCTCATCAGAGAGGAGGACCCAGAGGAAAGTTTGACATACATATTAAAGGATGCTCCAGGGATGGGGGAGAGGAGGCACTGGGAGATAGGGAGGGAGGGAGGGGAGAAAGGAAAGGAAAAAGGGGAGAGGGTGCAAGGGGGTCCAGGAATGGGTGGAGGGAGGGAGGGGAGTGGGGTACCTATTAAGTTTGTAAAAGCGGTAATAAATACAGAAAAAAATAAACAGAAAAAAAGGAAAATATTGTTTTTGTTTAATTTCACATTAAGGGTTCTAGAAAAATTAGATTTTTTGACATATTTGTATTTCCCTACAAAATTAAAAGCTTCCTTGACATTTGTTAGACTAACAAAACAACTAAGTAGAAGTTTTCTTTGATAACATTAATGAATCAATGCAATGCAAAAATGCTCAGTAACATTTTAAACTAAGCAATGTTTTCATTAACTTCTAATAGCATCAAAACATAAAGATTTGCCTCAGTTGCATGAACAAATTTTTGGAAACATAATAACATCACACAAGAATGCTTTTCCTAATTGATAAAGAAATTAACTGTATGTGCTATTAAACCACAAGATTAAGATATAAAGATAATAAATAAAATGGTGAGAAATAAAAATACATGTTTATATTCTACTGATGGATTGGAGTTTTTTAAATAATTTTAATGACCGATCTACGTGATCCATCATTGATGTTACTATATACAGACACAATAGGGGATCATCACTGGTTGGTCATTTCCTCCTTGGACAGAGTCTTGATTATCTCTTCCTTCTTGGTCTAGGGGGACTCCTCACTTGGGTGCTTCCTTGGTCTTAGACCTGTGGACCTCATCATGATTGGCCATTAGCATCTAGTGGGTCTTGTTTGCCTCCAACTTGTGGATGTGTTCCATAAGAATGTACTTGGGGGGCTGGAGAGGTGGCTCAGGGGTTAAGCCTCTGCCTTGCATGTGGAAGGTCCTGCCATATATGCATACACACACACACACACACACACACACACACACACACACACAATTAAATGTACACATGTGCAATTGAATAAATAATAAAAAATTAAAAAAAAAATGCACTTGGTTTTTAACACATTCCCTGAACATCATTTTCAGCCTGTGGTACATAGGCGATCAGTCTTCTTAGATTCATGGTGTCTTCCAGGCAAACTGCAATGATCCTCATTCTCTTCATTCAGATCACCTTCTTGGGCATTTGAACATTGGCAGTGGTGCCCTTCTGCTTCCTTAAGCCCATATGCCTGCCCTTCTGGCATCAAGCCCATTTGGGATAGTCACAGGTTTTTGGATGATCAGTCCACCTTTGATCAGCTTCCAGGTCTGCTTATGGGAGTTAGCATTGTTGATTTCATTGGTCTCATTGGGGTCCAATCAGGTTTTCTTTTATTCATAGGAGGACACATCAAGGAAGCCTTTCTGAAGCCTGAGCATGTTATGTCTTAAATTTGAAGTACGTATTATTAAAATGCCATTTTATATTATTTTACTCATTGCTTCAGGCCTTGCTAGTTTCTATTTTCAGGTTTTTTGGTTTTTTTTTGGTAGAGTCTCACTCTATTGCTGATTCTACAGCAAACACATGGTCTTTCTGCTTTATATTCCCTGATTCTAAGAATACAGGTGCATATTCCCACACTCAGTGAAAATAATTCTAAGATATATTTACCCTAGCATACTTAATTTTCTCTTTTGATTGGGGTAATAGTTCACTATATAAAGTTGTTTGCTGCAGAAGTGTAGCAATTTGAATATAATTTCTCAAAACTAAGAAAAAGGTGAAAGAATAGAACTGACCTTACAAAGTTGTCTTCTGACTTACACATGTACACTCTGGCACTTTTATAGCTAGATTTGTGGGTCACCTTGACATTTGCAGGCTGTCGGGGAACAATTGTGAAGAATCAATGTTTGGAGCAGGCCCCTAAACAAGTGTGAAGGTACTTTCTTAATTGATGTGGACAACTCATCCCAGAGTAGGTGGTGCTTTCCAGTGGTGGGAAGTGCAAGGAGGAGGAACTTGCTCTTCCATTATTCTGTGTCCACTTGCTGTTGAGTCCACTCTTCAAGTATCATTGCTTTCTTTTTTGTGGCTGCTGCTACTACTGCCTCCATCTTTGCTCACTCAGAACTGAGCCTTTTCCATCTTGCTGATGTTCCCACTGCCTTTGAAGTCTGGTCTCCTAGGTCTTGCCACTGTTCCAGGTTTATCACTGACATCTGAACCCAGCTGTTCTTTGCCCATGTTGGAGCCTGTAGGAGAAATGGACCAGGCAGGCAGGCCTGTATTGTCTGTATGGGCTCCATACAGGAATGCAACTTCCCCAAGCTAGAACCTGCTGCTGTGCTTGGTGCTGACATCAAACCGCCTGGTTGAAAGGACCAACCTGAACAGGACAACACAGCCAAAAAGCTCATGCTGGAACTTATGGGATGTTGGGTGGGGTATATAAGCAGCCCGATATTTACAGTAAACAAGCCTGCAAACCTGAGAGCCTGCTTTGCCACTCCCCTGACTTCCTGAGTCCGAGTCCTTGAAGTGCCTGCTTATCCCTCGCCCACAAGAGTCTCTGTGGGTCCCCGAGACTACTATAGGAGCCCATAGTCTTCAACCCTCCAGGAAGATAGTAGCTCTAGACCAGTCTCTGGATCCTTCCATTTTGTGAGACATTCTTGTCAAGAACAAATCTGGTGTGGGCGACTACTTTTGAAAGACACTATTTTTATTGTGATCCGGTTTAATTAAGATTATATACATACATACACACACACACATATATATATACACATTATGTTGATTCTATTCTTCCAGAGAACCCTAATAGAAGTACATTTGTACACACTGTAATAACAAATATAAATTTAGAATGAGAAAGAAAGAGAAAAATAAAAGAGTATGATATAGGGAAAAATGACCACACAAGCAAAAGGAGGAGGAATCAGATCCCCTGAACCAACACAAAATATTGGGTGTTTATAACATTCTACCTGCCATTCCAACCTTGGAAGTTAGAGATTAGGAATCCCAAGAGCGAATGGATAGCCATAGTAGCCATATTGATGAGTGTTTGTTTGGTCAGAGCTCTCTTCTCTAGAATAACAAGGTAAGAGAGTGCCTGTATGATATTTCTTAAATAACATATGTATTTCCTTCTCCATCTTTAAGAAATAAATACGAATGGCTATTGATTATTGATTTCAAAAATCAATATGGTCCCTATTTTGTAGATTTTCTTAAATAAAGTTTACATAGTGATTATATCTGATTTAATCAAATTAATTGAATATTTTAGCACATTGCATTTATAAAGGAAATTTATATTTCCTTTAAGGCTAGTATTGCTTTTAAACATGTATAGTAAAGTGAGACAACATGTCATATACAGAAATATGGAATTCTTGGGGTTGTGGCACTCTGTTATAGGAACTGAAACTCTTCTAATGGAACTTTCAAATTCAAATAGTCCATTTTTAATACTGTTCATTATCTGTTACAAACACTGAATTCTACTGTTTTATTTCTCATAAATTTAAAATTTTATGATATGTTCACAATAGGTCTTTGCCTTTAAGAAAAAAATGACTGAACATTGCAAGGGAAGGAATTTCAATTCCATAATTGTTCTTGATAAAACCATAGAATAAGAAAAAGAAAAGGGTGGTTATCATAAAAATATAGTTTTTAGGCTAGGTCATATTGTAAACTTAAATGCCAATGAAAACTTGGTTAGGTCCACAATAAAAATATATTCCTGAAACCAATAGTAAGTGTTGATTTGTTGATTATTAAAATGAAATTTGGAACAGCCCATATTTCCAAATGATTTCACCATCTGTGTAAATTCAGACACCAAATTTGTAACTATATAATTATTTTCATTTGTTGGTTAGGCACCTGTAGATCAGAAAGCTTAAGGGGCTTGGTTCCTACATCAACCTGACTTTTCAGTCCCAATTATTGTAGTCCCACAAAAGGAAAAAAGTTAGTATAATAAGTAAAATGTATGCCTTTCTTAGGGCAACATTAGTCTTGATTAAACTGCAGTTAGGAGGCATAGATGAGTATTTTCTTCCTCCCACAGTTTATTTTTTTCCCAGTCATGCAAGCTCAATAGGTATCCTGTCCTCTCCCTCCCTCCACCCGACCCCAGTCCCCCATTGCTCTCTCCTCTCCCTTTTCCCCTTCCTTTTATCTCCCTCTCTCCTTTCCCTTTGCCCAGTGCCTCCCCCTTCCCTTCTCCCATCTCCTGGAGCATCCTATTGTGTGAATGCCAAACCTCCATCTGAGTCTTTACACCTCACTAGGGTGTAAAGACTCAGTGGCATAGCCTGGAGCCCTTTCTTGGGCTCCCCATTAGTATGGGAACTCTATTATGATAGATTAGTATTTTAAAAACAATTATTAGCTCCTACATACACCTTAACATTCCTACTTGCGAGTTCTAATTAACTGAGCTCTCCAAAGTACAAATGAATATATATCTACATTGATGGAGAAAATTCATGTAAGTGCTACTCATGCAATCTGAAATTCATACAGTTGACACAAACACACACCTATAACCACATACATGTGTGAGCACCTACATATACACATTAACATGTACACATACAATCACACATTCATATGTATGCATATACATATAATGGAAATATATACATATATACACACAAGCATATACACATCAATATACACAAACAAGTATGCATTCACACATGCATACATACACATATATATATATAATTTCACATAGATAATTATGCACAGATATACACACATAGATTCTTGTCTGTATAAAGTATTTGCTTACAATACAGATGAACACACATACAATTATACATATAAATGTATACACATGTATGTATACACATGTTACACACAAACACACACATATTCCCCCATATACAAAGGAGTACAAACACATACACAAACACACAGAACTGAGAAAATATACTGCTTCTGTTTATGCATTCCCATGTAAGTGCCATGTAGAACCTCATAAAACAGTCTTCCTTCTCATTAGTCTTTCTTTCAGCTTTATATGTAGGGAATCTTGGGTCAATCTTATTTACACTATGACAGCAGAAGGAAAACATCACTGCTAATCTCCTCTAATCTTTTTTCAAGGTTTGAGATTTGAGAACATTTTACTTATTAAAATTTGTCACTCAAACTTTATATATAGCTATCTTAACATTTACATAATCTCTATGCCTGGGATATTTAGATGGTAAAATTCATTTGAAATCTAATGTTTCAGCTATCATTTCAAGTGAAAGTTGAATCAAGGTTATTGTTGATTATCATGTGTTCTCCAAAGCTTATATATTGGAAACATAATATCTGAAGAGGACTCAAGATGTGATATGTTTACGAAGTGGTTAGATTGTGAGTGTTCTGCCCTATGCTAAATTAGTGCCCTTAAAATCTCAGGAGTGGATATGATATTAAAAATGTAGATGGCATTTGAAGGTTGATTTGGGACCAAGGCTTCAACCACTATCATTTTACATTAAAACCAAATTATTTAATTTATTCAATTAAATTTATTTAACTATTTAATTTAAACCAATTATTTAATTCATCTTCAAGGGTCCACAGGATTCACAGTACCAAAATTATTGAAAGTTTGAGTTTGGACCGGAGAGATGACTCAAGGATTAATCCTCTGCCTCACAAGGGGAAGGTCCTGAGTGAGGATACCAGGTTCCACATAAAAATACCAGGTAGAAATGGCAGTATCTGCACTACTGGCCCTGGTGGGCTAAAACTGGTAAATCCAGAGCAGAGCAAAAAGGAGGTGAAATCCTGAGATCACCATTGGTCCTCCACAGGGGCACACACACACACACACACACACACTCACATTCTCTCTCTCTCTCTCTCTCTCTCTCTCTCTCTCTCTCTCTCACACACCCATGCACACATATATTTGAGTATAGAATCTATTCTCAGAAACAAGGCAAAGTTTTAACTGAGATCCTGGAATAATTAAACAAGAATTTGTATAAATTTAGCAGCAAGGACCCAGTATAAGCCCTTTCATTTTTATAGAAAATGATGGGGGCATCTATAGAAGGAATGAGACCACAATAATACTGATGCTCAACAAGACAAATGTTAAATACTCTATGTCCATCATCTGGATCATGAGAGAGACAAAGAACTCTAACAGCACCACCATCCACAGCCTTGTTAACAAAATCCCACAGACTTCTCATGAACTATTTCTGGTAGCCCCCTGAAGTTTTTTTCAGGAAATGTACAATGTTTTTTATTTCCAAATTCCTTGGTCCCCATAGCAGCTAAAACATCACCCTTCTCATTTTATACATCTGTCTTTTGAAAACTTTCTTCAGAGATCCTAATTCTAATGTGGATTGTTGAAATATGAGAGAAGCCTCCATGAACCCTTGATTTTAACATTCTGCAAACATCAAAATCAAGATCTCAGAGGCAATGGAAACTTTGGTCATGTCATACTTAAGCACAGCTGTCAACTTGACTGTTCAGAGTTTGAGCTCTGGACACAGTTGTAGAGAGTTGATGGTTGAGTTAAGCCCAGAGCAAATCTGAAAGACATTGTCTAGCTAATGAGCAAGACCCAGCTCATAGTGGGTGGGATTAGGCCCTGAATAAATCACAGAGAGCTGGTTGAAAGAGTAGGCATCCTTCTGTTCACTTGGCCAGACATGCTGGTCTGCAAGTAAGGATTGTCCATCTCTCAGCCATTATGTGGTGATGATGTGGCCAGTTCCCTCGACCCTGGTGTTGGTGCATGCTCTCCTGTTAAGCTGGGCTGAGAACTGTAACCGGACTGTCATAAAAAAGTAAACTCCTTGTTCCCTTAAGTTGTGTGATGGTCATTTATCAGCAACCATGCAGGCAGACTGCAACAGGCCATCAATATGAGCAGTTGCTAAATAGCATTTGCTCAACACTGTAGTCAATATACCTTGATAGATGGTTTGAAAATGGGAAAATGTATCCTTAGGTGGACCCATGCAAGTGGAAAGCTCAACACATCCACAAATAAATCTCTTCAAATAAAGACACTCGTGTGTCTGTGGTCAGCAATGTCTGTTCATCACTCAAGATTCTGCCAAGTTGCCTTTTTACTCCGATTACAATATTTTTATCTGAACAGAAGATCTTTAATTTCGCAAGATCCCAACTGTTGAGTGTTGGTTCTAGGGACTGTGCTATTGGATTTCTGTTTAGGAACTGTTGGCCTAGCCCAATCAGCTCAAGGGAGTTCCCTACCTTTTCAACTAAGGTTTTTATAGTCTCTGGCCTTATATTGAGGCCTTGATCCATCTGGAATTAATTCTTGTACATGGTGACAAGTAAGGGTCCAGTTTTAATCTTCTGCATGTGGATATCCAGTGTTGCCAGCATAATTTGTTGAAGATGCTGTTCTTTTTTCCATTGGATATTTTGGGCCCCTTTGTCAAAGATCAAATGGCTGTAATTATGTGGGCTTATATCTGGGTCTTCAACTCTTATCCAAGGATCAATGTATTTATTTTGGAGCCAGTACCAGGATGTTTTTATAACAATGGATTTGTAGTATAGATTAAGGCTCAGAATGGTGATACCTCCAGCAGTGTTTTGTTACTCAGGATTGTTTTTGCTATCCTGAGTCTTTTGTGCTTCCATGTGAATTTTGAGATTGTTTGGTCGATTTCTTTAAAGAACTGCTTTAGGATTGATATAGCATTGAATCTATATATTGCCTTTAGGTAGGATAGTCATTTTTATGACATTGATTCTGCCAATCCAGGAAAATGGGTGGTCTTTCCACCTTCTGGTGTCTTCTGTAATTTCTTTCTTTAGGGTTTTAAAGTTTTTTATTGTAAAGGACAACCCACAGAATGGGAGAAAGCCTTCACTAACCACATCTCTGATAGAGCTCTATTATCCAGAGTGCACAAAGAACTTAGAAAACTAAAAACCATGGAAACTAATGGTCGAATTAAAAAATGGGCCTTGGAACTCAAAAGAATTTTATCAGGGACAAAATTGAAATGTCTAACAAATATCTTAAAAAATGCTCCACATCCTTAGCCATCAGGGAAATCCAAATCAAAACCTCCCTGAGATATCATCTCACCCTGGTCAGGATGGCAAAACTCCACAATAAAAACAACACTAAAGGCTGGAGAGGATGTGATGAGAAGGGAACTCTCCTACATTGCTGGTGGGAATGCAGGCTTATACAAGCCACTCTGGTGAGGAGTCTGGTGATTCTTAAAAACGTTAAAGATTGATATGCCATATGACCCTGCTATTCCAGTTTTGGGAATAATCCCTCATACAGCAAAAAATCACCTCAATGGCACAAGCATGGCCATGTTCATAGCAGCAATGTTTACAATAGCAAAGTCATGGAATCAACCCAAATGCCCAATGGTTGATGAATGGATAAGGAAAGTGTGGTACATCTATGCAATGGAATATTACTTGTCCAACAAAAAGCCTGAATTAATGAAATTTGCCAGGAAATGGATGGAATTAGAAAAACTATATTGAGTGAAGTATCCCAGGCACAGAAAATTAAGCGCCATATGTACTCTCTAATAGATGGATCCTAGTACCAAACTCACTTAGTGACATACTCAAAGATAAATCTCTGTAATACCTACAGTAATTGCAAAGATTATAAACAGGAGAGAAGGGGAAGGAGAGCCCCTCCAGAAACAAGGGAAGAGGGTATCATGCTACAGCCAAGAAAATAGGTCACCATCAAGTACTGCAAGTAAGTAGTGAGACATCTGGTTAAGCTCACAGATTTTCCTTCCTGGTCACTTGAAACTGAGGGGGTTTGATCTCACTAATCAGGGAGGGCATAGAGACTGGCAGATAGGTAGTAACCATCTTGCAAATGGGAGACTGACCCCCCTCACCATGGTCTCCTACTTTTATTCCATCTACCTTTGAATCTACTCTTATAGTAATACTCTATTTTAACAGCCTTTTATCTCTGGCTAGGAGGTGACATCCAATACCCATCAGGATGGAGCCAAGGTTGGTGCAGGAACAGGAAAACTGAAAAAAAAAATACAATGAACCATAATTCAGAATATCAGAGATCCTACATTAACCATCTGGAACGAGGCCAGCCTAATTTCTCCCCATCCTAAAGCTCAGGGAAATTTGCAGAAGAGGGGGCAGAAAGATTGTAAGAGCCTAAAGATGGGGAAGAGCAATGATATGCAAGATACTCCATACAAGCTAGGGCCAAAGTAACCTTATTAAGACTTTGCATGACCTGCGCAATGACCAATATATCATTGACCCCCCCCCAAAGTCTTGCATGGATCGTAGGCACTAGGATCCTTAGAAGCAAGGGATTAACAGCCACAATAGTGTTCCTGTACCAAAGGGGAACACAAGAAAGGGCTTTAGGCAATTCTACTAAGTCCTTACACCTTATTAGAGTGGAAGACCCAGAGGAAAGCTTGACATTCACATTAAAGGATGCTCCAGGGATGGAGAGGAAGAGGGAGCACTGGTAGAAAGGGAGGGATGGGGGGAAGGAAGGGGAAAAAGGGGGAAGGGAGACAGAAGATCTGGGGAGGGGTGGAAGGAGGGAGGGGATCAGAGTATCTATTAAGTTTATGTGAGTGGAAAAAATAAATGAATTAATTAAAAGAAAGTGCAGATAAATATGAGTAAAGTCTATCAATGTGACATAATTCAATAAATGACTTGGTCTAATATCTGAAAAAAAAGATTCTGCCAAGTAATGACTATTCCACACTAATTGCCTTGATCCCTACAGAAACCATATTCACAGATCCAACTTTATAAGACTTTTCAGAAGAAACTTCAAGTTCTACAAATGTATGTGTTTCTCTTTTTGACTCAATCTTTACTATAAATCTGGATAGTTCAGCTCACAGAAATTATGCCACAGCCTACATGCTACTGTTCTATTTTGAAACTGAAATTTCCTCTGCTAGACTATCCCATCACATTAAACTAAGATTTTCACAAAATCTTTGAACATGTAGATATGTTCTTCACAGAATTTACTACAAATGTCCCCTAGTCCAATTCCTAAAAGAATTCATTCTTTCATCTAAATGCTTATTAATGATACTTATTATCCACCCTTTTATTTGAATTCTGTTCTTCTGCTCTATTGCCATAATAGTCCATTAAGATTTGCTTGTGGCATTCAAAGTCTTCTCTTAACCTCGAAATCCTCCTGCAACCATGTTCTCAAATGGTAAGAAATCCTTTGTAGTCACAACAAAGAACCCACGACTTTGGCAACAATTATCTATTACATGTTTCATATTTGTTACAGTTTACTTAACAGAACTGAAGGGAGGAAACCTTTCTTTCGACTCATCTTTTCAGCAGTTTCATTGCACAATAGCAAGGTTCCATTTTTGTTAAGTGGTAGTAGAATAAAGTGTTCAACTCAAGGCAATCATCATACAGCATGTGAAAGTGATAGTCCTGAGGCAAGAAACCAAGAATAACCAGATAACCTTCTTCATCTAAACTCCAAATCATAAAATTTCTAAAATTTACTAAAACAGTAGAACCAGTTGTGGAATAAACCTTTAGCAATGAGTCTGTGGGGTCATCTTACTTACAAATGATATCACATGAATTATGTGCTGCTAAACAATTTCTAGTGATCTAGAGGATTGTGTATGTGTTTATGTATAATACATTATATTAAAATATGTATGTATCTCATTTCCACACATACACTTAGACCCAATGAAATAAAATTTTGATAATTAGTACGTGTATATATGTATATATGTTCATGTATGTATAGTAACATTATAACTCTGATTCATAGTTCATATTAATTTTTGTAAAAGAGATATTGTATACACAAGAACACAGACATGAAACCTTCATCATCATCATTTCTTCACATGTTCATTGTCTTGGGCTATCGTGAAAGAGAAGAACTACTTAGACAAAGTTGATGGAAAACATGGTGTCACTTTCTATACCACTTATGATCATTCCTGACAGGTCACAGGTCACATTCCCTGGTTTCTCAAATTCTTTACATATGGAAGATTACATGTTATAATTTGAACTCGATGAAAACCAAAAATCTCAGAGGTATCTGACTAATAATTATAGCAAGCCCCCCAAACAAGCAAAATATAGCACCAATCAAGTTGTATTTTAGCATAACTAATCCTATGTAAAAAATTCTGTGATTGAGTTATAAATTCTTAATAAATCACAGCTTTATATTATGATACTAATATTATAGAACTATTTTTATCAAATGGGGGATTATTTTCATGTAATAACAAAATTAATTTTATTAATTTTCCTGATATTCTGAATATATCAAATCTTTAAACATTTTGTGGGATAGTTATCATTATAATAAACTTGAAATGTTCTTATACCTCAATTGAATAGTCATTGTAGGTATGATGTATTACTAATGATATTTGATGACCCAATATGACAAAATTTTGAATAAGGGTATTTTATTTTTGGAAAATTCATTTCAAGTAAAAACATAACATTTTTTAAACTCATAAATAACAGAGAATTTTATTCCATTCAAAAGTAATTAAGCAGAAACTTATAAAACAATTCATCTTTTCTTTATATCTATAACAATAATAATATAAACTCACCTTGAAATAAAATTTTTCATAATATATTTCAAAATATATATTTCACAATATATATGTTATCTCATAAAATTCATAATAATTACACAATTTAAGTTTCCTGTCTAGGATAGGAAAAGCAAAGAAGAAAACTCATGACTTACAGGACTCTATTTTACAGACTTGTCCCTGTCAATTTTAGGGTGATACAAAAAGCATAACTATTTATCATGAATCCTTACCATCAATAAATTATATCACTGTCATCCTGAGATGGAAGAGGAATATCAAAATCAGAAGTAGTATGGTGAAAATACTTCCTGAAGTTGGGGTCTTAAATCTTGGAGGCATTAGCAAAAGTGTTTTGTGTGATCAAAACTGTCTTTAGCTTGCAAGAGATTTTATTTATTGTACCATTTTGTGCACTGAATTTCAATTCTATGGAGTATTTTTTCATACGCTGTTTTTTTGAGCACACAAGGAAAAGTAAAATACAACATCAAAACAAGATTTGTCTCTACATGAAAGAATCAACTAAGCTTTCTTGAATGCTTCATGCAGTCTTTATTTACTTAAATGCAAAGTAATGTCTTAGAAATGGCTGTGGTGTTCCTGACACACTGAGGCTTTTTAATAAAATACTGATACTAACCCCGGTGTGGAGATTCACACCTGTAATCTAGCCACTGCAGCACTATGTGACTGATTCAAGATCATCATGAATTTGTGCACAATCTCGGCTAATAGTGAACCATACAGGGTAAGAATGATTCTAAATTTAATAATAATATGCAAAAAATATAATTAAATTCCTGGCTTAGGTACCTAAATTACAAGTGTGAATCAACACACCTGGGTTAACATCAGCTAACCTACACATTATTAAAATAGAAATGAGAGCTGGAGAGATGGCTCAGGGATTAAGCCTCTGCTTTGTAAGCAGAAGGTCCTGAATTGGGATCCCAGATCCCACATAAAAACACCAGACAGAAACAGTGGTGGTCTGCATTTCCAGCCCTGGATGGTGTAGCCTGGAAAAACCCAGAGCAAAGCAAGACGGAGTCAGAAACATTCCAGGATGATTCCTGAAGTCACCCTTGGCCTTTCAGAGGACACATGCCATCTGATACACACACACACACACACACACACACAAAAACAAACTGACACAAGCTTATGTTACTCTAAGCAGAACAAACTATAGGAAATGAAGTTATTCTGTTTTAAGAAAATTATAAGTGCAAATCAAACTATTCATATGTATTATTTTTTATAAAGTATAACTAGTATATAAGAACATAGGAATAATTGAAAAGAGCTAATCATAAAACATTAAGTACTAGTTCAAGTCATACACAGATCAGTATTGACTACTGCTTAACTATTTGGAAAAAAATAGCAAAAATGTCAAAATAATTCATTGCACAGCATTCCCAAAGTACAGTAACTTACAAAATAACCAGTGATGATTATCAGATGCTGTAGGTGAGACAAGTGTGGAAAAGTGTTAATTTGCCTACATTATTTTCTATCACTTTCTCTCTGTCTCATGCACATAATGGTCTAAGTTTTCAAAAATGAATTCACTAATGAATAATATTCTTAATGTGAGAGTTAATCGAGAATTGAAATAATTCTGAAAATAATACTTCATGAGATTTATTCCATAGGATACTGTACAGAGATTATTTTCCACCAAAACTTGGAAAGAAATAAACTGCCATGAAAAATAACCTATGAGATATAATATCGGCCGGCCATGTTCTGGCTGTAGACTTCAATGTGGTAACACAAGTGCAACAATTTAAAGCAGATAAAAGCTAAATCTAATTACACAAATATGGCACATAATGTCAATCTGGACAGCAGGCCAGAGAGAGAATAATACATGTTGACTCTAGTTTATAAGAAGTTGTCAGGAAGCACGCAGCTCTAGATTTGGGACTTGTAGAACTGATGGTGTTATGGAAATCACCTCAAAGTAGCATAATTTTCAGAGATGATTTGTCTTACTAAGAAAGAGATTTCAAGAATAAACCTAATTTCATCTGAGTGGGTCAACATGCAATTTTATTTCTAAAGAATGAATTTTCTTCTTTCTTTGGTAGGTATTTGCAAAGAGGACTTAAATTCCAAAGCTGGAATACTATGTTTCTTGGCCAAAACAGTAAATATTTTTCATACTCTGTACTTTATTGTGTTCTCATGGTGGTCTATCCACATAATCCTATGACTCATCACTCTAAATCACTAAAACATTTAAGAAAGTTTAGTAGCTTTTAAATCTGTTCCAGAGATGGAGAGATGGCTCAGGGTTAAGATTCTGCCTCCAAAGCAGAAGGTCAAGAGTTAAGATCCCAGATTCCATGTTAAAACACCAGGCCAAAACAGGGGAGCCTGCACTTCCTGTTCTGGTGGCCCAGCCTGGGAAATCCCAGAACAAAGCAAGAAGGAGGCAGAAGCAATCCAGGATGATTCCTGAAGTCACCCTGGTTTCGCCACAGGGACACACAGTGCCCTCTTACACACACACACACACACACACACACACACTAAATATAAAAATAAAAAGTTAAAAGACATAATTTAAAAATAATCTGTTCTAAATATTTTCTACACACATTTAAATTTTGAGTTTTAATTTATAATACATTGATATGAAGATACTTCAAAATATCTATGATCTATCAAAGTATATGTTACTCATGTATTTAATGTCATAAAATTATCTGCCATCAAAATATGAAATTTAAGAATGACACAAAGTGGTATGCATTTATGGTACCAGGATAACTGTTTTTCCTTTTTTCTGTTTTCTATTTGTTTTTATATTGTTATATGCATTTTGTGACATGTATTTCCTAAAATTATGGCTGAAAAACTAGATAATATCTGAAATTATATATATACCTGTATATATACCTAAGAAAAGGTATAAATTATGAGTTAATCACTATCACTATCACTATTATTGATTAGTGTGTCAGCTAAAGAAATGATTTTAAAATATAACTTCTGCATTCCCATATAGTGATAATATTTTAATGGACCATTAGTGATTCTCTGTCTCTATAGTTCAAGATGAATGTCATTGATATCTGACACTAATTTCAGATGTCATCGTATCTGACTTCTTGACTTCTCAGCATGACTACTTCCATCTCTTCATTGAATATTTGTGCATATGGTTCCAGGAACATCCCATTGTCTCTGTATTACTTGAACTTACTTGTCTGCAGGATTTTAGTTGCCAGTATTTTCTTCAATATTCCTGTCATGGTTTGAAATGTATCCCCCAGAGTCTCATGTGTTTAGGAAGGTCATGGCACCTTGAGAGATGGAGCCTTGCTGGAGGAAGGCAGTCACAAGGGGTGGGCCTTGAGGTGGATTAGTCCCCACCCTACCTCTAGGAGAAGTCTGCCTTTGCAGCAAGCAGTCTTGCAGCTCTCAGCCGCCAAGATGCCTGCAGTTACATAGTCTCTTCCAGTTTTGGTCAGCCAGCCATGCTGCCTCTGCCTTGAAAGACTGTTTCTACCTCTGGAACCATAAATTAAATAAATCTGCCTTTCTCCCTTAAGTTGCTTGACTTTTAATGCTCTCCCACAGCAATAGTTAAGGGTAACCATTATAATTGCTTTCATGGTAATCTGGTACGATCTTTTGTTTTAAATTCAATGTGCCTGATTTCAGCTAAATTTAACAGAATTTATTGCAAAATTAATATGTGCTATATGAATTTCCCTTCCATATAAGGAAAATAGTCCCAATCTAGTCAGCTTAAACATGGTCTCACACAAATGAGACCCCAAGTTTAAGAAAAATTCTTCTGCTCTTTATTTCTTCAGGATCTCACCACATTTACTGGGAAGAAGTTCCATTAGGAGGACTGTCATTAGCTTCATGACTAAACCAAACTTTCTAGGGAAGTTCTGGAAGCCTCCACCAATCAATCTGTGACTACATTTCATGAGCAACCCTAATTTATGAAACAGATATTGAGTAGTTATCTAGTATGAATTCTATAATGTGATAAAATTTTTATATTCAGTCAAAGACTCAAGAATTAAATTGCCTGGGGCTGGAGAGGTGGCTCAGGGGTTAAACCTCTGCCTTGCAGGCGGAAGGTCCTGAGTTCAAGATCCTAGACCCCACGTGTAGACTCCGGGCAGAAGCCGGACGGCCTGCATTTCTGGTCCTGGTAGGGCAGGAGCCTGTGAATCCCAGGGCAGAGTAAACAAAGAGGAGGTGGAGGCCGTCCATGGTGGTTCCCGAAATCACCCGAGGTTCTACACACACACACACACACACACACACACACACACACACAGGCACAATTGAATAAATAAATAAATAAATTTTTTAAAAAAATAATTAAATTGTCTTAGATTGGAGAACTATTTCATATTTGCAAATTGAAATCTAATATTTTTCTAATTTATACAAATTAAAAAATCTTCATTCATATCTACACAGCTCGTCTTCATATGAATTTTCTGTGTCATTATTCAACTCATTATCCCTAAGAATTGGGTTCTTTCTTGGCCCTTCTCTTTTTTCACCTCCTCATATATTGCCATATCAAATATTCTCTGGCTTTGAAATAACTCCTAGCAATACTCCAAAAGCTTTCTTTTAGACTTTCATCCTTTCCTTCCATTCTGCCTTGCTATTAAAGAATAAATCAGAGTATTTCAGTTCTGCATGGTAATTTTCAGCAATATTTATCACATAGAATAACAGTCATTCTTTTCCATGATTTACCTCTTTCCTTTACCCTGAAAAATTCTTACATAATTTAATTCTTTAAAGTCTTTTTATACCCAATTTCCATTCGTTTAAATCATGAACACTCTTTGTCCTATGTCAAATATGCAAATGTACCTATCTAGTCATATTCCCTAAGATAGAGTTTCTTTAGCACAGTCTCTCTCTATCTCTCTTTCTCACACACACACAAATACACACATTTATGTAATTATTAATGATTATTTTCGCTATTCAAGCAGGTACTTTTATCTTGTCATAACATTCTTGACTTTCCATAAGGATGCCATAAAATGTCTGTCCTAACTGTGATGAGATATTATAATTCCCAGTGGACACTTATTAATCCTTTTGTGTACACACACCACATACTTCACTCTCTCTCTCTCTCTGTTATCCTTTCTCTGTCTTGGTCTCTACTTCTTTCCGTTCTCTCTTTTTCTTTATCCGACTCTCTCCTTCTCTCTCCCTCCCTCCAAATCTTATTGCCATCATTTACAACTGCTCCTCTTCCTCCATTGCTCCTGTTTTCTTTACTTAACATGAGTCATATTAACAAAATTAAATATACTTACACAAAAATAATGAAAACTCTTTATCCATATCATTTCCTTCAACCTCTTTGTTAATTTTCACCTTCATTCTGTAATACTTTGGATTATTTACTCTGTATTACTTTGGATATTCTTGTCTTTTGTTGAATCTCTTATCTAAGACTGTAAGCAAGAACAAATAAGCAATTCCAGAAAAAAAGACCTAAAAACAAAACTTTCTTTTCCCATATGTACATTGTTCTTTAAGAATCTCTGCCTCTTATTCTTGACTGAAGAGCCATTACTAAGCTGCAACAGTACAACATAGTATTAATTGTATAGTTTGTATGTCTCTTGCTAATAAGTAGGGAATCTTACATTGTTATCAAGTATGTTATCCAAGGCTTTGTCAATATTTTCAATCATCTTAAGATACTGTAATTTATTGTGGACTCTCACCTCAATGAAACTATTTCTTGTCCTTCCATTATGACACAACAGGTAAAATTGTGTTCTTCAATGGCTATTCATTATGCAAGTCCCATTCAGGGTCCTATCTTCATCATTATAAAAGACCAGTATAATGGTCTTGATGCTACTAGACAAATTTTGGTTTTCTCATTTAGCAAATTATGCTCTTTCAACTTAATTGCATTTGCTCAATAGCTTAAAGTTATATTTAATTTCATTGATTAGTAAACTGCTGACATTTGCTCATATTTCTGAATGTTTGCCTACATCTGAATCTGTATTTTTCAGATTCCTTCTTTTTTTTTAATTTTTTTTTATTTATTCAATTGTGCGTGTGTGCGTATGTATGTGTGCGCGCGCGTGTGTCTGTGTGTGTAGAACCACGGACGAATTGGCGAACCACCATGGACGCCTCCACTTCCTCCACCCTGGGATTCACAGGCTCCGCCCTACCAGGACCAGAAACGCAGGCCGCCCCTGCTTCCGCCCAGCCGTCTATACGTGGAATCTGGGATCCGAACTCAGGACCTTCCGCCTGCAAGGCAGAGGCTTAACCCCTGAGCCACTTCTCCAGCCCTCAGATTCCTTCTTTTATTGATCTTTTCACAAATTAACAGTGGAGAAATGAAATAAAACCTCAAATATAAAAGTTACAGTAAACAATGTTTTCCAAGCCCTACATTTAAGAAAAAGAATAATTTTAAAGATCATATATTTCATGGATTCTTGTATGATCTATTTACTTCAGCTAAAACTTTGTATCATCTTTTTTTATTCATTTTGATAAATTGCACAGGCCATGATGGGTACTCAGAACACACTAAATGGCAGTAAATGCAAAGATAAATGGAAATCTCTCCTCTAATTTATTTTCTAAATGATATGTGAAATCACTTATACTAAATATTGCTCAAATTGATGATGTAGTTTCAATATTGAATTTTGGAGTATTTCCATTTATCATAGCAAATTCACATTTTAATCTTCTGTATGGAACAACTCCTTAAAAGCAGTGCATTTCATCAACCGCCTATTGGATAAATATTTGACAAGGCTTAATCACCTGAATTTTTCCATTAGCAGGTATTTAAGACTTTGATTTTGGAAGTAAAATTTGAATCTGTCTAAGCAAATTGAGTACACAACACACAGAAAACACTATCATTAAGTTTGCATGATTTTCTTTCATCAAAACATGCACCCAAGGATAGCCTTTGTGCTGTTCATATGATCATGATGAAAAGAGAGCATCTGATTTCAGAAAATGAGCCACTCACACAGCAAATTGAGATACTGAGACACTTGAATTCACCGTGAGATTTTGTAGCCTAGTTATTCAAAGGTGAATATGATAACATTGACATTTGAATAATAGAAATTTTAAGAACTATTTAAAATAATACTACTTTCTATATAATATGGCCTATTATTATGAATATATTCATATATCTATAAATACTTATCTGTGAATATAGATTTGAGGGAGAGACAGAGAGAGATAGAGAGAGAGAGAGATTGCAAGAGTACATGTTCCATTTGTGGAAGTTAGAGAACTACTTTCAGAAATCGATTTTTTCCTTCTAGTATGTGAGATACTAATTTCAAATTCTATTTTCCAAGTTTTAGCACAGATCTCTTTACCCACTAATTCATCTTGCTTGCCTCTAAAATATATTTTATACTTATGACTCAATGTGGAGAAAGAGTTTACTAGGTGTCATTTTGTCTGCCAAATTATAATTTAGAATCTTGAATGTATTGAAAAAAGGTTTTCAATGAAGAGAACTTATGTCTTGGTTTAGATTGTTGTAACAAAAAATCATAAACTATGTAGCTTATAAACAAAGTTTATAAAATTTAAATTTCATAGTTTCTGAATTGGAAATGTCCATTGTCAAGACTTATTAATCACATTGGTGAAGATTCTTCCCTTCTGACATGCATATTTCTCAAACAACTGTATCTTTTTATACATTCTGTGGGACGTTGGACGTTTCTCATGCGAATGTTGCAGGAACAGAAACATTCATGTTTCTTTTGACCATCACACTCTAGCCATTCTAAAATAATGGATTTAGTTGTCACAGATCATTGAATATGTACAGAACAGCAAGTGATACTTAGGGTTCATTGAAATTGTCCACCTTAGGTCAGAGGAGAGACAGAAGGAATAAGAGGGAAGGCAAAATGAGGGTTTTGCTCAGTAGATAAGATAGCAAGCTTAAAAAAAAGATAGCAAGCTTACTTGGGTCCATTGACATCTAACTGGGGAAAGAAAATAAATCATTCCCCAACCCAAGGCTAAAGAAACCTAGCAGAAGGTTAGGAGTTGGAAAGAGTCTTGGAATTTCAAGGTATACCAGTAAATTTCTCCTTATTTTCAATGATCATGTACTTTAGCAAGACCTTTTTGTTTTTTTATTATAGTATGGACTACTGAGGTTTCACATTCTTTTATTTTTTCACATTATTTTCACACTTTGCAACTTCACTTACAATCAGTATTTTGCTTAGTATAAAAAAAGTTGTATATGGCCAATGTGTTGAAACCTTTATTTTAAATTGATCAGTTGTGCTCCCCTAATTCCATGTTTCACATTCGTATCAGAGAAATGGTATTAAAGTTAGTGACCATCTAGAATAAGAAAAATTCTATTTAGAATACAAAATCTGTAACTTCTTCATAAGCACCTTATTGTTTCACATGATCGAAGATATGAGCTAAAGCAATTACATTCTTATCAAGTCATAAGGTAAGTACAATACATGTATAGCAACAACTCCACAGTTTAGTCAAAAGCAAATTCTAAAGATTCACTGTGGAAAGCTGTAGATGCTGAAGTACTACAATAAAGTAGTACATTTGAAGTTCAATCATAAATATAAGGGTAACCTAGTTTAATTCTAAAAGCACTGTTTTATTATACAAAGAAATATTTCAGTTATGCTAGTATCATGTCATAAAAACTAAAAGAATACTTTAAAAGCAATGAAGATGTTAATGATTTGTCCATACTTTAACAGTTGGTAAAAAAACAAGTTAGTAATGACATGTTTCCAAACACTACATACATACAAAGAGAGAGAACGAGAGAGAGACAGACAGACATACAGACACAAAACAGACATACAAACATGCATATGCACAGAAATATACAGACATGATATATACACAGATTTACACAAACACACAGACATAAGCGCACACAGTGATAGACAAACATTTACAGACACATGCTAACTTACAGACACAAAGACACACACAGAAATATAGAGACATACATACAGACTTACATACATACACACACATACAGTCACACAGATATATAGAAACACACATGTGATCAGATATACAGATACAAACACACATAAAAATACAAAGAAATACATAGATACCAACTAGTACACAGACACACACAAACATGGATATAAATAACTTTTTTGGATCATGCTATTAAACTGGCTTTTGACAATTGATTTATTCTATATAACTGCATGAAGAAACCATATTTTATATGTAAAGTACACAGATTTGATTTCTCCATAGTCCTCAGTAAATCTTAAGAGGAAAAAATGAAAGAAAGCTCTGGATCACATGATTGAAAAAATTGTTTTCTTGTGCTGTTGAATTTGCTTCAGAAATCTGATGGTTCCCCCAGTACAGACTCGTTTCACTAAAAGGGGTTTCTGAAACATTGTTATTACCAAAAATTCTTATATAATGAGATACCTTGTTATTATGATTTTGTAATCCTTTTGGGATATCTCTGTGAGATACATTATATAATATACTATGGTAGAAATAATTGAATGTTATAAGGACTCAAGCACTAAAAACAAATTGCAATCACAGCCTCCTTCATCTTGGAACACTTCTATGAAACTGCCAGTAAGAAAGGGGGACATCCTGCAGCAGAGCATAATCTAACTGAAGGACCAGTGGCTGACCGTGGATGTGAAACTTATGCTTTCTCCACTTCTGTGAACCTTAATGTGACCTTCCACATAAAAATGAATCAGCTAAGGTAGAAACCAGCAGGGAACTACTTAGATAACTCAAAGAATCCAAAAAACAAATTTGTCTTTTTTTCCTTCTAAGTATTCGACTGATTTGTTATAATGTAGATAAAACTGATGAAGAAATTGATAACTGGACAAATGATATCCTGAGATTAGAATATGAATTGAAAAGGGGAAAGAAATATACAAGCAGAAAAGTTATGTATAGGTCATTATAATAATCAGTGAGGCAACTTAGATCCGAGATCAGAGAAAGGAACTCCAGATATGCAGTAGAAGGACAGATTTATAGATTCTGCACATAGTAAATTAAAACACAGAAACTGCACATGGAAGATTTACATCAAAAGACAGCATTTTGACAAAATCTTTGCCTACTTATTTATCTGATTGCTTAAGCTTTGTCTGTTAAGTATA
This sequence comes from Typhlomys cinereus, assembly GCA_023101885.1. NCBI lineage: Eukaryota > Metazoa > Chordata > Mammalia > Rodentia > Platacanthomyidae > Typhlomys > Typhlomys cinereus. The sequence goes on from JALPQD010000226.1 coordinate 1,706,454, forward strand.
GGAAAGTGGAATAAACTTGAGAAGATACTATTCAATTTGTAAAAAGAACTTATAAGAAATAGAAAAAGTTACACACAAGCATGCCTTTAGAAAATAAATCTGTATCTTCCTTTAGAACTTTCAACAAAAGTGTTTTCTGCATAAAATTGGGTTTTCATAACAAACTGACAACAACATGGCTCAAAGATTTTAAGACAGCCCCAGAGATATTTAAAATGAGATTCACATATTGCTTTCATAAATTTCAATTAAAATGACATGAAAAGACAATTGCCTTTATCTATGTACCATATGTACTACATGCATCACCATAATAATAATTGGGAATATCTTGAGATGGTTTCATTAATCCTTGCCTGTGAGAGAAATGTTAATATATTTTACATAAAGAGTAAAACACACTGATTGGTGAAAATGTGAAATGTGCTTATCATCCCCATATATATATGTAGTCTCTGTAACAATCTTTCTATTAAAGATTTTGAGGTCTGTTTTTTCAGCTTTCTGGAGTCCTTGTTGATCGTGTGACGAACTTTTATAGGCAACATGTAGGACAGTCTTTCAACATATTCTTACATCAACTGTGTGATGTACATGAGTTACCTTTAAGACAAGTAGCCTTATAAAAGGAAAAAAGATAACAGTAATAAACTTTTGAATCATTAAGTAATTGATGGCATATTTATATAGTAGTTTGTTCAGTTTGGTTTTCAGAAAGGAATAGCAAGACTAAACCTCAAAAAGTATAAAAAATTCAAAGAATCAAGTTAGTGTCCTAGGAGGTTTTTATTTCAGGGTGTTACTGAAGAATTTCAGTTGGATACCTGCAAAAAGAAATCAAGAATAGTATGCACGATGGACTTCTTAAAGAAGCACTTATGGAGATCATATGGGAATAACTCAAATATCCAAGCAAGACTTAATAAAGGCAATAATGGCAAACAGGGGGAGAAATATACAGCTTCTACAAATGGTATGGAAGTACAAATAACAAGATCTAATATCTTATTGAATATCTCTTAGACAAATGGTTTCTAAATTTAATTTACTCATGTTATTTGATTCCTCTGGCCTTCCAGAGTTCAACGCAGAACAAAGTCAGAAGAGTCCTTTAAAGAGCCTGGCCAAGAAAATTGGAAACTGCCTAAAAGCCCGAGAAAACAATTTTGCCAGATTGGTTTGAAATTGTTTTCCCTCTCAACACTGGTATAATTCTCAGGACTGCTAGTTCTTTCGTGTCTATTGATATTTGGCTCCTATGACTTCATATAATGATATAAAATCCATACAGAGCTTGCTCTTCTCCAGTCTTGAGGGAAAGTTATTATAGCATGCACTCTATTTTCAACAAAATGGTCTTTCCAATTGAAATACAAGTGCTCACTCATTAGTGTGCCTAGATCCCAGAAGGAGGGGAGATTGCCCTGGGTCCTGCAGTTAAAACAAGCCTAAATCTGTGCTGTCTGTGTTTAACATTCCCTACAGTATGCAGAAAGTTTATCACCCAGTCTTAATCATTTAAGAAATGTTTTCTGGCTACATGCAGTATTCAATCATTATATATATATATATATAATCCCAGACTTCTTACAGTACTTGTGGAGAATTTTCCCCAAATTTCTTTACTTGAGAGGAAACTCCCCCTTCTAATTATGAGGAGCAGAGCACCCTTGTCAAAAGAGATTTACAAAATGGAACAGGAAAGAAATGACATTTTCTTCACTCCACGGTCATTTGAATATGCATTTCCTTTTTCTAAGGATGAAAATGCTGAATCTCTTCCCTCTTGAGAACCCATTCTAATACTAAACTACATCCCTAGAATGCCTATTATCATTTCTGATATCACCTGAAATAAGCCAAGCATTCTAAAATTAAGTATGGTCTTAAAAGTATTTTATAGACTATGTTTATTAGATTGCTACACAATTATGAAGGTAATGAAATTTTCCCTATTTTAAAAATATTTATTTTTTGAAGGGCAAATTTTTATTTATAGGAAACTCAGCAGTGTACATCTAGCTGAGCTTGGTGGCCAGCTCCTCGGCCTTGGCTTTTTTAAGCTTGGAGATCTGCCAGAGACTAGGAACGTAGGACATTGCCTCCCCTGTGGTGACGTATCTCATCCTATCTGTCCTTGCAGTTGGTCCTGACCGCCTCCCCCAGCTTGGCCAGCGCCCCCTTGTCCTCTGAGTTGACCTGTGTGAAGACAACAGCTGTACATGACCTTCTGTGGACCACCCACCCCAGCAGGGCCTTTCCCTTGATGATGCAATAGGAGACCCCCATCTTGTGGCACAGGGAAGGCAGGAAGTCCACGAGCTTGATGGGGTCTACCCCTGTGCAATCACCAGCAGCTGAGCCTAAGCCTTCTTTCCTTGTAGCATCTTGTGTGGCAAGAAGGAGAGCACATTTATAGTTTTTAAATATCAGGCAACAAATGCCTGGACATCTTTTCTAAAAGTTTTTTTTTTTTTTCGTGGTGGTTCATATTTGAATATTCTTTATTGCACTTAAAAATACTTAGTAGAAAGAATTATCAGTAAAGGTAGAGATCTGTATCCTGTCATCCATGAGACAAACCCAGACAACTATCTATTTTGCAAATAAAGTCTTTCTGGACAAAGCTAATTCATTTATGTGTGGTTTATACATGCTTCTATGCCACAGTGACTGAATTGTGTGGATATAAACCAGATGGATTGATTTAAAAAAGCTTGTTCATTACCTATCCCTTCAAGGACGATTAACATTTTATTTAGGATTTAATAAACAACAATCAAAGAAAGGGATTCAATAAGAAAGGGTAGGAACAAAGCATAATTGAAAAATTATGATACAAGCAGGGAGGAAAAATGTAAGCAAGCAAATGGCTTTAATGGTGGTAAAATAGTTATTAATGGTACATAACAAATAAGTTTATGAGCACATTCATAAAGAGTCACATTTGCTAGGGAATTTGCAAGTAATTAAAACTGCCCTTATTATTTCCTTTCTTATCTACCACCTCAAATTATTGTTTACAAAGATTTCTAACATTATTAAGTTTATCTCCCATAGATATTTTTTCTAGACTACTGAATGACATGATTATCAATAGCTACTCTTTCAATGTGTTGTGTTAACTTTTCCTGGGAACATAGAACATATTGTAAAAGTATACCAATACCCAGTTCTTATTCACCAACATAAATCTAGGAAGACGCTCTGTGTCTGTGATAAAATCCAGTGCAGATCCTCTTCATGTGCCTTTTAACTAGCCAATATGACTGACTAACTTGATACATATTACCATTATCCTTATACAAACTAATTATAAGTATCTATTTGTTCCCTGATTGTATAATCTACAATTCTTAGTCTTTCCTACTATTGCTACACAATAGGCAAACATTAGGAACAATTTTGAATTCTTTGATAATAGATGTTTCAGCATCCCTATGTCTCTGTCTCTGTTTCTAAATAAGATAATATCTAAATGAAGAGTGCAACCTATCCTCATTCTTCTCTTTCAGTCTCTTGGTATATTCCTCTGCCTGCCAGTTTCTCTCTCTCTGTCTCTCTGTCTCTCTTTCTCTTTCTGATTTTCTCTCTCCTATTGACTTGGAAATACACATACTGATTATAACACATACTATTTTCTTTCAAATTCTTTGTGGGAAAACCTGAGACGTAAATGTCCAACTTTAGGCACTAGCAATCTCTGCAAAAGAAAATAATTCTCATATTATATTACATATTTATTATAATATGAAGTAATTAATATTGATATCATGTAGTTCACATATTATAAGTCACTTGTTTTCAATCCTTCTCATTCTATCTTAATTTAAAATACAGGAGTCCAACACATTCTCCTCACTTTGATTATCTTCACTCACATGGACTAACTGTACATTTGATAGAATTCATAAAGGCTTATCAATTATTCTTTTGTCATAAACGTACAGATGAATATATATGATTAAATCACTAAAGAAACAAACACAAATAAAATGTATTACAAAGATATATGACAGAGCAGAGAAAATCTTGTGATTATGTCTTTCGAACTGACTATCATCAATCTCATTACTAAATGTTATTTTAAGCATTCTATTTTTTCAAACTCCAGGAAGAAGTGTCTCCTAGTTCTTTTTGGCTCCTTTTTCAATTAAAATATAGAAATGAAAAAATGTTCAAACTTGGAAGCAGGTTTCTTTTGTGTTGATAAGCTGCAGGCTCATATTCTGTTAGCAATAACAGGACATGTGAAAAATAAATTAGCTCAACTGTGAATCTCCCTCAAGTGTTTCTAAAATGACAAGTTTCTGTTTACAGGTCAAAATATTAAATAATATGGTTTGGTCATATCTGTAAGGTTATTTGAATTTATAAGTTTGTAGCAAACTGTTTTAAAGGTTCGTAATTCATAGAAAACTGCTTGGGATTTTTGTCTCATTAATTCTAATGGAGTGAGACATCTAGAGGAAATGTATCCAATAAAAAGCACAATGTTGCATGTTCAAAACATTTTCCTTAATCCAGCTACTATTTAGGCATCTAGTTTGAATTTTCTTTCATGCTTTCTGGCAACTAAATATTTAAAAATCTTAAATTACCAAGTAAAAATATGTTGACCGATGCAATCATTTAATTGATTTCATTGATTGACAGAAACACAAGGTGAAGAAGTCAACAGTCAAAGAAATAATATCTTAAGATCATACTCCCTCACTGAGCTTTCCTACTTTTATTACATCTACCCTTGAATGTGTTCTTATAACAAGACTCCAGTTTAACAGCTCTTTGTCTCTGGCCAGGGGGTGACATACAGTGCCCAGCAGGATGGAGTGAAGGGTATTGCAGAAGCAGCAAAACTGCAAAAGAAAATCAACAAACCACAATCCAGAACTTCAGAGACTCTATATCAACCACCTAGAACTAGGCCAGCATACTCTCTCCCCATCCTGAAGCTCAGAGACATTTGCGGAAGAGGGACCGGTAAGAGTGTAAGAGCAAAAGGATGGGAGGAGCAATGATTTGCAAGATACTCCACACAAGTTAGGGCCGAAGCAATCATAATTGGACTTTGCATGCCCTGCGCAATGTCTAACACACTATTGACCTCACAAAGTCTAGCATCTGCTAAAGGCACCAAGATCCTTGGAGGCAAGGGATTGGCAGCCACAGTAGTGTTCCTATGCTTAAGGGGAACATGGGAAAAGGTTCAGGGAAATGCCACTGGGTCCTTGTACGTCATCGGAGAGGAGGGCCCAGAGGAGAGTCAGGCATGCACAATAAAGGACTCTCTGGGAATTGGGGCGGGAGGCACTGGGGGATAGGGAGGAAGGGGAGGGGGAACAGAGGGTTTGGGAAGGAGGAGGAGGGAGGGAGAGAACTGGTGTACCTATTAAGTTTGTATGTGCAGAAATAATAATAAAAATGTATAATAATAATAAAAAAGATCATACTCTATATGGCCTAAATTTATTTATCTAGACTCAATCTCCTGAAAGGTCCACCAACTAGCAAACAGACTGGGCACTAAGTTTATATTAATGGCTTTTGGGAAGGCTATTAAAGATCCAAACTAGAGTAGATTCCATTTAGGAAAATGCTGATTGCAGTTAGATGTTTTCACTCATGTCATGAATAAAATGTATAAATGAACATGATCATAACTTAGAATAGAACTTAATTTTCCAACAATTTCTTTTGGAGAGGGTCGTATTTCAACTGACACAAAAGGATCCTATTATATAGTAAATTCATAAGCTAAAGGTATACAAATGTGAAGAAGTTAAGGTCTATTTTAATAATTTCAATAACTTGTTTGATTTTCCATAAAATGTTAATGTTTAATGGAGATTATAAATCTTTAAAGTGGTGTAGAATACGAAGATTTTACACTCAGTTGATCTTGGCCTAAATTCATTTATCTAGATTCAATCTCCTGACAGGTTCACTAACTAGCAAACAGACTGGGCACTAAGTTTACATTACAAGTCTTTTGGGAGGGCTATCAAAGGTCCAAAGTAGAATAGACATCATTTAGGAAAATGTTGACTGTGGTTAAATGTTTTCACTCACACTAGTCCTTGATAGGATTGATATTCAAAGTAATATTTTCTTTATATTTGCATTTTAGTGATATTTATTTTCATCATTCCATTGCTGAAAAGGCACATTACCACATGGCTTAGTAGACTAATGAGTTTACTCGTCTTTACAAATCTTATTTTCAGTAATCAGTATGGCAGGAGAGTTCATAACAACATAAGGAGCTAAAGTAACTGACCACATTATATCCACTGAAATAGCAGAAAATTGGCAAAATTTCTCACTTGTCAGAATTCTACAAAGTAGGGCTGGAGAGGTGGCTCAGGGGTTAAGCCTCCGCCTTGCAGGCAGAAAGTCCTGAGTTCTGATCCCAGATCCCACGTATAGACGCCAGGCAGAAGTGGGGGCAGCCTGCGCTTCTGGTCCTGGTAGGGCAGAGCCTGTGAATCCCCGGGCAGAAGGAGGTAGAGGCGTCCATGGTGGTTCGCAAATTCGTCCGTAGTTCTACACACACACACACACACACACACACACACACGAGCATGCACGAACACACGCACATGCGCACAGTTGAATAAATAATAAAATTAAAAAAAAAGAATTCTACAAAGTATACAAAAACTACTGAAGCATGCACAAATACTGAGCCAACTCTTTCATCTTATATAGCAATCCCAGGAAGAGTTCTTTCCAAAGGGGATTGTGATTTGCCATGTGTATTATATAATTTCCTACAGACTTACTTGGGGCTTTGCTTAATTAGTCTTCACAGAGCTCAAAAGCTCAGTGTTGAGTTGTCGATTCTAATTGTTACAAGTGCCATTCATGTTGTGATGACTATGTGTGTGTGTGTGTGTGTGTGTGTGTGTGTATATAATATACAAAATATATATTTAAAATATTTCTTCTCAAGTAAAATTTATTCTCTCACACTGTCATGTGTTGTTTTATCTGTCACATTTTCATTTCATGATACAAATGCATGTATAATCCGAAATATGTCTTGAAATTATATATTATCAGGTTTTAGCTGGCTACATTATGGCATTCAGTCCAATCAGGACAGGACTCCTCCCGGTCCACCAGTCCCCAGGTCACCCCTTTTCCCAGTTCCTCCCAAAAGCCAGCCTGAGCAACACCCAAGCTGCCATGGGTTTACCTGGGCCATGCCCCAGGCCCCAGCCCCTTTGTTCCTCGGGCCTGCCTGCCCGCCCGACCTAGATAGGTCTCCTCGCGGTCCTCCATCCCAACCCCTCTCTCCCTCCGGACCACTGGAGACCCTCGCTCGTGGTCCATGGAGGACACACTCCTCAGAATTCAACAGAGTTCAAAGGAAACCCAAGCAAAGCTCTAGGGGACAAAGGCCATACATCTGAAGTCCACTAAAATCATCCTATCACATGGGAGAGATTCTACACTTTCAGCCCAAAGATAAGTAACCACCCCCCTTTTTTTAACCATCATGCTCCTTTCAACTATTAATCGCTGTAGATTAATTTTCCATATAGCCACTCAAAAACATAAACAACTTCAGGGATTATACCACTCACCCTCACATATCATGAAGGCACTAAATCATAAAAGGGTACTACCATACTAATATTCACCCCCTGTCCCCTAAACCTGACTTAACTGATGTACTAACAGATTAATAGCCTCATCTAGGAAATAACAATAACAACAGACAAACGTACCCAATTCCAAGGCAAGCACTAATAACTGCCTAAGAGTAGTAATACCAACTAAATCAGTTCAGTCAAAAACACATAGAAACTGAAAGGTCTTAAGAGACAAAACAACAATGCCCAAGTCAAAATGCAGATCCATGGGAAACAAAACCCAAGAAGACCAATCTCCCACTGAAAGAATTAACCCTATAATGATGGATTCCAATCAGAACAAAATCACAGAAAATAGCCAAGAAAGCCAGACCCAAGATAAGAACTTTCAAAGTGTGATCATTACCATGATCAATACTATGAAAGAGGAAATCCAGGAGGAATTAAACAACTGCATCAACCACTTTGAAAAGGAATGCAACAGATACTTGGAGGAGTTGGGAAAAACAGTTCAAGAAACAAAAATAGACATAGAGCAGTTAAAACTGTCTCAGGCACAGTTTAAAATCAAACTAAAAGACAAGTTATCTTCAACCCAAAACTCAACAAAGAGTCTTAGCAGAAATAACGACACAATAAATAGAATTTCAGACCTTGAAGATAAACTGGTAGTATTAACCAGCTCAATGGAAGAGGTTGTTAAATCCAAAAAGGTACTTGAGAGGAATATTCAAGACATATGGGACATCCTGAAGAAGCCTAAGATGTTCATTCATAGAACACCAGAGCCAGAATCCAAAATTCCACACCGGAGGAATTTTTTCAAGCTATCATTAATGAAAACTTTCTTCATCTAAAGAATGAGAGACCCATCCAAATACAAGAGGCATTCCGCACACCAAACGGATATGACCAAAATAGAAACTCACCACGGCAAATAATAGTCAAAACACTCCACATTCAAGACAAAGAAAAGGTGCTGAGAGCTTCAAGTGAAAAAAAAAAAAAAAACAAGTCAGTTTTAAAAGTAAACCTATTAAAATAACAAATGACTTCTCAATGGAAACAGTAAAAGCGAGAAGAGCTTGGAGAGACTTACTTTAAGTATTGAATGAGCAAAAATGTCAACCCAGGCTGATATACCCTGCAAAACTATCCATCATGATCGAGGGAGGAAGAAAAGTTTTCCAGCACAAAGACAACTTGAAGGCTTACACATCTACCAAACCAGGCCTTCAAAAAATGCTAGAAATGATACTCAAGCTTGAAGAAAAAAACAAGCATATCCAGGAGGACAGAAGGAAAGTATAATACCAAAAAAACTGAAAATCAAAGAATACACTTACAAAAGCCACTAAACATAAAAAAGTTCGGAATTAAAAATAATTTCTCCATTATAACATTAAATGTCAATGGAATTAACTCATCGATCAAGAGTCACAGATTACAAACTTGGATTAAAACCCACAACCCGTCAATTTGCTGCCTTCAGGAAACTCATCTCACCACAAAAGACAGGCACATTCTAAAAATAAAAGGCTGGTCCAAAATTCTGCAAGCTAATGGAACCAGGAAACAGGCAGGGGTAGCCATTATGCTGTCAGGAGAAAGTGGGCTTCAAACCAAAAAAAAATCATAAGAAACACAGATGGATACTATATTTTAGTCACAGGTACAATTCACCAGGGAGACTTCACAATTCTGAACATATATACACCTAATATGTGCACTTCCACATTCATTAAGCAAACCCTACAGCATCTGAAATGATAAATCAATCCCCAAATGATAATTCTTGGGGATTTCAACACAGCCCTCTCAACATGGTCAAAAGCTTAACTGAGACACTTTGAACTTAATCAAACCCTTACTGAAATGGACGTTACAGATCTCTATCAAACTTTTCATCCATGCACCAAAGAATATTAATTTTTCTCAGCAGCACAGGGAACTTTCTCCAAAATAGATCACATATTGGGCAACAAAACAAATCTCCACACAGGAAAGTTGAAATTCTAGCCTGTACCCTATCAGACCACAATGGTATAAAGCTTGACATCCGCAATACAATGAACAATGGAAAATACACTAACTCCTTGAAACTAAACACTATGATGCTGAATGAGAATTTGATTCAGGAAAAAATTAAAAAGGAAGTTCAAGATTTCCTGAAAGTGAAGGATAATGAAAATACAAGTTATCAAAATCGTTGGGACACAATGAAAGCTGTTCTAAGAGGTAAGTTCATAGCTCTTAATGCCTACATCAAAAAAATTGAAACATCACAACTAAATAACTCAACAGTGCAGCTTAAAGCTTTAGATACACTAGAGCAATCCAATCCCAAAAGCAGTAGAAGAAAGGAGATTAGCAAGATAAGGGGAGAAATATCCAAAATTGAGATTAGGAAAAAGATGCAGAGAATCAATCATTCAAAAAGCTGGTTTTTTGAAAAAAATCTGTAAGATTGATACACCCCTAGCTAAATTAACCAAATGCAGGAGAGAAAAATCCCAAATTAACACAATTAGAAATGAAAACAGAGTTATCACTACAGATACCCAAGAAATTCAGAGTATAATAATGTCACATTTCAAAAACCAATACTCTGAAATTTGACAACATGAAAGAAATGGATGAATTCCTAAGTAACCACAACTTACCAAGTTGAATCAGGAAGTTATGAATTATTTAAATAGTCCTATATTACATAAGGAAATCGATGAAGTAATCTCAAATCTTCCCACCAAGAAATGTCCTGGACCAGATGGATTCTGCACAGAATTCTACCAAACATTTAAGGAGATAATAACACCAATACTCCTTAAACTGTTCCATCAAATAACAAAGGAAGAAACACTACCAGATTCTTTCTATGAAGTTATCATCTTAATCCCAAAACCTAATAAAGATACACTTAAAAAAGAAAATTAAAAGCCAATATCTTTGATGAACACAGATGCAAAGATTCTTAACAAAGTCCTAGCAAATCGGATTCAAAAACATCAAAAAGATCATTCACAGGGATTAAGTAGGCTTTACCCAGGCACACAAGGTTGGTTCAACATATGCAAATAAATAAACTAAGTCATCATGTAAACCAGTCCAAAATCCAAGAACACATGATATTCTCGATAGATGCAGCAAAAGCTTTTGACAAAATCCAATAGCCTTTTATGATCAAAACCCTAGAGACAGTTGGAATGGAAGGAACGTTTATCGCAATAATAAAAGCTGTATACAACAAGCCAACAGCAAGGATTATACTTAATGGAGAAAAACTTGAAGCATTCTTGTTTCGATCAGAAACTAGACAAAGGTGTCCACTCTCACCACTTCTATTCAATATTGTACTTAAGTCTTAGCTGAAGCCATAAGAAAAGAAAGGGACATAAAAGGATTCAAATCAGCAAGGAAGAAGTAAAGTTATCTCTATTTGCTGATGACATGATCTTATAACTGAGCCATCCCAAAAACTCTACCAGGAAACTCCTGGAACTAATACAGAAGTTCAGCAGGGTGGCAGGATAAAAATAAACATCCAAAAATCAGTGGCCTTCCTATATGCCCAGAATGAAAGAAGTAAAACAACCATGAGAGAAACAATCCCATTTACTATAGCCCCTAAAAAAATGAAATACCTTGGTATAAATCTAACCAAGCAAGTAAGTGACCTTTACAACAAAAACTTTAAAACCTTAAAGAAAGAAATTACAGAAAACACTAGAAGGTAGAAAGACCTGCCAGGTTCCTGGATTGGCAGAATCAACATCATAAAAATGACGATTCAACGCTAAACCAATTAAAATCCCAAAGCAATTCTTTAAAGAAGTTGAACAAATAATCTCAAAATTCATATGGAGGCACAAAAGACCCAGGATAGGAAAAACAATCCTGAGTAACAAAAATACTGCTGGAGGTATCACCATACCAAACTTTAGTCTATACTACAAATCCATAGTTATAAAAACAGGCTTGTACTGGCTCCAAAATAGACACACAGATCAATGGATAAGGGTTGAAGTCCCAGATATAAGCTCACACAACTATAGCCATTTGATCTTTGACAAAGGGGCCCAAAAAATCCAATGGAAAAGGAACAGCATCTTCAACAAACGGTGTTGGCAAAACTGGATCTCCACATGCAGAAGATTAAAACTGGTCAAGTACTTGTCACCATGTAGAAGACTTAATTCCAAATGGATCAATATAAGGCCAGAGACTATATAAAACCTTAGTTGAAAGGGTAGGGAACTCTCTCGAGCTGATCGGACTAAGTCAACAGTTCCTAATCAGAAATCCAATAGCACAGTAACTACAACCATCACTCAACAGATGGGATCTTGTGAAATTAAAGAGCTTCTGTTCAGATAAAGAGATTGTAACTGGAGCACAAAGGCGACCCACAGAATGGGAGAAAATCTTCACAAACCACATATCTGATAGAGCTCTATCATCCAGAGTGCACAAAGAACTTAGAAAACTAAACAACAAGGAAACAAATGGACCAATTAAAAAATGGGTCCTAGAACATAAAAGAAACTTTACTAGAAATGAAATTAAAATGTCTAACAAATATCTTTAAAAATGCTCCACATCCTTAGCTATCAGGGAAATGCAAATCAAAACTTCCCTGAGATATCATCTCACCCCACTCAGGATGGCAAAAATCCACAATACAAACAATAGCAAATGCTGGAGGGGATGTGGAGAGAAAGGAAGTCTCCTACATTGCTCTTGGGAATGCAGGTTCATACAACCACTCTCGCAAGCCATCTGCCGATTCTCAAAAAAGTTAAAGACTGAAATGCTACATGACCCTGCTATTCCACTTTTGGGAAAAATCTGCCATACAACAAAAATTTACCTCAATAGCACAAGCATGACCATGTTCATAGCAGCACTGTTTACTATAGCAAAGTCATGGAATCAACCCAAATGTCTAACAGTTGATGATTGGATAAGGAAAATATGGTATATTATACAATGGAATACTTCTCAGCCAGAAAAATGATGAATTAATGCATTTTGCCAGAAAATGGATGGAATTAGAAACAATGATATTGAGTGAAGTATCCCAGACACAGAAAATTAAGCGACTTATGTACTCCCTCATAGATGGATCCTAGTTCCAAACCCACTTAGAGACACACTCAAGATAAAGTTCTGTAATACCTACAGTAATGGGGTATTTAGGATGGGGAGAGATTAGGCAGGCCTTATTCCAGGTGGTTGATATAGAGTCTCTGATGTTCTGAATTATGGTTTGTTGATTTTTTTTCTGTTTTTCTGCTCCTGCAAGGATTATAAACAGGAGGGAAAGGGAAGGATGGCCCACCAGAAACAAGGAGAGAGGGGATCATGCTATAGCAGAGATAATAAACTTCAATCAAGGACTGCAAGTAAGTAATGAGGCATCTGGTTAAGCTCACAGACTTTCCTTCCTGGTTACTTTCAACTGATGGGGTATGATCTTACCAGAAAGGGAGGATATAAAGTCTGGCAGATAGAAGGTAACCATTTTGCAAATGGGAGACTGACCCCCACCCCTCACTGTGGTCTCCTACTCTTATTCCATCTACCTTTGAATCTACTCTTATAATAAGACTCTATTTTAACAGCTTTTTATCTCTGGCCAGGTGGTGACATCCAATACTCATCGGGATGGAGCTAAGGGCATTGCAGGAGCAGCAAAACTGAAAAAAAATCAACAAACCATAATTCAAAACATCAGAGACTATATCAACCACCTGGAATAAGGCCTGCCTAATCTCTCCCCATCCTAAAGCTCAGGGAAATTTGCAGAAGAGGAGGCGATAAGATTGTAAGAGCCCAGAGATAGGGAGGAACTATTATATGTAAGATACTCCACACAAGTTAGGGCCGAAGCAAACATAATAGGATTCTGCATAATCTTCACAATGACCAACAAAGCATTGACCCCTCAAAGTCTAGCATGAACTAAAGGGCCCTAGGATCCTTAGAAGCAAGTGATTAACAGCCACAAAAGTTTTCCTATACTTAAGGGGAATACAAGAAGGAGTTCTAGGAAATCCACTGAGTCTTTACACCTCATCAGAGAGGAGAACCCAGAAGAAAGTTTGACATACACATTAAAGGATGCTCCAGGGATGGTGGGAGGGGGCACTGGGAGAAAGGGAAGGAGGGGGAAAAGAAAGGAGAAAAGAGGGAAGGAGCAGGGAGGTCCAGGGAGGGGTGGAGGGAGGAAGGGGACTGGGGTACCTATGTTTGTATGAGCGGAAAAAAATAAGTAAATACATTATTTTTAAAAAGTAGTAATAGTAACAATACAATATATAATTCATATCCGCCAACATTATAATTCATGGAATTGCAAATTTTGCAAATATAAATGAGTTTATACAAATATCAAAGATATATTTCTTGTATATGTATTTTATAAGTGTATATATATTTCAAAAATGTCTATTCATAAATAAATGTCTATTTATAAAAGTCTAAGTTCAGAGACTATAATGATTTGAAATTATTCAGTTCTTAGGAAAGAAAACAAAACTGCATAAAAATTTGCCTTGTTATAATTTTACTTTTTTTTTATTTCTTCCACTCATACAAAGTTGATAAGTACCATATTCCTCTTCCTCCCTCCATCTCTCTCTGGATCCCCTTGCTCCCTCCCCACCTTTTCCCTTTCCTTTCCCCCTTCCTCCCTTTATCCCAGTTCCTCCCCCCATTCCTGGAGCATCCTATAGTGTGCATGTCAAACTTCCCTCTGGGTCCTCCTCTCTGATGAGGAGGAGTCTGATGTAAGGACTCAGTGGCATTGCCTAGAGCTTTTTTTTTTGTTTTTCCCTTTAGTATAGGAACACTATTGTGGCTGTTAATCCCTTGCCTCTAAGGATCGTGTGCCTGTGGTCGATGCTAGACATTGGGCATTCAATGATATGATGGTCATTGCGCAGGTCATGCAAAGTCCTATCATGGTTACTTCGGCCCTAACTTGTATGGAGTATCTTGCATATCGTTGCTCCTCCCCATCTTTAGGTTTTTACAAACTTACCGCCCCCTCTTCCGCAAAGTTCCCTGAGCTTGAGGATGGGGAGAGATTAGGCTGGCCTGGTTCCGGGTGGTTGATGTTCCGGGTCTATGATTTTCCAAATTATGGTTTGTTGACTTTTTTTTCAGTTTTGCTACTTCTGCATCACCCTTGGCTCCATCCTGATGGGTATTAGATGTCACCCCTCGCCAGAGATAAAAGACTGTTAAAATAGAGTCTTATTATAAGAGTAGTTTCAAAGGTAGATGGAATAATAGTAGACCATTTGCAGGATGGTTACCTTCTATCTGCCAGACTCTATGTCCTTCCTTTCTGGTGAGATCATACCCCAAGAGATGCAAGTGACCAGTAAGGAAAGTCTGCGAGCCCAACCAGATGCCTCATTACTTACTTTCAGTCCATGATGGTGGCCTATTTTCTCTGCTGTAGCATGATCTCCTCTTTCATTGTTTCTGGCGGGGCCCTCCTTCCCCTTCCCTCCCTGCTTATAATCTTTGCAGTTACTGTAGATATTACATGTCCACCTGCAGAAGATTAAAACTCGACCGTATTTGTCACCATGTACAAGACTTAATTCCAAATGGATCAAGGACCTCAATATAAGGCCAGAGACTCCCTGGAACTGATTTGACTCAGCCATGTTCCTAGTCATAAATCCAATTGCACAGTCAATACAAACAACACTCAACCGATGGGATCTTATGAAATTAAAGAGCTTCTGTTCAGATAAAGAGATTGTAACTAGTGCACAAGGGCAATCCACAGAATGGGATAATTGCACTAATTATCTGGGAAAAATTCAAGTCTTCTTGTTTCAAAATGGTAATATTTCTCATTTATTACATATGTGTTTGGATTAGACAGTAACTTATACAGTCAATCAGTATATAACAGATATTATATGGAGTAAACATGATGACCACTATGTACTGATGAGTGCCTGCAGATTTCAGAAATACTTCACATCAGTATATAAAACACATGCAGTTGATGTGTCTATGAACTCTAGATTTATATTTGAGAAATATGGAATTTTGGATAATATTTAGCTAGTTGAGAATTAATTTTCACTTCCAAAATTCCTGCATAGATTGTGCAATTGAATGTGTGTGGTGTGCAACAAACTATTCCCTCCATAGACTAATCTGAATTTGTTTGTTTAAATTATGGAAAGCAATTAAGTGATTTTATATCCTTCTTCTGTGAAGATATTTCTATAGTCAAATTAAAACATCTTGCTGTATTATAAGAACTTCATTTCAAATATTTTAGATAGTGGTAATTAAAAGGAAGAAAAATCAATGAAGCCTATATCTTCTCGGAGTGATGACAAAATGCTTTTGATTGATATATAGTTTTAAAAAGTTCTACTATGCATTAGAAATATAGAAATAACATTTTAAGGTAAGCATGAATAGTAGTGAATTAAATTTTCTTTACTTATCATTTGTACTTTTGAATAAAATGCTAAAAATAATATACATTTATTGGAAAGGACTGTGCTTTTCTATTGTAAGTCATGAGTACTGATAAAGGGCAATGTAACCATAATAATTTCTTTCACTTAAAGCCAGATGCTGGGACTATATTCAGCATTTGCAAAAGAACAACGCATAAAATTATTTTAAAATGTAAAATGGTTAAAATGGAGCTAGTGTTTAAATTCCCATGAAAGCAGAATGAAGCAGCTATTGTCCAGTGCTCCCTTCAGCACCTGTTTTATCTTCCTACTTCCCTTTTTTAACTTATTTTTTCCACTCATTCAAACTTGATAGGTTCCCCATTCCCCTCCCTCCCTCAAGCCCTCCCTGGATCCCCTTGCTTCCTTCTCCCTTTTCCCCTCACTTTCCCCTCTCCCTCCCTTTTTCTGAGTGCCCCCTCCCCATTCTTGGAGCATCCTTTAGTGTGCATGTTAAACTTCCCTCTGGGTCCTAATCTCTGATGAGGTGTAAGGACTCAGTAGCATTGCTTCGAGCTCTTTTTTGAGTTCCCCTTTAGTATAGAAACACTATTGTGACTGTTAATCCCTTTCCTCTAAGGATCTTACAGCCTGTGATCCATGCTAGACTTTGGGGGTTCAATGACATGTTAGTCATTGTGCAAGTCATGCAAAGACCTATTATGGTTACTTCAGCCCTAACGTGTATGGAGTCTCTGGTCAGGGGGTGACATACAGTGCCCAGCAGGATGGAGTGAAGGGCATTGCAGGAGCAGCAAAACTGCAAAAGAAAATCAACAAACCACAATCCAGAACTTCAGAGACTCTATATCAACCACCTAGAACTAGGCCAGACTAATCTCTCCCCATCCTGAAGCTCAGGGACATTTGCGGAAGAGGGGCCGGTAAGAGTGTAAGAGCAAAAGGATGGGAGGAGCAATGATTTGCAAGATACTCCACACAAGTTAGGGCTGAAGCAATCATAATTGGACTTTGCATGCCCTGCGCAATGTCCAACACACTATTGACCTCACAAAGTCTAGCATCTGCTAAAGGCACCAAGATCCTTGAAGGCAAGGGATTGGCAGCAACAGCAGCGTTCCTATGCTTAAGGAGAACATGGGAAAGGGTTCAGGGAAATGCCACTGGGTCCTTGTACGTCATCGGAGAGGAGGGCCCAGAGGAGAGTCAGACATGCACAAGAAAGGACTCTCTGGGAATTGGGGCGGGAGGCACGGGGGGGTGAGGAGGGAGGGGTGAGGGGAGGGGGAGTAGGGGGTTCGGGGGGAGGAGGAGGGAGGGAGGGAACTGGTGTACCTATTAAGTTTGTATGAGCTAAAATAATAATAAAAAATGTATTAAATAAAAAAAAACAAAACAAAAAAAAACAGGCAGACAATAAAGGCTACTCACATTAAAAAAAAAAAAACCTACAATGAATAGAACAACAAAGCTAAAACACGAAAAGTGGAGGATATTTCAACACCCCACTCTCACCGATAGACAAGTCAACAGTAAAAACCAAGACAAATCAAACCAAACCAAAAAACTGAAACACACTGTAACAAAACCTAATGAACCAAATGAAACTGAAATACATCTATCAAACATTACATTCTAACACCAAGGAATATACATTTTTTTCAAAAGTCTAGGAACTTACACCATATAAACAAATACAAAGAAAAATTCACAGTATTCTCTCAATTGATGCTGAAAAAGCATTTGATAAAATTCAACACTCCTTTATGATAATGACCTAAAGAAAATAGTTGGAAAGGACATTTATCAACATTATAAGGGCCACAACAAACTTATAGGAAAAACCATCATAAATGGTAAAAAATCAGAAGCATTCCCATTCAGAATTGGAGCTACACAAGGCTGTCCACCCTTACCTCTTTCTCTTCTATTCAACATAGTGCTTGAATAGTGTTATAAGACAAGAGAATAAGATAAATAAAATGTGGGGCTGGAGAGGTGGCTCAGGGGTTAAGCCTCTGCCTTGCAGGCGGAAGGTCCTGAGTTCGGATCCCAGATCCCACTTATAGACGCCAGGCGGAAGCGGGAGGCGGCCTGCGCTTCTGGTCCTGGTAGGGCGGAACCTGTGATTCCCGGGGCAGAAGGAGGTGGAGGCATCCATGGTGGTTCCCGAATTCGTTGGTGGTTCTACACACACACAGACACACACACACACACACATACGTCCGTACATTAACAATTGAATAAATAATAATAAAAAAATTTAAAAAAAGATAAATAAAATGTAACATGGAAAAGAAGAAAGTTATCAAGTTATTTCTAATTACAGATGACATGATCCTAAATCTCAAGGACCCTAAAAATTCTTCCATAAAACTTCTGAAACTAATAAATAAGTGCAATAGAGTGGCTGGAAACAAAATTAACATTAAAAAATGACTTTCAGGGCTGGAGAGGTGGCTCAGCGGTTAAGCCTCTGCCTTGCAGGCAGAAGGTCCTGAGTTCGGATACTAGACCCCACCTATAGACACCAGGGGGAAGTGGGGGCAGCCGGCGTTTCTGCTCCTGGTAGGGCGGAGCCTGTGAATCCCCGGGCAGAGTAAACAAGGAGGAGGTGGAGGCATCCATGGTGGTTACCGAATTCGCCCGTGGTTCTACACACACACACACACACACACACACACATACACACACACACACACACTTGAATAAATAATAAAAAAATGACTTTCTAAACAATAAGGATAGACAAAATGAAAAAAAAGTGAAACAAATTATACCATTTGCCATTGCCCCTAAAAAATGAAATATACTATAATAAATCTAAAGAAGGATGTGATAGATCTACACAATAAAACCTTTAAAATCCCTAAAGAAAGAGAATAAAGAAGACACCAGAAGTTTGAAGATCTTTCATGCTCCTGGATCAGCAGAATTAGCAATATCAAAATGACAATTCTAAATAACACTATATACAGATTCAATGCAATAACAATCAAAATTTTAACCCCATTTTTGACAGAAATTGCTAAAAATAATCTCAAATTTCAAATGGAAACAAAAGACCCAGGATAGAAAAAAAAATCCTGAGTATTAAAAACCCTGTAGGAGGCATCACAATGCCAAACCTTCAAGTATACTATTAAATCATGGTAATAAAAACAACATGGTACTTGCTTCAAAAAAAACTGATCTCAAAAGAAAGGAGACAAAAGAACACACTTCAATAAAGAAATAAAGATCTTCATTTAAAGAGTTTTCTATCTTTGGTTAGATGACCCAACCAAACAGGATTCAGCCAAGGGCAGTATAAGAACAGCAAAACTGACAACCAAACAGGATACAGCTAAAGGCAGTGCAGAAAATGCAAAACTGAAAATTCAGAACACCAAAGACCCTACATTATTCACCTGGAACCAGACTAGCCGAATATCTCCTATACTAAAACTCAGGGAACCTTTCAGAAGAGAGGCAAGATTGTAAGAGCCTAAAGATGAGGAGGACCAACGATATGAGAGATAATCCTCACAAGTTAGGGCTGCAGTAGCCATAACCAGACTTTGCATGACCTGAACAATGACTGACATGTCAATGACCCCAAAAAGTCTAGTATAGATCACAAGGGAGAAGGCTTAAGGCAGTAGGATTCTTAGAAGCAAAGGGTTAAGCAGTCACAATAGAGTTCTATAGTAGCAAGCAGCCCGAGAAGGATCCCCAAGTAATGTCACTAAGTCCTTAGCCCTCATTAGTATAGATGACTCAGAAATTCAGCACCCACATGAACAGCTCTGGAGGATGGGAGGGGGAAAGCAGGAAGCACCAAGAGAGGAGGAGGGAAGAAAAGGGTGAGAGGGAGTGGAGAAGTGGGAAGGGGCGAGAGTGAAATGGGTGATAATAGAGTGGGGAGGGGAGAAGGGAGGAGGTAGAAGGGGGACACTTACTGAGCTTTTATAACAAGGCAAAAAATGTAATAAAAAAGAGATGTAGACCAATGGATTAGAAGTGAAGACCCATATTATTTTGAGGGCTTAGTTAAGGGAAAAATCTCTGTAATATTCACTATAGTTGAAAGCAAACTTAACCTGAGGTGTAGGGAAAGATAACCCCAAGAAATCTGAGACAGAGGAACACAGATAGGAGAAACTTTCAGAGCTCAATCAAGCTGCATGGTATTGCAATGGAAGACTAGTGATGCAGAAAAGCACATCAGGACAGAGTACAGAGTATCTGTGAAACTGGAATACTCAGCACTAATTAGCCCATCAAACTCATCCCACATTAAAGCTCAGGGAAACTTGTAAAAGAGGGGGTAATAAGAGTGTATGGAGCCTAAAGTCACAATGAGGTTCTCCTGACCAATACACTGTAGTTAAGACTGTACCCAGAAGGTCAATGCAATGAGAACCTCTACCACAAGATCTATAAAATGGCCAACATATCAGTGTCTCCCCAAGGACTACCTAGAATCTTAGAAGATACAGTAGCTCTTGAAAAGTATGTTCAGGACAGGTTCTGGACAATGGAAGAAAGGTCTCCTTACCTATGACTTTATCCACTGAATAGCAACAAAAAGTTCAATAGAAATCCAACTCCCTTACTAGCAAAGGCATGCTGAAAGGAGTCTGGAAACACTTACAAGCAAAAGGACAGGAAGGGAGTGAAGGTGGGAAGAACAGGATGGATGAAGGGAAGGGAGGAGAGAGATGGGTAGTGGAAGAGGAACATAAGAGAGAAATGGAGGGAAGGGGATCAGGCAAAGACATAAACCCAGTTTGTAAATAAAAAATAAAATGATAATTTACATTAAAAGAAGTGAAGACCGAAACCTAAGTGCATTCATCTATAGTCAACTGATCTTTAACACAGGTGCCAAAAAGATAGAATGCCAGCTGAAAAATTGGGTACCTACTAGATTGAGAAGTATGAAACTGGATTTTTATTTGTCTCCATGTGTGAAAATCAACTCCAAATGGATCAAATATCTCAATAATAGATCAGAAACTATATAACTCTCAGAAGAAAAAGTTAGGGAATACCCTCAAATTAATTGACCTTGGCCAACATTTTCTTAATAGGACCCCAAAGGTACAGTAACAAAGTCCAACACTAAATAAGTAGGAATATATGAAATTAAAAAGATTTTGTTCAGTGAAAGAGACTGTTAAATGAGCAAAAAGGCAACTGGCAGAATGGGGGAATATCTTCACTAATCACACATCTGATGGAGGACTAATATCTGGAGTACACAAAGAATTCAAAATATTAAGTGTCAAGAAAGCAAATATCTCCATTATAAAACACACTCTAGAACTGAAAAGAAACTTCTCATAAGAAATTGAAATGTCTCACAATATTGTAAAAAATGTTCTACATCCCTAGTCATTAGATAAATGCAAATTAAAACCACCCTGAAATATCATCTCACTATAGTCAAAATGGCTAAGATCCAAAACACAAGCAAAAGTAAATGCCAGTGGGAATGTGGGGAGAAGGCAACCCTCATACATTTTTCGTGGTATTGTAAGCTCATGCTACCCCTTTGGAGATCAATTTAGAGGTTCCTAAACTGTTACAAATTGAAATTCCCTATGACACTCTTAAGAATATTCCCAAAGAACACTTCATCATGTAGTAGAATCATGTGTAGTAAAGAAATGAAACCAACCAAGATGTTGATGAATGGTTAATGAAAATATGGTACATATACAGAATCAAATAATATTCAGCTGTCAAGAAAGATTAACTAAAGAAATTTGCCAGTAAACTGATGGAACTGGAAGAAATAATACTGAGTGTAATATACCAGAGACAGAATGACAGATACTGTATCTTCTCCCTTAGAAGTAGATCCTAACATTAAGCATTCAGAATGATATATTCTATTGAAACTTTTGCAGCACCCATAAACAAAAGAAAAGATCACAAGACCCAAACAAGACATAACCTATCTCAAGGTAAGATCAGGAAACAGGCAACAACCGATCAACGTAGAGTATGGAATCAGGTGAAACAAAACTCTCCCCATTCTAAGTCTCAGGTAATTTTGCAGAAGAGGGATGGTAAGGTTGTAAGACCCTAAAGGTGAGAAAGCTTATAGTCAGTCAGATCATTCCACTCATAATATGGCTGCTGCATCCAGAAACACTGCAATGAGACTTGTCCTTACCATCTACACTATGACTGATAAATCAATATTCCCTTACAGACTATTGAGTAACTGAGGGAAAATAATTTAATGCAGGTGGAACATTAAAGGCTAGAGATAGACAGGTGAAGGAGAGTACCCTATCAGTGAGTCTACACAAGGAAGGGCTACTTAGTCTGCCTCAGAGAGCTGAGGCCATACCAATACAGATAACCCAAAAGGAACCCTGGGTCCACACAACCAGGCAGGTAGGCAAGAGGGTGGTTAGACGAGGCATGTTATGTGACTAAGAATTAGCTAAAACTTGAATCATGTATCAGTGGATACAGTGGATCAGAATTATGCCTCCCAGTTTCTCAGAGAGAAATGATGCTTCTTGAGATCCTTCTCCTCCCATGATGAAATGCTAATAGGCCAGATGCTGTGAACCAACAGGCACATCTTATGAAACTATTTGATCTTGCTACTTGTATAATTCACCACTGAGTAAGGCTGTTGATAGTTTCTCTCTGGCAGCAGTCAGAAGTAAGGAAACTTCTAGATCAGTTCCAGCTTGATTTCTTCATGTTCTTTAAAGTGTGCAGTATCTACAGCAACAGGCCTTAGAATCAGATTCTTGTGCCTACAAAGAGTAATAGAACAGCTTATGCTGTTTTGAGGGCCTTTGAAGTCCTCCACCAACTGGTATCCCACATCTGGTTCTAAGTGGACCATATCAAGGTGATTTCTGTCATATCTTTTCTTCCTATTCTATATGACCCTCTATGTGACCTATAGGTTACTGTCATTCTAGTTAATTTTAATTGTATTGTAAGTTAGTTCATATTATAGTAAGTTTCTGAATAATTTTTCATCTCTAGAGAACCTTGATTTACAAATTTTTCTAAATTTATTTTTTAGTTTTACAAGCTTATTGAGTACTAATCCCTATTTTCCTCCAAGCCCCTCCCTCCCATTCTCCTTCCTTCTCATCAATCCATACAACTCCCTCACACTCTCCTATTTTTTTAATATTAGGATTTCTTATCTATAGTTGCTTACTGTTGTGTACACAGTATAAACATGGGATTTGAGTATAAGTCACAGGCATGCTCCAGTAATAAAATTTATTCCTCCCATTCCAGGAATCTTATATCTCCTCTGAACATCTGTGAAAGTTAGGCATGGTCACTTGCTAATAAAAATTTTAGCATAGCATTTAAAGTGATAATTTCAAAAACCTATGTTAATTTAGGTACAAAAGAAATGTCAAAATATAGGTTGTTTTATTTGTTTAAAATATCTGGGAAAATTAGATCAACATATTCCAGCATTTAACAGACTTTTGTTTAAATAAATTAATTAACTCTGCTTTATTGAATTTGCTTGTCAATATCCAATGAAAATCTTTTAAAATTAAATTCTTTAGATCTTGATACCTTAAAGTCAAAAGACTTCCTATGAATTTGATGAGGTCATTATGGTCAATATGCCAATATGCTGACAAGGACTTTGAATATGATAGTTTTAAAATGGATCATGCTTGTTAGATGTCTGCATATTATTCAAAGTTAGAGCAACAGCAAAAAATGTCTTTCATGCTCATGTGCTCTGTAAGAAATAATGAAAATACTGCAATTAGACTCAAAATGCCAATTAGTGTGAAGAAAGAGAGAACTCAATCTGATTTCTGAGAAAAAAAGTGACAAAGGCAGAATCTATTATAGGAAAGATCCTTGGAACAGAACAGATGAAAGAGAAAAAAATCACAAAATAATAAGCAGGGAGGGGAAACTAAAGAAATGGGATTTTTTTGAGATGCTTTGGCAAATTTTAGAAAGCCAGCTCTTAAAGAGATACAGTGAGATACTTGATATTTGAGAAATTCTTGAAGAGATTCAGTGAAATATTTGATATTTGAAAAGTCTCACTACATTCTTCACATTTCTGATATGATCACAAGAAAAAATAAAAATTGACAAAGAAACACACAAGTTGTTGATGAAACATTATCAACAGTAACATCTGAAACTATTTTTTACCACATACATGACCATTAAAGAAAGTCTCAAGGAACAATGCAATTACAGAATGGCCTTTGACACATTTGTCATAGCCAGTATTATTAAAACTTTTAAAAGGCAAAGACCTTAAGCAATATTTTTGGATATCTGTGTTCTTAAATCTTTATGATTGATCATTGCTCAAGTAAATGTATGTCAAAATTATATTAGGTTGCCTGTCAGTAGCTGACTTGAGTAACACTCTGAATATGTGTTGTAGAAATTAATATTGTCGTAGACTTAGAATAGGCCGTCATAAAGGTTTAAAGCAAAATATGTCTGACCAGATCTTCATTAAAATAAGACAATTTTTACCTAGCAGAATTTTCAGAGTTTGTCTTAAAGCTGAATAGTAATGCACCCAAGATAAATGTAACCTATGGATAATTAAACAGGTGAAAAAGGAATGAATCAAAACCTTTTTTGCAAAGGACATTATAGTAATTAGGACTAGGGAGGGATTCAACGTTTCTTTCACAGTGATGTAATTCTGTTATTGTAGCTTAAAAGCAAACATAAGAGATATGATTTATCCCTGTTTTAAAAACCTGTATTTATTTCAACTTCCTTTATTTTTTCACATCACAAGTTATTATTTATGCTATGATTTTTGTCCACTGATTTCAGAATATAAAACAATTTCTAACCTCAGATAGTACATATATAAAGGTGGCAAAGACTGGATTAAATAAAACCTCATTCAACTTAAAATATAATTGGATATCTCATAGGATTTGTTTTTGTTTTGTTTTGTTGTGTTTTGTTTTGTTTTGTTGTCTTTTGCTTCACAGCTCTTAAAAAAAGAACCCTGAGAGTTTTCTACACATTTGATTTTCTCCTCTGGATAATAAATATTATACCTAACTTGCAAGTGGTAGTCTCATTCATAAAGTCTTCTTCTCTAGGACTCAGCATGAAGGGAATAGGAAGCCATGTCATTGAAAATTTTATTTTCTAAAGATGATATGAAGCACTCTTTTTCATGACTATCATCGGGAACAACTGAGGAAGGTGTGATTAAGGTCCCTTTCTTCACAGGGATAGATGTAATGCATTTAGAAATTTAAGAGGAAATAGGTAATGTCTTCACTGGTATATCAGTCAGGGTTTTCTAGAGTCACTAAACCAAAAGGGTGTGTGTGTGTGTGTGTGTGTGTGTGTGTGTGTGTGTGTGTGTGTGTGTACTTAGTCTAATAATGATGTCTGTAAGTGCTCAGTTCAAGAGCAGACAATTTCAGCAATCTTAGTCTCATTCTGATGGCTAAAGGATTCTTGGAGTGTCTAAATTTCAGTCACCCTAGAACATTAAAGAAGTTGGGTACTGATTTTAAGGAAGATTTGCAGCAACAAGGAAAATGAGATTGCCAATAAGTGAGAAAGCCAAGCTCTTCTTGTACATCCTTTGATCTAGTGGTCTATTAGAATGCACATCAAATTTAAGATTAGTCATTTTATTTCAAATAACCTGATCCAGATAATAACTTCAACTGGTCTACCAGCTAAATCATTAATTAATTGACAAACAAGATTAACTATTATAAGTCCACTTATTGTCAAGCAGACACCTGTATCAAACCATCATAATTGGGTTTCAAACATAGTCATTTCTCTCAGTATAATCTGTTCACTTTAGTTTACTTTTCACTTTATTGGACCATCTAAAAATTTACTCTACTGTGAATCTCTTTCTAAGACAGTAATTACTCTTTGCTTTCAGCAGTTTGAAATATATTTCATTTATTTCAATTGTTTATTAAATAAAGTCTCAAGCTTTATATTTTATCTCTTTTACTTATATGCTGAAGATATTTTTTTCCAAAGGAAAAAAAAATTACTAATAGCTTTGGTGTTACTTGTCATCTACTAACCTACTATACTTGCCACCAGACTACATAAATTTCAGAGCACATAGCACATAGTTGCAAAGGATTTGCCTGTTGGACTTTGGGATGCCATTGACTATATTTTTATCCACAAGTCAGACAAACATACAAAAATGTAGACTAATAAAGTGGATAAACATTCCCTACCATGTGGTATGTATGTATCTTGATAACTCATTACTGTGCTAGCTAGTAGAAATTTAGCTTAATAAAAATTCATAATAAATGTAAAAATATCCCAAATTTATTTCAATTTAACAAGAAAAGTCAATTTCGCAAATTAACACTATATTTTATTCTTGAATAGATTCTAAAGATAGTGTATAAATAATAGCCAATTGCTCATACTTTGCAATGTACAAATATGATAAATTTGCATGTGTGCTTTGTTTTTCTGTACCTGTTGGGTATGTTTTAAATTTTTACTGATCTCTGATAACCTGTCTCTTACTTCAATTTTATTTAGTATGCTAAGTAAAAACCTTCAAAATATTAGCTAAAATATCAATTTTTCAACTTTATTTTTCTCCTTTCATTCTGCAAAAAAGCGCTTTCATCAGGTAAGCAATATTACGTGGGGAAAGTTTGATCAACAATTTAAGGCAGCAGCCATTTTCAAAGTCAAATAAAGTAGAGAAAATGAGAGCCTCCTGTCTCTCTATCATCTATTGCTATCAGTGGCCAGCCAAATTGTTAGTGCACATAAAGATCATTGTTGAATTCTGGTACATTTTGACTGTAACATATTCTGTAAAACTCTGCCTCCTACCAACCAAATCCAGGCAATGTACACAAATACATAATAAACTTTCTTTGTGCATTAAAAATACTACATAGACAATTTCAATAGTGTTTATTTTATGTGATAAAATAGAGTGCTTGTTTATTATTATAATTGTCAAAAATACAAAATTCAAAGACAATAAAAAATTCAAACCTATAATAGGCAATACATACTTAATTTGCTTATAAATGTTATTTTACTTATGTATTTTTATATGCATGAATGGTCTGTGGGAATTGTTCAGGCTATTCATTTATTAGATTGACATCTGGTATACTAAGAAAAACTAAATAGACTAACTGATCTGTGTGTTTGTCTTGGCAACGAAATTGAATTTCATAAACACTAGGCAATTAGGAAAAATGATTTTATTTATTGGGTGTTCTTCTCTGTTTGTAGTGTAATTTTATCTGTGTATTTATTTATATATTTATTCACCAAAACATGCCAATATTTTTTCATTATGGAGGAAAAGATAACAATATCCTCTTCGTCTTTTCCCCAAATAACTAGACATACATCAGATCCTCATTACATATTTGTGAGTTAATGCTGACAGGCACTTTTCAGCCTACCTAGGACTGGCAAATACTTTTAGAGCCACACAATTATACAGTTGAGAAACCTTCTTTAGGAACTGAAAGATAAATGTAAGAGTACAAACCTACATTTAATTATTCATTTTTTGTTTTTCTAGAAAGGTGATGTCCACTAAAAATATTAGGTTGTTCATTTGTTTTTCACGGGTTTGTAACCACAGATGCCATTAGTTAACAATGTAAAATATTCAGGGAAAAATATACAGTCTGCTATATACAGTATGTAGAGAGCTTTATTTTGCCATTGTTCCCTGCATAAGGAAAATAGTAATCTCCATGGCTTTTACACTATATTGGGCAGTACATTTAATTTTGATATAATTCAACTATACAGGCTGATAGGAGTACATTAAATACAGATATTGTGCAATTTAAATAACACATTTTAGTATGAAAGTAGCCTCCAGTGCTAATTCCTTGAAAACCCAGAAGGGTAAATCCAACGGATGGGTAAAAATGTTATTTTAACACCTAATAAATCATTAAGAGAAAAGAAATGAATTTAATTTCAATTCTATATTTTCCTAACATTGTACACAAAATATTATTTTAAAATTTAATCAACAATTGAAATGTTTTAACTTATTCTATGTACTAATTGGATGAGTTTAAACATGCAAGATGACCTGAAAAGTGCTGCACAGCAACAGGGAGCTCATGAACCTGAATTTGGGGAATATTCCTTAGTGAACATCTAAGTGCAGAGTGATAGTTATGCAGCATAGCTCATCTTTTGTAGATATTTCCTGTTGTATTCTCAGATGTCTTCTAATGACATTAATCATAAAAAGTTTTTCTTTTTACCCCTTTTTCATTTGTGTTGGGGAGATCTTCCATGTGAGCATGTTTGTTTGCATGTATGTGAAAATACTCAGGTTGATATTAAGAATCATCCTTCAACTCCTTCAACTCCCAACATATTCTGTTTGAGCTAGGACCTCTAGTCAATCATAGAGCTTGCTTAAATGCCTAAGGTGACTATCAGACTGTTTGGACAATTTATGATTTTTGAATTCCAAGACTGTAATTACAGTTGGACTGCCAAGATTTCACAGAAGTTTACATGGTTTTTTGGGGATATTAGGCCTAGTCCCTTTACTTTCTCAACAAGTGCATTAAAGGCGGAGATTTCCCCAGAACACGAACAATTTTCCTGGTATGTAATTTTGGGCTTTCCCTAATTAAGATTTCTCCTTTCTCTTAGCATATTTTAAAATTATTTCAAAAGATAGCAGCTGATTTATCCCCAGAATAAAAGTCTGTTTAATTCTTGCTTTCATCTATCTCCGTTATATGATGATAACAGATTTCTTTGTTTTTGTTTAGCATCTGGAATGAAACAACCTTTAAACTCTCAAGAACAGATGGTTACACTTCCCCACCTTTGTCTAACATGCTATTTTGATGTACTTTTCTTTATTTCTGTGATACCACTAGAGTCTGAATTGAGAGTGTTTTAACATTTCTGCATAATGGCCATTTTATCCAAAAAATCATGTGATATTCTAAGAACTCAAAAGCTAAACCTTGCTATTTTATAAAAACTATATATTTTTTCTATAAAATTTGTCATTTCTTATCGATTCAGTATCACAAGTAAAACAGAATCAACATATTCTTGGGAGAACACAACAAGTTAAGGAAAATCCAACAGGTGAACAAGATGATATTTCATACTATAAAACCAAAACAGTAGTTTTATCATGTAATTGTTTCCTATCATTTAAGACAAGACAAAGTTAGCTTTATTTTACATTTTGTTTCACTAATTTTCACAAAATTTTTAATTTGCAGAATACTGCTTTTCTTCTTCAAAATTTGAATCTTTCATATGTTTTATAATACTTGGTTATATTACTATTTGGCTTTGAAAGTAAATACATGGATTTCTACTTAAGTGTTGAAAAGTAAGTTGAACTTTTAGGTACAATCCATCCAATATTGTAACTAAATTTGCATAGGGACTAAAAGTGTAGTAAAAATCATAGGTTTGCATTTCCTTTACAAGATATAAACATTGCTAAATTGTTAATATTTGATCTATATTTAGAAAATGCTTATTATACATCTGGTATACTTTAGATATCATGCATAATCTGAAAAAATTCCATATTAAAGTTTGAATTTTTAAAGGTAGAAACACTTTTGGTTCTCATTTATTATTTAGTAAATAAAATAAATTTGAATCTTTCATGCTCCATATTATGTGATTCCATTCCTTCATTGTCAAAAGTTCCCATGAAAATAACTTTTATCTGTCTAATTTATCTCCTTCTTTTATGTGTGTGTGTGTGTGTGTGTGTGTGTGTGTGTGTGTGTGTGTGTGTAGCTCAGAGTTGCCTGTATTGGCTTGTGCTTGAGCATTTGATGGAGTTGGGGTAATACAACAGTGGGTGTCTCACCAAGAAAATTAATTCTGCTACACACAAACAGCATTAACCCTCACTATCCTCTCACTGATATGTTGGTGCCTCATTAAGTCTTCCCTCTTCTGTAACAAAGTGTTTACTGATCAAATTCTTTTCATGTTTCATATAAGTAAACACAGCTGCATTGAGTTGATGGCTCCAACAATGTTGTGATTTCCTTCTTTTTTATTTCATATATTAATGTAATGATGAATTATTTTCTCTCTTTATTACCCAATACAATTCAATTCCTTCCTTTTTCCATTGCAGACCTTCTTCCCAACATAACCCTCCCCTATTTTCCTATCATATGTTGTGGCCCATTGTGTTTATCTGTGTTACCTGTATTATAGAGCTTACTGAACATGGATGCATATCAGTGCCTATACCACTGAGGAGTGTACTTTCCTACTTTTCACACTCCCATCCTGCATTATCCCTCAACAGTCTCTCAGGAGCTATGGTACTTTTAAAATCTTGTTCCAAACAAGGTGAAATATTCATAGATCAAATCTTGTGCAGGTCTTGGGAAGGTAGAAACACTTGGAGTGACTTCATGGGTGAAATAATCCTCTCACATCCAGAATATTTTGTATATTACCTTCCTCACCATTTAACTCCAATATTCTTTTCAACCCTTCTTCAGCTATGTTCTCTGAGCCCAGTGGTGGGGAAGGGTGATTGTGTATCGACACACAGTCCACAGTCACTTATTCTCTGAACTTTCATCAGTTGAGGTTTTCTACATTAAATACTTTCCCCAGCCAAAGGAAACTTCTAGCTAGAGTACTGAACATTCATATACGCTATACATATAGTGGATATGTTTACAAGGCAGTGTGGTACCATGTCATGATAATTAAAACTTAGAAATTTATTCTCCCCCAGGGCCTATTGGTTATTCTTTCATACCTTCTTGGTTTGGTTTGCAGTAAGAAGCATATGTTCTGTGTTAAAAACCAGTGAAAAACCCTATCATATTACAGTGGTTTCTCCCATAAGATTCATGCCACTATTGCACAAAAGGTCACCTCTTGTCAGGATGAATATTATTGCTGCTTGTCACAGATGGTAAAGAGAGTAGATTGTTTTTCCACCTGAAGCTTGCATTGTATTTCTTGGTACTCTAAATCTGGCTAGCAAGGCAGAACCTTTCAAATCAGTTCAAGCTTGATTTTTTTCATGTTATATGATTATTTTGTGTTATGTCCAGCAATAGGTGATTACTATGAAGTTATAGAAAACTACTAAAAACAATGCCAAAACCCATGTCATTTTGTGAGCCTTTGAGAACTCTGACCAATAATTCATTATTAATTTTCACATACTTTGTACAAGGTAATTTATTTAATTATTGCTGATCATCTTAGAGCAGTTTCTGCTATCTCTTATCTTCTCCTCTTTGTGTTCCCCTATATAATATTTGTAAGTACATACTCTTTAAAATAACACTTGTTTTTTAAACTTATAAAATTCTTCCTGATCATATGTTACATAGGTCAATGCTATTTGTTACTCCTCCACCTCTTGGTGAGCCTTCTTTTTTGTTTTTTCTCCATCCTTAAAACCTTTCCCCAATTATTTTCTTTTCTACCTCCCTACTGCAACTACATGTTGTCTTATATACCCTTCTTTAGAGTCTTCCTCCCATCCATCCCACTTAATGATTGTGCTGTTGGATTTTGTCAAAAGCTTTTTCTGCATCTATTGAGAGTATCATATGGTTTTGGACTTTGGACTTGTTTATATGGTGAATTACATTTATTTATTTGTGTATGTTGAACCAACCTTGTGTGCCGGGATAAAGCCTACTTGATCCCCATGAATGATCTTTTTGATATGCTTTTGAATCTGATTTGCTAAGACTTTGTTGAGAATCTTTGCATCCGTGTTCATCAAAGAGATTGGCCTATAGTTTTCTTTTTTAAGTGTATCTTTATTAGATTTTGGCATTAAGATGATATTAGCTTCATAAAAAGAATTTGGTAGTGTTCCTTTCTTTGCTATTTGATGGAACAGTTTAAGGAATATTGGTGTTATTAGCTCCTTCAGTGTCTGGTAGAACTCTGTGCTGAATCCATCTGGTTCAGGACATTTTTTGGTGGGAAGATTTGAGATTATGTCATCGATTTCCTCATATGTTATAGGACTATTTAAATAATTCAAAACTTCCTGATTCAATTTAGGTAAGTTATGCTTACTTAGGAATTCATCCATTTCTTTTGTATTGTCAAATTTCACAGAGTATAAGTTTTTGAAATATGATGTTATAATTCTCTGAATTTCTTGGGTATCAGTAGTGATAACTCCATTTTCATTTCTAATTTTGTTAATTTGAGTTTTCTCTCTCTTGCTTTTGGTTAATTTAGCTAAGGGTGTATTTGTTATCCCCATTAAGAACACAGGTCTGAAGGTTCAGCGCAAGTATTTATATCCAAAGAGAATAAGCAACATTTGTTCTTTTGTACGTATGAAAACTCATTCAAAGTTGTTTTCCAGTTTCATCCATTCACCAGCAAATTTTGTAATTTTGAAACAGTGATACTTTTATTCCACCTTCCTAGAATCCATAGATCTCATTTATATAGCAAATTACAAATAAATTGAAGAAGAGAAATTCATTCAGTAAAAACATTTATAGCATAGTTTTCTATAAACACAAAGACTTAATGGTCTATGGAGAAGTGAGACAATTTCAACTGAATTAAATATTTTTTTCTAGGAAGGAGGAGTCGTCTCATCACACTCAGGAAATAAACAGCTTACAGGTCTCAGGAAATTCTTAGAAATAACAAGGTTCAAAACTCCCC
Organism: Typhlomys cinereus; assembly: GCA_023101885.1. Lineage (NCBI taxonomy): Eukaryota > Metazoa > Chordata > Mammalia > Rodentia > Platacanthomyidae > Typhlomys > Typhlomys cinereus. The sequence continues at coordinate 1,739,185 of JALPQD010000226.1, forward strand.
TCCTCAACATACTAACCCACTACTGGAGAAGAGACACTAATCAGCAGATTCCTAAAGGAGAATAACCCACATGTCAAGCTGTTTGCTCCTGTGAAGAGAGCCAGTGATGCAAGTTCCTAGGATGGTTCTGAATCCTTAGTAGTTTTGAATCATTGTAATCTGTTCAGAAATTCCAAAAAACTAATTAGTTTTCCAGGTTAAGCTTTGGTAGAATTGTTATTTTATTCTCCAGTTGGTTTCCTATATGGATAAGTAGATGTTTGCTCACATTTATGCAGATAAAATCACAATAGTAAAACTATCTAAATCCTGAAAAATTCTATTTTATAAATGAAAAATATTAAAATTCATTAGGTTCACACATTTCATACAAATATACAGTACTTGTGTGCTATTTCTTCATTATTCAAATGATGGCTTCTTTCTAAATTCATTGTTCCTCCCTTCCGTTCTTCCTTCCTTCCTTTCTTTCTTCCTTCCTCTCTTCCTTCCTTCCTTCCTTCTTCCTTCCTTCCTTCCTTCCTTCCTTCCTTCCTTCCTTCCTTCTTCATTCATTCCTTCCCTTCTTTTTTCCTTTTTCTCTTTCTGGAACAGCTAGAAATAAATAGAAAAGAGACAGACTATGCTTTCTGTTTTATTTGGAAAGAAACCAAAAGTATAGTCTAGACAAGTTTGTAAGTAGTACACGGTTAAAAGAAATAAATATGGATATCTACACATGTCATTAAATAGGGACACATTAATGAATGTATAATTTAAAAGCATATTTATCTTTATAGATTTGAATATGCATGTAAAACTTTATAAAAATAATTAAGGCTGGCCCTGGTGAGGTAGCTCAGTGGGGATAAAGTGCCTCCTACAAACAGTAAAATGAATTTGATTCCCAGAAGACCACAGAACAGAAACAGAGACTTGTCCTCTGCTCTCCACCTGTATGTCATGACATGTGTCACAGTTACTCTTTCTTATGTTGTGAAAGAAGACTTAAATGCAAGCACTGAAGGGAAAAATGGGGGATTTATTTGGCTTATGGTTCTTGAGCAGAGACATAGTCAATTATCATGGGAAAACTATGGCCAATGCCAGAAGCTGAAGGCAACTTAAATCATGCCCATGATGGAAACAGAGAGAGAAGAAACAGACTGAGAGAGCAGACTACAGTTGAATCAAGGCAATGCAATCTATCCTCATTGTTACAACATGCCTTCCTCCAGCACGAATCCACCTCCTAAATGTGCCATTATCTTCCCAAACCTTACCATTCACTAAGAATGCAAACATATGAGCCTATGAGGGAAAACTCACATTCAAACCATGACAACATGTATGTATTCTTTTACTCCCTCTCTCTTCTTTCTCCCTGTTTCTTTCTCTTTCTTTTTTCTTTCTTTCCTTTCTCAAAGAAATATTTTTTAAAAAATTGAAACATAGTCAAGGAAAATTAGAGTTTATGCTAATGTAGTTTAAGAACCCTCCCCATCATTTATTTCTGTCTACATGTATGTTTCCAACCTTTTCTCATACTATTTACTACATATTAACAGTCAATGCTCATTAAAATGTTTTTGGCATTTTTATGAAAAAAAAACCCAGTTCACCAAATAACATGACTTTTTTTGAGATTCTTAGAATCTATTAGAAGACAAAATGGTTACAGGAATGTTATGGGACATATCAGAGCTTTAACAACTCAAAATTTATCTCCTCACAATATATGTGTGTGTGTTTCTGTGTGTGTGTGTGTATGTGTGTTGTGTGTATGTGAAAGGTAGCTTAAATAGTAGTGTTAAATAGTAGTATTAAGGTATCTGTAGACCACCTCCATCCTTGTTTATTGATCTGTACTGATATTACTGCTTTGTAGCTTCAGAGATGTAATACTACCCAGACCAGGTCTCACAGGGCACTGAAACCTATTATTTCCCACAAATCTGAAGCCACACTGAGCTTCATACTGGGAGGCACATCTTTAATATCTTAATGACAGTACTATGCCACCTACTTAGCATTTTGTTATAAAATGATGGGGAAAATAATGAAGTATCAAAAACTAATAAATGTGACTGTGTAAACACTCAAAATTGATCAGAACTCTAGAAACTGGGAGTGAGTCAAGCTCATTCCATCTTCAGGGGTCACCTCTTCTGCTTGCTGTCTATTGAGAAGAAGTTTGCTTCTCCTTCCAGTTACATCATGTATACCCTTGGCCATATCTGTCTCTTCAAGTTTGCAAACAATGAACTAATAATCATTATAGATACTTTACTAAAGCCTGAATTATGCTATTGGTCTCATTCCAGGTTAGTAGCTAGGCTAATGATGAGATCTTTCTTTCAGTTGCTGCTATTACAACAACTATTTGTTCAAACTGATAAACTGCCCTATCCATCCTCACAAAGATTACAGTCATCCACAGTGTGCACTTTATCTCAAGTAACTAGAGTCACAGGGTGCATCTCTCTGTCTGCCTTTCAGCCAAGTTTTCATTTAGCTGCCTGTCCTTCCAGGAAGAATACTCCTGTTTTTCTGCAGCATAACAAAGCCGTAGTTTTAAATCCCTGATTGCCTCTTTGTACTTTAAAATGTTACCTGACCTGTATGTTCAGCAGAAACTTTCACCAGTTTGTATAATAACAGCTTCCATCTTTTAACAGATTGGTATAGAAACACTTAATGGCATTTGGACATTAATCTATGTTAAACTTGGAAGAAATTCTTTTGGAATTGAAAATTACAGCCATATTAATACCTTTCTCTTGTGCTTTGAACAATAAATGCCAAGAGGCTTTTTCCATTATGATTAACCGCTTTTTTGGAAAGTGCTGCTTTTTTACCACATGCAAATTTCTTGCTTTGTAGAGCAGATGTGAGTAAGAACACTAGGTGGCTGGTTCTTGTGAATAGAATTAGAAAGTACTAATTATAAGACTAACATACCACAATCATGCTTAATTTGTGAGACTCCCTTAATACAGGATGAGTGAACCCTGTGCAGAAAATTGAGATGGCAACAATAGGACCTAGGCTTTTGTCTGCTCCTGCTCTCCTAACATAGGATTGAAGGCAGAAAATCAGAATTTTGACTATATAACCTAAAAATAGTTATTTCTTACAGTTGATGAAAACTGCTGAATTGAATTCAGACTTTTTGTATAACTTAAGTAAAATAGATTTTCAATTTCAAAGTATACTTTGAAAGAAACTTTGTGGAAAGTTGAGGTGATTAGAATTGTATCCTCTGTCATAATTTAGGCAAAATTTTACCTAGAGTCCCATTAAAAAGATCATAGCACTCAATAAACAAGTAATTAATATTAAAACCAAATATCTGATGAAATAAATGTAAAACCTAAGATAAAATGTTATAAAGATCTGTTAGAACTTTAGAAGTTTACATAGTTACATCAAAAGAGAAGAAATGAAACAATTTAATGAGAATTTTCTGAAATGTAATTAGATGCAAAACATTTATTTCTACAATAAAAATAATTGAAGCCATCAAATGAAGATCAAATAAATAGATAGCTATAATTTTTTTTAAAGAGGAAACAATCCAGTGAAGCTTGATAGATTGTAGAACATGAGTGTATTTTATTTCAAGGGAATTAAGAGATATATTTTATTCTGCAGAAAAAATCAAATGATTATATAAAAGTATGAATGTATATCTGCTGAAAACTCAATATCTGAGAATGGACACATGCCAAACAGGCTTTCAGAAAGAAACAAAAGAAAACTGAGCAGTTGACCAAAGCAAATATATGATTAAAATACATTGCAAATTACTTTAAAAATTGACATTTAGATGCAGATAACATTCGTTGTGTTCAAACAAGAAATTGCTAAAAATAATATTTAAACTTAGTCAAATATTTTTTGTGCAAACAGAATATTCACATATAACAATTTGTATATGTTTTAAACTGTTTTCCTTTGTAAGCTATTATTTTTTGAGAAAGTGTCAACTCTGAAATTTGGTTCACATTAAACAAGGACTTGTGTGTACTTTCAGTAAAATACTGGTAAATTGAAATGGAAGTGATATTAAAATAATGTTTTGTTCTTAAAGATAGTCAAAGGTTCCTTTCCAAAAGTGTTTGATATAAAAGAACAAATTTTAGGAAAAGCCTTAAGAAATAAGAGGACATTCAAGATTGCTTGGTGGTACAAATATGTCAAAGAGATTAATTCATTTAGAATATGTTAAATCATTGCTTCATTTGTGTTAGACATGTGTCTGTGTAAGAACTGGATATTAGACAGAATTAAGACATAATAACAAATAAATAAGCTTTATTAGGATTCAAGAAGGAGCTAACCATGATGTGCTGGACTCTATGAGTACATCTCAATAAATAATGATACCTTTGCAACAATTTTCTGTGGAGTGCATAAAATTGTATTCACAATCCTGATGAGAAATTCAGGAGATCAAAATGTTAAATAGCTTTAATAAGACAGAAATAAAAAAGGCCAAAATAGGACATAGGGTCAAGACACATAGTGTTTACTTTTCAAGTAAAAATGTATTAGAAGTGATTAGCAAACATTCATGTAGAGATACAAATTTACAAAGGCAAATCAAAACATAATCCGTTTCTACAATAATTCAGTTCCACTAGCAAAGCTGGTGCTCATATATAACATTCTGTATCAGATGCTTGAGTTTCACCTCTGATGGTCTAGAGTAAGCTAATCCTGTGACTGCAGCATCTCAATAGTTGAGTGTGGAAGTCCAAGGCTTTTTCCATCTGGCCTGTAGCTGGAGGGGCAAAAGGACAAAGAATAGGTCACATAGATGGAGGTGAACACACAAATCTGTCTTTGTTGGGCAATTCAACCAGCTGGCTTTCCATACAATATCTTTGTTGCCTTTCAGCTCACACATGCTGTTATAGCAACCAACCCTCTGACCTTTCTTGTCAAAGACAAAGGAATTTCTGAAGCAATTAGAGTAATTTCCATCACTGTATCTTCCCCAGCATGCTGCAACTAATTCATCTTTCCAACTGACCAGGTATTTTTTGTGCAAGTAGGCATTCTTTTGAGTTTTTGCTTAAGGACAATAGTGGTTGCTTCATGCCTACATATACAGCCACATTTTCAAGAATTTCCAAATTTGTCCTGATCGTCTATAATCAACATAGAATATATTAAATTGTAAATACATTCTACAATAAAAGTATAATGAAAGAAGAATACTTACTTAATACATCTTACTGAAAAGATTCAAGGTTCCCTTTTATTTAGTAAAAAATGAATTAAGACATAGTAAACTCTTCATACAAATTCTAATTCTGTTTTAAGTGAGTTAATGTCAATAGTGTATAGGGAAGAAAGAAGCATATGGTTTTTCCAGGTATTAAACTTTGAAGATAAATATGGAACAACAAATCATATTGAATTTATTAAATAGGTTTACTTGCAATTCATATTCCCTGTTATGTGGAGAATTTGGTCAAATATTTGTCAATATTATATTTATTTTATATTTACATCTTACTGATACATGTCAGAAAATATTGCATTATCAGATTTATGACACTCAAATAGTCCACCAATCTATGTCTTACTTGTACATTTCATAAATAATATGTTTTACTGACAAAAATTTAATTCATTTACAGTTTACAATATTTGTATAAATAGCACTCATAAATTTCTATGAAAAGAAATATTGTCACTATTGAGATTATGTAGGTTTTCTTTTGTTTTCCAGAAGACTGACATTTTATATTTCACAAGATGTCCTTTTTCCATTTTCCACATGCATTTTTTGAAGTATGAACCATATATATATGTATATATATATGTATATATATATGCACACACACATATACATACATGTTTGTAAGCTATTTTTCCAGCAATGTTTTTTAAAAAGATATGTTTTTATTAAATTTCACTTAAAACAAGGTAGAAAATAAGTCAGTTTCTTCTGTTCAGGGCTTTTTGTTCCATTCTATCAATCTTTGAATGTATCTCTGATAATACTTATCAACTGATTATTACTGTAGTTTTGAATGTAACATTAAATTTTGTAGTATGAATACTTTAACTTTACTTAGTTTTGATTTTTGACTTGACTCTTACCTCGCATGACTTGAAGGAAATTATGAATTTTTGAATTATCTGGCATAGCTTTCAGTAATATGGGTGAGATAATACTTCTTCTAAACTTGAGCATTTTAAGTGTAAACCAAAATCCCTAGTTTCACATTAGCATGTGATTAAGCACAATCCATTTTTGGCTTGCTATTTTTATGTGATATTGGGAGTTCTCTTCTGAAATATTCTTTTATAAATGAGGTTAAGATGCTTATTTCACTTCATTTTTACTTTGAGGTAAGATTTATTCCTAGCCATTTTCATAACCACAGTTTCAGTAAATAACTGACCCATACAACTTAGGGGAAAGTAGTTTATTTAACTTTGCAATTACAGCTTACAGTTTATCATTAGGTAACAGTTATACTAGCAACCACAAAACGGGAAATCGGACACATCACACCTAAAGTCAGGAGCAGATGGGATCAAATACATGCATACCAATCATCATAATAAATATCTCCTGCCTAGGACTAGTGCTGATGATAATAGGCAGGTCTCCTCATTTCAAATAAACTAATCAAAATAGTCCCCTGCAAGCTTTACTAGAGCTTGGTTTCCTTGGTATCAATTTGTCACATTAGATGCAATTCCTCTTTCAAACAAAAGAATTGCCTGCACTTTTCTCATTCCTACTATGATTTAGTGAGTTTTATATATTAGTTTCAAATATTAGTTTTAACTAATATTTCTTTTTGTATTTTCTATACCTTAAATGTATTGGCAAGCAGGTGTACCAATTGCTCTGAAAACCAGATTATTAGAGTATTTCTAGATGAAATGAATAAATAAAATAAATTTTTACTACATTTTTATTATTATTTCAGCTCATGCAAACTCAATAGGTACACCAGTTCCCTCCCTCCCTCCTCCTCCCCCCGAACCCCCTCCTCCCCTCACCCCTCCCGCCCCATCCCCCAGTGCCTCCCGCCCCAATTCCCAGAGTCCTTTCTTGTGCATGCCTAACTCTCCTCTGGGCCCTCCTCTCCGATGACGTACAAGGACACAGTGGCATTTCCCTGAACCCTTTCCTGTGTTCCCCTTAAGCATAGGAACACTACTGTGGCTGTCAATCCCTTGCCTCCAAGGATCTTGGTGCCTTTAGCACATGCTAGACTTTGTGAGGTCAATAATGTGTTGGACATTGAGCCGGGCATGCAGTGTCCAATTATGATTGCTTCGGCCCTAACTTGTGTGGAGTATCTTGCAAATCATTGCTCCTCCCATCCTTTTGCTCTTACACTTTTACCGCCCCCTCTTCCGCAAATGTCCCTGAGCTTCAGGATGGGGAGAGATTAGTCTGGCCTAGTTCTAGGTGGTTGATATAGAGTCTCTGAAGTTCTGGATAGTGGTTCATTGATTTTCTTTTCCAGTTTTGTTGCTCCTGCAATGCCCTTCACTCCATCGTGATGGGCACTGTATGTCACCCCCTGGCCAGAGACAGAAAGCTGTTAAACTGGAGCCTTATTATATGAGTACATTCAAGGGTAGATGTAATACTTATACCCAAAAGTGGAATCGCAGGGTCATATGGCATTTGGCAATGGTTACTTTTTAATCTGCCGGACTATACGCCCTCCCCTTCTGGTGAGTTCATACCCCCTTAGTTGTAAATGATCAGGAACGAATGTCTGTGAACTTAACTAGGTGTCACACTACTTTCTTGCAGTCCTTGATGGAGGCCTGTTTTCTCTACTGTAACATGGTCACTTCTCTCCTTGTTTCTGGTGTGGCCCTCCAACCCCATCCCTCCTGTTCATAATCCTTGCAATTACTGTAAGTAATACATAGATTTACCTATGAGTTTCTCAAGATGGGCTGAGTGGGTTTGGTATTAGGAGACACCTATTAGGGAGTAAATACGGCGCTTAATTTTCTGGGTCTGGGATACTTCACTTAATATAATTGTTTCTAAAATCCACAATACAAACAACAAATAAAATAAATTAATCATGCTTTTTGGCCTGGAGTTCCATTAAGAGTCAGAAAATTTGGAAGTGATCAATGAATCGAACAGTGAGGAGGAATTAGGGTAAAGTCTTTAAAAGGGGAGATAAAGGATAACATTGTTGTCAGGGTGAGGGAGAGAATAGTGAGAGAAATATTTTTGGTGGGAATGAAGTGAAGAGATTGGATGTAGGAAGGGCTGAGGTGACTAAAACAAAAAAACCTAAGATTATGGGATAGAACAGTCCCTAGGCAGAGAAGCATAGAGATAAGGAAAAAAATGACAAAGCAAAAATACATTGGGAAACCCCCTCTAGAACTTAGTGACAAATCAATTTTAGAAGGAAGAAGTAGGAAATAATTCTAAATTGGTCAGAGAGGGAACAAATGCATTGCAAACTATATAAATGTTTGCTCTCCAATAACTGAAAGTAAGGCCCTATTACTAAAGATGCAACTCACATCCATTACAGAACATGAACAAAAAACAACGTATGGAACTGGACTAGAAATTATCTCATTCCTGCATAGCTTACACAGTGCCAGAGAGTATTGTAGATTACTGGAGGAGAAAAGTAACAAAAGATTTTAATTATCTGTGCAATCTGCAAATTTCAGTAACAGTCATCATGACAACAAATGTTCATCAGTATAGTAATGGCATGAATATAAAGAAAAAAACCCAACAACTTTCTGATTGTATTTAAGTCCAACTTGTCAACATGTAACATATCCTTGTTACTGTAAACAAGAACAAGTACCAGTGAAAGGAAAGGGCTTAGGTTGCAGGGGAAGAGCAGACTATGAATGGTTAGTTAGGAAGACATTACAACAAACTGCCCTGTAAAAAGCTGTTATTATACACATTGAATTCAGCACATAACTTAGAAACCCTATTCTACAGCAGAATTTTCTCATTCCTGAAAACCATAACCTGCCAAAATGCAGAAAACAAGTGGCTGTTCACTGTTCTCTAATTGAACTAAAGACCCACTTGTCCCCTATCTCCTTGTTTCTGATGTGGACCTCCTACCCCATCCCTCCTGTTCATAATCCTTGCAATTACTGTAGGTATTACAGAGATTTATCTTTGAGTGTCTCTTGATGGGCTGGGTGGGTTTGGTACTAGGAGCCACCTATTAGGGAGTACATACAGTGCTTAATTTTCTGGGTCTGGGATACTTCACTTAATATAGTTGTTTCTAATAACATCCATTTCCAGGCAAATCCAAGTAATTCATCGTTTTTGATGGCTGAGTAGTACTCCATTGTATAGATGTACCACAGTTCCCGTATCCACTCATCAACTGTTGGACATTTGGGTTGATTCCATGACTTTGCTATTGTAAATAGTGCTGCTATGAACATGGTTGTGCTTCTGCTATCTAGATGAATTTTTGCTGTATGTGGGGTTATTCCCAAAAGTGGAATAGCAGGGTCAAATGGCATTTCAATCTTTAATTTCTTTAAGAATCTCCAGACCGCTCCCAGAGTGGTTGTATAAGCCTGCATTCCCAACAACAATGTAGAAGAGTTCCCCTCTCTCCACATCCTCTCCAGCATTTGTTGTTATTTGTATTGTGGATTTTTGCCATTCTGACCGGGGTGAGATGATATCTCAGGGAGGTTTTCATTTGCATTTCCCTTATGGCCAAGGATGTGGAGCATTTTTTAAGATATTTGTTGGACATTTTAATTTCATCCCTGGTAAAGTTTCTTTTAAGCTCCAGAGCCCATTTTTTAATTGGGCCATTAGTTTCCTTGGTGTTTAGTTTTCTAAGTTCTTTATGCACTCTGGATAATAGGGCTCTATCAGATATGTGGTTAGTGAAGATTTTCTCCCATTCTGTGGGTTGCCATGTTACAGCACAGAAAATAGGCCTCCATCAAGGATTGCAAGTAAGTAATGAGACATCCGGTTAAGTTCACAGACTTTCGTTCCTGATCATTTACAACTGAGAGGGTATGATCTCACCAGAAGGGGAGGGCATATAGTCTGGCAGATAAAAAGTAACCATTTTGCAAATGGGTGATTGACCCCTCCCTCACTGTGGTTTCTTACTTTTATTACATCTACCTTTGAATATACTCTTATAACAAGACTCTGGTTTAACAGGTTTTTATCTCTGGCCAGTGGGTGAAATACAATACCCATAAGGATGGAGTGAAGGGCATTACAGGAGCAGCAAAACTGCAAAAGAAAATCAACGAACCATAATCCAGAACTTCAGAGACTCTATATCAATCACCTAGAACTAGGCCAGCCTAATCTCTCCCCATTCTAAAGCTCTGGGAAATTTGCGGAAGAGGGGACGGTAAGATTGTAAGAGCACAAGGATAGGAGGAGCAATGATATGCAAAATACTCCACACAAGTTAGGGCTGAAGCAATCATAATAGGACTTTGCATGCCCTGCGCAATGTCCAACACACTATTGACCCCATAAAGTCTAGCATTTGCTAAAGGCACAAAGATCCTTGGTGACAAGGAATTGACAGCCATAGTAGTGTTCCTGTGCTTAAGAGGAACACAGGAAAGGGTTCAGGGAAAAGCCACTGGGTCCTTGTATGTCATCAGAGAGGAGGGCCCAGTGGAGAGTCTGGCATGCACATTAAAGGATTCTTCGGGGATTGGGGGGAGGCAATGGGGGATGGAAAGGGAGGGGTGAGGGGAGGGGGAGCAGGGCGATAGGGGGGAGGAAGAGGGAGGGAGGGAACCGGTGTACATATTAAGTTTGTGTAAGCAGAAATAATAATAAAAAATGAAAAAAAAGACCCACTTGTCGGAATGGAACATGTTCTTGTTACTCTTAACTGGCTCTATGTCCCTAAAAATGGCATATATGTCTCACCAACTGTCAAAACAAAACTCAGGGAATATTGCAGAATAGAGAGCAGCAAGATTAGAAGAGCTGAAGTAGTCAGACATTATCTTCTGGATATGACAGGGGTGGTTATATATAAGATTTCATTACATATATGTAATGAAATGAAATATATATAAAATAAAGTCTTGTACATAACATGTACAATAACATTTAGCATATGTATAAATGTATATACTTTTAAAATAATTGCATAAGAACTATCTTCTCAACATCATACCATGAAATTAGAAAGATCTCAAGAAGTTCCACAATTCTCTGAGAGACTGATGAGGAAAAATGTTGATGGGGAAGAAAAAGATGGATAATTGCTAGAAAATGAATAATGTCAGGCATATGTCATCAAAGACAAACTAGATGAAACACAATAGCTACCCAAGTGAAAATATTTGAAAATTGCAGGGAGTCTTGCAAAGGAGTTGAAGAGGAAAGAGTGAGGATGGAATTTGGGACTATGGGGTGAAAATATTATAAATTCACTGTATTCATACATGAAACATTAAAAACCAAAGAGAATGAAAAAAATTATGTCAATCAAATATTCTTGTATTACCATTTACCTTGAAGAAAACTGGGGATTAATTATCATGAAATTTGATCACTTGTTACTGTGAACCCTTAAAGTAGAAATAAGAGGTCTTAGGTGTTCAGTTTTCAAAGGACAATCTTGACAAAATTTTAGTTCTATCCAGCCTTGTAAAATGGGAAATAACATGATATTCATATCATACATGGATTGGTAGATTGCTTGTGTTTCAAAATAGTTAGAAATTAGCAAACACAGTATAAAAAGTGAATAATCTTCCTGTTGTTTCAGGAACTTCCAATTAACTTTCCTAGAAATATGAAGGACAGATAATTGAAATTTATCTGCATATTATTTCAGACAAATTCATCTGTATATTATTTTCCAGGATTTGGATGGATTCAATATATACTCCAACACTCAACATCTCTTGTTTTTGATCATCTTCATTATTTCAAGAAAAATAGATATAATCTTTTTGCTCATATGTCTAAGGTAAAAAGGAAACTTTGACATTAGAATTTCATCTACATTTCTTTTGATTTACAAATAGATAAGAAACTCCATTTAAAATATATTTTTAGTTTTCCTACATTAAATTAATTTTAAGCTCTTAAATAAAAACAAAAAGTTGAACATATTTACAGAAAGATCTTTCTAAAAAATCAGAATAGTATAATGTTTCAGCAAAATTCACATATCTATATTCTCAACATTTTTGTATTAGTACATGAGCACTTCTAATCTTTTCTTATAGAGATTCAAAAATAGTGGTACTTAATTGCTGTCTGCACTGGTATTTTTGTGCAATAGCTTCTAGACCCTATCTGACTACAACTTAGTATATTAATGAACCTGTTTCTACACATCCCCTCCTTCCCTCTGTTTTCTATATATTCTCTGCCCTACCTTTACCAATCTATCTCTTTCCCTACAAAACTTATGCCTATCTCTTTTGTGATTCACTGAGTTCCCTTTGAGTTTCATGTTCTAGTAAGGACTCAGGCCACTGTAGCAGCTTAAGTTGCCCTTCCTTGATAGTCACTGATTCCGACTCTTGACACTTTCACCTTTTTACCCTTGCCCATAACTTTCCTACTGCTTGTAATTATTTCTCCTCACTTCCTCACTGGTCCATGGAGGAATGTTGGTATGTCTGCCATTGTGTAGGTCTGGTGAGGATAGGGCTAATTGCAGTGAGATCCCCAATGTGACTCCCTTATTGGGTCTGGTGTGACCCAGCTGGCAGTAAACCTCCTCACCTTCAGATTCATACAATCTTACCACCTCTTTTGAACAAAATTCCCTGAGACTTAGGATGGGAGGATATTTGTTTGGTCTCATTTGGTTGTGTTTTGGGGTCACCTATACTTTGCTCTCTGGTTGATTTTTGTCAGTTTCATTGATCTTCCAGTATCATAGGCCTGTTTTCATGTTGAGATCTTTTCTTATCTAAAGATATATATAATGAGAGATGCTAAGATAGTGGTTCACTATCAGGTGGATTTGGTTAGAATGGAAACATTTGATCCTGTCTAGTGTTATTTTTTTACCCTTTCCACTGTTGTTTAGATTGGTTTATATTACTGGACATGTGTTCCCTGTCATTGAAGTGAGTTATGGAATAGGAGCATGTAATTTGTAACCTGGAAACTAAATCCCACTACTTTTGTGTCCTACTCCTGTTCTTCCCTCCCATTTCAACATTTTTTTTTTTACATAAAGGCCTTATTTAATTATTACCTCCATTCTTTGAGAGCTTCTTCCACCCCCTGATTTGTGTTCCTTTGTCTTTGTGGGAGATGCAAGAATTTTTGTTTGATTACATCAAAATGAAGGTTTAACACTAGGATCCACTGATAAGGGAAAACATGCTGTATCTGAATTTGTGCATCAGTGATGTTTCCCTCTATGTAATTTCTTCCTGCTCCATCCATTTATAGGCAAATTTAATTAGTTCATTTTTCCTGACAGCTGAAAAATATACCACTTTATATACATTCTACATTTTCATTAACCATTCATCAATTCTTGGACATCTAGGCTGGTTCCTGTTCTTTGCTACTATGAACAGAGCAGCTATAAACATAGTTACACATTTGACTCTGTTGTCAGATGTAGTGTCCTTTTTGAATATTCTCAGGGTGGTATAGTTTGGTCGTATGGTATTTGAGTTTCTAACATTTTTATGCATCTCAAATTAGATTTTTAAAAGGGTTGTATGAGTTTATATTTAAACCAACAATGTATGAGTGCTTCCTTCTCCTTGCATCAACACAGCATTTATTGTTATTTTTGGATGGTATCAGTTCTGACTGGAGTAACTAATATCTCAGGGTGGATTTAATTTTCATTTCTTTAATGGCTAAAGAGAGAACATTTTTTAAAGATGTTTGTTAGATATTTGAATTTCATCTTTCGAAAAGTTTCTTTTTAATTCTATACCACACATTTTAACGGGGTACTTTACTTCTTTGTCGTTTAATTTCTCAAGTTCTTTGTGTACTTTGGATATTAGTCCTCTCTCAGATATGTGTTTATTGAAGATACTCTCACATTCTGGCTTTTTGGTCAATTAACAGTTTCTCTTGCTGTGCAAAAAACTTTTGATTTCATATAGTCCCACTTGTTTAGTGTTGAACTTATTCTATGAGTATTTGGGAGTCCTTTTTAAGGAAATGTTGGCCAAGGCAAATCAGTTTGAGGGTCTTCCTTGTTGACTTCTACAGATTTTATAGTCTCTTATCTAACATTAAGGCATTTGATCTATTTGGAGTAGATTTTTATGATGGAGAGGGAGATAAGTATCCAGTTTCATTATTTTTCACGTAAAAGTCCAATTTTGCCATCACCATTTGTTGAATATTCTTTGCTTTGTCTAATGTTTTTTGGCAACTATGTGAAAAGTCAGTTGAGTGTAGGTATTTGAGGTCATATTTGGGTCTTTGATTCTAATCTGTGTTCTACATCTCATTTTTGATGTCAGTACCATGCAGTTTTATTACTATCACTTAAACTCTATTGAGTTTAAGATTTGATATGGTTATACTTCCTATAGAATTTTTATTACTCAGGTTTATTTTTTGTATTTTGGGTCTTTTATGGTTTATATGAAATGTGAAATTGTTTTCACCAATTTCTTTCAAGAATTGAGTTGGATTTTGCTTGATATTGTGTTGAATATATATATTGCTTTTGCCAGAATGGTTTTGTTAGAATAGTTCCTTCAACACCTATTTCTACAGGAGCTTTATGATAAAGGGGTTTTGGATTTTATCAAACGTCTTTTCAGCATCAATTAAGAGAATTGTTTAAATGTGAATTAAGGGGCTGGAGAAGTGGCTCAGGGGTTACGCCTCTGCCTTGCAGGCGGAAGGTCCTGAGTTCGGATCCTAGACCCCACGTGTAGACGCTGGGCAGAAGCGGGGGCGGCCTGCATTTCTGGTCCTGGTAGGGCGGAGCCTGTGAATCCCTGGGCAGAGTAAACAAGGAGGAGGTGGAGGCGGTCCATGGTGGTTCCGGAATTTGCCCGTGATTCTACACACACACACACATACACACACGATTGAATAAATAATAAAAATTAAAAAAAATAAAAATAAATAAATGTGAATTAAGTTTTCGATTTACATATATTGAACCAACTTTGTCCTTCTGGAATGAACCTACCTGGTCAGAGGAAATGATCTTTTTGGTGTGTATTTCAATCCTGTTTTTTAGAATTTGATTAAAGATCTTTGCCTCTGTGTTCAAAAATGAGATTGGCCTATAACTTTATTTTTCATTGTGTCATTTTTTTGGCTTTAGGTCAGTGTAATGTGGGGTTCATAAAAAGAATTGAAAAGCATTCATTCCTTTTTATGCTTTGTGGGATAATTTAATATGTATTGGTGTTAATTGCTCTTTAAATCTCTGATAGAATTTTATGCTGAATCTGTTTTGCTCCAGAAATTTTTTGGTAAATAGATTCATAGCTACTGCTTTAACATCCCTTATTATAGGACTATTTTTGGATAATTCAATTCTTCATAGTTTGGTCAGTTTTATGTGTTTAGAAATTCATTTATTTTTGTGATTGTCAAATTTGGTAATATATAAATTTTTGTAGTATTACTTTATGATTCTCTGAATTTCCTTGACTTTTGTTGTGGCAACTCCATTCTTTTCTCTAATTTTATTAATTAAAATTTTCTTTCATTTGCTTTTGGTTAATTTGTCTAAGGGTTTGGTAATCTAATTAATTTTTTCAAAGAACCAGCACTTTATTTGATTGATTTTTTGTATGTTTTTTTTTTTTTTTTGTCTCAATTTCAGCTATTTCTCCTAGGTCCTGCTAATCTCTGCATTTCTACTTCTTTGGGAGTTTGGTTGTTTTTGATTCTTTAAAACTTCGAGCTGCATTGCTAGTTTGTTTACATGTGACATTTCCATTTTTAATGTAGGTATTAAGCCCAATGAGCTTTTGTCTGATGACTGCCTTAATATCCCAAAAGTTTTGATATGATGTGTTTTTTCATTGTTATTAAGATCTAGGAAATTTTGGATTTCTGCTTTCACTTCTGTTCAAATCCATTTCTCATTCAGTAGCATGCTGTTGAATTTCCATGGCTTTGTTCACTTTCTGATTGTTTGCCTTGTTATAAATGTCAGTCTTCATTCCCTGGTGGTCAGATAGAGTAGAGGATGCACTTTTCATTTTCTTGTATTTGTCATGATTTTCTTAGCATCTTAGATTGTGGCATATTTTGGGCAAAGTTCTTCGTATTACAATGGAAAGTTCATCAGATGTCTGTCAGATCTATTTGGTTTGTAGTTTAAAATAGTTCCTGTGTGCCTCTGTTCAGTTTTTGATCTGTTAAACTGTCTATTGGTGAGAGTGGGTTATCAAAATCCCTTACTGTCTGGGCCCAGGAGCCAGTAGGAACCTGGACCTAAAACCTCAAGAAACTGAAGTGGGAGTGGTAGGAATTAAAAGTTTCAGGTTTGGGTCAGAGGATGTCCTCTTATTATCCAGGCCAACTTTATTGTAACATACATGGGTTTTATAATCAAGAAGCAGGGCCAAATTCAGGAAAACATCAAAGTAGAGCAGGACCAAATTCTTTACAGTATTATGTAAAGCATATACATTTCAGTTACATCTACTTGTTGTGTGCTTACTCTTGGCACCTCCTTGCTAGAAGGGAATGGACAATGTACATCTCAAAGCCATTACCTGGTCCTTGCATTAACATATCTCAGATAAGCAAGAATGGAACATTGGGGGAGGAACAACCCAGCCATTTCCTAAGAGAAACAAAAGTGACCCAAACAACCTGGAAGTTAGGCCCCCCATTGTCTAGTTAACCTATACAATGACTTTATTGAGTTAACAAGAGGCAAACTCAACCTCCCAAGGAAGGAGTCCTTCAACAGACCATTCAGTTGGTAATGTATCACCCAGAGAGAAGACTTTGGGCCTAACAACCCCCATACTGACTGTTATTATTTTGAGTTGATTTGCTTTTTTATGCATTGATTGTTTAATGAACATAGGTAAAACCATGTTTGGACCATGTATGCTTAGAATTATGAATTATTCTTGATGGTATTTCTTCTTTGATGAGTAGGTTTGATCCTTCTGTGTTTCTTATGATTTGCTGTGGTTTGAAGTCATTTTTATTTTTCATATTAGAATGACTACCTCTGTTTGTTTCCTAGATGCATTTGATTGGAGCATTTCGACTATGCTTTGGCCCTGAGATAGTGTCTATCTTTCAAAATGAGGTATGTTTCTTAAATGCAGTAAATTGATGGACTGTGGCTTTTAATTCATGCTGTTAGTCTGTGTCTCTTGATTAGAGAATTGATTCCCTTGATGCTTAAGGGTATAATTGAGAAGTTTTTGCTGATTCCTATCATTTTTTGAGTTTATTGGTTTTTCTGCTGACAGTTCTCTTCCTAATAACTGTATTTCCTTTTTTATTCTCATGGATGTGGATGTGTTTATCAACTTTGTCTGTCTTGATAAGTTTATCTGGTATACTCTGGCTTCCTGGACAAGGAATTCAGTTCATTTTTCTTGGATAATAGATTTTCTTCACCTTAAGAATGACTGAGATTTTGGCTGGATATAGTATCCTGAATTGACATTTGTGATCTTTCATGGCTTGAGGAATGCCATTCCAAGATCTTCTGGCTTTTACTGTTTATATTGAAAAGTCAACTTTTATTCTAATAGGCTTGCCTTTCAATGTGACTTAGTTTGTGGTAGCCAGATTCTAGGGTCCCAAAATTCAGCAAGGAACCATACCGCTGCAATTCACATGAGGGCTTTTATTAGCAGATTCGAACCTGGGCTCACAACCTACCAACAGCAGGGTTGAGCAGGAAAGAGTATGTGGCCCTTTGTCAGGGTGAAGTTTTATAGCTTACTAACAAGGGGAGGGGGCTTCCAACTTAGTAGTTACATGATTGGCTAACAGCCAACAGTTTTGGCGCGCAGGGATTGGTCCCCCCCTTGTCTGTGCGCATTTTGAATTGCAACCTTACTACCCACAACACCTGAGATTTTCTCTTTTGTTACTGACAAATGGTTGCTGGCCTCTAATTGGCCTATGCCCAAGTCAGTGCTCCCTGGGGAACCCCATAGACTTTTATGGTAAGGGGAGGAATAGGGGTGGGCAACTCCAGTCTGTTGAAACGTTCTTTACAGGTACTCAGCTAGGCACGTGGGGCCGCATTCCAAACTCCCAGCCTGTCTCTAGTTAAAGCTAATGGCTCTAGTTAAAGCTAATGGCTGTGCTCTGACTGGGCCACATAGAAGCTCCAACTGAGGGGCTGGAGAGGTGGCTCAGAGGTTAAGCCTCTTCCTTGCAGGCAGAAGGTCCTGAGTTCAGATCCCGGATCCCACGTATAGACGCCAGGCAGAAGTGGGGGCGGCCTGCGCTTCTGGTCCTGGTAGGGCGGAGCCTGTGAATCCAGGGCAGAAGGAGGTGGAGGCGTCCATGGTGGTTCCGGATTCGTCCGTGGTTCTACACATACACAGACACACACACACACACACACACACATACACACATGCGCACACATACATACACACATGCACAATTGAATAAATAATAATAATAATAAATAAAAAGAAGCTCCAACCGAGCCATATAGGAGCTCTGACTGGGCCATATTTTGAAAGCTATATACATGTGGAGAAACATACTTAAAAAGAACTAAAAGAAAACCAAAATAAGGTTCTGGGTCTCCTCAGGCTTTTCTCCTTTGCATCTCTTGGAATGTTCTCTTTGTCCTGTGTCTGTTATGTTGCTACTATTATTTTATTTTGATCTACAAGTTTTCCTTTTACTGTGAATATTTCATTCTGAATTTCTCTTTTATGCATGTAAGTTGAATATAATGTGATAACTTTTGCTCTAAAGGATATTTATTATTTATCTTATTCTACTTTATTTTATATATTTTATGCTTTATTTCTATAAAGAGAAATTATTTTAACATTTTAAACTTTTGTCTCTGGTTTCAGAGTAAGGTCCAACAAGTTCATTTAAAAAAAAAAATTGAGGGGTTGGAGAGGTGGCTCAGGGGTTAAGCCTCTGCCTTGCAGGCAGAAGGTCCTGAGTTCAGATCCTGGACCCCACATATAGACACCAGGCAGAAGCGGGGACAGACTGTGTTTCTGGACCTGGTAGGGTAGAACCTGTGAATTCCAGGGCAGAGTAAACAAGGAGGAGGTAGAGGTGGTTCATGGTAATTCCTGAATTTGCCCATGGTTCTACACACACGCACACGCACGTGCACATGCACAATTGAATAAATAAAAAAAATACAAAATAAAAAATAAAAAAACTGACCTATACCTCATCACTCTTACACATTGTTCATATTGTTTTCTTTTTTGTTTGTTTGGTTATATGGCAATTATTTATTTATTTATTTCTTACACTCATACAAAGTTGTTAAGTACCCTATTCCCCTCCCTCCTTTCACCCCTCCCTCCTTTCACCCCTCCCTCCTTTCACCCCTCCCTCCTTTCACCCCCATCCCTCCTTTCACCCCTCCCTCCTTTCACCCCTCCCTGGATCCCTTTGCTCCCTCTCCCCTTTACCCTTTCCTTTCCCTCCCTCCCTCCCATTCTCCCAGTGTTCCCACCGCACCCCCCCACACCGCCGCCCCCACCCCCCCCGCCGCCCCCACCCCCCCCCGCCGCCCCCACCCCCCCGCCGCCCCCACCCCCCCCCGCCGCCCCCACCCCCCCCCCGCCGCCCCCCACCCCCCCCATTTCCTGGAGGATCCTTTAAATTTTTTTATTATTATTTATTCAACTGTGCGCATGTGCGTGTGTATGTGCGCGCGTGTGTGTGTAGAACCACGGACGAATTCGTGAACCACCATGGACACCTCCACCTCCTTCTGCCCCGGCCCCGCTTCTGCCTGGCGTCTATACGTGGGATCTGGGATCCGAACTCAGGACCTTCTGCCTGCAAGGCAGAGGCTTAACCCCTAAGCCACCTCTCCAGCCCCTGGAGCATCCTTTAGTGTGCATGTCAAACTTCTCTTTGGGTCCTCTTCTCTGATGAGGTGTAAGGACTCGGTGGCATTGCCTAGAGCTTTTTTTTGTGTTTCCCTTTATTATAGGAACACTATTGTGACTATTAATCCCTTGCCTCTAAGAATCATAGTGTCTGTGATCTATGCTAGACTTTGGGGGTTCAATGATATGTTGGTAATTGTGCAGGTCATCAAAGTCCTATTATGATTACTTCGGCCCTAACTTGTATGGAGTATCTTGCATATCATTGCTCCTCCCCATTTTAGGCACTTACAATCTTATTACCCACTCTTCCACAAATTTCCCTGAGCTTTAGGATGGGTTCATATTTTCATAATATGGCCCAGATTAGGCTGGCCTGGTTCCAGGTGGTTGATGTAGAGTCTTTGATTTTCCGAATTGTGGTTTGTTGATTTTTTTTTTTTTTTGAGTTTTGCTGCTCTTGCTCCATCCTGATGGGTATTGGATATCACCCCCTGGACAGAGATAAAATGCTGTTAAAATAGAGTCTTATTATGAGTAGATTCAAAGGTAGATGGAATAAGAGTAGGAGACTGCTGTGACGGGAATCAGTCTCCCATTTACAGGATGGAGACCTTCTATCTGCCAGACTCTATGCCCTCCTTTCTGGTGAGATAATACCCCATCACACACTAGTGACTAGTAAGGAGAGTCTGTGAGCCCACCAGATGTCTCATTACTAACTTGCAGTCCTTGATGGTGGCCTATTTTTTCTGCTGTAGTATGATCCCCTCTCTCCTTGTTTCTGGCTGTGCCCTCCTTTCCCTTCCCTCTCTGCTTAAAATCTTTGCAATTACTGTAAGTATTAAAGTATTTTATTATTTATTCAATTGTGTGTGTATGCGTGTGTGCGCACGTGTGTATGTATGTGTGTGTATGTATGCATATGTGTATAGAACCACAAACGAAATTCGGGAACCACCATGGACTGCCTCCACCTCCTCTTGTTTACTCTGCTTCGAACTTCCAGGCCTTGAAATGCAGGCCACTCCCGCTACCGCCCAGCATCTATATGTGGGGTCTAGGATACGAACTTCCTTGATCCATTTGGAATTAAATCTTGTACATGGTGACAAGTACAGGTCCAGTTTTAATCTTCTGCATGTGGACAACCAGTTTTGACAGCACCATTTGTTGAAGATGCTGTTCTTTTTCCACTGGATTTTTCGGGCTTCTTTGTCAAAGATCAAATGGCTGTAATTATGTGGGCTTATATGTGGATCTTCCACCCTTATCCACTGATTTGTATGTCTATTTTGGAGACAGTACCAGGCTGTTTTTATTACTATGGATTTGTAGTATAGACTAAGGTTTGGTTTGGTGATACCTCCAGCACTGTCATTGTTACTCAGGATTTCTTTTGTTATTCTGGGTCTTTTGTGCCTCCATATGAACTTTGAGATTATTTGATCAACCTCTTCAAAGAATTGCTTTGGGATTTTGATTGGTATGGCACTGAATCTGTATATTGCCTTTGGAAGTATGGCCATTTTTATGATATTGATTCTGCCAATCCAGGAACATGGTAGGTCTTTCCACCTTCTGATGTCTGCAATTTCTTTCTCTAGAGTTTTGAAGTTTTATTGTAAAGGTCTCTTACTTCCTTGGTTAGGTTTATACCAAGGTATTTAATTTTTTTAGGGCTATAGTAAATGGATTGTTTCTCTCAGGGCTTTTTCACTTCTTTCATTCTAGGCATATTGGAAGGCCACTGATTTTTGTACATTTATTTTGTATCCTGCCATCCTGCTGAACTTCTGCATTAGTTCCAGGAGTTTCCTGTGGAATTTTTAGGATCACTCAGGTATATGATCATACCATCTGCAAATAGAGATAACTTTACTTCTTCCTTGATGATTTGAATACCTTTTATCTTCCTTTCTTGTCTTATGGATTCAGCTAAGACTTCAAGTACAATATTAAATAGAAGTGGTGAGAGTGGACAGCCTTGTCTAGTTCCTGAACAATGCGGGAATGCTTCAAGTTTTTCCCCATTGAGTATAATCCTTGCTGTAGGCTTGTTTTATACTGCTTTTATTATATTGATAAAGGTTCCTTCCATTCCAACTGTCTCTAGAGTTTTGATCATAAAGAGCTGTTGGATTTTTGTCAAAAGCTTTTTCTGCATCTATAGAGAGTATTGTGTGGTCTTGAATTCTGGACTGGTTTATATAGTAAATATGTTTATTGATTTGCATATGTTGAACCAACCTTGTGTGCCTGGGATAAAACCTACTTGATCCCAGTGATCTCTTTGATATGTTTTTGAACACAATTTGCTAAGACTTTATGGAGAATCTTAGTATCTGTGTTCATCAAAGAGATTGGCCTATAGTTTTCTTTTTTAAGTGTATCTTTATTAGGTCTGGGAATTCAGTCAATATTAGCTTCATAGAAAGAATCTGGTTGCATTCCTTCCTTTGCTATTTGATGGAACAGTTTAAGAAGTATTGGTGTTATTAGCTCCTTCAATGTCTGGAAGAACTCTGTGCTGAATCCATCTGGTCCAGGACATTTTTTGGTGGGAAGATTCAAGATTACTTCCTCGATTTCCTCATATGTTATAGGACTATTTAAATAATTCACAACTTGCTGATTCAATTTAGGTAAGTTGTGCTTACTTAGGAATTCATCCATTTCTTTTGCATTGTCAAATTTCACAGAGGGTAAGTTTTTGAAATATGACATTATAATACTCTGAATTTCTTGGGGGTATCCATAGTGATAATTCCATTTTCATTTCTAATTTTGTTAATTTGGGTTTTTTTCTCTCTTGCTTTTGGTTAATTTAGCTAGGGGTGTATCAATGTTATTGATTTTTTCATAGAACCAGCTTTTTGACTGTTTGATTCTCTGTATCATTTTCCTAATCTCGATTTCAGATATTTCTCCCTTATTTTGCTAATCTCCTCTCTTCTACTGCTTTTGGGATCAGATTGTGTCTCTAAAGCTTTGCACTGCATTGTTAAGTTATTTATTTGTGATGTTTCAATTTTTTTTATGTAGGCATTAAGAGCTATGAACTTACCTCTTAGGACAGCTCTCATTATGTCCCAAAGATTTTGATAAATTGTATTTTCATTATCACTCACTTTCAGGAAATCTTGAATTTCCTTTTTAATTTCGTCCTGAATCCAGTTCTCATTCCGCATCATAGTGTTTAGTTTCGAGGAGTTAGTGTATTTTCTGTTGTTTGTTGTGTTGTGGATGTCAAGTTTATACCATGGTGGTATGATAGGGTACAGGCTAGAATTTCAAATTTCCTGTATATGTGAAGTTTCATTTTGTGGCCCAATATGTGATTTATTTCATAGAAAGTTCCGTATGCTGCTGAGAAAAATGTGTATTCTTTGGTGCATGGATGAAACGTTTAATAGAGATAAGTAAGGTCCACTTCATTAGGGGTTTGATTAAGTTGCAAAGTGTCTCTGTTAAGCTTTTGACCTGTTGATCTATCCCATGTTGAGAGGGTGGTGTTGAAATCACCAAGAATTATAGTGTGGGGGTTGATTTCTCTCTTTAGATGCTATAGGATTTGCTTAATGAATGTGGTGGAGCCCGTATGGTGAAGTCTTCCTGACGAATTGTACCTATGACTAAATGTGTCTCATGATTTTTTTGGTTTGAAGCCCACTTTCTCCGACAGCACATTGGCTACCCCTGCCTGTTTCCTGGTTCCCTTAGCTTGTAGAATTTTGGACCAAACTTTCATTTTTAGGATGTGCCTATCTTTTGTAGTGAGATGAGTTTCCTGAAGGCAGCAGATTGATGGGTTGTGGTTTTTAATCCAAGTTTGTAATCTGTGTCTCTTAATCAGTGAGTTAATTCCATTGACATTTAATGTTACAATGGAGAAATTCTTTTTAATTTTGGACATTAGTGGCTTTTATAAGTGTATTGTTTGGGTTTTAGGTTTTGGTGGTATTATACTTCCCTTCTGTCCTCCTGGATACACTTGTTTTTTTTCTTCAAGCTTTAGTATCATTTCTAGCATTTTTTGAAGGCCTGGTTTGGTAGACATGTAAGCCTTTAAGTTGTCTTTGTGCTGGAAAATTTTTCTTTCCCCCTCATTCTTGATGGATAGTTTTGCTGGGTATATCACCCTGGGTTTAAATTTTTGATCATTTAGTACTTGAAGTACACTTCTCCAAGCTTTTCTTGCTGTTACTGTTCCCATTGAGAAGTCATTTGTTATTTTAATAGGTTTATCTTTAAAAGTGACTTGTTGTTTTTTTTTTCCTTTGAAGCTCTCAGCACCTTTTCTTTGTCTTGAATGTGGAGTGTTTTGCCTATTATTTGCTATGGCAAGTTTATATTTTGGTCATATCTGCTTCGGGTCTAGAATGCCTCTTGTATTTGGATGGGGCTCTCAATCTTTATATGAGGGAAGTTTTCATTTATAATAGCTTGAAAATTTTCCTGAGATGTGGTATTTTGGGATTCTAGCTCTGGTATTCCATGAATACGCATGTTAGGGTGTCCCATAACTCTTGAATATTCCTCTCAAGTATCTTTTTGGCTTTATCAACCTCTCCCATTGAGCTGGTTAATACTCCTACTTTGTCTTCAAGATCTGAAATTCTATTTTCTGCTAAGTTAGTTCTGCTGATAAGACTCTCTGTTGAGTTCTGGGTTGAGGATAACTTGTCTTTTAGTTCAGTTTTAAACTCTGCTTGAGTCTGTTTCAACTCTTCTATGCCTATTTTTGTTTCTTGAACTGTTTTTCTCAACTTCTCCAAGTGTATGTTTTGTTCCACTTCAAAGTGGTTCATGCGGTTATTTAACTCCTCCCAGATTTCCTCTTTCATAGTATTGATCATGGTAATGATCATGCTTTAAAAGTCCTTATCTTGGGCCTGGCTTTCTTGGCTGTTTTCTGTTAATTTGTTCTGGTTGTCATCTGTAGCTATGGGGTTATTTTTTTCAGTGAGAGATTTGTTTTCTTGGGTTTTGTTTCTCAATGATCTACACTTTGACTTGGGCATTGTTGTTTTGTCTCTTGTGTCCTTACAGTTTCTATGTGTTTTTGACTGTGTGAGCAAGCGAGTGTTCAGGGCCAGAGGAAGGGAAGAGGGGCTAAGGATAATCATTGGGCTTCACCTGGGACCTGGGGCATGGCCAGTAGTCCATCCAAGCCCTGAGCAGCTTTGGAGCTGCTCAGGCTGGATGGTGGGAGGGGCTGGGAGGAGCAGGTGACCTTGGTTCTGATGGGGAGTACCTGGGAAGCAGGATGCTTTACCTGGACCATGCAAGCAAGCGTGTGTTCAGGGCCAGAGGAAGGAGGGGAAGGTCATATTAAGTTTTCTTGAAAACACTTCTAATATGCCTTTAGAAGAATTTTGTCCAGTGATCTTTCCATCCAATATTAATGTACCCATGCTACAACATTTCTGTATATTAATTGACAAATTTCACTTAATATCTGTGTAGAAGATAAACATGAATGCTTCATATAATCTCCTAAATATCAATGAAGAACTACAACTTGGACATGGCACCAATTGCCTTGGAACAGTTCCTTCATGGTATATTGAATTAGTCGTCTTTCTTTGGGATGCTGGAAAAGAATAAATTAGACATGAGGATTAAATGACACCAAAAGTGAATATAATCTTATGTAGCGGGTCTGAGGAGAGGGCTGAGTGATTGAGGAGCTGACTGTACTAGCAAAAGGAGTGGAATTCAGATTCTCAGATCCCAAGGAAAATTCTGCTTTGATATGTCAGACTGTCTAAAATTGTTAGAAGAAAGAAACATATAATCCCCAGACTATATCTCTAGTGTTTGATTTTTAATCCTGTGTCAAAAACTATTAAGAGGCAGCATGATTGGGAATGATTGCTGTTACCAATCTTGGACTTCCGCAAGTAAAAAAATACATGTGAATGTGTACTTGTCCACTTGTGCACCCACATATGAGTAAACACACATATATACATGCATATACACATAAAATTAGGAAAATAAATCAAAAGCATATTTAATTATTTAGGGTCACATGAGGTAGATGGGCCAGATATCAGTTATAAAAAATGGTAAATGCACAGGATGAGAAAAACATCAGGGATTTGCATATATAAATTTACCATGTGGTATAAGAGTTCCATATCAATATCAATTGTGATAAAAAGGGAATATTTATGACTTAATTTTACATGAAAAGCCATCACTATATAGCAGTTTCAGAATTTGGTGCAGATAATTAAAAATTCAGAAAATTTAAAAAATCCTCAATAGTTTCAGAGGAAACATAAACAAACTTCTTTCTTGGCAATGAATATAGAGAGGAATAAAACAGTATTTCACACATGAAAAATTCCAAACTATATTGTTTATCAACCTGATGCATTCTGGATTAACAATCTTCATGTTTTTGTTCTCCAAATCTTTGAGTTCCTTTGGAGTCTATGTTCATGAAGGGAAGCAATTCTTGGTTCTATACCAAATAATAGCAATTGTTCACATTCTGCTCTTGAATTATAACCATCACATCTGAAAGATGCCTAATCTCACAGAGATATGTCAAGGTAAAATTTATCCTGCTTAACATTCATATTTTCATGAATAAGTATATTAACTTTCCCTTAAATATCCCCAGGTAAGGATATTTAACTGCACATTCCTCTAATTCATGATTTTGACTTATTCTCATCCACACACTTCTCTCCAAAACTTGTGTCTGAGAGCTCCAATTTCATCCTTTGCTACAGATAAATTTACATAAAATTCAGATAATACTTCTCATACAGCTTTTGTGAAAAGCTTTGAGAAAAATAAGACGAGACATTTTTCTTTCTCTTTTGTTAACCAGGTACCTAAAGGCCAAGACTGATAAGCTATTTACTCTATGACTCCACTTTAAAATCACTGTTTCATTAAATTATCAGAGAAACAATTTTCATTTACTCCCAATTTTTTAAATTGGGAGCATGAAAATTCGACATATACTCTCTGATATGCAGCAACTTCTATAAATTTTTAATCTCACAATACCTAACCCATTTCACTCTGGCCACCTGCTTCCAGTGCAGCATCGTACAGAGGCCCGCCCACTCTTCGTCCTGTTTCCCGAGGCTACCTGTTGCCATAGCATTCTTCTTTTCTCCATCCTTACCTAGTCACTCCTATCACAACTGCTTCATAACATGACTGAAGTATTAGGTGACCTTGTCTTAACCCTCACATTTCACCTGTATTTGCTTAGACACACAAATGGAGTAACACACACACAAAAATCACTACACACGAGGGATTGCTACCATACCAAATTCATTCTTCATTGTTTGTAAGTGTCAAAGTTCTTCTTTTTTAATAGTCACTGAAAAAATGGTCTTTATTCAGAAATAAAACAGAGAGGAAGCTCGTTAACTAAGTACCAAGATATCTGCTTCTGAAACTCACTTTTTTAGTCTTCATTGTCTTCAATGAACTTTTCCTGTTTAACATTCAAAATCCTTTTGTAAAAATAAAAACTTGATCCTTTTTGTTCTGTTAAACTATACTTTAGAAAAAAAGATTTTATTTATAAAGATAAAACATTTTATTGTAATTGTAATACAGAAAATAGATTCTATGAGAGAATAAAATGTAGTCTCTTTTAGATAGCACAACAATCTTGTGATATTTTATCCAGGAGTGACATTTTAGTTAAGCCTTACAGGATGAGAAGAAGTAACCAGGTGGACAGTGGGAGGACAACCATACTAGGAAAATGAAACAGCATGTGGGAAAGCCTGGAAAAGAAAGGACTTTGGCACATTTCAGAAGTGATTAAAATACCAGCATGGGTAGAATGTAGTTAGGAACAGGGAGAGTGGAATTTCACTCTATGGACTATCAGATTGAACCAAAATTTGGATAATGAATGTAGATGAATATATTCACCTCTGGGGCTTGTCTCTGTGTAGTAGCTATTTATTGTATTCCAATGGGTAAATTATATAATACACCTATGTTTGTTCTCTACATTTATAAAAATAATAATAAAACTATCTGTGCTGAATTAAACAAAATGTGATGGATGATAAAATGTTTAGTATATTCTCAGATTTGGAATACTTACTGATGCTAAATTAAAAATAAGCTAGTTATTTCCCATTTTGTCGATGTTTTTGTTGTTTTGGTGCATAGAAATTCTTATTTACATTTCTGAAAGGTTCCTTCAGGTTTAAAATATACTACTTACATTTTCTTTTTTTTTAATACATTTTTTATTATTATTTCAGCTCATACAAATAAGTACACCAGTTCCCTCCCTCCCTCCTCCTCCCCCCGAACCCTCTGCTCCCCCTCCACTCACCCTTCCCTCCCCATCCCCCCGTGTCTCCCACCTCAATTCCCAGAGTCCTTTCTTGTGTATGCCTGACTCGCCTCTGGGCCCTCCTCTCCGATGACGTACAAGGACCCAGTGGCATTTCCCTGAACCCTTTCCCGTGTTCCCCTTAAGCATAGGAACACTACTGTAGCTGTCAATCCCTTGCCTCCAAGGATCTTGGTGCCTTTAGCAGATGCTAGACTTTGTGAGGTCAATAGCGTGTTGGACATTGCGCCAGGCATGCAATGTCCAATTATGATTGCTTTGGCCCTAACTTGTGTAGAGTATCTTGCAAATCATTGCTCCTCCCATCCTTTTGTTCTTACACTCTTACCGCTCCCTCTTCCGCAAAAGTCCCTGAGCTTCAGGATAGGGAGAGATTAGTCTGGCCTAGTTCTAGGTGGTTGATATAGAGTCTCTGAAGTTCTGGATAGTGGTTCATTGATTTTCTTTTCCAGTTTTGTTGCTCCTGCAATGCCCTTCACTCCATCGTGATGGGCACTGTATGTCCTGGCCAGAGACAGAAAGCTGTTAAACTGGAGTCTTATTATAAGAGCACATTCAAGGGTAGATGTAATACTTATACCCAAAAGTGGAATCACAGGGTCATTTCAAGTATCATGTGGGCTGACATTAAACATCGTACAAGAAGTATTGATGAACATTTTAAAGGTACCTAGAAAATCAAGACATTGATGTAATAAAAAATGATATCAAACTGGCAAATGCTAAAGATCCATAGATCATTTTTACACATATGTAAATAGGGTTAACTAAACTGACTAGAAATTTATTTGGTGGTAACAGATATGAAACCTGTTGAATTTCGAGATCTAGAAAGTAGAAAAATTGGTATAAAAATAATTTCATACCTGAATATATTGACTGTACCTATAATCTCAGCACTTGGGAATTGGAAGTAAGATGATAAGAGTTAGTCATCCTCACCTACACAGAAAGTTTGAGGTCAAACTAAGCTGAAGCAAATGTTTCAGTATGAGATATGAGATTTCCTGGTGAAATTGTGTAAAAAGATGGATTAGAGTGACATGACCACTAAGTTATATTTGAGACTAAATTGTCTCTTTTAGAGTTGAAATCAATAAGGCACTAAGGCAAATGTTCTATTTTCTATATGCTTTCCAATTGTTAACTATGCTTGTTTATGACTGCAAGTATGAGCTGATATATTATTCTAACAATGTTGATAATTCATTTATTTATACTCTTTTTTGAGTGTTATGAGTAAGATTTATTAAGTGAGAAAAGAGGAACTCAGAGATACAAAGCCTATGAGGAGCAACAGGTCCTATCTATAGTCTTATAATGGTATCCTAAATACTATAAAGACTGTATCCATGTCTTATAATTAGTTTCTAAAATACTTACAATACAAAATATTTAAAAGGCCAAGACATGTCTCAGATTTTTTTACATAATACAAGAGTTTCTGACTTAGGGAATAGTGTCTCACCATAAACAAAGATGACCAGAACCCAGAAACACAAGCTGGATTAGCATGGTGAAGTAAACATGGGTCATGCCACCAAATATAGCATGGCAACAGTCAGAATCCCACTTCTGTCACCTATGAACTTTTCTGTGCAACCAGTGCTTGTTAGAACTTCAGGTCAGTTACATAAATCATAGCATCCAAAACTGACAGAGAAATACTTCATGAGGCATTCTTTAACTGTTGATTTGGGTACTGAAGTATTCGTTGAGATATTTTCAAGATTTTTCCAGAAAATTGAAGCAAGTGGGATCCAGAAAATATCACCAACAGAATATCCAGTCTGGAAGACAAGCTGGAAGAATAAAGTTGTTCTATTAAAAGTTGAAAAAATATAAAAATACATGAAAAGAATAATAAAGAGCTATGTTTAACTATGAAGAAGCCAAAGCTGTACATTCATGGAATCCCAGCACAAAAAAAAAAGCGAGAAAAGACTCCACCAGATATCATTGGGATAGTAATAGATGAAAACTTAACAGACCTAAGAAAAGAAATGCCCATACAAATATAACATGCATGTCACACACAATGGGATATAACCAAAACAGAAACACCACATAGCAAATAACTGTCAAAACACTGTTGAGACAAGATAAAGATAATATCTTTAGAGCTCTATGAGAGAAAAACCAAGTCACATTTAAAGGTAGAATAAAAATTGACTTTTCAATGGAAATAGTGAAAGTCAAAAGTGCTTGGAGGAGCTTATTTCAAGTGAATGATCACAAATGCCAACCCAGGCTGATATAATCAGTTAAATTATCAGTCATGATTTAAGACAAAAGAAGAATCTTTCACAATTAAAAATACATTGAAGACCTACTGACAGAGTTAGGCACAGGTGTAAAACAGCTGAGGGTTTGAGCTCTGGACACATTTAGAGAGAATTAATGGTTGAGTTATCCAGTTATCCAGAGCAAACCTGCAAGATATTGTCTAGTTGATGGGGAAGGCCCAGCCCAAGATGGGTGAGACTAGGCTCTAGAATAAAATACTGAGAGCTGATTGAGAAAGTTGGCATCCTTGAGTATACTTGGCCAGATATGCTGGTCTGGCAAGTAAGAGTCGTCCTTCTCTCAGCCATTATATAGATGCTGTGGTCAGTTCCCTTGGCCTAGTATTTGTGCATACTCTCCCGTCTAGCTGGACTATGAACTGTAACCAGCAATCGTGAGAGAATAAATCCCTTGTTCCCTTAAACAATTCACTGGTCATTTATCAGCAACCATGCAAGGGAACTGCAACATATACCTATCTACCAAGTCAGGTTTGTAAAAATATACTAAAAAGAATACTCAAAACTGAAAAAATTGATAGATACACTTGATACAAGGTCAAAATAATGCCAGTACAACTACTAAGCAAAGAACCATCCATACAAAAATTACTCAATTTGAAAAATGCATTAGTCAGGGTTCTCTAGAGTTTCAGAATTCACAGTTTATTGAGTTGGCTTATGAAATATGGCCAAGATAATCCAACCATGGCTGCCATAGCTCCTCAGCCCAGTAAGCCCGAGGGTGACCGCTGAAGGATTCTTAGAGAGTCTCTAGTCATATTGAAGACTTGGTGGGTTGGGAGGCAGCAGGGAAGAGCACAGCTTCAAAGAGTCTCTCCTACTTCTCCTCTGTATTCTGTTCTGTGGCTTTTATGTGGTCCTACTTTTACTGGGAGCTTCCTATGAGATCTATAGAGGTTCTGATGGGATCTAGAGCTGGTATAATCCCTTCAGATGTTCTCAGCTGATATTTCTAGGTGTGGTCCCAGCAGATCTTAATACCAGGTGTGTCAAATTGACACCCAGGGTTAACTATTACAAAAAAATGACCAGAGTCAATTAACACATCTCAATTATAACCTTTAGCTTCAATGTATTCAACTCCCCATTCAAGAGACATAAGTTAAGAGCATGGATTAATAGATACAACCCACAAATTTGCTGTCTCTAAGACATAACTCACTGTGAAAGATAGGCACAATCTTGATGAATTCAACTGATTAGAGGAGGCTCATCCATATGATGAAGTCTTCTACTGATACTGCCAACTAATTGTAAGTGAAAATAATACTTCATGACAACTTCAAGAGTACCTAGCTATACAGCCTGGACAAGTTAATATATAGAATTATAATTACAGTGATGAAGGAGAGAGAGATCTTTTAAAAAACATACAAGAATAGTAAATGGAAGGAAATCAGTATTTCTTTAAAGAGTCTTGCTCAGGATTTAATAGAAAAATAACTATGATGCTACATCTATAGAACTTTCTAGAAGTTTACCCTCAAGCTGCCATGATAGCCATTTCCTCCAGCTGCCATGATACCTATTTCACATTAATTAAATGATAGTTCACTGTGGAACTGTTGAACTGAAGATCCAGTAGGACTGCTGGGAATTAGATAAAGCTCATTACCACAGATTATAGAAGATGATGTTGAAATAGTCACCAGATCTGCCTTTCATTTTGGAAATAGAAATCATTCCATGAGCTGGGAGCATTGGATTTGCACCATCTAAAAACCAACATCGCTAGATATCCTGCAGAGCATAGCATTAGACAACAATGTACACTAAAAGGTTGGCTTCTGAGAAAGTATAATGTACTGAACTTGTAATTAAGGAGGAAGTTTCTGGTACCAGTATTTTCTCCATTGTCATCTGCTGATAAAACCTCAGACTTTTTCTGGCTGAGGAAAAAAAGTAGTATTCAATGGGCCATTTCCCTTTTTGCAGTAATCAGTGACTTTGAGAATGAGATGAAATGAATGAACAACTCCCATAACTATTAGGTATGGAGGTAAATGAAGTTGAATTCAATGAAGTAGTTCTGCAAGTAAAGAAATAAAAATATTGACAGTACAATTGGGTGAGAAGACATATTCATTCTGGATATCTCCTCTCATTTGAGTGCCATGTGATGGATTTTTCCCTGGAAATAAAACACTGAAGGAATATCATAAATGCTTCTGTATAGAAAGGGTTCAGTGTTTTTAAATATTGTTGCAGGCAAGTAAAGAGAGCAGTGATTATTAAGCTGGAATGTATTACCTATGTAGAAGATCCACTCTCAGAGTAAGCAAGTACATACCAAAGATGGCAGTATTATCTTTTTTCTTCATCCCAAATCCTGACATGGTCTCAAATTCCTACAAAAAGAATAAAGAAGTTGTTTCAAATTTATTGCTGGTGAAGAGGCATATATTTAGTGAGAAATGATTCCCAGGGAAGTTATTAAATTCAAGAGAGATGGGAGAGGTTGAAATTGGTCCTACCTTCAGGAGTAAGTCCCAGAAAGGTGCAAATTTTGATATCCTCTTCCCATAGTTTCACATTCCCTAAAAAACAATGTGGTATGAACCAGGCATTTAAAACACAACTGTTTTTAAGAACATAGCAATGATAACTAATCTTGGGAATTTTAGTCCTTACATCCATAGTTAATTAGTGGGAAACATTCTAGACAGAATTGGCATCTTTTTTCCCTGGTAATGTTCATGGTATAAAAATATAAATTAAAAGTTTTCCATGGGCCCTGTGGGCAGAACTGCAAATCCCAGAGTGAAGCAAAAGGGAGGTAGAAGCAATACCAGATGATTGCAGAACTCACCCTGGCCCTCCACAGAGATATACGCTGTCCTCTGAGACACAAACTTACACACACACACACACACACACAAACACACACGACACACTCTCACACACACACATGAACACTAAATAAATAAATAAATATTTTTTAAAATATCAGTTATGTTGTGGTAAAGTAGAAAGTAGTCATACAATCAAAAAAATTTGACTATTTTATTTTGAATATCTGAAATCAGGATCTTCTGCTTCTGCTTTTGATAGAGAGTTTTAATCCCTGAGCCATGTCTTTAGGTTCCATTAAAACACAAACAATGGAGGCCTCCACCTCCGTGGTGGTTCGCGAATTCGTCCGTGGTTCTACACACACACAGACACACACACACACACATGCGGGCACATACACACGCACATGTGCACAGTTGAATAAATAATAAAAAAAAAATTAAAAAAAAAAAAACACAAACAACGGAGTTCTGTTCTTCCTTCCTAGGAGTATAGGTCATTCTTGGTGTTTCCTGTGACTAGTCATGCTGGTTGAATAAGTTATTAAATCAGAGACCAATAGTTTCTTACACCTGTGTTTTAACTCCAATATTACTAGTGACTCTCATCTTATGGACTTTTAGAAAAACTATGAATTTCCAAGGTGGCAACATTATCATAAATTACATTGAATTACTTTCGCTCATCCCATGTGTCATTCTTTGAGGAATTAAGCAATATTATTAGATAACATGCGAATAAAGTCATCCATATTATAGTTTACATTGGTTTCTAAATGAGAAATTGTATCATTTTCAATAGCGCTTGCCAGATATTCTTTGAAATGGATCACCAACTCAATCCCTCTGTCTCTGTTTCCCTCTCTCTGTCCCTGTCCTCTCTCTTCTCTTTTTCCTATCTCTCTTCAAAGATAATTTTATGTGTTGAAACTGTCTAGTGAGACACATCTGAAGTTATGCTCATTGAGGTTACACAGAGTGGAGTAGGAAACAAATTGTGAAATCACTCAGCATTGCTAGAACAGGATACAGATGGGCCTGTAAAAATGACAAACATTTTCAGGAATGAGTGCTCACCAATCTATTTTCTTTTTGATTAGAATTTGGCTTCAATGAGTTTACTTTTGGGAGAATTCTTTTTCAATATTCTCAACTACATCTGCAGTAATTTAGATCGGAAACAGTTATTGATGAATAATCAACTTCTAATGAATTGAAGAGCATTTGATATTTTGTTTATGAGATCATAAAATAAATGAAAAAAGAATATTTCTCTCAGTGGAGGTAGAATGTAAGTCAAGAATCTCATAGCTATTTTGATGAGAGGAGGTCTGTGAATAAGGATAATTGCTACTATAATTTTATTTATTTTATTTTTTTATTATGTTTATTTTTTTCCCAATCATACAAACAATAGGTATCCAGGTCCCCTCCCACCCTCCAACCTTCCCCAGTCCCCCTTCCACGCACCCCTTCCTATTCCCCTTCCTTTCACCCCCCCTTACCTCCTTTTCTTCCAGCCCCCCCTTTTCTCCCCCCACCCCATTCCTGGAGCATCCTTTAGTATGAATGTCAAACTTCCCTCTGGGTCCTCCACTCTAGTGAGGTGTAAGGACTCAATGGCATTGCCCAGAGCACTTTCTCATGTTCCCCTTTGGTATGGGAACACTATTGTGACTATTAATCCCTTGCCTCTAAAGATCGTAGTGCTGGATCCATGCTGGACTTTGGGGGACAGTCACTGCGCAGGTCATGAAAAGTCCTATTATGGCTACTGTGGCCCTAACTTGAGTGGAGTATCTTGGTTATCATTGCTACTCCCTATCTTTAGTTTCTTATAATCTTATCGCCCCCTCTTCCACTAATATCCCTGACCTTTAGGATGGGGAGAGATTTGGCTGGTCTGGTTCCAAGAGATTAATGTAGGGTCTCTTATGTTCTGAATTATGGTTCATTGTTATTTTAAGTTTTGCTATTCTTGCATCGCCCTTGCTCCATCCTCATTGGTCTTGGATGTCACCTCCTAGCCAGAGATAAAGGGCTATTTAGTAGAGTCTTATTATAAGAGTAGATTCAAAGGTAGATGGAATAGGAGTAGGAGACAGCAGTAGGTGGGTCAGTCTCCTATTTGCAGGATGGTTCCCATCTATCTGCCAGATTCTATGCCCTCACTGACTGGTGAGATCAAACCCCTTCAGTTGCAAGTGACCAGGAAAGAAAGTGAGTGAGCTAAACAGATGTCTTACTACTTACTTGCAATACTTGATGGTGACATATTTTCTCTGTTTTAGCATGATCCCCTTTCCTACTATTCGTAATCTTTGCAATTTACTGTAGGTATTACAGAGATTTATCTTTGAATATTTCACTAAGTGGGCTTGGTACTAGGATCCACCTATTAGCAAGTACATATGGTGCTTAATTTTTTGTGTTTGGGGATACTTCACTCAGTGTTTTTTTCCTAATTCCATCCATTAACCAGAAAATTTCATTAATTCATCTTTTTTTGATGGCTGAATAGTATTTGATTGTATAAATGTACCACATTTGCCTTATCAAATCATCAACTGTTGTGCATTTGGGTTGATTCCATGTCTTTGCTATTGTAAATAATGCTACTATGAACTTGTGCCATTGAGGTGAATTTTTGCTTTATGGGGAATTATTCCCAGAACTGGAATAGCAGGGTCATATGGCATTTCAATCCTTAACTTTTTAAAAATCTGCTAGACTGATAGCCAGAATGGTTGTATAAACCTGCATTCCCACCAGCAACGTAGGGAGTTCCCTTCTCTCTACATCCTCTCTAGCATTTAGTGTTGATTGTACTGTGGATTTTTGCCATCCTGACCAGGGTGAGATGACATTTCAGGGAGATTTTGATTTGCATTTCCCTGATGGCTAAGGATATGAAGCATTTTTTAAAGATATTTGTTAGACATTGTCCCAGGAAATGTTTGTTTTGAGTTCCTAGGCCCATTGTTTAATTGGGTCGTTTATTTCCTTTGTGTTTAGTTTTCTAAATTCTTCGTGCACTCTAGATAATAGAGCTCTATCAGATATGTGGTTAAAGAAGATATTCTGCCATTCTGTGGGTTGTCTTTTTGCTCAGTTTATATTCTCTGTATCTGAACAGAAGCTCTTTAACTTCATAAGATCCCGTGTGTTGAGTGTTGGTTATAATGACTGTGCTATTTGATTTCTGTTTAGGAACTGTCCAATCAGCAGTATTTTTATAGTCTCTGGCCTAATATCGTGGTCCTTGATCCATTTGGAATTAATTTTTATGCATGGTGACAAGTACGGGTCCAGTTTTAATCTTCTGCATGTGGACAACCAGTTTGCCAGCACCATTTGTTGAAGATGTTGTTCTTTTTCCATTGGATTTTTTAGGCCCCTTTATCAAAGATCAAATGTCTGTAACTGTAGGCTTATATCTGGGTCTTCAACCCTTATCCACTGATCTAAGTGTCTATTTTGAAGACAGTGCCAGACTTTTTATTAGTATGGATTTTTAATATAGATTAAAGTTTGGTATGGTAATACCTCCAGCAGTGTTTTTGTTACTCAGGATTGTTTTTGCTATACTGGGAATGAATTTTGAGATTGTACATTGATTTTGGTAGGATAGTTATTTTTATGATATTGATTCTGCCAATCCAGGAGCATCAGAGGTCTTTCCACCTTCTGGTGTCTTCTGTAATTTCTTTCTTTAGGGTTTTAAAGTTTTTATTGTAAAGGTCTCTCACTTTCTTGGTTAGGTTTATACCAAAATATTTCATTTTTTTAGGGGCTATAATAAATGGAATTGTTTCTCTTAGGGGCTATAATAAATGGAATTGTTTCTCTTAGGTCTTTTTCACGTTTTTCATCCTGGGCGTACAGTAAGGCTACTGATTTTTTATACATTTATTTTGTATCCTGCCACCCTCCTGAACTTCTGTATTAGTTCCACGAGTTTCCTGCTGGAGTTTTTGGGATCACTTAGGTATATGATCATCTGCAAATAGAGATAACTTGACTTCTTTCTTGCCAATTTGAACACCTTTTGTCTCCCACTCTTGTCTTGTGGCTCCAGCTAAGACTTCAAGCACTATATTGAATAGAAGTGGTGAAAGTGGACAGCTTTGTCTAATTCCTAATGGAAGCAGGAATGCTTCAAGTTTTACCCCATTAAGTATAATCCTTGCTGTTGGCTTGTTGTATACAGCTTTTATTATGTTGATAAAGGTTCCTTCCATTCCAACTGTTTCTAGGGTTTTTTTTTTTTTTTTTTTTTTTTTTTTTTTCTGTATGCATGTATGTGTAGGTATATGCATGCGTGTGTGCAGTTGCATGTGTAAATGGGTGTGTAGGTCAGAGGTCAATGTACAGTCTCTTTTTCAATCTCTACTTTTTTTTTTTTTTTTTTTTTTACTTTCTTTTTTTTTTTTTATTAAAAATTTAATTATACATTTTAAAAATTTTTTACCAGTTCCCTCCCTCCCCCCTCTTCCCCCTCCCCTTCCCCCAGTGCCTCCCCCCCAATTCCCAGATAGTCCTTTATTGTGTGTGCCTGTTTCTAGGGTTTTGATCATAAAAGGCTGTTGGATCTTGTCAAAAGATTTTTCTGCATCTATTGAGAGTATCATGTGGTCTTGGACTCGAGCTGTTTTATATGGTGAAATACGTTTGTTGATTTGCATATGTTGAGCCAATCTTGCATGTCTGGGATAAAACCTACTTTATCCCAGTGAATGATCTTTTGATATATTTTTGAATCTGATTTGCTAAGATTTTGTTGAGAATCTTTGCATCTGTACTTATCAAAGAGATTGGCCTATAGTTTTCTTTTTTAAGTGTATCTTTATTAGGTTTTGGGATTAAGATGATATTAGCTTCATAGAAAGAATTTGGCAGTGTTCCTTCCTTTGCTATTTAATGGAACAGTTTAAGTAGTATTGATGTTAGTTGTTCTTTAAATGTCTGGTAGAATTCTGGCTGAATCCATGTAGTTCAGGACAATTTTTAGTAGGAAGATTTGAGAATATTTCACTGATTTCCTTATATGTTATAGGACCGTTTCAATAATTCAAAACTTCCTTGTTGAATTTAGGTAAGCTGTGCTTACTTAGGAATTCAACCATTTCTTTTGTGTTATCAAATTTCACAGAATATAAGTTTTTGAAATATGACCTTATAATTCTCTGAATTTCTTGGGTATCAGTACTCCATTTTCATTTCTAATTTTGTAAATTTGGATTCATTCTCTCTATCTTCTTTTTGGTTAAATTAGCTAGAGGTGTATCAATCTTATTGATTTTTTCAAATAACCAGCTTTTTGGCTGGTTGATTCTCTGTATTGTTTTCCTTATCTCAATTTTGTATGTTTCTCCCCTGATTTTGCTAATCTCCTCTCCTCTACTGCTTTTGGGATTGGCTTGCTCTTGTTTTTCTAAAGCTTTAAGTAGCATTGTTAAGTTATTTATTTGTGATGTTTCTATTTTTTTGATGTTGGCATTAAGGGTTATAAACTTACATCTTTGGATAGCTTTCATTGTGTCCCAGAGACTATGATATATTATATTTTCATTATTGTTCTCTTCTAGGAGATCTTGAATTTCCGTTATGATTTTTTCCTGAATCCCATTCTCTTTCAGCATCATGGTGTTTAGTTTCCAGGAGTTAGTGTATTTTCTGCTTTTCGTTATGTTGCGGATGTCTAGCTTTTGACCATTGTAGTATGATAGGGTACAGGTTAGTATTTCAAGTTTCCTGTATATGGGAAAATTCTCTTTGTGGCCCAATATGTGGTCTATTTTAGAGAAAGTTCAGTGTGCTGCTGAGAAAAATGTGTATTCTTTGATGCATGGATGAAAAGTTTCAATAGAGATTTGTAAGGTCCACTTCAGTAAGTGTGTCCCTTTTAAGTTTTTGACCTGTTGATCTAATCCCCAAGAATTATCATTTTGGGGTTCATTTCTTGCTTTTGATGCTGTAGCATTTGCTTAAATGAATGTGGAAGAGTCCATATTAGGTGCATATATATTCAGCATTGTGAAGTCTACCTGTGTCTAAAATGTAGTATCCTTCTGTGTCTCATGATTTTTTTTGATTTGAAGTCCACTTTGTCTGATAGCATAATAGCTACCCCTGCCTGTTTCCTGGTTCCATTAGCTGGCAGTTTTGACCAGCTTTTTACTTTCAGAATGTGCCTATCTTTTGTGGTGAGAAGAGTTTCCTGAAGGTAACAGATGGATGGATTGTGATTTCTAATTCATGTTTATAATCTGTGTCTTTTGATTGGTAAGTTAATTGTATTGACATTTGGTTTTATAGTGGAGAAATTACTTTTAATTCCTGATATTTTTTATGTTTAGTGGCTTTCATAAGTGTATTATTTGGCTTTTAGGTTTTGGTGGTATCTTCCCTTCTGTCTCCCTGGATATGCTTATTCTTTTCTTCAAGCTTGAGTATATTTTCTAACATTTTTTGAAGGCCTGATTTGGTAGACACGTAAGCCTTCAAGTTGTCTTTATGCAGGAAAATTTTTCTTTCACCCTCGATCATGACTTATAGTTTTCCTTTGTACATCATCCTGGATTGACCTTTTTGCTCATTCAATACTTGAAGTATGTCTTTCCAAGCTCTTCTTAGTTTTACTGTTTCCATTGAAATATCATTTGTTATTTTAATAGGTTTACCTTTTAGAAGTGACTTTTTTGTTCCCTTGAAGCTCTCAGCAACTTTTCTTTTTCTTGTATGTGGGGTGTTTTTACTATTATTTGAAATGGCAAGTTTCTATTTTGGTCATATTTGTTTGGGGTGCAGAATGCTCCTTGTATCTGGATGGGCTTCTCTTTTGTTAGATGAGGAAAGTTCTTCTTTATGATAATTTGAAAATTTTCCTCAGGTGTGGTATTTTGGGATTCTTTTTCTGGTATTCCATGAATGCACAAATTAGGCTTCTTCAAGGTGTCCCATAACTCTTGATTATTCTTCTCAAGTATCTTTTTGGCTTTAACAACCTCTTTCAGGGGGCTGGAGAGGTGGCTCAGGGATTAAGCCTCTGCCTTGCAGGTGAAAGATCCTGAGTTCGGATCCTAGACCTCACGTATAGACGCTGGGCAGAAGCAGGGGCAGCCTGTGCTTCTGGTCCTGGTAGGGCAGAGCCTGTGAATCCCCAGGCAGAGTAAACAAGGAGGTGGAGTTGGTCATTGGGGGTTCCCGAATTCGCCTGTGGTTCTACACACACACACGCACACACATGCACACACACGCACACACACACAATTGAATAAATAATAATAAAAAAAACAGCCTCTTTCATTGAACTGGTTAGTTCTTCCACTTTGTCTTCAAGATTTGATATTCTATTTTCTGCTTTGTTAGGTCTGCTAATAAGACTCTCTGTTAAGTGCTGGGTTGAAGATAACTTGTCTTTTAGTTCAATTTTAAACTCTGCTTGAGAATGTTTTAACTGCTCTATGCCTATTTTGTTTCTTCAACTGTTTTTTTTTTCATCTCCTCTAAGTGCCTGTTGTGTTCCTCTTCAAAGTGGTTGATGCGGTTATTCAACCCTTACTGGATTTCGTCTTTCATAATATTCATGGTAAAGATCAGGCTTTGAATATTGTTATCTTGGGTATGGCTTTCTTGGCTCTTTTATGTGAGTTTGTTCTGGTTGGAATCTATTATTATGGGGTTAATTCTTTCGGTGGGAGATTTGTTGTCTTGTTTTTTGTTTCTCATGTATTTATGCGTGACCTGGGCATTTTTTTTTTTAATCTCTTAAGACCTTCTTTCAGTTTCTGTGTGTTTAAGACTGAACTGAATTAGTTGTTATTACTACTCTTGAGCAGTTATTACTAGTATTTGCCTTGGAGTTGGGTATGCTTGTCTGATACTGGTGTTATTTCCTAGATGAGGCTATTAGACTGTTAGTACATCAATTAAGTCAGGTTTAGTAGTTAGGGAGTAAAGACTAGTATGGTAGTACACATCTTTGGTTTACTTCCTTGGTGATATGTGAGGTGAATATATGTAAAAGTTAAACTACAGTGACTAGTAATTGATAGGGACAAGATGACAAAAAGAGTTTACTTATCTTTAAGCTGGATGTGAAGAATCTCTCTCATGTGATAGGATGATTTTAGAGGACTTCAGATATGTGGCATTTTTCCCCTATATCTTTGCTTGGGTTTTCTTTGGACTCTGTTGAATTCTGAGAAGCAGGGGGTCCTCCCAGGTCTGATTCCCGGCCGGAAAAGTCTGTGTATCTAGTTGTCTTTCAGATCACTTGGGACCTGGGGCCTACGGGCCTTCCTCACTACCAGAGTCAACTGGCTGCCACCCCAGCTGCCTGGTGGGATGACTGAGGAGCAGTGGATCCTCCCTAGTCCATGTCCTGGGCGAAAGGGCTACTATATTTTTAAAGTCACAACTGTTACCAGTTAATATGGAAGGTACATTTTTTCATCTTTGTCATAGTTAAGCACAGGTGTCAACTTGACTCTTGAGGGTTTGGGCTCTGGGCACAGTTATGGAGAGTTGATGGTTGAGTTAAGCCCAGAGCAAACCTGAAGGAGATTGTCTAGCTGCTGGGGAAGACCCAGCCCATGGTGGGTGGGATTAGTCCCTGGATAAATCACAGAGAAGTGGTTGAGAGAGTTGGCATCCTTCTGTATACTTGACCAGACATGCTGGTCTGACAAGTAAGGATTGTCCATCTCTCAGCCGTTATGGTGGCCAGTTCCCTTGGCCCTGGTGTTGGTGCGTGCTCTCCCGTCAAACTGGACTATGAACTGTAACCGGACTATCGTAAGAAAGTAAATTCCTTGTTCCCTTAAGCTGTGTTCTGGTCATTTATCAACAACCATGCAGGCTGACTGCAACAGAATCTTGAATTTTATAGTGTCAACGAAATGTCTGATTTTCTGTAGGAAAAGATACTACTTTACTGTACAGATAACAGTTTTCTAGAAACAAGTAATATGCATAAATAAACCCAGGAAAAATAAGGGGCCTTGCTTCCCCATGTTGCTTTTTATACTCCTTTTTCCAAGCAATTCTTTTCTAACCTAAAACTTCCTTCCCTTGTTATATGTTTTTTTCTGTTTCCAGACTAATTTTAATCAATTGCTCTCAAAGCTATATTTCTAAGCTTCCGAATGATGAAAACTCAAATATTTTAGTTTTCTTGAAATTTTTAGTAAATCTCAGACTGCAAGACTTTTAAACCTTTTCTTATAGCACATATCCTAATAGAAGTCTACTGCCTATGATTTTTTCTAAAATTTCCAATCCACATCCTTCATATAACCTAGACAAGAATTACCATTTCAAAGCATAATAAAATTCAAAGAGCATACTTAGAACAACATATACATTGTTCAGTAGCCATGGAAAACAAAATTTTAATATATTAAGTGCTTTTTTAATCACAGTACTGATGATTCATATTTCAAAGTATCTCAATGGCTTTTTCAGCAAAACATTA
The DNA here is from genome assembly GCA_023101885.1 of Typhlomys cinereus. Classification (NCBI taxonomy): domain Eukaryota; kingdom Metazoa; phylum Chordata; class Mammalia; order Rodentia; family Platacanthomyidae; genus Typhlomys; species Typhlomys cinereus. Next base: position 1,782,115 of record JALPQD010000226.1, read on the forward strand.
ATTGTTTGAAATGCTTTGTGGAAATAAATTCTGTGGACACATAAATTAGCAAGGACAGAATGCACCATACCCTTTCCTAAAGATTTAAGCCTCTTAAAGATATATTCTCCCAAACTTATATGACTGTGGAATTTTTTATTGCTAATGTACAGAAATAATTCATGAATCACTTAAAATCTGCTTCTCTTATTTGTTTCTGATTACAGTTTTGAAATTGAATAAAATGAAAACCCACTTATTGATAAGAGTAAAGTTAAGATATTTTCATAATTTTCTCAATGGTCAATTTTAAAAGAGTATAGGAAGCTGAATTTGAATCTCAATATGTATGATTTTCATTTTGGTCACTTTTCAAAAGGTCAACAGCTACAATGCTTTTATAAAACAAAATTTTGAGATAAATTCATCTTTTGTGTGAATAAATTTTAAATTTTTTTATTATTTATTCAATTGTGCATGAGTGCGCGCGTGTGTGTATATATGTGTGCGTGCATGTGTGTCGAACCACAAGCGATTTGGGAACGACCATGGACGCCTCCACCTCCTCCTTGTTTACTCAGCCCTGGGATTCACGGGCTCTTCCCTACCAGTACCAAAAACGCAGGCCATCCCTCTTCCGCAGACCATCTCTACGTGGGGTCTAGGATTCGAATTCAGGACCTCCTACCTGCAAAGCAGAGGCTTAACCTCTGAGCCACCTCTCCAGCCCCATGTGAATAAATTTTAGATGCAAAAACTGGTAATCTCTCTTTTTTTTTATTTCCACTCATACAAACTTAACAGATACACCGGTCACCTCCCTCTCTCCAACCACCCACTGCCCCATGCCCTCTTCCCTTTCCCCCTCCCTTCCCATCCCCCAGTGCGTCCCCCTCCCATCCTTGGAGCATCCTTTAATGTGCATGCCAGACTCTCCTCTGGGTCCTCCTCTCTGATGAGGTGCAAGGACCCAGTGGCATTTCCCAGAACCCTTTCCTGTGTTCCCCTTAAGCATAGGAACACTACTGTGGCTGTCATCCCTTGCCTCCAAGGATCTTAGTGCCTTTAGGGAATGCTAAACTTTGTGGGGTCAATAGTGTGTTGGACATTGCACAGGGCAGGCAAAGTCCAATTATGATTGCTTGGGCTTTAACTTGTGTGGAGTATCTTGCATATCATTGCTCCTCCCATCCTTGTGCTCTTACGATCATACCACCCCTCTTCCACAAATTTCCCTGAGCTTCTGGATGGGGAGAGATTAGGCTGGCCTAGTTCCAGGTGGTTGATATAGAGTCTCTGAAGTTCTGGATTGTGGTTTGCTGATTTTTTTTCCAGTTTTGCTGCTCCTTCAATGCCCTTCACACCATCCTGATGGGTATTGGATGTCATCCTCTGGCCAGAGATAAAAAGTTGTTAAACTAGAGTCTTGTTATAAGAGTATATTCAAAGGTAGATGTAATAAAAGTAGGAAACTGCCAACAGTTCCTAAACAGTCATCCAATACCCAGTCACTGCAACCAACTCTCAACAAATGGGATCTTGTTAAATTAAAGAGCTTCTGTTCAGATAAAGAGATTGTAACATGAACACAAAGGCCACTCACAGAATGGGAGAAAATCTTCACTAACCACATATCTGATAGAGCTCTATAATCCAGAGTTCACAAAGAACTTAGAAAACTAAACACCAAGGAAACAAATGGCCCAATTAAAAAATGGGTCCTGTAATTTAAAAGAAACTTTACTAGAAATGAAATTAAAATGTTTAACAAATATCTTAAAAAATGCTCCACATCCTTAGCCATCAGGGAAATGCAAATCAAAACTTCCCTGAGATATCATCTCACCCTGATCAGGATGGCAAAAATCCACAATACAAACAACACCAAATGCTGGAGAGGATGTGGAGGGAAGGGAACTCTCCTACATTGCTGGTGGGAATGCAGGCTCATACAGCCACTCTGGGGAGCCGTCTGGAGATTCGTTTTTTTTTTTTTAAATTTGTAATTATTATTCCCGCTCATACAAACTTAATAGGTACACCGGTTCCCTCCCTCCCACCTCCTCCTCCCCAAACCCCTGCTCTCCTTCCACTCACCCCTCCCTCCCCATCCCCCAGTGCCTCCCGCCCCAATTCCCAGAGGGTCCTTTAATGTGCATCCCTGACTCTCCTCTGGGCCCTCCTCTCTGATGACATACAAGGACCCAGTGGCATTTCCCTGAACCCTTTCCCATGTTCCCCTTAAGCATGGAACACTACTGTAGCTGCCAATCCCTTGCCTCCAAGGATCTTGGTGCCTTTAGCAGATGCTAGACTTTGTGAGGTCAATAGTGTGTTGGACATTGCGCAGGGCATGCAAAGTCCAATTATGATTGCTTCGGCCCTAACTTGTGTAGAGTATCTTGCAAATCATTGCTCCTCCCATCCTTTTGCTCTTACACTCTTACCGCCCCCTCTTCCGCAAATGTCCCTGAGCTTCAGGATGGGGAGAGATTAGTCTGGCCTAGTTCTAGGTGGTTGATATAGAGTCTCTGAAGTTCTGGATTGTGGTTTGTTGATTTTCTTTTCCAGTTTTGCTGCTCCTGCAATGCCCTCCACTCCATCCTGATGGGCACTATATGTCACCCCCTGGCCAGAGACAAAAAGCTGTTAAACTGGAGTCTTATTATAAGAGCACATTTAAGGGTATGTGTAGTAAAAGTAGGAAACCTCAGTGAGGGAGGGGTCAATCACCCATTTGCAAAATGGTTACTTTTTAATCTGCCGGACTATATGCCCTCCCCTTCTGGTGAGTTCATACCCCCTTAGTTGTAAATGATCAGGAATGAATTTCTCTGAGCTTAACCAGGTGTCACATTACTTACTTGCAGTCCTTGATGGAGGCCTATTTTCTCTTAATATAATTGATTCTAATGACATCCATTTCCCAGCAAATTCCAGTAATTCATCATTTTTGATGGCTAGATGTACCACTTTTCCTTATCCACTCGTCAACTGTTGGACATTTGGGTTGATTCCATGACTTTGCTATTGTAAACAGTGCTGCTATGAACATGGTCCTGCTTGTGCTATCGAAGTGAACCTCTGCTACATGGGGAGTTATTCCCAAAAGTGGAATCGCAGGGTATATGGCATTTCAATCTTTAATTTCTTTAAGAATCTCCAGACGGCTCACCAAAGTGGCTGTATGAGCCTGCATTCCCACCAGCAATGTAGGAGAGTTCCCCTCTCTCCACATCCTCTCTAGCATTTGTTGTTGTTTGTATTGTGGATTTTTGCCATCCTGACCGGGGTGAGATGATATCTCAGGGAAGTTTTGATTTGCATTTCCCTGATGGATAAGGAAGTGGAGCATTCTTTAAGATATTTGTTAGACATTTGAATTTCATCCCTGGTAAAATTTCTTGTAAGTTCCAGGGCCCATTTTTTAATTGGGCCATTGGTTTTCTTGGTGTTTAGTTTTCTAAGTTCTTTGTGCACTCCGGACAGTAGAGCTCTATCAGATATGTGGTTAGTGAAGATTTTCTCCAGTTAACAATGCAGCTTAAAACTTTAGAGAAACTAGAGCAATCTGATCCCAAAAGTAGTAGAAGAGAGGAGATTAGCAAAATAAGGGGAGAAATATCTGAAATCGAGACTAAGAAAACGATAGAAAAAATCAATCAGTCAAAAAGCTAGTTCTTTGAAAACATCAGTAAGATTGATACCCTCCTAGCTAAATTAACCAAAAGCAAGAGAGAGAAAACCCAAATTAACAAAATTAGAAATGAACATGGAGTTATCACTACTGATACCCAAGAAATCCAGAGAATTATAACATCATATTTCAAAAACTTATACTCTGTGAAGTTTGACAACACAAAAGAGATGGATAAATTTCTAAGTAAACACAACTTACCTAAATTGAATCAGGAAGTTGTGAATTATTTAAATAGTCCTATAATATATAAGGAAATTGAGGAAGTAATCTCGAATCTTCCCACCAAAAAATGTCCTGGACCAGATGGATTCAGCACAGAGTTCTACCAGACATTTAAGGAGTTAATAACACCAATACTCCTTGAACTGTTCAATCAAATAGCAAGGGAAGGAACAATTCCAAATTCCTTCTATGGAGATTCTTAAAGAAATTAAAAATTGATATGCCATATGACCCTTCTATTCCACTTTTGGGAATAACCCCCCATATGGCAAAAATTCACCTTGGTGATCTCAAAATGGCCCCTTCTCTCCTGTCTTTTCCAGGCGAGAGACATGCTATTCTAGTAATTAGAGCCTGATACATTCCCTAAGGTGAGTTTGGAGAGTGAACAATGATATCCTCTTCTTGAAATAGGAGTAAATATTTGACTCTTCTATGAATCCCCTCATTCTGGTTTCTAAGATCACACTATGTCCTCTTTGTACACAATCTCAGATATCCAAATCCGATCTGTTCATTAAGTGAGAAACCATAGGATCTCCTCTGTAGACCATCAATTCATCTCAAATTGAGTTAACAAACAATATCATGAGTTCTTGCAAGAATTACAACTGAAGACCTCTCTATTCAGGTAACAGTAATATCCTTCCCTATGCAAGTGTACAAAAGAATGTTTTCCTACTTTTTAGTTGTTATTCATTGTTTAATGACAGTAGGATCTAACAGTATTTGAATAGAATAATCACATTGTGAAATCCTACAGGTAAGCAGTAATATGAGGATATTTTTAGTCCACGCAATATGAGTCTGGACTTCAAAAGTAGGAATTATAATCAACCAATAAAATTGAGTAGTTACTATTTTCTCATGATATATGGGCCATATTCTAGAAAATATTCTCAAATTTTCTTTAAGTCAGAAGAATGAGTTTAAAAATATTGTGCTCATTAGGATAGATTTTATGATACATTGAGATACAAACAAAGTGACATACAAAATTATTGACTATACTGAATATTCTGTACAAAATAACTGATCATTCAAATTAACTTCTACTTAATTATGTTAATGATTTTATGGATAAGCTATCAGCATTTCTTGACTGTAACATCACTGATTGCTTGTAATCTAGTAATACTTTGTTCAAAAGGGTTATATAAAGCTTTACTTTTATGTACACACAACATTACACAGACACACACACACACATGCACACACATATCTTGTGGATATTATTATTGAGGGAATTTTTAACAGGATCAATTCTGACTTGGGTCATATGTAATACACTGCTAAAGAGTTGAATTACAATTCCCTCTTACAAAGACTGTGACCTTTAAAATCCCTTATCAGTGCTTTCAAGTGTTGCAACTTGCCAATAAAAAGAAGTTGACATGGTTTTATTTACTCTATTACTTGCAGAATGCCAATAGGTTTTCAAGTCATAATAATATTATGAAACAAAATAAGCAATAAAATCTTATTTTATTGCTAACAAAAATCATCTAAACAATTTTACCTTCTTCCAACACTGGAAAAGTCCAACTCTTTTTATTCATTTTATATTATTTGATAATTTCATACATAAAAACTATAAATTTATGTATTTTCACTCCTTACTTTCCATTTCCATTCCTCCTCCACTTAACACTTGCTATTTTCTCTTTTCCAATCAGCCTCCTCTTATATCACTGCTGTTCTGCATGTGTGACCCACTACTTTAATCTAGGATTCCTTTAATAGAAAGTAATCAAATCTCAGAGTACTTACTAGGGCGTGGATGTCTTGTCAGTACATAAATCACTGAGCAAAGCAGATCCCATTCTGTCAGGAATTAGCCTCCAATTGTATGTGATGGTGGTATAGAATTTCATGAGAAAAGTCATACTCATATTGGAAGCAAAATAAATAAATCAAAATTGACAATTTTGAAAAACACAAAGCACTAAAGTTTTAAGAACCTCAACTCTTAATGATGGTTCAGTATCTAGCCATCAAAGTGGCAGGTATATTAGTGCATATGATTTCTTTTAGAGCTTTCACAATGCGTTATCTGCAGCAATCCCTTATTACTCTGTCTGCAATTATTTCTCATTATGTATAAAAGCTGTACTTATGTATAAATTCATTTAAGTGTGTAATATTACTAGAATCCATAAAGTAGCATGTGAAATTAATTTTAGATTGCAGTTATTGGACAGAACAGTTGGAAAAATTATATTGAAATATACATACATCTCATTTCTGTGATTTAGCTATGTTCATCTCACTGTTAATCAACAATAGGAATTTGAAAATATTAGTATTGGAAAGAGTAAAAAAACCTAAAATTATTTTTTGTTATATGAGTTTATGAGGATGTCTATTTCTGAAATATATATTATCATATATTTTCACATTACTCAAATATTTCATTTCATAGTATCGGCATTTTTATGTCGACCTATATTTTAAGTGAAATTTATACTTAAAATCTTGGAAGTATTTAAAAAATATATTTTTTCATCATTAATCATTTCATTTGAAATATCCTAAGATATGAAGAATTATTTTCTACTGACTTATAGTGCAGTTCAGATTTCACTGTACAGTCCAGAACATTTTTAGTAATTACAAGATTGTAATGATATGTGTTGAATTGAAAATTGATTACTTAATAACTCCTAGTCTTCCATCAAATGAGCCTCGTAAAGATTTCAAGAAAAGAGCTCTGGAATTTCCTCCTTTTTTGCGAAAATCTCACTTTGCAACTTTTGTTTTCCTTTCATTTCACTCTCATGTACAAGTCACAACATTGATAATCAAACATTGAGCAGTATTTCTAAGCTCATTAAGAGATAGGAGAATCTTCACTTAAAAATCTTATCTAATTTGAAGTCCACTGTGTTAACTGTGGAAGAGGCACTTCCATTCCTGGTGATTGGGGTCTCTAGGTCAAATCATAAGAAGAGGTATGAAGGTATAGGATAAAGTAAAGGATATTCTAGGTTGCCAATAAATATTTATGCTTGCTTTTCTTAGTTCTAATCTGTGGAAATCAAGTAGAAATGTCCCACATAAGAAGCTACAGTAATTCTAGGAATTACTTGTTCATAATTCAAGCATAGAAATGACAAAATAGAGCACTTATTGACATTTTTATGAGAGAATAGGGAAGAGGAATTGGAGGATCATTATGACATCTTTAGCGTAAAACAATATGAAATACATTATTTTGAATATGATGTGAACTCTATATAAGTCCAGTCAATATAGAAAACAGTATATTTGTTACTCAAAAACTAAAAATGAAGCCAAATTACTCCCTTACATATGCATGAAGGACTCTAGGTCAGAATAACCAGAGATAATAGCACATGTATGGTTATTGTAGCACTACTCACAATAACTAAATTATGGAAACAGACTCACTGATTTTTAACAGATGAATAATAAAGAGATGGAATACACACTCAAAAATGATGTATTAGACATCTTTAAAATAGAATGAAAGTATGTTTGCATGAAAATAAATGCAGGTGGATAATATGGTACTGAACAAAGTAACCAGAATATCACATAGTTCCTCTTATTTACAGATCCTCTATAATGCATTTGCACAGAGAGAGAGAGAGAGAGAGAGAGAGAGAGAGAGAGAGAGAGAGAGAGAAGTCAAGGGAAACTGGAAAAAAGAAGACTAGTGGCAGTAGGAGAGAGAGTATAGATAAATAAGATTGGGAAAGAAAGGCGGCTCTATGCTGATGAGAGTGAATATGATCAAAATGCATGATGTACTTGAAAAAAAATGTCTTTGTGAAGCCCATTATTGGAGACAATTTATACTTACCAATAGAAATGTAATTTAATGTTTTAGGGTATTTAGTGAATAAACAATAGTCCAAACTTATCTTAAAATGTAAAATTAAATATTTAATGATGGATACATAGATGAGCAAGCAGATTGTGTATTTAACACTAACATCAGAGCTCAACTCCCCAGATATCTGGCAAAATGTTGGGTAGGTATGGCAGCCTACCTGTAATTCCATCATTGGATGGAGATTAGGAATTCACAGAAGCAGCTAGGTAGCTCACATAGTTCTAGTGTTTAGCTCTGAGTTTCATTAGAAACTATGTATAAAAAGAATAAGACAGAAAAACAATTGAGGATGATTGTCAATAACGATCTCAGGCCTCCATAAACATACTCCATAAGCATGCAATACACCCACACATAGGCATGTACAAACACACATGCATGCACTCCCAACACACACACATACATATAAAATGGAAACACATAAATATTCTATTATAAAACCAAAAGTTGTTTTGTTGCAAAATTATGTTCTCTCATGGAAATAATTTCATATTTACTTTAGAAAAATGTATATTTTGATGTTCTATGAGATTGTGTTCTGTGTGTATCTATTAAATTATTGTACAATAATATTTATACATTTTTGTACAAATCTTTGAGTTTTTTACTAGGCACTATATACTATTTTATCCATTCATACTCTTGATAGAATAAAAGAATAGACCATCTAGAAGGTTCCTTGAGAAGCATTCAATGACTAATATGAGACAAGAAGTCACCATCGTAGAAGCTCAGCTCTATTTCTGAAGCACACAGTCCTTGTTGCTCTGGTGACTCACAGGCTGCATGACAACTTCTCAAGGACAACCTAGAAACCCTCTAAACAAGAGTGAGGTCTAAGAAGAAATAGCGATTTCAGAAATGAGAAAAAATGAATTACTTAACTTGATATTCAGTCTTTCCTCTTCTAGAAATTGTCTATCTTTAAATGTATTCTAGAATTCCAAAATGCTTGCATCAGGTAGAATCCTTCACTGCTATTTTTGCCTACATGGGAAGACATAATCTTGGTGCTTCCTACTCTGCCATCTGCCCAGAATCTTCTCACCTGTTTTTAGTCTTTTAAATAAGGAAATTGACATGGGGCTTTTGTTATTTTGGTGAAAAATGTAGACAAGAAAATGTGTTACAATTTGGTTAAACATAGTATTAAATATTTGATGTAAATCATATTTATATTAAGGCAATAATTTTAAGCAAGGTGCTATAATTTTCCAAATGCAGTATTCAAATCCATCGCTGAAATTTTGTGTCCCTAAATTGGTGATAGACAGGTATGATATGTTAAATTATAGGATATATTGCATTTCACTAAGGTATAATCTGTGTTATGTGAACTAGCTTTGAAATGGATATATTGCATTTCACTAAGGTATTATCTGTGTTATGTGAACTAGCTCTGAAATTTACTAGCGAATTAACAAAAATAAGAGTGAACATTACTGAATATGCTTTGAATATTGATCTGGGTGTGGCCATTTACATATTCAAAATGAAACAGGGTTCAGAAGAATCAGCAAGAATATATATTTATTTTTATAATAAAGACCTTAAAAATGGATCTTCCAAGATTTCAAGAGAAAATGAGAAAATTATGAACAATCCTATAATGTCTTAGAGATTATCAAAGTAAACACAGTAATACAAACTTGGTTCCTACAATCCTTCCATGTCAGCTTTCAATATAATGATCACTTTATAATTTTTCTTCCTATCATTTTTATGTAATTGCTTTGTTGTCAAATTTGTTGCTTAAACTATGATGGGTATCTTAAACATACTTCAAGGCACTAGTGACTGACACAAAATGATCTGAATCAATCATTTCTTTTTCTAAGATATCTGTTACAAGAAAGCACATTCCTTTCACTTCCTGCATCAAGTAAACCACTTGTCTTTTCCCTTTTCTTCCTGATCTCTGATATTGGGGAATTTAGAGGTGTGGTCTCTGGCCTGGTAGACATTCTATGTAAAACTCACTTCCTATATGATTTCTGCAGAAGCCCAGATCCCACCTAATCACTAATAATCCTCTAACATGCAGGGTTTTTTTTTTCTTTCAGAGTAAATTATACCACTTATTAATTTTGATCTTTTTGATCAAAGATTTATTCTTCCTTTTTCTGATTACTCCAATATATTGCAGAAAAACTCCACATTTCCAACTGCAGACTGCATTCGGAATGTATTTATTTCTTTTATATTCATTGTGATCAGCCTCCATGAATCCCCACCATCTCCATCCTATACCATCATGACTTTTTTCTGGTTAGTTACTTCATTAATTCTTGCCCTTATTAAAGTATATTTCAACATATAATTTATGTGATCTAATGCCTCAAAATGCATACCACTCTTGAGAATGACAACCAAACATGCTATCATGTCCTGAAAGTCTATATATACTCATTTTCTTTAGGTTTGTTCTAATATTATTACAGTTTTCACATCTTCTGTGTCATTAGGTTTAATTTTATAGTTTTGCTCTGTGTTATATGAGAAACCTATACCCTATCTCAGATTATTATATGAAGCATCCAGAAAGTCAGTGTATATCATTCTGAGTTTCAATAACTAAGATTTAGTTTTCTATGACAAATAATCCATTGGTGTTCCAAAAAGAAATCAGTATTCTAAATTCTAAGATAAGATTTTTGAACAAGACTAATAGGACAAAATAATTGTGCAAAAATAGTGTATGCATAAAAATAAACCCATGTTCATGTAATATAAAATCTAATATAAAATGACCAATATTTGTGTCAAACTTATGTTTCCAGAATATTGATAGTTATTCATAACTAAGTCAAAATATCTAAGGGAATATCAGATTGCTCTCAGCCATCACAGTAACTAACACTATAAAACTCAGATCTGATTTTCCCCAAGTTATGAAAATGAAAATTTGTGTGTATGTAATTGTAACAGTTACTCTTAACTTGTTGTGAGAGAGCATTCAAAGCCAATCATATTAAGGGAGAAAAGGACATTTATTCAGCTTATGGTTCCAGACAGGAGAAATTCTTTCATGGTGGAGGTGACATAGTTGGGTGCTGAAGCTAAAAGCAAGCTAAGTCACTGGAGACAACCAGTAAGCTAATGGACAATAGGCGAAAGCTGGAGGATTCCTACAGAGTCTTTTTTCTTCCAAGTCTTCTGTTCCGTGGTTACTTTTATCTGGTCTGTTACTGGGTGGTACCAATCAGATCTAGGGCTACCTCAGTTAAGTCAGGTGTGCTCAAGTTGACACCTAGAATTTACTATCATGTATATGTTAACAATATTTACTGAAGAAAACCTTCATTCGTTTATCTTACAACAAACATTTTGAAGCACTTAAGTCTTCCTTAGCACAAATACTACACTTTAAAATTGTGGTAATTTCCATAGAAAATCAAATTAAATAACAAAATGCTCTAACAAAATGCCCAAAACCTATTATACATACTCAATATAAACTAAAACTAACAATTTCAATTATGATTATAGAAGAGAATACATAATTGATATATAAAAATAATAAAAATTTGCATAATTGAGAAATGATTAGGAATTTAAAAGAGTGTTACAGCTACTCTTTGCTGTTGCTGTAAGTCTTGCAGCTCTCAGCTTCCAAGATGTTTGTGGTGACTTAGCCTCCTCCGGCTTTGGCCACCCAGCCATGCCACCTCTGCTTTGAGAGCTGAATAAACCTCCTTTTCTCCCTTAAGTTGATTGACTTTGAGTGTTCTCTCACACCAATAGTAAAGAATAACTGTTACAGAAATTGGTACTGGGTAGTGGGGTATTGCTGTGAGATTAAGAACAGTTGGTAACACAACATGAAGTTGTTTGTGAAGCTGAGAGAAGTTGGTACCCAGCAGTATGGCCAATGCTGTGATGTGGTTAGTGTGCCTTTGGAACTATTTGTTGGGAGAAATATGGAGAATTTTGGGACTTTGTGCTGGGAAAGTCTTTGCGTCTTGGTGGTGGCCAAATGGGCCTTTCTCCTCAGAGCTCTGTAGAGAGCAATGCTGTGAGAGACGCAGACAGTGGAAGTCCAGATTGTGATGGTCCAGAGGGGAACAGACTGTGTTTGCAACTGGACGAGTGACACATAGAGCCATGTGTTGGCCAAGAGTTTAGTGAAGTTTTGCCCTTGTCCTGAAAGCTTGCCTGAAGTTAAACTGGCGTGCTTGGTGGAGGAAAGTTCAAAGCAATGTAGTCTTGACAATGTGATATGGCTACTTTTTATTTGTCTTCCAAGTTATGAAAAAGAGCAAAGAATCAGGCTAGAAGAAGCAAAAAACTGTAAGATCTGATGAAAAATACAATGCCAAACTTAAAAAGAGTTGAACCAGGAAGAAGCAGAAAACAAAATGGCTGTCAAAGAGATTAGCCCCATTTGTAAATCAAAGCCTGCTTCAATTTGAATAATAGGAGAGGCCCTAGCTTGAGAGCAAGCTCCTCATGGAAGGCTTCCACTCCTAAGAATGCAAATCCTTTCAGAAGCCTGGAGCTAAAGGGTGGAGTTCCAAAGCAAGGATCCACTGCTATAAAACAACTGTCCAGGTGTGAAAGAACTTTTCCCCATGGTCAGCAAAGAGAAGCTGAATCAGCTGTGATTCAAGAGGGCCAGTCTTGGCAAAGTTGTCCATGTGGTTCTGGTTTTAGAGGCATCAGAGATGCAACAGGGAGGAGATCATTGAGTCCTCCTCCAAGATTTCAAAAACTGGCAGAATCCAGGCATCATGAGGCAAGAGGCCTGCAGTTTAGAGGCCCAAGAAAGGCAGTTTGTGCTGTGGAGTTAAAGCCTGGTTTGCCACTGAGAAGTAAGATATTAGAGATGCCAGAGACAACGTGGGACACCTGTCAAGGAGAGCTGTATACTCTGGGAGGAGTCGGCCCAAGAGAGTGATGTGTTCTATAGGCAGCTGCACTGGAAGGATGAAACCAAAGCCCTTTGGAACTGAGATGATTTTAAGGAGAGGCTCACCTGTTGGACTTGAAGCAACATGATTTGCCGTTTGTCCTGGTGGTTTTCAATCTTGTTATGAACTGATCTTTCCTGGATATGCCCCCATTCCTTCCTTTTGGAATGGGAATGTTTATTCTGTGCCATTGTTATGTTGAAAGTATGAAAGTATGTAACTTGTCTTTTGATTTTTCAGGAAGCTTTGGACTTTGGACTTATGGACTTTTGGGACTATTGATATAGTCTATGGAGACTTTTAAGTTGGACTGAGTATGTTTTGCATAATGAGATGGCAATTAGCCTGTGGAGGCCAGGGGTGGAGTGTCATGGTTTGAAATGTGTCCCCCACAGTCTCATGTGTTTGGCAAGGTCACATCACCTTGAGAGGTGGAGCCTTGCTGGAAGAAGACAGTTACAATGGGTGGGCCTTGAGGTGGATTAGTCCCATCCTACCTCCAGGAGAAGTCTGCCTTTGCAGCAAGCAGTCTTGCAGCTCTCAGCTTCCAAGATGTCTGTGGTGACTTAGCCTCCTCCAGCTTTGGCCAGCCAGCCATGCCACCTCTGCTTTGAGAGACTGTACCTTCCCTCTGTAACCGTAAGCTGAATAAACCTCCTTTTCTCCCTTAAGTTGATCGACTTTGAGTGTTCTCTCACAGCAATAGTAAAGAGTAACTGTTACAGCACATATGTGACCCCAATGGAGATGGTGATGTTCAGGGATGTGGTTGTGGATTTCAGCGAGGAGGAGCTGCAGTTGCTGGACACCACACAGAGGATGCTATATTGTGACATGATGCTGGACAACTTCAGGACGCTGCTGTCCATGAGCATCAAGCCATCATCCCCAATGCATTCGTCTAGTTGGTGAGAGATGAGAAGCTCTGAAAGCAGGTGGCCACCTCAAGTGGTGCATCTGTAGGAGACAAGACTCCAACTAACACTGAGTATCTTCAGGATATAGGGCCAAGGTGCCTGCCACATGAGGAACTTTTCTGCTCACAGATCTGATGACGAGTCATAAGGGAATTAACTAGATTCCACGATCCCAAGGTAAATAGTGCAGAGGCAGCCTGTGTATTGGAAAGACAAGCAGAGGCACACTGTGAAGATGAGGGATTCAGTACACATTTCCACCGTAGCTTACTGCAACTTCAGCACGGAAACAGTGGTAATGAGAAACTTGCTGGAGGACAGGTAAGTGAGAAAGGTTCCATTTGGGACACTGGACTTCAAGCTAGCTGGACAGCCCGAGTCGGAGAGAAGCGGTACAAATGTGAAAAGTGCGGCCACTGCTGCTGCTGCTTGTCAGGTCTTCAAGCCCATCAGGTAAGGCACACAGGAGAGAAACCGTACAAGTGTGAGGAGTGTGGGAAGGGCTTCACCCGGGCCTCAACTCTGCTGGACCATCAGAAAGGCCATGCTGGCAAGAAGCCATATCAATGCGATGTTTGTTGGAAGAGTTTCTGTCATGGCTCTGAATTTAACCACATAAGAATTCACACAGGAGAAAAGACCTTCATATGCAAGGAGTGTGGGAAAGGATTCAGGTCTCACACCTTCTGGCCCACCAGAGGGGCCACACTGGAGAGAAGCCGTACAAATGTGGTACATGTGGGAAAGGCTTCAGTCGCAGCTCAGATCTTTATTTAAATTTTTTCTTTATTATTATTTATTCAATTGTGCGTGTATGCATGTGCGTATATATGTGCGTGTGTGTGTATGTATGTGTGTGCGTGTGTGTAGAACCACAGACGAATTCGGGAACCACGATGGAAGCCTCCACCTCCTCCTTGTTTACTCTGCCCCAGGATTCACAGGCTCCGCCCTACCAGGACCAGAAGCGCAGGCCGCCCCAGGACCTTCCACCTGCAAGGCAGAGGCTTAACCCCTGAGCTATCGTTCCAGCCCCACAGTTCAGATCTTAATGTCTCACAGAGGAGAGAAACCCTATGCATGTGAGAAATGTGGGAAAACCTTCAGTCGACTTCAATTCTCTAAGTGCATCAGCAGTGCACAGTGAAAAGAAGCCTTACCAGTGTGGGGAGTGCGGGTCACACCTCCAAGCTCACTAGCGGTCCCACACTGGAGAGAGACCATATCAGTGTGAGGAGTGTGGGAAAGGCGTCTGTCGGGCCTCAAACTTTCTGGCTCACCGTGGAGTCCACACGGGAGAAAAGCCATACCGATGTGATGTGTGTGGAAAGTGATTCCGGCAGACATCTTACCTTCATGATCATCACAGGGTCCATACTGGAGAGAAATCTTACAAATGCGAGGAGTGTGGGAAAGGTTTCAGCTGGAACTCCTACCTTAAAGCCCACCAAAGGGTCCACACCGGAGAGAACCCTTACAAATGTGAGGTATGTGGGAAAGGCTTGAGCTGGAGCTCAAGTATTAAAATTCACCAGCGGCTCCATGTGGATGATGAGGAAGACAGAGAGTTCCCTTCCTCAGAGCATTCATATAGGAAACGAACTGTGTAGAATTTAATTTTTATTAATAATAACTAAAAAATAAGGCCAAGTAAATGTTGAGGGCTGGAGAGCTAACTCAGGGGTTTAGACTCTGCATTGTAAGAAGAAGGTTCTGAGTTTGGATTCAAAGTCCCACATTAAAACAGGCAGAACCAGTGGCAGCCTGCACTTCTGGCCCTGGTGGGCAGAGCCTGGGAAATCCCAGAGTGAAGCAAAAAGGAGGTAGAAGCCATCCAGGATGATTCCTGAAGTCATCCTTTGTCCTCCACAGGGACACAGTATCCTCAGACACACACACACACACACACACACACACACACACAAACAAAATTTAAATAAAAATTTAAAAAATCCTGAAATGCTTCAGTATTTAGATGTGGCATAGGAAACAAAGGAGTCACATCATAAAAAGATGTAGTTCAGCTATAGGACACATCACAGTGTTTGGCAAGCAGAAGAGTTTTGTAAGTTGGAATAATGCAGATTTCATTTAGAACTTTGACCCTCAACACACAGTCAAGAACCCCAGAGAAGTTGAATATTATCAGATGTTACATAAAAGTACTAGGATGTTGGGACCAGATCTGTTCCCCTAGAGCAAAGCTGCTAGAACTATAAGTTGTGAACCTGTGTGGGGTTATGGAACCGACTGTGAAGGTCACAGAAAACTTGGGAGCAGTGTAAGTTTATTGTGAACATGCAGTGACTAAAACTTCAAAACTGAATGGTGACAAATCTGAGGTGCCATCTGCAGCTCTTGCCTTGTCTCACTGTGTGACTTTCTTATAACCTCGGTTCTGAGCACATAGTGTGAGCAGGCAGACCTCACTCACTGTCAGGAGATGCAAAATCGAAGTGAGCTACCCAAATCACCTCTACTCAGGGTTGGGACTATTTCGTATGAGGAATCACTGTGTTTAGTGTACTGTTTTTACTGAGTTTTCTACTCATAGGAATATAATAGTTCAGGTATGAAGAAGAAAGATATTATTTTTCTATCACTTTTACTCACCTTTATATATCAAATTATTGTATTTGTAGATTGTGTTAAAATGTTTGATTTTAAGCATTGTTATTAATTCCTTTTACAGAAACATGTTCCATCTCATTACTATGCAAATTTACTTTAGTCTTTAATAAAGACCATGTCTTCAAATTATTAAAATTATATTGTATACCAAAAAAAACCAAAATGCCCAAAACCTATTATACATATTCAATATAAAATATTCAGTTATGATTATAGAAGAGAATACATAATTGATATATAAAAATAATGAAAATTTGCATAATTGAGAAATGATTAGGAATTGAAAAGAGAGTGTTATAGCTACTCTTTACTGTTGCTGTAAGGCAATACTCACACAATTTAAGGGAATAAAAGGAGATTTATTTGGATCACAGTTCAAAAGGGAAGACAGAGCTAAAAAAACATAACTGGACACAGAAGTGGAAGGAGGCTTAAGTTACTGCAGAAATCATAGAGGCCAAAGGAACAAACTGTTGATTGACAGTAGAAAGAGGTTGGTTAGCCTCAAGGCCTTCAACCTGTGACATGTCTAGCCTCAGGGGTCTCGAGTGCCCAGAGGTGCCTTGATCATCCCAAACATTAACGCATAAGGATGCAAACACATGAATCTGTAGGGTCAATTCCCACTCCACTTAGAAATCATTAAGAAGAGCTGAGGTAATCATTTCAAAGAATCATTTGATTCTGATTTCATAGTATGTCATTGAGAAAAGTCTAGTTTATGTTGTTTAAGCATAATGAAATGCTTTCCACTTAAGATGTTATTTTGAGGAACATTTGTATTTAGTTAAGCAATTCTTTTAATAGTAATCTAACAACAATTTTTTCAATATTTATAACATAGGAAAGACTATGTTCATGTTTCTGCTGACATACATTGTATGTAAGTCTTTGGTCTGGAGTACTTGCTTCTTGTGTGTATCCATTAATTGCATATCCCAACTGGATGCAGTAAAAAATCAGGACTATGTTCTCCTGCAGATATCTCTCAAATTTCTGATATACATTGTTGTTGCTTGACCTAGGCCAGGTGGCTTGACCTGGACAGTAACCACTAAACTAAAACTCAGGATTTCTTCAGTTTTCTCCTTTCATGTTGACTGAGGCAGGGTATGTCACTGTTAAACTCTGACAACCAGAGAATCTGATCCAAGTTTATGTAGTAAATATTTAATACTATCAAATACCTCTAACAAATGGCATCTTATCTATTTTGACTGATGGATTATGTTGATCAATTTTATCCTGAATATAATTTAGTAGGATGTGGAAAAGAGCATTTTAGCCTGCAAGTGTTTTTCAGAGGTCCTCCACTGATAGAGAGAAAGGTGAAAGACTCTTGCCAGCAAACTCAAAAACAGAGGAAGAACAAGGAAAAATGCGGTCTTTGCTAGTGACTGCACTGGCAGCAACAAGAGAACAATTGATCATCAGCAGCTATTACATTGAAAGGCTCTTTCCCTCCACATCAGCCTCCAGCACTGTTTTGTCCATTATTACAAGCTGAGATTGACATAAAAGCCCATATCTTCTGCTTTCTTGGTAAATGCTACTTTGTTGTTTGACAACCTTGCAAAAGGGCAATTACTAAGATATTTCCCATGGAAAAGTAGAGTAAAATAAAGCTTTTAAGATGTGATGAAGATAGTGAGAGGTTCAGTTAGAGATGGAAGATATAAGCATTAGCAAATTTAATAAAATTTCTCATTGCCTTTTGCATTTATCTTAGATCACTGGACACAGTGAACAATATTAAAGACATGAGATAGAATGAATCACAATTGGCACATTTACAAACCCAAAAATCCACAAAGAAATATGTATTTTAAAAATAGTCTATGCAAGCTATTTAATGGGAATAATTTATCTAAATAAGGTTACATAAAGAAATAAGGAAATTAATTCTAGTTTCTATAATGGTTATAACATCTTTATCTACTTCCTGCCACTTTGTTAGTTTAGATGGATCTTAATTAATTCTAAGAAATTTTTTTGCTATATTTCTTCCTTCCCTCCTTATTTCTTTCTTTTCTTCCCTCTCTCTCTCTTCCCATCACCTTCTTTTTTCTCTACTTCGTTATCTTCCTCTTCCCCATTTTCTTCTTCTTACCTTCTTCCTTTCTCCATCCTTCCCTCTCACTTCTTTGCTGTCTCTCTCCTTTTATGTATACCAGACTGTAATACCTTTAATTATATTAGTGTTCACTTTACTTGCTCCTTGCCTTAATCTTGTCATAATTAAGGACAGGTGTCAACTCGACTATTGAGGGTTTGAGCTCTGAGCACATTTGTAGAGAATTGATAGTTGAGTTGAACCCAAAGCAATCCTGCAAGAGATTGTCTAGCTGATGGGAAAGGCCCAGCCCATGGTGAGCAGAACTACACCCTGGAATAAAATACTGAGAGCCGATTGAGAAAATTGGCATCCTTCTGTACACTTCGCTAGACATGCTGGTCTGGCAAGTAAGGATTGTCCCTCTCTCAGCCATTATGTGGTGATGGTGTGGGCGGTTCCCTCAGCCCTGGTGTTGGTGCGTGCTATCCTGTCAAGCTGGACTAAGAACTCTAACCAGTGATCATAAGAGACAATAAACCCTTTGTTCCCTTAAGCCATTTGATGTGATTTATAAGCAGCCATGCAGGCGAATTGCAACAATTTGAAGCAACATTGTCTCATATATTATCCATATGACTATTTC
Organism: Typhlomys cinereus; assembly: GCA_023101885.1. NCBI lineage: Eukaryota > Metazoa > Chordata > Mammalia > Rodentia > Platacanthomyidae > Typhlomys > Typhlomys cinereus. The sequence goes on from JALPQD010000226.1 coordinate 1,801,032, forward strand.
ATATTTATCCATGTGAAAAAAATAGTTTCTAATCCTGAACACATGGCTCAATAGGGGAAGAGAAACTGATTCATAAATGCAAATAATTGTTTGTCTATAATAATTACATAGAGAACCCAGAAAGAAAACTTTAACTCTCCCTGTCTTTCTCTTTCTTTCACTGAACTGACTATGAAAATTTGTATTAGTACTGTAATATATTCAACCATGCAGGTCACAGTGAGAGAATTTTGAAATCTAAAATAAAGTTGTGGAGTATCATGGCTGTTGTTTGTATTTGAAACTCTATTCCAATTTGTTTTTAATATTTTCTGATTTTAAAGCTTTGTCAAGTAAAGAATCATTTACTGAAGATTAAGTTCTTTCAAAATAGTTAGGAAAGCTCTAGTTCAATATCCAAAGCTTGTCAACCCACTGGAATAAAGAAGTACTTAATCGATATAGAAAATCTAAGTCGATAATACACCATTGCAACTGTAAAGTATATCTGGTTGAAAGAGAACTAGACTAGACACTGTAGTGTACATTTGTGCACACATTGTTTAACAGTTGGGATTTTTCAAAAACAATGTTTTCAGGGGTGGGATTAAAGCATGTTGGGGTATAAAGAAGGTAAACTATGAATCCGTAGCAACACAGGTGTCTCCTAATCCAGTGAGAAGTTGAAACTTGGACTGAGTGTGCTATATAAGATGTCTGAACCTTATTCAAGGAGGCTGTGATAATTGGTTTGTTTAGTCTGATGTCTAGGAAGCAGGCCTCAGACCCACTTGAGAAGTAATTTCTAGACTAAAGCTGACCTTTGTTCCACCTGTAAGAAATTTTCTGGATTGCATAATCGATGTGGGAAAATCCATTAGATTTTATGCCAGATCATTTCCTATGCAGATGGTCCATTTCTATGTAAAGATAGAGAGCTAACTGATAACATAGGAAAACAAGCAGACATAAAATAGTTAATTGTTTTCTTGTCCTGTTGTGCATGTGATGTGAACAATGCCTTGGTTTCTGCTGGTATGACTCACATGTCATGATAGGCTGGAATTGTGAATTGTAATAGATCCCCTTTTTCCCTAAGTTGCTTAGGTCACTTTTTTTTTTTTTGCAAGAATGTATAATGAAATTAACAAAGTGGAGCATTCTCTCCATGTCAGTCATCATTGAATTTAGGCATTGACTTTTGCATGAGTACAAATAATGTAGAAATATTAAGAAATCCATTAGTAGTATGCAAATATTTTATATTTTGGAGAAATTTCTACCTAGTAAATGCCTAAATCCCACAACAGCAAACATTCAATTAAATAAAGTGGAATGCTTAATGTTTTTAAATACTTTAGACATGGTGTGCTACAGCCCACAATGGCCTTAAACTTGTTATTGTATTCCTCCTGCCTTCACGTCCCAATTTCAGTCATCACAGATAAGTGTTCCAAGATTAGCTTTCGTTCCTTGTTTTTATTTAAATTATCATTGTTTGATTTGAATTAACATTATATTTGTCCAACATGACTTTGTATTTATAAAATAAGTGAAAAGATATGCTAAGTTGTATCAAGCAAGCAATCAAGTACACAACTTTTCTACTAGAAATTTTTACTCTCTTAACTGAGAGTCAATGGTAGAATACCTTATTATAGCATCTATGGGTAGGATAATACTTCATATGTAATTTTCAATGATAACTGATATACATCTATATCTCTATCCATATAATTTGGAATAAGAGATTTAGAAACATAGCTACCTATTGCAACTTAATTATTATAATAAGATTTATTTTAAATATGTATGTGCAATGAATATAAACAGATTTTAGGGGCAAACAAAAATAAAATAATCCTCAATTACCATTGAAACCTATTTTCCTTTGTTTTCCACTACTTACCTTTTCAACCAACTTAACTCTGCAGCACTCACACACACACACACACACACATACACACACACACACACTCACACATGCACATACACACACACACATGTTCATTTAATGTGTGTGTAAGTTCCATTATCAAATTTTCAATGTGTGTGTGTGTTTGCATGTGTGTATGTGTGTGTATTGGCATAATATAAAGTAGAATGACAAAAAGTATTCAAAATTTATATTTATTGCCCTTTTTCAAATCATTTAATTCAATTTTAAAGGTTTTTAGAATAATTTTTGTTTATCCATAATTAATTTTGTGTCCTCACTACAAAACATAAACAGTACTCAGAAAACACTTGACTTAGAGACTTAAAGAAGGAGAGAAGGGACCATGTTACAGCAGGGAAAATAGGCCTCCACCAAGGAACCAAATAAGTAATAAGACATCTGATTAAGTTCACAGACTTTTGTTCCTGATCATTTACTACTGAGGGGGAGTGATCTCACCAGAAGAGGAGGGCATATTGTCTGGCAGATAAAAAATAACAATTTTGCAAATGGGTGATAGACCCCTCCCTCACTGTGGTTTCCCACTTTTATTACATCTACCTTTGAATGTGCTTTTATCACAAGACTCTAACAGCTTTTTGTCTCTGGCCAGGGGGTAACATACAATGCCCACCAGGATGGAGTGAAGGGCATTGCAGGAGCAGCAAAACTGCAAAAGAAAATCAACAAACCACAATCCAGAACTTCAGAGACTCTATATCAACCACTTAGAACTAGGCCAGCTTAGTCTCTCCCCATCTTGAAGCTCAGGGAAATTTGCGGAAGAGGGGGCGGTAAGAGTGTAAGAGCATAAGGATGGGAGGAGCAATGATATGTAAGATACTCTATACTAGTTAGGGCTGAAGCAATCATAATTGGACTTTGCATGCCCTGCGCATTGTCCAACACACTGTTGACCTCACAAAGTCTAGCATCTGCTAAAGGCACCAAGATCCTTGGAGGCAAAGGATTGGCAGCCACAGCAGTGTTCCTATACCTAAGGGGAACACGGGAAAGGGTTCGGGAAAGGCCACTGGGTCCTTGTACATCATCGGAGAGGAAGGTCCAGAGGAAAATCAGACATGCACAAGAAAGGACTCTCTGGGAATTGGGGTGGGAGGCACTGGGGGATGGGGAGGGAAAGGGGTGGGGAGGGGGAGCAGGGGGTACGGGGGGAGGAGGAGGGAGGGAGGGAACTGTGTACCTAATAAGTTTGTATGAGCTGAAATAAAAAAAAAAAGAATCCTAAAGTAATTGTATTAAGATACCCTAGGCAAGCTTGCATGCTTGTTGAGGAAAGTGTTTGCAAACCACTAGAACGTACATACAGGTTTCTAGCCAAGAATATTTGATCTTTAAATTTCAAAATCAGACATAAAAGTCTAAACTATACCTACTATATTTTTATAAAACTTAGACAGTTTGGATTTACTTAACATTTTCTGGTGGTCATACCTAATATTTCCTGGAGATAAAGTTTGATAAAACTATTTTCCTTAATCAATATTATTAACTCAAATAACAGAAAGATTTATAAATTAAAGCAATTTTCAAACAGATACTTAATTTAAACCCCAAGAGCTGTGGCATAATTTAAATCAGTCACTTTGATTGAAAATTTGTAAAATGCTGATGCTAAAAAGCAAAAAAACTCTGGACTTTATGAACGTTAAGTTTGCTCTCAGAAGGCCACACTATGTCTACTTTTTCCTTTGGTATTTCATTGTCCTAGGTGAAGAACAAGAAGGATAACTGAGATTATGTCCATTAATTCATGTATTTGATGGAGGATTGATCACTACTGTAAGTGACACCCATTTCTCATCCATCTACATGAATCACTTTTTGTAGTAAACATCTCAGTCTATTTCAACTATGATTTAATTTTCCAGTTTTTGAGAATAACACAAAATTCGTTCTTATGGTACTTCTAGTCCATTAGTATGATAGACATAGCTATCTTCTGGTTCTTCACTATCATTCCTTATTGCTATGAACATTGGTTAATTCAAAGGCTCAAAAATGATCAAAATGCTCAGCTTGAAATGGGCCAGCTATATCAACCTCAAAATGCTCAGGAAACATTGTGGAAGAGGGGATGGGTGTTAACGTTATGCCTTAAAAGAAAATTACTGGGGCTGGAGAGGTGGCTCAGGAGTTACGCCTCTGCCTTGCAGGCGGAAGGTCCTGAGTTCGGATCCCAGATCCCACGTATAGACGCCGGGCGGAGGCGGGGGCGGCCTGCGTTTCTGGTCCTGGTAGGGCGGACCCTGTGAATCCTGGGGCAGAAGGAGGTGGAGGCGCACATGGTGGTTCCCGAATTCGTCCGTGGTTCTACACACACACACACACACACGAAATGGCACATACATACGCACACACGCACAATTGAATAAATAATAATAATAAAAAAGAAAATTACGGGACAGGATACAGCTGATTAACTCAAAAACAAGCTTGAACTATTTTTATCTGAATCAAATATGTAAAATTTACACTGCTATCATTTCACCAGGGATTAGAAAGGAGATAATGACACCACATTGCAAGGGTTCATGGGCAATTATGGTTCCTGTGAGAAAGGGACACTATTTTCTTTTTGTCACTGTTGCAGACACTGAAAATTTATTATCTGTGTTCCAGTAAAATCCTCCCACCATAGTAATAGAAGAAACCTTACTGAAATTTACAGGGTCATACATAGAAAAATAACATGAAGTGAATGATAATGAAAATACAACTTACCAAAGTCTCTGGGACACAATGAAAGCTGTACTAAGAGGTAAGTTCATAGCTCTTAATGCCTACATCAATAAAATGGAAACATCAGAAATAAACAACTTAACAATGAACATAAAAGCTTTGAAGACACTAGAGCAATCTGATCCCAAAAGCAGTAGAAGAGAGGAGATTAGCTAAATTAAGGGGACAAATATCTGAAATTGAGATTAGGAAAACGATACAGAGAATCAACCAGGCAAAAAGCTGGTTCTTTGAAAAAAATCAATAAGATTGATACACCCCTAGCTAAATTAACCAAAAGCAAGAGAGAGAAAACCCAAATTAACAAAATTAGAAATGAAAATGGAGTTATTACTACTGATATCCAAGAAATTCAGAGAATTATAACAAAACTTTATACTTTGTGAAATTTGACAAACAAAAAAGATGGATGAATTCCTAAGTAAACACAACTTACCTAAATTGAATCAGACAGTTGTAAATTATTTAAATAGTCCTATAACATATGAGGAAATCGATGAAGTAATCTCAAATCTTCCCACCAAAAAATGTCCTGGACCAGATGGATTTAGCACAGAGTTCTACCAGACATTTAAGGAGCTAATAACACCAATACTCTTTAAACTGTTCCATCAAATGGCAAAGGAAGGAACACTACCAAATTCCTTCTATGAAGCTAATATCATCCTAATCCCAAAACCTAATAAAGATACACTTAAAAAAGAAAACTATAGGCCAATCTCTCTGATGAACACAGAGGCAAAGATTCTCAATAAAGTCTTAGCAAATCAGATTCAAAAAGATATCAAAAAGATCATACACAGGGATCAAATAGGCTTTATTCCAGGCACACAAGTTTGGTTCAACATGCACAAATCAATAAATGTAATTCATCATATAAACCAGTCCAAAATCCAAGACCACATGATACTCTCGATAGATGCAGAAAAAACTTTTGACAAGATCCAACAGCTCTCTATGATCAAAACCCTAGAGAACATTGGAATGGAAGGAACCTTCATCAATAAAATAAAAGCTGCATACAATAAGACAACAGCAAGGATTATACTCCATGGGGAAAAATTTGAAGTATTCCCGCTTCGATCAGGAACTAGACAAGGCTGTTACCACTTCTTTTCAATATTGTACTTGAAGTCTTAGCTGAAGCCATAAGACAAGAAAGGGACATAAAAGGGATTCAAATTGGCAAGGAAGAAGTCAAGTTATCTCTATTTGCAGATGACATGATCCTATACCTGAGTGATCCCAAACACTCCACCAGAAAGCTCCTGGAACTTAATTGTCGAGTGGAATCATTGGCCTTCCTTTATGCCCAGAATGAAAGAAGTGAAAAAGCCCTGAGAGAAACAATCCCATTTACTATAATCCCTAAAAAAACGAAATACCTCAGTATAAACCTAACCAAGGAAGTAAAAGAACTTTATGATGAAAACTTTAAAACCCTAAAGAAAGAAATTGCAGAGGACACCAGAAGGTGGAAAGACCTACCATGTTCCTGAATTGGCAGAATCAACATAAAAATGACCATCCTACCAAAGGCAATATACAAATTCAATGCTATACGAATTAAAATCCCAAATCAATTCTTTAAAGAGGTTGACCAAACAATCTCAAAATTCATATGGAGGCACAAAAGACTCAGGATAGCAAAGACAATCCTGAGTAACAAAATCACCATAACAAACTTTAGTCTATACTGCAAATCCATAGTTATAAAAACAACCTGGTACTGGCTCCAAAATAGACACACATATCAATGGATAAGGGTTGAAGACCAAGATATAAGGCCCCAAAATTACAGCCATTTGGTCTTTGACAAATGGGCCCAAAAAATCCAATGGAAAAAGAACAGTGCTGGCAAAACTGGATGTCCACATGCAGAGGATTAAAACTGGACCTGTACTTGTCAACATGTACAAGATTTAATTCCAAATGGATCAAGGACCTTGATTTAAGGCCAGAGACTATAAAAACCACAGGTGAAAGGGTAGGGAACTCCCTCGAGTTGATTGGGATAGGCCAACAGTTCCTAAACAGACATCCAATACCCAGTCATTGTTACAACCTCTCAACAGTTGGGATCTGGTGAAATTAAAGAGCTTCTGTTCAGATAAAGAGATTGTAACATTAGCTCAAAGGCAACTCACAGAATGGGAGAAAATCTTCACTAACCACATGCCTGATAGAGTTCTATTATCCAGAGTGCATAAAGAATTTAGAAAACTAAACACTAAGGAAACAAATGGCCCAATTAAAAAAATGGGCCCTGGAACTTAAAAGAAACTTTACCAGGGATGAAATTAAAATGTCTAACAAATATCTTCAGAAATGCTCCACATCCTTAGCCATCAGGGAAATGCAAATCAAAACTTCCCTGAGATATCATCTCACCCTGGTCAGGATGGCAAAAATCCACAATACAAACAACAACAAATGCTGAAGAGGATGTAGAGAGAAGGGAACTTTGCTACATTGCTGGTGGGAATGCAGGCTAATACAGCCACTCTGGCAAGCCGTCTGGAGATTCTTAAAGAAATTAAAGATTGAAATGCCATATGACCCTGCGATTCCACTTTTGGGAATAACCCCAAATACAGCAAAAATTCACCTCGATAGCACAAGCACGACTATGTTCATAGCAGCACTGTTTACAATAGCAGAGTCATGGAATCAACCCAAATGTCCAACAGTTGTCGAGTGGATAAGGAAAATGTGGCACATTTATAAAATAGAATACTACTCAGCCATCAAAAATGATAACTTAATGAAATTTTTTGGGAAATGTATGGAATTAGAAAAAAATTATATTGAGTGAAGTATCCCAGACACAGAAAATTAAGTACTGTATGTCCTTCTTAACAGGTTGATCCTAGTCCCAAACCCACTTAGTTACACACTCAAAGACAAATCTCTATAATACCTACAGTAATTACAAAGATTATAAGCGGGAAGGGAAAGGGAAGGAGGTCCTTGCCAGAAGGAGAGAAGAGATCATGTTACAGCAGAGAAAATAGGTCACCCTCAAAGACTGCAAGTAAGTAATGAGACATCTGGTTAAGCTCACAGACTTTTCTTCCTGGTCACTGCACCTTTATGGGTTATGATCTCACCAGAAAGGGAGGAAGAGCATAGAGTATAGCAGATAGAGGACAACCATCCTGCAAATGGCCTCCACTCAGGGTGGCATCCTACTCTTATTCCATCTACCTTTGAATCTACTCTTATAATGACTCTATTTTAACAGCCTTTCATCTGTGGCTAGGGGGTGACATCCAGTACTCATCAGAATGGAGCCAAGGGTGGTGCAGGGGCAGCAAAACTGGAATAATTCGGAGAATCAGAGACTGTTCATCTATCACCAGAACCAGGCTAGCCTAATCTCTCCCCATCCAAGATTGTAAGAGCCTAAAGATGGGGAGGAGCAACGATATGCAAGATACTACATACAAATTAGGGCCGAAGTAATCATAATAGGACTTTGCATGACCTACACAATGACCAACATATCATTGAACCCCCAAAGTCTAGCATCAATCACAGATACTAGTATCCTTAGAGGCAAGCGCTTAACAGCCACAATAGTGTTCCTATACTAAAGGGGAACACAAAAAATAGCTCTAGGCAAAGCTACTGAGTCCTTACACCTCATCAGTGAGGAGGGAAGTTTGACAAGCATACAACAGGATGCTCTAGGAATTTGGGGGAATGGGGGATTTTGAAAAGGAAAGGGAGAGGGAAAGGAAAGGGAAAGATGGGGAGGGAGTAAGGGGATCTAAGGAGGAGTGGAGGGAGGGAGGGGAATGGGGTACCTATCAACTTTACGTGAGTGGAAGAAATAAATAAAAAATACCTAAAAAAAAGAAAGAAGAATAACATGAAAGTCAGAGTGGACTCTTTGGGAAGGACTCTCCCCAAAGAGGGAGAGAAGTTGAAAATCTATGGGGAAATACATTGCATACTTGTGTGAAAAAAGCGAAGTATAAGCAAACTTAAGACATGTTTTACAATGTCTGAGGATAAAGAAGGAGAGTATAACTCTATAATGGATTTGTATATGGTATTAGTAACTATGTTTTCACATATTGAATAAAGAACTTTATATAGCTTTCAAGAAACTACTTTTTCATTTTTCAAAATTATCTGTGACAAAATCAAATCATAAGTGAATGAAAGCAAGTGAAGTGCTATTTAATTGTCAGCAATTAGTTGCTGAACATTTTCTTTAAAACTTTTAGAACAGTCACAAAGTTGCTTCTTTGTTAAAAAATTTGAATAATTTCAAGGAAAAAAGGAGTAAAGTATTATAGATATACTAGTGCATTTTATTAAATTTTCTTTTCTTCATGACATTTTTGTACAAAATATTATATTATTTTCTCTAGCCTTATAAAACAAAAATTTTAGTGTTTCCTCAGATAAAAGTTTTGATTATAAGCTAATATCGATATTCTGGAATTCCATCAGTGCTCAGCTGGTTAGTAACGCATCAATGTTACCTTGTTATAAAGTTTTTCATTGAGAATGTTCTAGATTTCTGGGTATGGTTGTGGACTAGAATCCTTGTCAGACTGCATGGCTGAATATATTTATGAATGTAAAGGGATCAGGAAAGTTTTATCCCTCTGTCAGCTGCTTTTCCTAACCATAGGATCCATTTGATGAAAGTTCCTGATGAATACTCTCTACCACTGATACACACTTGTGACTCTGATTGTGATGAATACATCAGTGCCTATGTATTCTTATCTGCTCAAAGCCCAGACAGTGACCTCGTGTCCACAAGTGATGCTTGGAAAATTGGATGTATACCTGTAGAAAATTACAATGTGATATGAATTTCTCTTTCTGAACAAATATCAGTTCTAAGTCAACCAAAGAGTTCACCATAATACCTGATATTTTGAAAATTCTAAGCAAAGAGTTGGGGCCACATTTTAATATGTAGGTGTTATAGTTAGATCCAAGCACCCACTTCATGGTTGAGGATCTGAACTCAGGGAACATGTATACAGAGTTAGTAGTTATGCCTTCAGTGAACCTACAAGAGTGTCTAATTGATAGGGAAGGCCCTAACCATGGTGGGTGTGGCTAGTCCTTGAGCAGGAAAATAAGAGGAGGTAACAAGTGGAGAAAGTTGGCATTTTCCTGTATACTTGGTCAGACATGCTGGTCTGACAAGTGAGAATTGTCCCTCTCTCAGCCCCTCCATGAATATGAATATGAATATGGCAAGTCTGGTTCCCTTTGCTCTTGGGTTTGTATTGGCTCTCCTTCCAAGCTGGACAAGCAATTGTAAACATACTATCACAAGAAAGAACAAAACCTCTAGTTCCCTTAACCTACTTTGTCATGATTTTATCAATAACTATGAAAAGTAACTGCAACAATAGCTTGTGTAAGAAATAATAAAATACAACAAGATGGGGTAAAATTGATACTAGAACTACCTTGATCTGTTCTTCCCAGAAGACAGAGAATGGCAATTAAACCAAACTTCCAGTAGCAGGTATAGGATACCTTCACATGAGCATCGGATGGGGAGTTTCCAAGCTCCCCATTCTCCTCCCAATATATTAAATGTTATTGCTTTAGATGTCATAGATATTTATAAGTATCAACCAAACCTTGAGGTTTGCCTGTTATTGAAGTCATTACACATGTTGGTGACAATACATGTAGAAATCTACCTTAACTAACCTGGAATCCTTTTCCTACTGGCTAATGTTCATAGTACCTTCTGGTACTATGAAGAAATATAATCAACAGTCTTATTCATGTAAGAACTCTGAAAATTATCATAACAACCAGTCTGGCATGATGTGTGCCTGATGCAATAGTGGCACGAATGTTGTGTGAGTAATCAGTCACATTACAATTTGATTTAATGTGCATTCCACAGATGGAAACTCAATCCATTAAGACAATAATAATTCATTAGAAAATGTGATAAATTGGAAAATATCCAGTTTTCTAGGCTAAATTGCATTACAACTGAAAAACATTATCCTTTGTTACACTTGTATTAGCTTCAGATCTCCCTTATAGAATTTTTATGAAATTTTTGAGAAATATACTTGAGTAAACTATTCACTTAAGGAATATGTTAAGTCTCTTCTCTTTTAATATGTATATATTAGAGAAACAGAGAGAGAAGAAAGAGATGATGTTTTCCTAGGGAATATTTACCACTTGGAAAAGAAACTGGCACATAGACTGTTTTAAACAGATGTATTTTGGGGTATTTATAATTTATCATGATTTGTCACTAAACTTATAAATCTAAAAATATGAGACATTCACTATGTTTTGATTTTTTCACTAAATAGGTAGCATACAATATATCTAGGATGTATTTACATTGTTTTACACAAATCTGTATAACTTAAACATATGTACAGATGCGTATATAATTAGATTCTATCTCATGATGGAGCTAACAGAAATATATTCATAGCTCAAGGAGGAGCTAAAGTTTTAATCTCTTCAGTATAAGAAGCTTTTTGAAGGTAATGTAGAACCTATGTAAGGGTTTGAATTATTAATAGATGCCTAGAACTAAGAAGCTGTATGTACAATGAACAATAGTAAAAGCATAAAAGATGGATATGAAAATAGCATGAAGAACAGCAGGAAAATAAGTATATAAAATGTGTGGTGGCAAATATAGTCTTTAGGGAAATATAAGTATCTCAAAGAAAAAATTGCTTTATGATTTCATACATGAATATAATAATTTTATCATATATTCACACTATAATCCTGAATCGCATATACCCTCCTTCTTCTATGAAAACCCTTAGTCTTTCCTGTCAGTATCCCTCATGTTTCCATGTATTTTTTCTTGTGTGGTTCACTGTCTTTCATCTGGTTTGCCTGTGAAGGCATGTTTATATGTTAAAACATAAATCACATTTCAGTGAACAAACCACTGAGGAATGCATCTTCCCTTCCCTGAAGGCAACATAAGGCCCCTTGAGGAATTTTTTATTTCCATGGAGAAATATTGATTGGAAAATTCCATGCAAGTCATGTGAAAATAACCATAACTGCAATGAATTCATGGATGCCACAGTCATGTAATTTCCAGGAGACAATATATATCCTCACCTCTGAGGATATATATTTTGTGCTCTTATAAACTAAACATTCCATTTTCTGAACTATTTCCTGAGTCTTGGGTGGGGGTGGTTTAATCAGCATTAAGAAAGAATCTAAGTACTCAACTAACGTTGTTGCTTCCTCCAAAGTAAGAGATGACATCTATCATATATCAATGAAGATATAGGGAACTGAGCATAAGTTTTCACCCTTAAAGTTATTATAAGTCCTGTGAAAGAAAAAAATAATTTGGGGGACTTGAGCAAAATCTTAAGAGAGATTAATAACATCATAAAGGACTTGAATGAACAAATGAATTATGACTGATTTCAGGAACTTTAATAACCTAGATAAAAAATACAACAGAGTAAAAGAGATTACAAAGATTAGATCAGTCCTGAAACTGACAAGGTATAAAAAACTATGGGTTAAAAATTCAAAAGAAACCATCACATATTAGGCAAGGTAGAATGGAGAATGTCAGTATATGAGACGAAATCAGAGAAATATTATTACACTCAAACATTAAGAAAGAAAAACAAAATTGATAAATGAATAACTAAATAAAGAAAAGGAAAGAAAAAAGAAAATGAAATTATGATCTCATTGTCAAAAGATCTAGGATATTAGAAATCTCACATATGAAGAAGAAGTAGAAAAGGGGATTAAGATTCAGAATAAAGGAATGGCTTATCTAGTCAATGAAATTATACTACAAAATTCTCTAAAGATTGGCAAATAAATGGAAATCCAACTATAGAGTCATTTAAAATAAAAATGATAACAACAAAAACCATAATTTCCAAAGCATTTCATAGCAAAAATGACAAGGAAATGAAAAGATTTTATAAAATTTCAGGAGAAGATGGTATAATTTCTTATAAAGACAAAAATCAAATTAGCAGAAGACTTCTCATCAGAAGCCCCAAAGATTAGAAAAATGTGGGCTGGTATATATACACCCTAAAACAATATAACTGCAAACCAGAATAGCATTATCTAGCAGTGGTTCCTCAGCACTGACAGAGAAATAAACATCTTCCAAATCATCTCATGAAAACTAAGTAGAGCAGATGCTTTCAAGACTATTGTAAACAGACAAAGGAAAAAGTTTGTGTGTGAATGCATGAGTGTACACACATCCACTCAGAAAAATAAATCTCAGATTGTATAAAGTGAAAATTTGTATAGAAAGCAATAATATTAACTTAATAAATCAAAAAGCCTAACAAGTAAACAGTTAGTATGCAGATTTTGTTAATATTCCTAACATATCTTTATCCTATCAGTAAAGAGAAAAGACTGCTAAATGTATAAATAAATAAATGAACAAATTCAACTGCTCATTGGATGCAATGTTTCAAAAAAACTTTTATAAACCAGTATTAAGTGATACCAAAATTGATAAGCATAGGACAAAATAGAAAACTCTGCATCAATTTCTTTGATGCATATTAACAAAGAAATGTTCATTAACTACTTAGAGATATACTATAAATGGAATATCCACAAAGAAATATTTTATACTTGCAAACTGTCAACAGCATTGACTCTGAAATCTTCAATTGTTTCTATAGTTCATTTCATTTAGTTAGTTATTTTTGTTTATTTATTTATTTTTTAATGTCATTCATGACACCTACGGTCCTTTAAAATATTATTGACCTATATCCCTATATAACTTTTCTCCTGTAGTTGTGAACATTTTGGAATATTATTTAACTACTCAATTTTATCCTCTCTATTGGATTATGTTTTATAATTCATTTCAAAATTATTCTGTGCTTATAACAGACCTACAAATACACATACTTGTTTCCATTCTTCAATTATTATACTGCTTCATGTATTGTATAGAAATAATACCCAATATATTTTAAATTATACCCTCTCTTTGCTTTATGGTTATCACTTATTTTAGATGATGCAAAAAATGTATCAATAACATTTATGTTCATCTAAATAATTGATAATCTTTTAGAGCAGCTTAACATAAGGGAGTTTTGAGATGCATCTTAGTTTATGACAAAGGTGTTCATTTTTTATGTACGTTCAAATACAGAAGATCATATTTCTTCATGAATCAATGAAATCAGTTCTCAAAACCTGCATGAGAGAAAATATCTCATAATCCAAAGAGTCTACAGTAAGGTATGACAATGTATATATTGATATTAAACACTGATTCTTTCAATGTCTGAATATTTATTTAATTCCTCACATCATTACTGTAAGAAAACTTCTGAAGTTTACACATGTATGTCTTTGTTATATTTATATTGAAAAACTTCAAAATTAAGTAAAATTATCAATTTTGAAATTAATTAATAAGATTGGTTTTAACAATTATAGCCATATCTAATTAGTTGGAATATCTAGCCAATAATTTTTAGCATTATGCCTGTGTGTGTATGCATATACAATACATATATATGCACTCATATTCCTGCATCTATGCTTTTGTGTATACATGAATGTGTATATACATATAGAGAGATAGAGAGAGATAAATACAGAGAGAAAGAGAAAGAGCTTTTAAGTTTTCATCATTCAATAATGATCAATTTTAAAATTAAGTAATTTTAAAATGCATTTAAGAAGAATAAATTCACTTTTCTGGTTCAGTATGTATTTGAAGTGCACCTGTTATGCTCCACATGGGTAATATTTAAAATATTACCAGGACTTCCAAAATGTCTAAAAGTTTTAGAAAAGTTTGTGGGAAATAAACCATATGTCTGAAGAGTACATAAGTGATTGTTAATAGAAGCGAAACTTTAGCCAATTTGAAAAATGACTTTAATGCAATTGTTAGCAAAAATAGTCTTGGTATAATTAGAAAACTCTTCACAAACCTTTCCATCTAACAACAAATAGACTCCAGGGACTTTCACTTTTATAAAGAGGATTCAATTATCCCCAATTTCCATCTTAAACCGACTTCCCAAATAAATCATAAAAGAATATTCACATGTTTGTTTTTTAAGGCAGCAAGCTTATTTTGCAGCTCCTATTATGAGCCTATTTTCATTTACTTAACCTCCATTTTTCCTTTACATAGAGTAACACTGAAATAGACTTTAGCTGAAAGACCTCCTAGGAATCCAGAAATGGCTTATGGGAAGTTTTACTTATTAAACTTCTATTTGGAATCTTAACATAATACCACCATTACTTGAGTGCAGTTGTTGTTGAATGGAGTAATTTAAAATTATTACTTATTCTACAAACATACAAAGTAAAAATGCAATATATTTAGACTGTGTGCTTTCTTGCTAAATATTCATTTTTGTCTTAAGAATACTAAATTTTTATTTTCCCTAATAACATACCTTATTAAAATCTTAAAATATAGATAAGTGCATGCATTTATATCTAGTCTGTAAAATAAAGACCACTCTAGTTTTTAAAAATGAAAGCTAAAAACAAAGAATCCTGAAATTTATAGAAAACTGAGCAATTTGGGAAGTGTTAGCCAGAGAAAGATATAACTATAACAAATCTCAAAGTTTTTTCTGTAGTGTGTGTTTATGTATGTGAGTATGTGTATGTGTGTGCGTGTGTGCACTCACACACGTGCACAGAATCATGGTGTGTTTTAAGAGCAGTAGATATAACTACATGAATAAAACTGATGAATGAATTCCTCTACTAAAGAATCCATAGCCATTGGTGGAGTTCTGGAATAGCAGCTAATGCCACCTACTAGACCCTTTGGAAACTAGAAGGAGTGAAGAAATGAAGGCCATTTATGTGGATACTGGACTTGCCATAGTCAATCCTGTAGTAAAGGACAAGGTATCCCATTATTAAATTGCAGGGTGAAAAGCAGTTAAGAACAGCATGTGGATTTGGGGATACATAGACAATGTACCAGTACCATGTAGAAATGTGCCCAATAACCTTTAAAAATAAGTGTCAAACAGCTTAAAAAATAAATCAAGATTCTTTTGGAGAATATAAAAGTTCATTAGAGAAAACATCTCCACAAATTCTGCCTACTCAGGTTGTGTGTGTTGTCTCCATGCAGTGTAGCACTCCTTGGTGCTAAGCACAGGGCAGGTGCCTTTTGCAGAGAAGAACTTGTGATCTACCATTAGAAAAGCTAGGAAAGAGAAATTATCCTTGGCCACCTGTTACCCAGAAAGGTGAATGGAGGAAAACGATATTTTTGACTTAAAGTCAGGGTATTTGTTCTCATGTAACTGAGCCTGTCTATAAATGTTATCACATTAATCAGTTATAATTTCTAACCTTTCCTTACATCATTAGAATTGCACAAAATATAATTTTAATTAAAATACAGCATTGATCATTTTGAATTGTTTATCACATAGTGTGCTTTTTTGTTATTGCTTTTGATTTTATTTTAACCTGTTTTGAATTTTTCATGCTATAATTTTCTATAATTATTAGGAAAATGGTCTAATTATTTTTAAGACCACTTGGAAATACTGATTAATTTCAACTCATTTGAAATATGTGAGTCATATAATGAATCTCGTTATTGCAAATGAAATAGAAGCATTCCAAATTTAGGTTATACCTAATATATTGAAATGCTCACAGCATAACGCAATTAGTAGAAAGAAAGTGAATAGTTTTACTTTTAGGTATTTTCAGAATAAATGATTTTGAAGATTCATTTTTGAAATTATAACAAATAATTTAAAGTACATTATATTTTATCTGAGTTTTAAATCAGAGTGTGGAATATGAGTTTATTTACCATGAACTGATATGATCTTGAGAATGAAATTTTGATGTCATGGTCCAGGCTATCAAACTCATTCATGCAGTCCAATACTAATTTTATTACTGCTGTGAAGGAATGTTATAGATGTACTTAACATGTACAAATGAATAAAAGGGAAATTCTATCTAAAAAGTGAGTTTTCTTTACTGTCCAAATAAAATAAAAAATAATAATGATTATTATTATAAATAGCAAGATCGAATTATATGACAGGCATTATAGAGGGCATAAGAAACCCTATTGGTTGTAGCAAAACAGTTTTCACAATTTGTGACGTTTTTCAATGCAATATTCTTGAATCATTTGTAAAATGCATGTCAGAACTGTCCTAGATGAGGAGAGAAAATGGGGTATGGATTTATTTCTTGCTTTGTCCTCCTCTCATGACATTAATTGAAGCTTCCACATAGGCACCCATAATTTAAAATAAAACTCATATTTTAGACATGTTCCTCTAGAATGCTATAGTAGAGAATGAGGGAAGACTATGAAAAAGAGAATGTATTTGGAGTAGCCCAGGCAAGGTAAAGGGGGTGACACAGACTTACAGAGGTTTTCAGAAGTTCCTCACCTCAGTCTTGGTAAGGAAAATACACAGCAATCACAGCAAAGAAAACCACTGAGCAGAGTTTGCTGTTTGCCCGGGGAAAGCAATCTCCTTTGAGAACAAGAATTCCTGATCTTGTGTCATTATAACAGGGATCAAGATTGTAAAAAAGCTGTTTGATGGATGAGGAGAGAGGAATTCGTTGTTTTATAGTTCTGAGTTTCAGGGTTTCTTTTAATAGTGGAAATTAAGCCAGAATTACATGGACAACAGGTAAGGGAACATGAAAACATAGTTTCCACATGTGTCTGGGAGAATTTACAGTATCTGAAAGAAAGGATTTCCCCACTCTCCTCAGTTTTTAGAATCAGATAATAATATATCAGATTTGAATTCTGGCAGGGAAGGTATGTACAGCCAGTCTTCTAGTTTCTTTGATGTTTTACTCTTCTGTAAAACTAGGGCCTAACCTTCAGCATAATTTTTCAGGAACTTTGTACTGCTCATATATGACCAATATATAACAGTTACATGTTCTAATAAATAACTGCATCTTTGTCATATCTTCAGAGAAGAGCTAATGTTGTCAAAATCATCTTTCTCTTTGCTAAGCTCTACAGAATTTACATATATTTGGGGACTTTGGTATAGTGTATCTGAAGAATATCTAAGAATGAAAATGCTCAAATTGTCTGCATCTGATTTTTCAAGATACTAATTCACTCAGCACATTTTGCATTTTGTAATTGTTACATTTAGGTAAAGTTTCCTTACTTTTCCTCTGAGATTCAATATAATTGGTGAAAAAGTTGAGGTTTGGATTATGCAATGTTTTTATTAGAAAAGTCAGTAGTTCTATACTCAAGAGCATATAATGTGCTGAGAAGAATGCTTTAAGTGATATCTTAACTTTTTCTCATATATGAGTTAGTGATCTGGCATATCACCCTGGAGTGTTTTGTTGAATCATGTAGCTTTGCAGTTTGTATGTTGCCCATAAATTTATGACCAAATAGCTTAAGGAACAAGGGATTTTATTCTTGCACATGATTCTGCATTATAGTTCATTGGCAGTACAATTTACACAAGCACCAGTAGCCAAGGGAACCAGCTACACCATATCTACAGAGATTGCTGAGAGAAGGACCAGATTTTATGTCTACCAAGTCTACGGAAGTTGATCTCTCCATTTTAGCCACCTAACCAGAGAATGGTTCCAGCCCCCATGGACTGTGTCCTCCATTTCAATTAGATATTCTCCTTCCTGATTTACTTCAGGCTTGTCCTTTTTTAAATTTATTTTGATTTAATAGGTTATTACAGTTAAAAAATGTTGAACTGAAATTTTAATGGCAGAGACTATATTGGGAATGGATGAGGGGCAAATGAAATGATGCCTTGGCAAAAAAAATTGATTCAGTCTTTCCTCCTACTGAAAGCTTGCCTAAAGTTAAATTCAAGGGTTTGGTGGAGGAAGTCGCAAACATGTTAGTCTTGAAAGTATGGCAGGGCTACTTTTTTTTCTCCCACATTTTATTTTTCTCCTAATCATGCAAGCTCAATAGGTACTCCTGACCTTTCCCTCATCCCTCCCTTCCCCAGTCATCCCCCATTGAATTCTTCCCCCTTCCCCACTTTCTTTAATCTCCCCTTACCATCTTCTCCCTCTCCCTATGCCTGTTCCTCCCTCTTATCCCAGGGAGCATCCTTTTGTGTGAATGCCAAACTTCTCTCTGAGTCCTCCACTCTAGGAAGGGTTCAGGACTCAATGACAGCCCAGAGTCCCTTCTTGAGCTCCCCATTAATGTGGGAACTCTATTGTGACTGTTTAATCCCTTGCTTCTAAGGGGCCTACTGCCTGGAGCCTTCTTCCCTGTGATCCATGCTAGACTTTGGAGGGATCATTGACATGTTGGCCATTGTGCAGGTCAGGCAAGGTGGCTGCTGCAGCCCTGGCTTGTGTGGAGCATCTTGCATACCGTTGGTCCTCCCCATCTTTAGGCTCTTACAATCTTGCCACCCCTTCTTCTGCAATATTCCCTGAGCTTTAGGATGGGGAACGATTTGGCTGGTCTGGTTCCAGGTGAATAATGTAGGATCTTTGGTGTTCTGAATTAGGGTTTATTGTTGTTTCCTGGACTGCCCTTGGCTACATCCTAAGAACTCTTGTTGAGAGTTATGAGCAAGGAGTCAGGCAAAAAGATGAAAACTGTGAGGTTTGATGATGAAAAATGCAAACACAAGTTGAAAGAGGAGTCAGACATCAGAATGGTGGCTATTGTTAAAGAGATGAGCTTCTTTAATAAATCAGAGCATGCTCTCCATTTGGATAATAGATGAGGTTGCACCCTGAGGGCAAATTCCTCAAGGAAGACTGCCACTCACAAGAATGCAAACTCTTTTGGAAAGAGCGAGCTAAAGGCTAAAGTTCTAAAGGAAAGATCTACTCCTCCACTGCAGCAACTGTCCCACAGATGCTTTCTAACATCACACACAGAGAAACTGAATCAGCTGTGATTCATAGTGGCCAATCTCCAGGCTTGTCTTAAATACGAATTCTTCACAGATGGGCTCAGAGTTCCGTCTTCAATTGTCAAATTGACATCTTCATATCTAATTAACACAGGTAGATAATATAAATATTTGCAAGATTCAGCTTATTTAAGTAGCCAACAATTCAGATAATTTTTACTAGTAGTTAATGAATGGTCATTTACTAACAATATATTGAAAAAAATACTAATTTTCTAAGATTTACTTTCATGCTAGTCTCAATTTATTGTCCTAAAGATTGATTTTCATGGAAAACCAACAAGCACCTATCATATTTCTTTATATGGCATACAAGTGTTAAATAGATCATGAATTCTTATTATCATTTAGGCAGAGAAAGGTAGGTTAAAATGTCAAAAATTATCATTACGATGTGAACTATAAATCTGTAAATGACAAGAGTCTATAGACATACAACCAAAAATATAATTAAGTGCAAGAAAATTTATGGTACTTTGTACTAACTGTACCATAATATATGTGCATGCAACATCTGAAAAAAAAGTAGAAATATTGCTACTTGAAACTATGCAGGAAAGAAACAGGTTGGAAAAAATAAGATTTCAATGCAAGTATTTTATAAGGTTTTATGCTACTTAGACTTTCTTCTTGAAATTTAATATCCATAAATTAATGTGGATAAAGTACAAATAGGTATACTCAGTTATTAGGAGCTAAGCAAAGCACTATAAACACCACCCTATCTAAGTATTAAAAAAAATCTTCTTCAAAAGACCCCATTAAATCATGCTGGATTAAGGTGTATGCTAATACAATGATTCCCGTGTTTACAAAATGAGAAAGGATAATATAGAAGTAGAAAGAATGAAGTATGTAGATGGACACAAATAATGAATGTTATGTGTCTGGTAGTCAGGGAAGAGAATGACTTTCTAGACATCGACAAATATTAGGATACACAGAATATCTGTCTGAGCAGCTCCATGATGATTTGACCTTGGATTAAATCTCTGATTTGCAGAATTGTTAGAAAAATACTTGCTCTACTTATTCATGATTTTAAATATGAGTAAATCCATTTTGATTTTGTGTACAATGAAAATAAGCCATTTTCAGAGGAACTTACATCTTGAATGTCTAATTTTTGGAACACTCGACATACTTTTCATATATGTTGACACAGGTAGTATTTCCTTTGGAATAGTCTACTATTGTTTCAGTTCTTCTTGTATGAAATATATAAAAGCATTGAATTTTTAAACTATTTTCAGCGAATATGGTATTCTAGGTTGACTAATTTTATTATCAATTATATTTTTACTCATTCTTTCTAATGACCTCAAAAATCTAGTATCCTAAGGTTAGTATTGTCTTATCACTGGCTGTTTTAAAGAATCTGTTTCCTTTTCTTATTGGTTATTCTTTTTTTTGCTGTTGATTCTCATTTGTGTGAAGACTTTTTCTCTGGCCTGCAGTACTTATAACTTCTAGTGTCTGTGGGATTATTGCTTGAGATTCTTTCCTGTATTTGGGCATTCTATTGCATTTTTATTAAAATATTGATTGGATTTCAATCTCAGACTCCTTTTTCTTAGGCTTTTTACTTATAAGCTAATAGATCTTTAGAGTGTTTTCATATACATTGTGCAACGTTTTTTGTATTTTTACTTTCAAGTTCTAGTCTGGTTCTGATTTCAGCCAATCTTTCAACAACTAAATCTTCTAGATGTTTCTACTATTTAACTACTCATTTTATGTATTTAAATAGCATTTTTGATGCTATTATTTGAACCTTTATAGATTTGAGCTTTTTTTCCAAAATTTGTGTAACTATTTTAGATACTTAACATACCAGCATTGTTAAAGTCTTTGCCTAATATTTTCATTAGATACATGACTAATATGGTGGGATGGAAATGATGATTTCAGGAAATTATGACATTCAAGAGTGATCTCTCTTACTTTTATGTGTGTGTGTGTGTGTGTGTGTGTGTGTGTGTGCATGTGTATGTTCCTGCACAAGTATATGTGTGTGTCTGTATGTATCAGTACAACTCTGTGTGCCTGTGGAGGCCCAGAGTTGAATTCAGGAGTTATCCTGGATTGTTGCAGCCTGCTTTTGTTTAGGTCTGGTATTCCCCAAGCTTGACCTTTCAGAGCTGGAAGTGCGTGTTGCCACCATTTCTATCTGGCATTTTCAGAAGGTATACAGAATCCGAACTTGGTTTCTTCTGCTTGTGAACCAGAGTCTTAACCCCTGCACTATCTCTAACTCATTGTTGGATATTTTAAAAATAAAATTAAAAATAAAGTAAGACTTACAGGTATTTTTATAAAAAATTAGAATCTTGATAAAATACTAATCAATATTCATGAGAAATAAGTTAATGAGTTAAGCATTCAGGACATTCATTATACAAATTCTTCTGAAAATGACCTATTTTCAAAGTAATGCATGACAAACAGATTTTTTGTGTATTTAAACACAAAATAATATTTAAAAATGAATTATGTGCAAGATGTTTAATCAAAAATCATATTACAAACAGCAATAAACACCAATACAATGTAAGATGATTTTGTTCATTTTTTTTATTTCTGATCATGCAAACTTAACAGGTACACTGGTCCCCTGGTCCCCTCCCTTCCTTCACCCGCTCACTTCCCCCTCCCTCCCCATCCCCCAGTCCCTCCCCTTATCCCTGTTCATTTATTTTTTAAACAAAGTCTAATGCAGTCTAATGTATATAAATAATCTGCACTTATATGTGTAACAATTATTTACTATTTGCATTGTTCTTAGAGTTGCAGACAGCCCACTTAAAGAGGTCATTTTTCAATAGGAACAGAGAATCCCCAGAGGCTCCACTATTCCATTGCAAGAATAACCTACAGCTTCTTCACAATCTCTAAACTCTTAAATTTTCTATAGCGTTGGAAATTACATAAGGAACATGAATACATTAAAGAATTTAGATTTTTGGGGCTGGAGAGGTGGCTCAGGGGTTAAGCCTCTGCCTTGCAGGCGGAAGGTCCTGAGTTCGGATCCCAGATCCCACGTATAGACGCCAGGCGGAAGCGGGGGCGGCCTGCACTTCTGGTCCTGGTAGGGCGGAGCCTGTGAATCCCGGGGCAGAAGGAGGTGGAGGCATCCATGGTGGTTCGCGAATTCGTCGGTGGTTCTACACATACACAGACACACACAGACACACACAGGTGTGTGAGGGAACTGGTAAAAAATTTTTTAAATGTATAATTAAATTTTTAATAAAAAAAATAATAATGATAAAAAAAGAATTTAGATTTTTTTTATTTTTTTATTATTATTTATTCAATTGTGGGTGTGTGTGTATGTATGTGCGCTCGCGTGTGTGTGTATGTCTGTGTGTGTGTAGAACCACGGACGAATTCGGGAACCACCACGGACGCCTCCACCTCCTCCTTGTTCACTCTGCCCCGGGATTCACAGGCTCCGCCCTACCAGGACCAGAAGCGCAGGCCGCCCCCACTTCCGCCCAGCGTCTATACATGGGATCTGGGATCCGAACTCAGGACCTTCTGCCTGCAAGGCAGAGGCTCAACCCCTGAGCCACCTCTCCAGCCCCGAGAATTTAGATTTTATTACATAAAATTATTATTACATATCAATACTTCTCAGCCTAAAAGAAACATCAAAATAGAAAGCTCAGAAACATGTAAAAATTCTACAATCTTGACATCTCATCACATTGTCTCTCTATAAACACTTATATTGTCATGTTAAAATCCTAGACATCATAGGACTTAAACTACCATGAATGCCATTCATTTTTTTAAATGGTAAAGGAGTAAAATGTAGCTATTACAGCAGACCAAGACCCTAAACTGGAAATGTACATATGCACACATACACACACACAAACACACACACACACACACACACACACACGCATTCCACATGCATAACTGTTTCAAGTCAGCAATATAACTAGCAGGCAAAATTTTAGATAAAATTTTACTTAAAGCAGAGTATTAATTTAAAAGTACAATCATGTTGACAAATGAAATTTTCTTGTATTGTTTGCTGTCTTTTTACATGTTCTACATAAAAACTGTTCATTAATTACTCAATTTTTTTACAGTTGAGTGATCAACTGACAATATCAAGGAATTATTTTGATTTTCAGAGATGTAATATTGAAATCTTAGTTTCATAGTTAAGTAAATTATCTTTCAAACTGTGGAGCTATCAATCTTTACGAAATAAACAACTAGCTAGTCCTCTGTCTCTATCTCTCCAGTGGAGGTCCATTATTGGAATTACACAGCATCTATAATATGATTATATATATATATATATATATATGCTTGCATATACATGTGTATCTATCATCTATCTACCTATCTATCATCTATCTACCTATCATCTATCTACCTACCTACCTATCTATCTATCTATCTATCTATCTATCTATCTATATGCACATTTTTGGTTTTGTTCATTTCAAGAGTATACCTTGCTTAAAGCTCGTTTTATGATGCTACCAACAATAAAAAGAATAAATGTCTTTATTTATGACTCTCACTTGTACCATGACTATAAAATTTATTTAAGTTCCTCTGCATTAGATAATGTTATAATCAGGGAAATTTGAATTCATATTCCTAATTCATGATTTTGCATTTCTTCCTCTGAAATAAAATTTTCAAAGGTGAGTTATTAAATCAAACTAAAAGTAATTTTTATAAAAATTGAATAGAAATAGACATGCATATGTAAATGAATATTTTCCCTCAAATGAGGGTAGAAAAAATATTTCCTAATTTACCTTTCCCAGGGTTTACCACTATGTATACCAAAACCTGCTATTAACTTAAATATTAGGAGGAAAATAATGCATATATCGGTGATTCTAAAGACCAAGCTCTAGGTAATATTATTCTGATTATTGGTGGTATAAATATTTTGTAACAAGATCAATGAATCAATTGTCCACAGTACATCTGCCAGTAGAGAAGAACAATTTGTATAGGGAAGGACTTTCTCTTGCAAAGCAATTCATCCTGATAGGTTTTTCTTTGAAGTGCCAAAGTTGTGTTCTATGAATTCAAATGAAATGCAAAAGGAAATCTAGAATTGCACTCCACCAGGGATCCATTAAGTAAATTTCATGGAGGTGATTCATTATTCCTTCCTTTAGAACAATTGTAGAAACAAGTGCTCAGACAGTCAAGAGGCCATATGCTGTTTGTCATATATTCCCTGTGGGCAAAGTAGTTGTCAATCTTTTATAAAACCACTTTGAAAATATACAAAAATTAATGATGGGAAGACACATGAACAATCAACAAAAGCAAACATCTGTGGAAATAATTTGTACACCTTTGAAAACATCACTCTTCATTTCTAAGGCTGAAGTTTGAAAATTAGAATCTAGAATTGGGGTTATTCATTAAATGCTTAGTGAATGAGAAAGAATAACTACTGTTGCTTCCATCAAGAAAAGTATTAATTGCTGCCGCAGCTATTCTGAAATTTATCTGATAAATTACAATCAAACAACTTGCAGGAACAAGGTTTGATTACCTCTTACAATAGTCCAGTTACAGTTTTTAGCCTACCTTGACAGAAAAGTTTACGCCAACACCAGGGCACCTAGAGAACTGACCATACTATATCCACATAACAGCTGAAAAAGGGATGATCCTTACTTACCAGACCAGCATGGCTAACTATACACAAGATGCCTCTTTCTCAAACAGTTCCCTCCATTTTATTCTCCTGCTTAGGGACTAGTCCACCATAGGTTACACCTTCCTTTTCAACTAAATCTCCTCCAGGTTCACCCTGAGTTTAGCCCAACTAATTCTCCACAAATGTGTCCAGAGTGCTAACCTTCAAATGTTAGGTTGCACCTGTATCTATGACAACTGCACAAGAAAGAAGTACTAACAAGGATATGAATTGTAAATAAATTTAGAAGACTTGGAGGAAGGAATGGTTCAAATATTTGTGGCTAACATCGATTTAATAATCAAAGTGAAGTTATGTTGCATGTCAAATATTTAAGAGAAATAAACCTTTTTTAAAAATTCAAGCTTTTTATTGGAGACAATGGTGTATTTATTAAACTGTTCATGTATGTAAAAATATTTCTGTCCAATTATTTTTCATTTATTTTTTATTTTTCTTCTTGTACAAGGATATCGAGTATTCATCCCAGCTTCCTTCCCTCCCCCCCTCATCCCTTCCCATTTTTCACTGTTCCCTCCCACTTTCACTCACTCTTCTGCCTGTATGCTTCTGTGGACCTCTGGGTTCACTCTAGCTTATCTACTAAGAGACATAAATTTTTAACTTTATAGATGTATTTACTTGTGTAAATCTTGATATTTCATGGTTCTAATCACATTATAAGCCTGTGTATAAGTTTATAAGAATAAGTTTGTATTCACAATGCATATACTCATGTATTCCAGAACTGATGATATTATATGATAAATAATATTTCCATGGAATTTTGAAGTCGATAACTAAGGAAAGATTATAGACTAAAAGTGCTGTGCTAAATAGAAATTACAAGTAAAATAAAATTAAAATTCTAAAAGCATCTTTTAATAAACAAAGCAAAAGTGATAGTACAGCTGAAAATTTTGTTTTCACAGGTGAGAAACAGAAAACAGATTGAATTGTATTGTTAAAGAATAATGGATTGAAAATTAATGGTTCAGTACAGTTCAAAGAAAATGAGAAAAATTAAAGTGACAGATCAGGGGAAAATTCAGAGGTAATTAAGTTTTGTTTGAACTACATGATATTTTATCATTTTGTTTTATTGTCTTTGATCATAATGCTGTGATGGTTAATCTTAATTGTTAGCTGTAAAATGACCATGAGAAAGAAAAAGTTTTGGCCCTGTTTTCAAAGGATTGTCTAGGTTAGAATAACTAAGAAGAGAATTACTCTTCTCAATGTAGTCAGTACACTCATTTCTTGGGCTGACAATGTAAACGAAACAAAAAGGAGAAAGTGAGGCTCAGGTAGTCATTACTATCTAATTCCTGACTATGGGTACAATGTAACAATTTGCCTCCTGCTTTTGCTGCCACCTGCTTTTGCTGCCACCATAACTTCCTTGCCATTGGGGACCGCATTCCTTGCTTCAGTCCTTAGTTTTTTAAAGGGTTTTGTTTTCACAAACAAATGCATTCCCCAGTTTAAAAACATTCCTTCTTTACTGTTTTGTGTACTTACTATGATTTTAGTCCGCCCAGTATGTGGAAAGTATGTATTTGATCTCATGCTTGATGATTAAGAGTGTTTGAGTGACCTATATATATCATAAAGCCGGTTCAATATATGTATTACAATTACTGAAGTATGGTAATGAAATTATTCTCTACCTTTAAAAGTTTCATAAATCTTGACTCAAAAGATATAGTTTAAATTTTCAGGCATAATTTAGGTTACCAAAAGAAACCAGCATTTTTGAGATGTATAAAATTAGTTAAGGCTTCTTTTTTGTAACTAATTCAAATGTGAATCTACAAAATCCAAGTTGTGGCTTATTAAAATGTGAATCTGTAAAATCTCAGATTTTGTTTTCATTTAGATTGTTGCAGTTTGACTAAATGCTGACAACAAATTCAAAACTGAACAGCTTAGAGAAAAAGTGGTTTTATTCTGGTTTGTAATTATCCAGCATTGTAGAGAGTTCATATCAACATCAGCTGCCAAGGAAAGTGGAAATACCATATCCACAAGCACTGCTAAGAGAGGGAGGAAATTTTCTTATTTGCCACAAAAGTTGAAACATATATCACAGTGATGAAGATATAGGAACACATTAGTACATTCATGTAAAAATAATTTTATAAGTTAGTTTACATGCACAGCTAAGTAACTTTATTATGTTAAAAATGTTATACTTCCATGATTTCCAAAGGAATTGAAAGAAAGTCATGGCACATTAAGAATTGATAGAGGTATAATTTTAAAGATACTAAAAAAAATAAACTTTTATGATGTAAAGTTAAATTTCACTTTAAAAGGTAATACAATTATCTAGTTCTTCAAAAGAAGTTAAAAAATCATCAAAAAGACAAAATACATCTTAAAACTGTATTATTAAAATTTTTTTAGAAAATTAAATAAATGAAAAATTCAAAAGTTTCTATTCTAGGACTGTGTGTGTGTGTGTATGTGTGTGCACGCTCATGCTACTGTGTGGGGATGTGAGTGTACAAGAGAGCTCTTGAGTGTGTGCAGCTGTAGAGTTGTAAGGGTGACATCAAGAATCATCCTGGATTATCATTCTATGTTAAGGATTGCTCTGGTTCTTTCTCCCAGGGCCAGAATAACAGGTCTCTGCCATTTCCTTCTGGCATTTTTACTTTGTATCTAGATTTACTTTGTATCTCAATTCCCTTTGCTTGTGAGACAAAGACTTTTCATAAATGAGCCATCTCCTGACATGTTCATTTTTCAGCTTTCATGAGAAAGAATTTAGGAATGATGAATGATTTGTAGGTTAATATTGACTGTAGTCATTTTAGTGCCCATAAAGTGAATGATGCATTTTGAGTGTTATTTCTAGTAACTAGCCAGGGTCAGGTAATGAAACAAGTAGTGTTATGTAATCAATAATGAAAAATATGTTTCTATTTTGGTTATATTTATATATGAAAAATATGTTTCTATTTTGGTTATATTTATATTTATTGAAGATGATCAATTTATCTGTCTCATAATTCTGTAGCACAGAACAAGTGCTGAAGTAGATACTTGCACATGCAGAGAAATAAAAAATGTAATTATCAGTTCTTTACATTAGCTGAAAGAACATAACTGAATAGGGAATTTGAAAACTTCTTCTAAGCGGTCTTTAATGGAGAAAATATTCAGTGACCAGGAAAATAATTTCTTTATTTGGGGAAATAATTTTTACAGGATGTGACCTAACTCAACAGGAAGAATGACTGTCTCAAAATCTGAAAGTCTTACTAGCAATATGATAAACTCATTATTAGACTTAAATATATCTATTCTGATTATCAGTGATTAATTAATCTAGGGCTTTATGTTGTCCTATTTATAGGAAAAGAATAGGATGATATTTTCCATTGCTTGGGATAAATATGAGAAATACAGACAGGTAGGAAACATTTTTTTTGAAATGTCTTTCAGGTTTTTTATTATGTTGTAGAAAATATATCAGAGCACACTGAATGTTTTTCATTGAGGTAAAAATAGAAAGGGTTAATACAGAAAAAGTTTAAGCAATGATAGATGTAGAAAAATGGGGGATACAAAGGTGATGGGGAGGGCTAAACAAAATCAAGCATTCTGAAAAAGCCATATGAAACTCAAATATTTTGCAAACCATTTAAAATACAATTAAAAATAAGACTCAAAAGGACATTAGCCAGCCTGCCACACAATGCCATTTCTAGGAGCCATGCATTATTACACAAAAATCCAAGTCCAAGGTGTATGATTATTTCTTTAAAGTTGGTCAGAGAATCCCCAGAAAGGTATATGCACCTTGTCCCAGAACAAAGGAGATTAAGTGAGGACTATGCATCCAAGACTGACCTCATCTGCATAATACCCAATTCAAGAAATCACATATATAGAGAAACAAATTAACTCTGACAAACACACACACACACACACACACACACACACACACAAACACACATGTACACACATAATTATTCAAGAGTAAAAACAGAGAGTAACAAATAATGCAAAAATTGTTGGTAATGAAGAGATTCTTGTGAATGAATTATCAAACAGTGTTTATCACAGGACAGTGAGTATTAAAAATGACTATAGCATGCTGGTGACTATATCGCATGGTATTAACCATTAGTGTCTCCATTATAGGACCACAGAGTTAGAATGTCTGCTATTTCAAATGTGCATGGCATCTCCTTTCATCTCATCAATGCACTGCAATCAAACGCAAACTATATTTTGTCAGGGAAAATATTTGCTTGTTGGCATGGTAACTCACTGATAATGAGGATATTTTGACTACCTTTAGCACACTGATCTTATATTTGAATTTCCTAAGATATGAATTCAGAAAGGCATTATGAAGCCATCACTGTGAAATACAAAGGGTTTTTAAAAAATCTAATGTTAATCTTTCATTATTGAGGAAGGGAGGGTAGGTATGTACAGAAAGTCAAAATAAGGCAGACTTTAAAATCTCTAACATCATGTTGGATGGTGTGAATTAAGAGAAGACATGCAATAAGAAAATTAAAAAGATACTGAGTTAAATAGTTTTCATTGTAGAAGTAATCAGCTATTGATAAAAGTAATGATTAATAATATTTTTAAAACTCACAAGTCATACATATTGAGTATTCTAAGTGAACTCATGTTGTAACTGTGATGCAATTTGACTGATATGTTTCCTTTTGTGAAGCAAATATTGTTAATGAAAAAACATAGTGAGAATCTCACAAGGAAATATACTTGATAGAAAAATAATCTCAAAATAAATATAGTTATCTCACACCTAGAAATCATTTTTTCTATCAATTAAAGTCACTCTCCATATATATAACTGTTAATCATTGGTTGAATAAATATGTAAATTGTGTTGTGCTTCTTAATCTGTATTTTTTCTATCATAAGATTATTTTCTTAATTCTTCTTAAATTCTTTCTTAATTTGAACTTCAGTAGTAACATATGTTCATTTACTACATAATATATAAAGACATTTCTTATCTACTTTATATTTAGAAAATTTAAACTTTAAAATTTGAACTCTTTATCAAAACATATAAACTAAAATGCTTTACCCTAAATTCATAGTAATGTATTTCTTATGACTTAAAAAATCCATGGTTAGTTAAAAGAATGTGTCAGTTCTAAATTTTAAAGGAAATAATTTAATTATCTTTAAAAAAATAATGATGACATTGTTAATTGAGAAACAGTTCAAGAATTAACATTTAGAGTGCCATTAGGAAAAAAAAAGTCTTGTGTTTTTGAGTAGGAACAGAATTCTAATGCATTATTTATGCAGTCGACTGTAACCACTCCTTCTGTGTTCTCTCAGACTTTATCATCAATGTTCATAAACCTCATTTATCAAAATACATATTATTTTTCCCAATAAATCAAGCAAGCCCTGTGCAGCATATTACACCCTTCCATGTAGAAATAGTACAGGGAAACAATATTTAAAACTTACCAAGTGTAACTGATAAACTCTCTTCACAGCTATAAATTGCAATTATCTGGTAATACTTGTTTTGTGAATCATGTTTTGGCTTATCCAAACATCATAGACTGTTTGACACCTTGTTGTTTATGATTAGGGTCTCTTCTGGCTTTCATGATTATTTAGTCATTTTTTTTCTTTTTACTTTAATTTATCACTATTGCTGGTGTGTGTGTGAGTTCACAAATGCCATGGCATGTGTGAAGGTCAGAGAACATTTTCAGGCAATTTATGAAATTATTTCTCTCATTCATATTTACCTGGGTTTAAGAGATTGAACTCAGATGATCATGTTTAGAAGAAAATACTGTCATTCATTGAACAAATTCACTGACATCTGTTTGCTATTTATCATGCTTTAAATATTGGAAAACAATTAGACTCTTATGATGAAGTTATGATAAAATTCTGTGCTAAAAGTGTTTTATATGAAAAGTATTAGAACTTGTTCTTCATAATTGTAAATCATTCTATTACATCTCTGTTTTAATTTAACAGAACGAAGCAACTATGTCTACAGAGATATTATGACTTGTTCACGAGTGGCAGAACTGAGTAATGTAACAAAGCTTGGTTGTTCTTAGACATAATTCAATTCATTCTTCATCCTGAGGTGTGATGAAATCCATGTTGGTAGTTTTAATTCTTGCCAACTTAATTTAGGTATTTGCAGAAAAACTAAGAGGAAAGAGATTCTGGTGATTGGTACATGTGCCACTTAGTTTTAGCTGTTAACTCGACATCTGACTACTCAGCACTGGTGGCTCATATGTGAAGAGTTATTTGGTTAAGCCGGATTTCTGAGCAAGCATGTAAGAGATAGTCTCATAAAAAAATTGATTGGGAGGGAAAAGACCGCAGTGTGTGCCTATTCCCTGGGCAATTGGATAAAGATGAATAGAAATGGTTCAGTTTTGCCCAGCAAGCAATCTAGAAAGCATGTATGTACCGCTGCACATTGTTCCTTGTTTTGCTGTTACTGTGATGTGATGAGTCCCTTACTTGGTAACTTTCTGCCAGTATAGTCAACTATAACCTGAAATTGTTAACCAAAGATGAGTCCTTTTCCCTGAGTTGTTTCGTTTGGTACTTGTTACAGTAATGGAATACGAAATTGAGGCAATATTTTATGAAGTAGAAACATTTTCTAATAAATTTATGTTAAGCAGAATAAACACTTCATCAGGACATGAAAAAAAAAAAAAACAACAGCAGTTCTGATGCTTACAGAAGCAAAGACCAGATCTGTTTTAGAATATATATGAAAACATTTTTACTTTTTCTGCTTTTCAATAAAACATTGCACATTTCGATATGTTTCTTAATAGGAAATACATAATCTGATAGACTTAGAGCTTGCCTGACATAAACTCTAAAGTAATATTTCTTTTTCAATTATTCTGACTAGACTTATTTAAACATAAAAATTTTATCTTGACACAGGAATGTGGTTATTAAGATAAGCTCATCTGTTGGTTGGTTTTTTTAAATGAAGATTAGCAACAACATTACAAAAAAAAAACATAGCTGAGATACTTTGTGAAGCCAAATTTTAAAAAAAATCAAGTGTTTGGGGGACAGAAGATCCTAAATTCATATCCTAGGATCCAAGTAAAAACCCCAGACGGAAATAAAGACAGACTGCACTTCTGGTCCTGGTGGGTGGAGCCTGGTAAATCCCAGAGTGAAGAAGGAGGTAGAAGCAGTCCAGGATGATTCCAAGGTCAACCTTGGGCCTCCACAGGGATACACAGTGCCCTCTCTCACACACACACACACACACACACACACACACACACACACACACACTAAATAAATAAATGATCAAGTGTTTTGTAATTGTTCATCTATTTCATTGTACTTACATAAGGAGAGACAAAATTTTCAAAAGGATAATAGATCTCTGTATTAAAATTTGTGCCATTTAAATAAATATTTTAATAACGGATGCAATGGGTCAAATGTCTATTATGCATTTTCCTTATTTAGCTGTAAATATTTCTGTGTTTTAGTTAGTCAAAAATCTATAACGAATTAAAGATCTACTTATATTTCAGAATATTCATTATCTTTAAGGGAAGCCTGCCAATATAACCTACCAAATCTCAGGAGATGCAATATTTGTGATTTGCAACTTGGAAATTAGGCATGCGAACACATTACATGTGAACTAGGGAGAAACACTTAGGGAGAATACACACATTGGTTGTTTGAAGTTTACTTGTTCTTTTGTATTTCAAAGCAAGTGTTATGGGCCAATAATGGGAATGAATAAAATATATCATTGGGGATAGAGCAAATGTTGCCATACTGCACTTTCTGAGTCTTTTTGAAAAGTGTAAATGATTCTTAGTTTAAATCTAATGATGTCAATAATCATGTGCCACCTGAGTCTAAAGTGAAAGCTAGATAACCAGGTTTATTATCATGGTATTTCTCAACTTGCAATAATTTCATAACATGTCAATTTAATTTTAAAAAATTAAAAAAATTGAAAGTTACTTCTGCAGTGGGATACGGAGTCTTCATCTCCAGCATAACAGAGTTATTAGGGAAGACTTTGTGACGATGCTTAAACATAAGGATCTGGCTCTGTTGGATCCTTTGGATGTGAAATGTTCCCACAGGTTCATAAGTTTATGTATTCAGTCCCAAGAGCCTGGGTGTGTTTGGGGAGATTGTGTAAATTCTAGACTGAGTCAGGTTAAGGAAAGTGGGTTCTTCTGGTAGCTGTGAAAATGTGTAGTGTGAATATGTTTCATCTCTAGTTTCTGTTTTCTGGTCTATGAAAATATGAGGCGTCAGAGATAAATGCGGCTGCTTTCATGAATTCTGACATTCCTAACCTGTTGTGATTGACTTTAAGAGTTCAAACTGTGAGCCAAAATAACCCTCACTTTTCTTAAATTGCTTCTTGTAAAGTATGCTCCCAGCAACGAGAAAATTGCCAGAAAATACCAATACTACTTATTTGAATGGGTCTGGGTGATCCCAAGACAGAAGGAATGTGGTCTTTTTCACCTCAATCTTCAGACACATGAGCACACAATATCATGTCCTAGCAAAGCACAAATCCGTAGGCATGAGCTTGGATGTGGAGACTGAATGTTCACAAGAGTTTAGGCCTCTTGCCTTAGACAACACATACTGTAGAACTGTAAGAAGTGAAATTCTGTTCTCCACATTGCATTGTCTTAGGTAGTTTGTTATTGCAATGCAAAACAAACTATGACAATTAGAGTTGATTTTTTTCCCATTTTCAATAATGATTCGTGTTTCTTTTCAAGAAAATGTCTATGTTCTCAAGATATATTCTTCCATGATTTTAAATATTATCTCTTCATAGTCTGGTCAATTCAAGAAATAAAATAACATTTAATAGCACATATTTTGAAACCAAATATCTTTGATTTAAACCTTCAAACTGTTAGTACTCCAAAATCTGGGCTTTGTTTTTTGCTCATTTGTTAAATATTTTTAAGATAGCTGCATACATCACTATAACATACAATAACTAAACAGGTTGAAAATGAAAGACATATCTAAGTATAAAGTGCAGTTTATGAACAACAAGTTTATAAATAAGTTTAAAATATTAAGTGCATATTTCTATAGTGTCTTATTTTCATTTATATATTTTAATGGGCTGTTCACTCAAGAAAATATTTCACAAATTAACTTTGAAGTTTAATATTTACAAACAGTGGAACATATATTTAAAATATTGTTAATTATATCTGTCTTATGTCACAAATGACAGCTATAAAACTTTTATATTCACTATTTAAAACATGAAATTATTAAAAAATAATTCATTTTATTGCTTTGCATTTTTATTAGTAGGCAAAGAAATTACAGCAGTGATATTGATGGTAAATCAGAAATAATGTGAGGAGAGAGGAACTTCAAAGCTTCAAGACAAACACGAATAAAGCATTTCTCTTTTTTATCAAAAGAGGAAATTTTAATGACATAATATTGGAATATACACATTATTATATTAGCATTATGGTATGTGTTAATTTGTATTTTGTCAAGAGTTAAAAGAACAGCTAAGGATTATAGAGATAATAAGCAAACCACCTGACATCATGGTCAGGTTTCCTTTAACAGAATCATAACAGTTCAATAATTTTGATGCGAATATGAAAGAAAGAAAAAACATACCAAATAAGGGAAAACATTTTCCATCGTACAAGAAGCTTATCAGATAAATAATGTAATTATTGAACTTTTGAATTACTAAAGACAGAAGTGATCAAATGCAATTTGTATATTTAAAATTTACTTCATTAAATTATTTTTTCAGTAATTGATTCTCTTCATATTAGAATGCTATGTGGGGAAAGATTTGAAAATTTCAATAACTCTTATCAAAAAGATACAACAGGGAAGAGAATAAGCCAACATCTACAATCATCATTTGGAATGTTTTGACAGAGTCATTCACATGTAATCTTCCACATTGTAGATTGGTCCATTGATGCATTGAATTATTTTCTGAAAAAATTATGTGCTGAACAAATATAAATTCCCTTTTAACTCCTAATCATAAGCTTTCCTATCTCTCGCAATCACTGCTGCACTTTCCAGTGACCATACCCAGCTTTTACACAGGAGAAGGTAGCCTGTGACTGCTTATTTCACTTTATATATGGGCCTCTGTTTGGTTGTACTTGGCAGAATTTTATTCTGTTTTGTAGTTAATAGAATCTCATTGTGTGTACTTGCCACATGTTCCATATATACTGACCACTTGACTCCACATTTTGGCTGATGAGCAGTGTATGCACATGTTGCTTTGGGTGCCAGTATAGCTCCCATTGGTTATTAATCAAGATTTGGATAGTCAGGTCACATGGTGAATGCATTATTAATTATTTTGGAGAAACAAATTCAATATGCACTCCAAACTAAGAAAAAGAAAAAAGCATTATGTGGGCATGGAACACATACATTCTAGTTGCCTTGATGAGAATCATGGGAAAGAGGACTGGATATCAGAAAGAAAGTCACAGAACACAGTCCAAGCTTCCAAGGAGAAGAAGAAAATTGTCATATTAGAAAAATCAGTGGATTAATGAAAAAAAGTGAATAACTACATTACAAATTATCTTAGTCATAATAAATATTTTGCAACAGTGTATGTGCCTGTGTTTTGCATTTAAATGGGTGTACACATGAGTGCAGATGGTTGTACATTACAGGATGCCTATTTAGATTAGATAATATTAGAACTCTTTCCACAACTATACATCTATAACAGATCATGTTCATGGCTTTTCTAAAACTTACTATCTACTCATTTCTCTTGCCAAACTACAACTAACAAAATTTTGTGAACTTGAGTTTTATGTTTTCTGAAGCACTGGAAATTAAAACTATGCTAAAAAAAAAAGAAGCCTTTGCAGATTTTTCTAAAACAAATGTCAAATATGTCTTTAATTTATTTTTGCATGGAGAGGTGTGTATGCATATATGGAGGGAGTGGGTATATATACCAGAAGGCACTTGAACATGTGTGCCTGTGGAGGTTCAAGGATAACACCTTGAAATTATCCTGAATTGCTCTATCGTTTTATTGCTTTGTTGTGGAATTTCCCAGGCTTTATCTCTAGGGACCTGAATGCATAACTGCAACCTAAACATAGATATTTTCATTTGCCTGTAAGGACAAGTTTTAACCACTGAGCCATTTCTCCAGCTCCTTGTCTTTAATTTTTATTTATTAATTTTTATTAATCTGTTTATTATTGAGATTGCATCCCTTATAGTGAACGATAGCCCCAAACTCACTATCTAGCTAATAATGACTTTAAACTTTGCTCTTGATTATCTTGCTTCCAACTCCTAAGGAATAGGATTATAGGCTTGTGACATTTTTATATTCCTGCAAATCCAAATCAGGGTTGTAAACATACTAGGCAAGCACTCTATCAATTAAACAATGCCTTTTAACTATGAACATATATACTCACTGATAAATATAAAAATGGGAGAGAAAAAATGAAAATTTTTATGAAATGCTAGAATTTTTGTTAGTAAAAGTAAATAAGTGATAGATATTAATGATTACTGAGCCACAATGTGCACTTAAATAGGAAAATCAAATCTTTGCTTGCTTAAAAATATTGACTTTCATCTATCTTTGAATCTCTTCTTATATTAAGATCTTCATTTAAACAGTCTTTCATCTTTGTTAGAAGATGGCCTCCACAACCAATTAGGATGCAGCCAAGTTCAGTACAGGAACAACAAAATCATAACAAATCATAATTCAGAACACCGAAGACTCTACAATATTCACCCAGAACTAGACCAGCCAAATTTCCCCCCATACTAAAGCTCAGGAACATTGCAGAAAGAGCGGGAGGCAAGATAGTAAGAACTGGAAGATGGGGAGGACCAACGATATAATCGATAGACGTCAGGGCTGCAAAATCCAGGACATGGCCACAATGTGATTGGACCTTGCTTGATCTGCACAATGGCTGCGGACATGTCAACAACTCCACAAAGTCTAACAGGGGTTAAACAGTCATAATAGGGTTCCCATACTAACAGGCAGCCCAGGGGTCCCAAGCTATGCTACTAAGTCCTGAAACTGTAGCGGACTCAGAGGGAAATTCAGTGCCCACATAAGCAGATGCTGTGAATGATGGGAGGAAGAAAGCAGGAAACACCAAGAGAAAAGACAGAAAGGAAAAGGGGTGAGATGGAGGGGAGGAGAATGGGAAGGAGGGAAACTGGAATGGGGGACAATAAGGGGAAAAGGAGGGGAAGGGAGAAGGGGTACTTATTGAGCTTCTGTAATTAGGCAAAATTGTAAAAATATTGACATCTCTAATTGTATAGATGAGCATATTTTGGATTAAAAATTAAAAGCTAAAGGAAAATGAAAGATAATAGTGAATTCTTTGTTACTCTGTGTGACAAAAATGGAATTTGTTTTATTAGTGAAACAGTTTGTATGTATCTAATGATTTTATATTCATAATAATTTTCACTTCCACTGTGTATTTAATTTTCTAAATTTACCATTATGATTTCCATATGTTAATATCAATTCTATTATATAATAACATTTGATGTATTTTCACAATACAGTGAAGATTTTAAGTAACTTTTCAGTTAACAAAGTATGTCTTAAATTAATTCTAGAAGAAGACATGATTTTTTTTTAGAGAGACACCAAATTATACATGGCAGAGAGAACAGCCTGATCTTCATGACCCACATGTTTATTACTGTTTCTATGTTATAGTGATACTTGTACAGTAACACAGTTAGAAACTGTGAACACAGCAGCAAATATGCCATATCTAAGAAACTGTCTACTTGACAGTTGAAGGTTTGAGCTCTGGGCACATTTGTA
Source organism: Typhlomys cinereus (assembly GCA_023101885.1). NCBI lineage: Eukaryota > Metazoa > Chordata > Mammalia > Rodentia > Platacanthomyidae > Typhlomys > Typhlomys cinereus. The sequence continues at coordinate 1,839,227 of JALPQD010000226.1, forward strand.
GAGAATTAATGGTTGAGTTAAGCTGAAAGCAAACCTGCAAGAGATTGTTTAGGTGATGGGGAAGGTCCAGCCCATGGTGGATGGGAGTAGGCCTTGGAATAAAATACCGAAAGTTGATTGAGAAAGTTGATATCCTTGTGTATACTTGGCCAGACATGCTGGTTTGGCAAGTAAAGATTGTCCCTGTCTCAAGCCGTTATATAGAGTTGGTGTGGCCAATTCCCTTGATCCTAGTATTGGCGCATGCTCTCCTGTCAAGGTGGACTGAGAACTGTAACAAGAGTCATAAGGAAATAAAACCCTTGTTCCCTTAGGCCATTTGATGGTCATTTATGAGTAACCATGCAGGCGAACTGCAACAGAATTTGGTACCGGGAGTGAGGTGTTGCTGATAAATCTATATGGATTTTGTAGCTTTTGAACGTTTTTGCCATAAAAATCTTGAAATGTTTGAAGATCTTGACTTTGTGGATTACAAATACCATTCTTCAGAGTTTTATAGATGATTTGGATAATGAAAATGCTGAGCGAGTTGTGGATTGTTTGGGCTAAGTTTATGATGAGGGGAATGAGGAATTTTGGTAAAGTGAATTTAAAGACTATAGACTGATTTGCTTGATCGATTAGAACTGTGTTGATGGCCGTGAAGATCTGGATGTGGAAAAGGCAGGCAGCAGAATAACTGCCTTTATTGGAGAAATGAGTATCAATGATGGAAAATCTTATAATTTGCACTGGGACAGTGGAAAACATGAATAGCATATATGGCAATTTCTTGGTTTGAAAACTCAGATTCCGTAAGGGGTCGAAAGCCCAAGTTGAAGCCATTTCTTGCTCTTTGGAAGTTTCGGCCACCTAGAAAGAGGCTTTTCCAGAATCAGCTGTAGCTCGAGTGGACCAAGGTATGTTTCAATCTCACTTCTGAATCTGGCAGCACCCCTCAGGTGGTGCTGGTTTTGGTGTACTACTGAGGGGTTAATGGAGACTAGCAAAAGCTTAGCACCAAGTAGCAGGCGTAGAGTTCCTGCAAGAAAAGGTGAAGCCTACAGCTGGACAGGTGAACCAAGAGTGTTGTTTGAGATGCCAGAAACATGGGATGTATGCTGAGGATGGCTGTGGGTGGAGATTCAGCCTGGTTCAGAGGAGCTCTGCCTCTACAACTTTGAGCTGTGAACAGGGACTGGAATTGCTGAGAATCTTTGAGCCACTCTGACTATATGATGAGCAACAGAAGATGGACATTGAAATACAGGATGCAGTAAGTGATTTGCTGGACTTGATTTTAATGCAATGTTTTCTTATTGTGTCATGATACTTCTATGTTGATGTTTTATCTTGTTGAAGTATTTAACATATTTTGATTTGATAGACTTTTATAGTTAAAAGATTTGAGACATTTTTTGAAACTTCCAATTCCAACATTTTAATAACTGAACTTTTAATGACAGAACATTTTAAAATTTGTCTGTGAGAACTTTTAGAGATTTAGAATTAATCCAATTAATTTATTTATATTTGAAGATAAATTTAACACCTCTGGGGACAAGGTGAATCTTACAGATTAAAAGTGTTATTTTCCTTTGTCATGTTAAGAAGGCGTGGAGTTTCATGGTTATGTACAGGTGTCAACTTGATGGTTGAGGGTTTGAGTTCAGGGCATATTCATAAAAAATTAGTAGTTAAGTCCAGAGCAAGCCTGAAAGAGATTGTCTAGTTGATGGGGCAGACCCAGCCTATGGTGGGTGGGATTATGCCCTGTTAACAGGTGAATAAAATACAGAGAGTAGGTTGAGAAAGGTGGCATCCTTGTGTATACTTGGCTAGACATGCTGGTCTGGGAAGTAAGGATTGTCCCTCTCTTAGCCATTATGTGGTGATGGTGTGGACAGTTCCCTTGGCCCAGGTGTTGGTGCATGCTTTCCCATCAAGCTGGACTATGAACAAAAGACAATAAAATACTTGTTTCCTTAAGTCGTTTGATGGTGATTTATTAGCAACCGTGAAAGTGAACTGCAACAATTTTTTTAATTCTTTTTTTATTATTATTACCATTATTATTATTTATTCAACTGTGCGCATATGCGTGTGTATGTGCGCGTGTCTGTGCGTGTGTGTGTGTGTGTGTGTATGTGTAGAACCACGGACGAATTCGGGAACCACCATGGACGCCTCCACCTCCTTCTGCCCCGGGATTCACAGGCTCCGCCCTACCAGGGCCAGAAACGCAGGCCACCCCCGCTTCCGCCCGGCGTCTATACGTGGGATCTGGAATCCGAACTCAGGACCTTCTGCCTGGAAGGCAGAGGCTTAACCCCTGAGCCACCTCTCCAGCCCCAACTGCAACAATTATTAAAACCCAATAGTTTAAAAGGATTGTTATCAAACTTATCCAGCCCTTGTCTGAGAAGGTGATACTGTGTTTATTTTCCATAATTATAAACATATCTACTATCTTACAGGGAGAAAGACAAGACTCTCCCCTTTTCCCATATTCTTTAATGTGCAAGCACCCTTCAGTACATGGTTTAACAAAGAAGCTGCCAATACTTCTGTGAAGAATCAGTGTAGAATTATAAGCCAGAAGGGTAACTGTCTCACAAATCCATCTTTCCTTCCTACACCATCTGCACATCTGATCGATTTTCTCTCAAGAGCAGCAGTCCATCAGCATTTTTGAGATATTCTACCACTGGCCTGAGAGAGGTTGTGTTCAATTTATTTTATGCATCATTTAATTAAAACTGCTATCAAAAGGATTCTATTCAGTTGGATGAAATTCAGCACAGTTTTGACCTCCAATATGGTATCCCAGAATTCAATCTGACCAAAATACTCAAACTCTCAAACTACATAACAAAGTCATACATTCTCTATAAAGTGAAATTTCTTAACCTTCTCATATAGCACAAGAAAACATGCATGAAAACAAGTCCCAGTTTTAAGTTAACAGGAAAAGAGGATGTATAGAAAAACATCATGAATGATATGAAATCTGGATAGTCATTTCATGTTAATACAAATGAGTTCTCTGTACAAGATGGAGTTTCTTCAACACATTATTTTACCTTATGCCTATAATTTTTACAGAAAGAAAACAGAGCTGAGAGAAAAGAAAGAAAACAGTTATACAAGAAGAACAACTACAATAATACATATAATAATCTTAGAAATTTGTGTGTATGCATGTGCGTGTGTGTGTTGGTGTGTGGGTGGGTGGGTGGTTGCGTATGTGTGTGTGTAATTCTGGATAGTCATCTGGGTAACATATTAATGGTACCTAAAATGAAGCCTACTGGATAGAGGATTGACTTTAGGAATATCACATTATTTTGAATTATCAATTATAGCTCTTGTTTTGGGAGAAATATATTAGGTATGAATGTCAAGGTGGCAACCAAAAGCATTCTGATCAGATTGAAACCCCACTTTTCAGCAGATATCATATTTCTGGAACTGTAACCAAAACAAGAACCCATGAGGCTGGAGAGGTGGCTCAGGGGTTAAGCCTCTGCCTTGCAGGCAGAAGGGCCTGAGTTTGGATCCTAGACCCCACGTATAGACGCCAGCGGAAGCAGGGGCGGCCTGCGTTTCCGATTCTGGTAGGGCGGAGCCTGCAAATCCCTGGACAGAGTAAACAAGGAGGAGGTGGAGGCGTCCATGGTCGTTCCCGAATTCGTCCGTGGTTCTACACACACACGCACACACACGTGCGCATGCACACACATATACATGCCCAATTGAATAAATGATAAAAATATTTAAAAAAAAGAACCCATGAAAGGGGAGATTATAAGCTTTAGGAAGAAGGTAAACCATAAAGGTTTAGCTATAAAGATACTAGTACATAAACTGCCTTTCGAACAACCTTCATTATACCCATAAATCGGAGGAGCATTCAGTATTCAATATAGCAGCCTCTTCCTGCAGTGAAAGTTGTTTTTTTTTTTTTTTTTTTTTTTAAATAGGGAGTTGGGCTGGAGAAATGGCTCAGGGGTTAAAGCCTTTGCCAGAAGATACTGAGTTCAATCCCAGATTCCATGTTAAAATGCCAGAAGAAAATTTCTTCAAATAGCATTTACCTTCAACCCTGGAAGGCCAAGCCTGGGAAACTCCAGAGCACAGCAAAGAGGAGGTAGCACAGTGCAGGGTGATTGCCGAAGTCACCCACGGACCTTCATAGACAACAGTTTCCCTCTGATATACACAGACACACATACACATAGACACACACACACACGCACGCACACACACACACAAAAGAAACAACTAGCCAAAGTGTAGAAAATAAGTGACTGTGAACAGTTCTCCCCTAAATAAGACATATAAGCTACCCTCATTCCGATCCAAAGGCTCAAGGAAAATTGCAGAATATGGATGAGTAAGATTGTAGGACCCTGAAAGGAGACCCAGGTTTGGCCAGATATTATCAAGAAAATGAATGGTTTGTTGATAAAAAAAAATTGGCTCTAGAAACAGCCAATTAAGGATGAGGTAATCACTCAGATGGAGCTCTACTCCTTACTGCTGAATTTTGGATACTGATAGTTCCTGGTGGAGGGCCAGTCATTGACTTCAGTTGTGTCTCCAAGTTCCAATTGATAATTTGGTCACCAGATGACCCTGGAGAGACTCAGTGTGTCATAAAATGAAACAACACCCACTGAAAAATATAATAGACATGAATATTAGAAAGCAATTTTAGGGAAAATGTGGGTAAACAGGTGTACCCAGGACAGGGGACAGAGTAAGAATGAACTATCAATATACATCATGTTCACAGGTGAAATTGTTAAAGAACAAATTTAATGAACAAAAACATATAAAAAAATCTTCTGGATATGGCAGGGCTATTGTATCAATACATTCACTGTACCTAAGCATCCTTCCAAAAGATCTGCATTCTGCATTCACTGAATTCTGTTTCTTACTGAGAGGAAAAGTTACTGTAATTGAACATTTAAACTCATTAAGAACTTTAATGAGAGGATAGGATGACAGAGGTATATTAATAAACACTTCTTATACTATTTTATAATGTGATAGTTTTATTCATGTTAGAAATGCTGAGCTTAAAGCAAAAAGATAAAATGGATAATAGATTTGGTACAGCAAAGGATATTCATTTATAGAATTAATTTACAAGAAGAAAAGAAAATGATATGAATTTGGGTGTTCAAGGTGACTGCTTACAAACCATCAAGTCATGTGGTGAATGACTTGACAAGTGAATACAGGAAGAGCCATCTAGCATAAAGTAATTTAGTGACTAAAGTAAAAAATAAAAAATAGTCCATGAGGGGTTGGAAAAATTGCTCAGAAGTTACCCCTTGCAAGCAGAAGATCTTGATTATAGATCCTGGATCCTAACTGAAAACTTCAGGCAGAAATGATGGAGGTATGCACTTTAAACCCTGAAATGCAGAGCCTAGGAAAATCCAGAATATGGCAAAAAGGAGGTAGAACAATCCAGAGTGATTCCCTAAGTTACATTTGAACTTCCAAAGACACAAACAGTCTCTTTTGATTCCTACAGACCCAGCCATACAAAAAAGGAAATAAATAAATAAATAAATAAATAAATAAATAAATAAATAAATAAATAAATAAATAAATAAATAAATAAATAAAAATATTCAGTTATGTGGTTCTACTTAGTGGTACTTCTCATGACAAGTTTACAATGCAATTTTTGGTTTTGCTTTAGAGGAACAGATAAATGAGTGGTAATTTCTGACTACTGATCAATATATAAGAAAAATCTGTACAATTCAGTTTTGACCAACTAGCTCTAACACTAATCTCTTTCTAAAGGAAGGAAGCAGAAGAATTTTAGTTATTTGATATTTATTAGACTTATTCATGAAACAGTATAGGTCATCCATCTGGAAGTACTGCTGCGTCACTGATTTCTGTTTTTTACTGAGAGGAAAAGTTACTGTAATTGAACATTGAAACTCATTAAGACCTTTAATGAGAGGATAGGATGGCAGAGGTATATTAATAAACACTTCTTATACTGTTTTATAATGTGATAGTTTATTCATGTTAGAAATGCTGAGCTTAAAGCAAAAAGATAAAATGGATAATAGATTGGGTACAGAAAAAGATATTCATTTAGAGAATTAATTTACAATGTTGAAAACATAATTACTGTCTGATTGAAATACATTTTTCTCTTATGGGCATTTATCTTTAATTTATAAATTTCAATGCTTATTACATTTTGATTAAACTCTCTTTCTGAAGGAAATAGGATTTGACGTGCCTTGCACTATGTTCATTATTTTTCATGCAAAAAACACAGATTTGACATGTACTTCAATATATGCAGCTCTCTCTTCAGTTTACATTTTAAGTTGTTTGCATTTGAGGAAAGAAATAAGGACTAATACTCAGTCCTTTCATTATTGGAAATCAGCTCCTGTTTTGAACACTTATATATTGTGATTGATATATCTACATGAATATCTTAATGGAATTACAAAGAAGCTTTGTGAAAAATGGGTAAATATGTTAAAAAGACATACTTTTAACCCATTTATATTTTATTCTTATAACTTGTACTGATTGTTAGTAGTCATTAATTTATTAGTATTGTAGGTAGCTTCCTTAGAGAGGGCACACAAGTACTAATAAACACTATGTTTTAGACTATACTCTCCTACAATGCTCCCTTCTGTAAACTATATTCATATTACTTTTTAAGTGCAATATTTGAACTTTCATACTTCTTCTTAGTAAGGGACATTTTGAACTATGACAACCTCTGAACACATGTCAGATGATATACTCTCAGAAATGTGATTTTGCAATAGAAACTTGTAAGTTACTACATAAAGCTGGGTGTTAATATGCTTGTTCAAAAAGGGATAAGGATGCAATGAAAATAAAATTTTTACAAGATATGTCCAAAAATTGCCACAATAGAAGAAATATTAAATAAAAGCAAGCATGGTGGCATTTTTTTCCATTTGTCTAAGCATATAACATTTTTCTGGTCCTTACAGTGCGTACACCAAACCCATAACAGTGATGATTTCAACATTCAGAGCTGTCCCCATCACTTACCTATCCTTGCCTTTACTTTAGCATGTGGTACTGGAAGGGATGCATGATATAAATAAGATTTCTTCAAGATGGAGAATGAGAAGTTGGAGGGCAGAAAAGTTCAGGGATTTATTCAGTTTCTTGGTATCAAGTAACAACTTAAACAAGTTGCATCTCCTCTCTTCTTCTTGATAACCCTCTGAATCTATATATCCTTTCTGAGTGGCAACAAACCTGTTCTTGCAACTCTTTGTTTTGTTCTCTTTGCTGAGAAATGGCTGTGGATAGTCTCTAGGTATCTAACTATTTTGGTACCAACAATGTAGACTGAAATAATTCATTTTCAATAAGCCCAGAAATTAGTTTCTGTTTTTCTGTTGAAGCTTAGTTTAATGTATCCTTGGAGGGAAAGTAAGTCTCTTTCCTGAACCCTTACATATATACAAGAGGTGAATTACAGAAGGGAGAATAAGTTAGACTCAGAGAAACTGACGTTTTTAGGTCACATAATGAAAGGGCCTGACTTAAATATTAGACCAGCAGCTCTCCATTGCAGAGTTCATACAGGGGTAATGGTGAGCCCTAATAACAGTGGTAATAGTGTTAGGATTGAGAATACTTAGATAAAAAAATGTTGATACTTTTTCTTATCACGGACTTCTAAATAGCATGTTTAAAAAAAATAAATCAGACTTATGTTATACTAACAGAGATGTGTATCAAGGTTATTATTAATTTGTCATTCATAAAAATACAAGTGTGGATTCTTAATGGCACTGGCTTTATTATAATGGTTTTCATTCATTTCCTTTAAATATAGTTGCCTTAATCATTATCAGTGTTGTGATGGTTGTTCATGCAAAAGTTCCAGTGTATCATACATTAAGGCCCACTGCAAATATGGTGATTTGTAAATGCTGGGGCATCTGGACATCTATGTTTATCTTTATATAAGGAATGAATATGGTTGTGCAGGACAGCACTATCCTTTGGAATCATACAGTGAGTAGAAGAGTGAGAAATTATTTGTGTCAAAGATAAAGATAATTGCACTAATAAGAAAATATGAAATGTTACTTAAGGCATGTAATCAACAATATACTAGAAAGAATAATGAAGAGTTGTAAATAAAATAGTACCAAACCTCTAAAAAGTCATTCATAGTTAATTCAATACTATCATATTTTATTCAAATTATATTTTTCTTTTTAACTGCATTTTAAATGTTGCATACATGAATATAGTGAATTTATATTTTTACTCCTTAGTCCCCAAGTCCCCAATCCCATCCCCCCTCATTTTTCCCTTACAACTCTTTATCTCCTCTTTTAGACTTCCTCCTATTTTCAAATCTTTTCACTAGTGTGTGTGGCCCACTGTGTTACTTCTAGTTTGTCTTGGATGATATATGGCTACATATGATATATATATATAATATGGATAGATCATTGAGGACAGTGTCCTCTTTTTCTTCCCCATCATTCCTATCAGTCTGTCAGATTGCTGGGCAGCTCTTTGAGATTTTTCTGCTTTCATGATGAAAGTCTGTTCAGACAGTTTCCATGTAATTCTTGTGAAATTATGCGTGTTATCTGTCTTAAAATCTTGTATATCACAGCCATGTCATGTCCAGGAGATAATGTCTGGTCCACAACAGTCCCACTTAAGGCTCTTACAATATTACTGCCCCCTTTTCAATGATGTTCCCTGGACCCTGAGTTATATATGTCATGATTAGGGACAAACAGTCCACAGTCACTTATTTTCTGCATATTGATGAGTTGTTCTTTTTAGCAATAAACCCCTTCTCTTTTAGAAGAAGGTTTATATGTTTGACTGCTGAGTATTCTTCTTATTTATGGGAACAATAATAGGCATTTACAAATTAGTTTTGTATACTCTTATCCTATCAAAACATTCAAAATCTGCTCTTTCTTGGGACTATGTCCTGCCCTTTCACAGCTTCTTCTGCTAGTTTAAAGTATTAGAAATGTGTTGTATTCTAACAAGTAAACTTTAAATCCAATCAGAAAGCTGTTGGTAACTTCCTTGACATTCATGCCCATATTACACTGATGGTCACCTACCACCATAGTGATTGTTGACACACTTTGCACATTTCACAGACTGATGTGCTCCTTGTTGCATTTCTCCTTCTGCTGTTTCCATAATTCTCTCTGTTTTTGTGAAAGCTGTGCAGCTTTATGGAAGTAGGGAACTTCCAGAACAGTTTTGGGTAGTGGTTTTTCTCCATGTCCTATAATCAATGTTTCTTGCATCTTCAATAATGTGGTCTTAATGTCAGCATTTTTTTTTAAAAAGGGAGTAAGAATGGAAAGTCACTGTGCAGAAGAGCATGACAGAGCAAAAAGAAAACTGCCCAGGGATGCTCCACTTACAACCCAGAGACAATTAAAAATGCTAGAAACATTTTTATGTGATGCTTCATGACAAATTGTTGGTAACAAAGGTCTCAAAGGCCTCCAAACCTGTATTGGGTTTGGCCATTTCTCAAATTATTTTTAAATTGCCTTAAACATTGAATGTGTCTTTATCAAATGATTCTGGTAACTGAATAATTTGTAGTAGAAAAACTGAAATTTATTTCCTAAAACTTTCCAATTACAAAAAGTAAATTTAAAATATGTCAAAGACCTTCATAATAGACCAACAAAAATATTGGAGGAAAACACTAGAAAAATCAATGAAGATAATTACATCAGGAATACATAGTTAGACACAGGTATCAATTTGACGATTGAGGATTCAAGCTCTGGACCCATTTGTAGAGAATTCAGCAGTTGAATTAAGCCCACAAAGAATATGCAAACGATTGTCTAGTTGATGGGGACAGCCTAGCCCATGGAGGGTGAGACTAGTCCCCGGGCAGGTGACTAAGATGGAGGGAACTGTTTAAAAGAGTTGACATTCTTCTGTATACTTGGCCAAACATGCTATGCTGGCAATTAATGATTATCCCTCTTCAGCCAATATGTTGAAGCAAATTCCTTAGGCCGCTGCTGTGCTGTGGATATGGGATCTTCTGACAAAATAACCAGCAACTGTAACTAGGAAACATAACCAAAAATAAAAATCCCTTGTTCCCTTAATCTGTTTTACTATGATTTTATCAGCAACCATGCAGAATAACTGCAACAAGTAATTTCTATGTGGCTAGGACCCATGTAACTCAGGAAATAAACCAAGAAATGTCTTATCTCCTTCAATTAATATTAGCTAAAAATTAAATGTGAAATTTATATGTATCTCATGTACAATTTTCTTGATCCCTTAAAAATGCAATTTATTTCTAAATGTAATTTTTATATTTTACAGTTTATTTGTTATAATTGATATCATTGCTTAAATAAATTGTGCCTAATATTTTGTTGGTCAAAAATCTGAATTAAGTAGAATAATGTCAGTCATTAATGTGTAGCTTCCTTTACATTTTTAAGTAAATGTAAGTTCACTAAACAATTTTTAACAGCTATTAGTAATTTCATTCATTAATGGAAGTTTAGGAATTTTTTTACTTTTTATTGCATAAAGAGTGCTTCAATATATATAATCATGCTACATGGTCAATATTTATGAGATTCCCTAGGCCACATATCTAGTTATTCATTTTAATTCCAATATAGGTAGATAATATATTTTTGATGACTTTGCCTTCATCTTTTTCTTATTTTTGAGGAAATATTTTGAACTTTTATTTCATTTTAAAAATTGAAATATGAATTTATGGTCAATTGTACATTACAAATTCATAACAAATACAAGATACACACCTATACTTTAATGATCTTTTAGTGCATGAGTGTGCCTGTAAGCAAAATTTTCAACTTTATTAAAAATTATAAAATAATTTCAGTTTAGTAGGTTCCCAAAATTATTTTTAATACATTTTTTATTATTATTTCAGCTCATACAAACTTAATAGATACACCAGTTAACTCCCTCTCTCCTCCTCCCCCCAAACCCCCTGGTACCCTCCCCTCACCCCTCCCTCCCCATTCCCCCATACATCCCGCCCCAATTCCCAGAGTCCTTTCTTGTGCATGCCAGAATCTTCTCTGGGCCCTCCTCTCCGATGACGTACAAGGACCCAGTGGCATTTCCCTGAACCCTTTCCTGTGTTCCCCTTAAGCATAGGAAAACTACTGTGGCTGCCAATCCCTTGCCTCCAAGGATCTTGGTGCCTTTAGCAGATGCTAGACTTTGTGAGGTCAATAGTGTGTTGGACATTGCGCCGGGCATGCAATGTCCAATTATGATTACTTCGGCCCTAACTTGTGTGGAGTATCTTGCAAATCATTGCTCCTCCCATCCTTTTGCTCTTACACTCTTACCGCCCCCTCTTCCGCAAATGTCCCTGAGCTTCAGGATGGGGAGAGATTAGTCTGGCCTAGTTCTAGGTGGTTGATATAGAGTCTCTGAAGTTCTGGATAGTGGTTCGTTGATTTTCTTTTGCAGTTTTGTTGCTCCTGCAATGCCCTTCACTCCATCGTGATGGGCACTGTATGTCATCCCCTGGCCAGAGAAAGAAAGCTGTTAAACTGTAGTCTTATTATAAGAGCACATTCAAGGATAGATGTAATACTTATACCCAAAAGTGGAATCGCAGGGTCATATGGCATTTGGCAATGGGAGGGGTCAATCACCCATTCGCAAAATAGTTACTTTTTAATCTGCCGGACTATATGCCCTCCCCTTCTGGTGAGTTCATACCCCCTTAGTTGTAAATGATCAGGAACGAATGTCTGTAAACTTAACTAGGTGTCACATTACTTTCTTGCAGTCCTTGATGGAGGCCTATTTTCTCTACTGTAACATGGACACTTCTCTCCTTGTTTCTGGTGTGGCCTCCAGCCCCATCCCTCCTGTTCATAATCCTTGCAATTACTGTAGGTAATAAATAGATTTACCTATGAGTGTCTCAAGGTAGGCTAGGTGGGTTTGGTATTAGGAGCCACCTATTAGGGAGTACATACGGCGCTTAATTTTCATCAGAGAGATTGGCCTACAGTTTTCTTTTTTAAGTGAATCTTTATTAGGTTTTGGGATTAAAATGATATTAGCTTCATAGAAGGAATTTGGTAGTGTTCCTTCCTTTGCTATTTGATGGAACAGTTTAAGGAGTATTGGTGTTATTTACTCCTTCAATGTCTGGTAGAACTCTGTGCTGAATCCATCTGGTGCAGGATATTTTTTGGTGGGAAGATTCAAGGTTACTTTCTCAATGTCTTTATATGTTATAGGACTATTTAATAATTCACAACTACCTGATCCAATGTAGGTAAGTTGTGTTTACTTAGAAATTCATCCATCTCTTTTGTGTTGTCAAACTTCACAGAGTATAAGTTTTTGAAATAAGATGTTATAATTCTCTGGATTTCTTGGGTATCAGTAGTGATAACTCCATGTTCATTTCTGATTTTGTGAATTTGGGTTTTCTCTCTTGCTTTTGGTTAATTTAGCTAGGGGTGTATCAATCTTATTGATTTTTTTCAAAGAACCAGCTTTTTGACTGGTTGATTTTTTTCTATCGTTTTCTTAATCTCGATTTCAGATATTTCTCCCCTTATTTTGCTAATCTCCTCTCTTCTACTACTTTTGGGATCAGATTGCTCTAGTTTCTCTAAAGCTTTAAGCTGCATTGTTAAGTTGTTTATTTCTGATGTTTCCATTTTTTTGATGTAGGCATTAAGAGCTATGAACTTACCTCTTAGAACAGCTTTCATTGTGTCCCAGAGATTTTGGTAATTGTATTTTCATTATCATTCACTTTCAGGAAATCTTGAATTTCCTTTTTAATTTCTTCCTGAATCCAATTCTCATTCAGCATCATATTATTAAGTTTCCAGGAGTTAGTGTATTTTCTCTTGTTTGATGTGTTGTGGATGTCCAGCTTTAGGCTGTGGTGGTCTGATAGGGCCCAGGTTAGAGTTTCAACTTTTTTGTATATGTGTAGATTCGTTTGTGGCCCAATATGTGATCTATTTTGGAGAAAGTTCCATGTGCTGCTGAGAAAAATGTGTATTCTTTGGTACGTGGGTGGAAATTTCGATAGAGATCTGTAAGGTCCATTTCTTTAAGGGTTTGATTAAGGTCCAAAGTGTCTCTGTTAAGCTTTTGACCTGTTGATCTATCCCATGTTGAGAGGGCGGTGTTGAAGTCCCCAAGAATTATCGTTTGGGGATTGATTTCTTGCTTTAGATGCTGTAGGGTTTTCTTGATGAATGTGGAGGGGCCCGTATTGGGTGCATATATGTTCAGTATTGTGAAGTCTTCCTGGTGAATTGTACCTGTGACTAAAATATAGTATCCATCCGTGTCTCTTATAATTTTCTTTGGTTTGAAGTCCACTTTGTCTGATAGCACAATGGCTAGCCCTGCCTGTTTTCTGCTTCCATTAGCTTGTAGAATTGTTGACCAGCCTTTTATTTTTAGAGCGTGCCTATCTTTTGTGGTGAGATGGGTTTCCTGCAGGCAGCAAATTGATGGATTGTGATTTTTAATCCAAGTTTGTAATCTGTGTCTCTTGATTGGTGAATTATTTCCATTAACATTTAGTGTTATAATGGATGAAACTATTTTTAATTCCAGACATTTATTATGTTTAGTAGTTTTTATAAGTATATTGCTTTGCTTTTAATGGTGCTATACTTGCCTTCTGTTCTCCTGGATAGGCCTGTTTTTTTCTTCTCGCTTGAGTATCATTTCTAGCATTTTTTGAAGGCCTGGTTTGGTGGACATGTATCCCTTAAAGTTGTCTTTGTGCTGGAAGATTTTTCTTTCTCCCTCGATCATGACTGATAGTTTTGCAGGGTAAATCAGCCTGGGTTGACAATTTTGCTCATTCAATACTTGAAGTATGTCTCTCTAAGCTCTTCTTGCTTTTACTGTTTCGACTGAGAAGTCATTTGTTATTTTAATAGGTTTGCGTTTAAAAGTGACTTGTTTTTTCTCCCTTGAAGCTCTCAGCACCAGTTCTTTATCTTGAATGTGGTGTGTTTTAACTGTTATTTGCCATTTCGTGCTTCTGTTTTGGTCGTATCTGTTTGCGGTGCGGAATGCCTCTTGTATATGGATGGGCCTCTCTTTTTTTAGATGAGGAAAGTTTTCCTTGATGATCGTTTGAAAAATTTCCTCAGGGGTGGTATTTTGAGATTCTTGCTCTGGTATTCCATGAATACGCATGTTAGGCTTCTTCAGGGTGTCCCATATCTCCTGAATATTTCTCTCAAGTATCTTTTTGGCTTTAACAACCTCTTCCATTGAGCTGGTTATTACTCCCACTTTATCTTCAAGGTCTGAAATTCTGTTTTCTGCTTCCTTAGTTCTGTTGATAAGACTCTCTGTTTAGTTCTGGGTTGAAGATAACTTGTCTTGTAGCTCAGTTTTAAACTCTGCTTGAGTCTGCTTTAACTGCTCTATGCCAATTTTTTTTCTTGCAGTGTTTTTCTCAACTCCTCCAAGTGTCTGTTGTGTTCCTCTTCAAAGGGATTGATTCGATTATGTAATTCCTCCCAGATTTCCTCTTTCATAGTATTGAACATGGTAATGATCATATTTTGAAAGTTGTTATCCTGGATCAGGCTTTCTTGGCCATTTTCCGTGGGTTTGTTCTTGTTGGAGTCTAACATTATGGGATTAATTCCTTCAGTGGGAAACTTGTGTACTTGAGTGTTGCTTCTCATGGATTTGCACTATGACGTTCGCATTGTCGTTTTAACTCTTAAGATCTTTCAATTTTACTAAACTGAATTATTTGGCCTGGGGTTCTGGGGGTGGACAGGGACGGAGCTCACCTAGGTCGCCAATGAGGCCCGGGTGGACCGCGCGTGCGTCTGGGCGATGGAGCGGAGTGGGGAAGGGATGGATGGGGGCATCGGCGTGGAGCTATTTAACCCTAGGGGAACTGGGGCGGGGCTGGGCAGCAGGGGGAGGTCCTCCTCGTCCCTAGGCCCAGCGCGCGGCCCCGGCTGTGATGGTGGGGTAGGAGCTGGGTCCCTTGGGCTGACCTGGGGTTCCGGTGGGCGGGCGTGGGCAGAGCTTCGGTTCACAGAATTATATGTTGGAAAATTTTGAGTTCATCTGAGTAGTAAAAATACTTTTTTTGCATAATTTACTTTAAATATTTTGGTAAATATTTCAACAAAAGTTAAATTTTACTTTTAAAAAGTTTTTTTCCCATTTTCAATATGTATGCATTAGATAATGCACATTGTATGCATGTTTGCAAGTGTATGGATGCATGTATCTGTTCATTCTTGAGTACAATTGAAGGCCTCAGACTGATATGGGTATCTCTCCAATTCTTTTAATATTTAGTCATTTAATATTTAATATCTTAGTGATTTTATCTTCTCTGTTACAATTATGCAGAGACTAAAATTCCCTTAACTACCATTACCAGTTTAATTTCTCTGGTATTGATGCATACTATTATCATTAAAATTGATAATTTTCTAAATTGCATTACAAGTATCATTTAGCATATCCCATCAGTTTTTTTAACTTATTTTTTTTTCATGAATGGTTGCTGAAGTTTAAACAACCCAGTGAAAACCCAATTTTAAATTTAATATCTGTAGAGTAGGTGCAGAATATTTTCTAAGACATCAATTAGATTGGAGGAAAACAAGTTGAATGCAGACTTCTAGAGTCCAGATCTTTCTCCACAGACCCAGCCAGGAGCTTAGTTTGTCCTTTTGTTTTATACAAAAGCAGCAAAGGGATGGAGCTAAGTTGTGGTTTTACAGAAGCAAATACAATGGTTAATATATCAGCAGGTGGATGTAGCACACACAAGTCCGTGGCCTTGAGTTTTAAGGGACAGAAAGTGAAAATCCAAGCTGAAGCAGCAGAACTGTGAAGACGCAAGCCATGGGAGTGGACTATTGTCTCTAAAATTTTTTCACTTGTTTTCTTTTAGGATTTTAGTAATTTTATATCTTATTTTATAAGTAACTCAATGACTTAATTTTTTTTGCTTCATTAAAAGTTATTAAGATTTGGGTCCTTGCAAGGTTTGTAAGACATTGTTTTACACAGACTGAAATACAGCATCACATAGCAAAACAACAAGAACAATCCCCACTCCACAAAGTGAAACTATTAATTTTTATAATCAAGCATTTTCATCAAGCTTGACAGTCAACTATTATCTTGAGAAGTCAGAAATTCACAGTTCTTTTCTCTGAATTAGTTGAACCTTTAATAGGGGAAAATGAGGATGTTCATATTTGTGATAATAATATTCTCTATCTCAAGGGGTACTTAGACAAACTATACCTGATACCAGTACTGAAATTGAGTTCATTTTCTTTGCATTGATTTCTGATACCAATACACAGACCATCAATTGGCCAATCTCAAATGAGGGCTACTGTTAATAAGAACATGAAGAAACTACCAGATAATTAACCTTGTAAATGTGTTTCCTTAGGAGAGAGGAAATAAAAAATATTTGAAACTTTATACTCAGGTTGGCATGCTTGGACATGTTCCTTTTATTTGATAATAAGAAATTTCTTAATTTTCATCAATTGCACATGGTAAAATAAACTAGATTCTGTTTTGAAACCTTTCTGTGGTAAAATTAGAAATAAGAAGTCAAGGTTCCACTCACCCCTGTGCTCCTGTATTTTTTTAAATGTAGTTGGCAAAGGGAAAATATTATATTTTACTTTCAATTAGAAAAAGAATAGATTTGGCATTTGGAAATAATAAAGTAATGCTTAAAATGAGTTGTGTATCTCATCAAGATTAATCAAGCCTTTCTAATATGCATAGCCCAATCAAAGTTCCTCCTTGGTCTAAATAATTTTAATTAAGCAATTCTACCTTCTGCAGCGGTCATTACCAGGGGATAATTGACTGAATCAGTAATGAAGCATTTGGTGAATGCTAAACAAACAGCAAGGTTAATTATCTGGCAGAGATGTCTGGTACGGAAGTGCAGTGCTTGCTTTCCAAGTTTCCTAATCCCCTTCAGTACCTCTTAGTAAATTATAATAATACTCACTCAAATACATTTGTTCAGAGGCAGTTGCTGTGCACCACACAGGGTCAGATCAAGTACTCAAGAATATTATTTAAATATTATAATAATGAAGTATTCATTTAAGACCAGTCCATTTCTTTTGGGCAGCCTATTTCTGTTTTTTCCTTATTCAATTGTTCCTTCCATGTAAAATTCAGAATAAATTTTTAAATTCTTCAGATTATTACCTGCAAAACTGCCACTGAAGGAACATCGTGTTTGGATAAACAGTACAGAAGGTTTATATGTTGCAATACATATATGTTTGATATTTGTCTCATGTTTTATATTTACTCTTGTGTTGATTTTTCTCCTTCTTCCTACCTTGCAATAAAACTTATTTGTTCTGACCTTCCTGATAAAGCACACTCCTTCTTA
The DNA here is from genome assembly GCA_023101885.1 of Typhlomys cinereus. Classification (NCBI taxonomy): domain Eukaryota; kingdom Metazoa; phylum Chordata; class Mammalia; order Rodentia; family Platacanthomyidae; genus Typhlomys; species Typhlomys cinereus. The sequence continues at coordinate 1,856,703 of JALPQD010000226.1, forward strand.
AAAAAATTTATTTAATTTACTTATTTATTTATTGTGTGTGTGTGTGTGTGTGTGTTAGAATCAAGAGGGCACTGTGTGTTCCAAAAGTGACTTTGGGAATCATCCTGGATTGTTTTTACCTCCTTCTTGCTTTGCTTTGGATTTCCCAGACTCTGCCCACTAGGCCACCACTTCCTGGCATTTTTATGTGGGACCTAGCATCTGAACTCAAGACCTCTGCTTGTGAGACAGTCTTTACTCTGAACCATGTCTTCAGGCTGGCAAATTCCTTTTAAGAAATTTTAAAAGCACATTTTCATTTTCTCTTTCATTTCTTAACCTTATTCTGTAATAACTATAGTAAGCTGACAAATGTGGTCATATGGAAAAATGGTTTTAGAAGTTTAATCAGAACAATTTTTGACAGCACAAATGAAATATTAATGAAATAGATTTGAATTAAGATCACTCTCTGTTTACAAAATGTCAGAAATGATGTTTTATAAGTTGCATTTATAAGTCAAATTTTCTAAACCACACTCCAAAGTAAAAGAAGTCTTTATTTTCAGTCTACTAAATTCTTATAAAATTAACTCCTATCTACAGGATTTAAATCTTTATTAAAACTTTCATTAAGGAGCCCAATATTCTTTTTCATTCCTTTTTCTGAATGTAATATACAAACTAATATTTATGTACCTCAGTGTTAAGTGCCTACCAATGTTACTTATTATTCCTTTCATTTGCAAGTATGACCACAAAACATATTTATGAAGACCACAAAACTTAAGTAATAGCTATAATCTTGGTAATATTTCAAATGAACTATATTCTTATTAATTTAATAGTCTAGGAAAATAGCTTCATGAAAATGAAAATTAGACATATAGCTAGTGGAATTATTGGAACTATTTGTAATATCAATTCATAGATAGACAGATATATCAATATATCAATAAAGATACTATAAATTAAAATATTAAATATTACTTCAAAACAAAAATATCAAAGATGTTTACTAAGATGAAAGATATGTTCAAATGAACTAGAGATGAATGAAGACATGTTCTTAGCCCATTCATGGAGAGATTTACTGGAAATAATATAAAATATTTTTATTATTTAGGAATTTTCTTTCAAGGAGAAAATAATTTCTATGTGTTTTTTGCCATGCTTTTCTTATATATTCGAATCAGTTTTCACAGCTTGCATGGAAAATGAAATCTAGCAGAAATTCAAGAAAAATTTTTAATTTTAGACAGCAATTTTAAAACTGTAAATTACCACTTGGCTTTCATTTATTTAAATATTTATGTTAAGAGAAAGATATTTATCAAATTTTCACTTAGATTATTTACTTTATATAGCATACAAGACTTTCTTTACATATTTTCTGTTGGCATAATATTATTGTATTTTTGTGCATGGTAGATTTACTTGAGGGTGATTAATAAATGTCTTTTTCATCATAATGTGTGATTAGGAATGGTGATGCCTTCCTTTCACTGCTTATATCACATAAATTTTAAGACAGAGGCAATCTCCAAAATGTTAACACACTTTTAGAGGAAGTACATAACATTGCAGGAAATTCTCATTTTATATTCAACCAAATTAACGAATACATTGGACAAATGAAAAATTAAAAATAACACATAAGAGAACAACATAAAATTCAATTAATTGCTGAATTACTGAACAAGATAGTTATTGGAAAATAATTGATAGCCTTGCACTTGTTTTAAATTTGCTGAAAATACAAAATTATTTAATAAATTCTACTTTTAACTTTTTGTTTCCCAAAAATTATCCCATAAAATAAGCCTAATATATGTTTTCTTCATTTTTCATGTGATTTATAAATTAAGAAATAGACTATATTGTAATGTTAGAAGTATTTTAGAGGCTTAAAGACATATTAATACAGTTATAAACACACTTTTTTATAACATATTTACAAAGAGTTTGACAATCAATTATTTTCACAAGCATTTTGAAAACCATCCATGAGGTAAAATGCTCTCAAATTGGTTCCCAAAAAACCAAGCAACATTTATCAATAATTAGTGTCTTTTGTGTTTTATACTACACACGTTTTAAAGATTTTATAAAGGATCAGAACTTTAGCCTCACAAATCAAACTAATACAATTTGATGAACGGAAAATTAATTTTGCACATTAGAAGCATTCAAAGCACAGTTTCATACAGCTCCATCTGATAACTCCCTAGGACCACAAATGCTCACATCAGTGCTTGAAGAAATCTCAAATTGTGGATCTCTACCATAAGGAATGATGAATTTCTCAAATCACAAAACAAGCAAGCTATCATATATTCTCAAATGACTGTAGAGAAAAGATGAGTATTACATAATTAGTACTCAAATGGGCCACAGGAAAGGGAGATGATTCAAGATAAAAAGTCTTCCCAAAATTATCTTACTAGAGGGTTTTAACTCCAAAAACGGGTTTGGCGAGGATTGTGTCCCCTTAAAAAAAAAAAAAAAAAACTTTCTTTACATTCCTTTAGTTTTCTTATACATTTTATAGTCTTGGGACATTAATGGGATGAAGCAAATGAGTTTATATATAGCAAAGTAAAGTGCAAAAACCTCTTAAGATATTTTTGATCCCATGGACAGATAATAGAAAAATGTAACAAACTATTTAGAAATGTAGTCATCCTTCCAACTACCTATATTCATGGATAAGATGAGATGAAAGTCTGTAACAGTTAGCGGTAACTATTGCTGTGAGAGAACTCCCAAAGTTAAACAACTTAAGGGAGAAAGGGAGATTTATTCAGTTCATGGTTCCAGAGTGGAGAAATGGTCTTTCATGGCAGAAGTGATAGGGCTGGTGGCTGAAGCTGGAGGCAGGCTAAGTCACTGTAGACATCCTTGGAGAGTCTGTCCTTTTCTAAGTCTTCTGTTCTATGTATGGTTCCTTTTATCTGTTCCACTACTGGGAAGTTCCAATTAGATCTGGGGAGGTTCCAATAAGATCAGGGCTGGTCTCTCTGTATTATAAATGTATTGATCTGGATATCTCTTTAGGTGATCTCAACTGATCTTAGTTAATGACAGATGTGGTCAAGTTGACACCCAAGATTAACTATTACAAGGTAGAAGCTTTACATTTCCTTTTCCTTTGTTGATATGTGATTTCACTCTTGATCCATAAATGACATTTTCATGAGATGCTGAAAAGTGAACTGACACACTGACACATCAATATAAAAACCATTAACTTGACACACACACACACAGATACACACACACAGCAACAAAAGTCCATGCTAAATCATTCACTCTATAATTGGAGAAAGGCAGTAACATATTTATCATTAAAAAAAACAGCACGATTTACTTGCAAGAAAATTCAAACTTTTAAACCTAAACAAAATGCATATAATATACTTTATGTGAATTACTGTGCTATAATTCTGAGACAAAACGTAGAGGGAAAGAATATTGTTGCAGTTAGTCTACATGGTTGCTGATAAATGACCATTAAATGGCTTAAGGGAACAAGGGGTTTATTTCTTTAAAACAGTCTGGTTACAGTTCATAGTCCAGCTTGTCAGGAGAGCAGGCTAATAATACCAGGGCTGAGGAAACTGGCCAGACCATCTCAATGGTCTGAGGAAGGGACAATCCTTACTTGCCATACCAGGACCAGCATGTCTGGCCAATTGTACAAAAGGATGCCAACTTTCTCAACCAACTTTTGGTATTTTATTCCAGATCCCAGTCCCACCCACCATGGCTGGGTCTTCCCCCATCAGTTAGACAATATCCTGCAGGTTTGCTTCTGGCTTAACTAACTATTAATTCTCTACAAATGTGCCCAGAACTCAGACCCTCAACTGTCAAGTTGACATCTGTACCTAACTATGACAAATATCATCAAAGATCCCCAAATGCAATATTTATTGAGCACAGATATGCTTCATTCAAGCAAATCCTTTCTCAGACTTCTGCCTTTTTCACTGCTATTAGTTGTCTCTTTTAGAGGGAATTCAGAATTCTGTCTTCAAGTTTCATTCCAATGTTTTGAAAAAATTTGAACAAGTAATAAGTTATTTATATACCTTAATATACATAATGTCTAACATTTTAAAATCATATTTGTGCCACTTTAAAAGAAATTGCATCTCTTTTAATATAATTTGATAATTTTAAATGTAGCAGATTTATTCCTCAATTATTAATGTGCTATGCAAAAACTCATATTTTATTAGTTTACATGATTTGTAATGAATGATCCATAATGAATATATAGGTACATATATAAAATCATGAGTTTAAATTCTTCTGAATTATAATACTTAGAGTTCATTTTGAATCCATAATGACATTCACTACTTTTAGTCTCTATCTTAGATAATCATGACCTGCTTTTAAATGCATTCCCAATTGTTATGAATGATATAATTTAAGAAAGCATGAAAAAATTTAATTATCTTATATCTAAAGTATGTTTATATTTGAAAGCTCTCAGGGAAACATCTCCATTGTTCTTTCTACCCAAATATCTATACTGTGAAAAGTTAAAGAAAGGGCCAAAGCATGTATTCACTAATGCAGTATAATACTCCAAAAAATTTGATAAGTCAGACAAAATTTCAAATGAACTTGAGAAGAGAATCATTAGGGAATTACAACATTAATCTGGTAGTTTGGGGATCAGGGAGAGGGTGAACGGAAGGTAATCATAATGTTGTTGTATTAGATTTATCCTGCCTGAAGAAGGAGAAAGTAGAGTATGATTAGGAGGAATGTTGAAAGTATTTCAGGCAACTTGTGTAATAAATATAATGATAAAAATTGTGAACTAAAAGTGCAAAAGGAGGATATTCTGGGAACGGCATATGAACCAATATGATGGCAACACATGCAGGCTGTAGAGAAAGTTATTTTTCAGTAGAAAAAATGGAGACATATATAGGTAGTTTAATATTTCTTGTTTTGCCAGTGATTTCAAAGAATCTTACCCTGATAGTGAATCACACTCCATTCTTCTTTCATGAGATCAATCTAGGGAGTAAATACTTTGTGTATTTGCATATCTCTGGTTTGTCTTATCTTTTGTTTTGTATCAGATGTACCATGCAACAAAATCAATTCCAAATAGAGTAAGGACCTTAAAAATATTAGGCCAGAGACTATAAAAACTCCAGTTGAAAGAATAAGGAATTCCCTCAAATGGATTGGGCTAGACCTGAAGAAGTGGTTCGGGCACTAGAATCAACACTCAACAAATGGAATCTAATGAAATTGAAAAACTTCTGCTCAGCTAAAGAGATTGTAAAATAAGCAAAAAGGCAACCCACATAATAGGAGGAAAATCTTCACTAATCACTAACATCTCATAGAGCTCTATTGTCCAGAGTGTACAAAGAACTTAAAAATAAAGCACCAAGAAGATAAATAGCCTAATTAGAAAACGGGCCTCAGAAGTGAAAATAAACATTTCTAGGGATTAAATTGAGATGTCAAACAAATGTTCCACCTCCCTGGCCATCAGGAAAATGCAAATCAAAACTACCCTGAGATATGATCTCACCCTGGTCAGAATGGGGAAAATCCACAATAAAAAAAAAAAAGCTGCAAGTGATAGAGAGGATATGGAGAGAAGGGAACTCTAATGCATAGCTGGTGGGAATGCAGGCATATATAACCATTTTGGAGATCAATATGGAAATTTCTAAAAAAGTTAAGGATTGAAATGCCGTAAGACTCAGCTATACCACTACCAGAAATAATTCCCTAAAAATGCCTCAATTCACTATAGTGACAGCACATTCATGTTCATTGCAGCACTATTTACAATAGCAAAGTCATGGAAATAAACCCAGATGCCCAAAAGTTGACAAGTGGATAATGAAAATGTGGTATATTTATACAATGGAATCCTACTAAACAATCAAAAAATGAACTAATGAAATTTGCCAGGAAATGGATGGAATTAGAGGAAATTTTATTTAATGAAGTATCCCAAACACAGAAAGTTAGACACCATATGTACTCCCTAGTAGGGAGATCATAAATCCAAACCCACTTAATGACATACTCAAAGGTAAATCTACGTAATAACCACTGTAATCACAAAAGATTTTACACAGGAGGGGAGGGGGAAAGAATATCTCAAGAGATAGGACAAAAGAACACACTTCAGTAGAGAAATTAGGCAGCTGTCATGTACTACATATAAATAGAAGAGATCTGATGCAGCTCATTCTCATTTCCCTTCCTGTTCCCTGGGGACTGAACAGGTTTCATTTCCCTAGTCCGGGTGGGTATAGGGATTGGCAGTTAGATGGTAACCAACCTGCAAATGGAAACTGACCTCACTCACTGCTCTGTTCTACTCCTATTCTTTCATCTACCTTTGAGCCTTTTCTTATATTAATATCTTCATTTAAAATATCATTTATCTTTGGTTAGAAGATGACCTCAACAACCAATGAGGATGCAGCCAAGGGCAGCGAAGGAACAGCAAAACTGAAAATAACAACAAACCAAGTTCTGAATACCAAAGACCCTACAATGTTCACCCGGAACCACACCAACCAAATTTCTCCCTATCCTAAAGCTCAGGGAACCTTGCAGAAGAGGAGGCTGCAAGATTATAAAAGTGTAAAGATGAGGAGGACTAATCATTGCAACATATTCCATTCCACTTAGGACTGTAGGAGCCAGGATATAGCCACAATGGAATTGGACTTTGCCTCACCTCCACAGTGGCTGACATGCCAACAACCCCCATGTTTTAGCAGGAATCACAAGTAAGAAGACTTCAGGCAGTAGGATCCTTAAAGGCAAGGGGTTTAACAGGCATAATAGAGTTCCCAAGAAAGAGCCCCAAGTTATGCCACTGAGTCCTGCACACTCACTATTGTAGACAACTCAGAGGGAAATTCAGCTCCCACATAAACAGATGTTCTGGAGGATGGGAAGGAGAAAGCAGGAATCACCCAGTGGAGGAGGGTGAGAGAGAAGGGAGGGAGTGCAATGGGGGAAACAATAAGGGGGAAGGGATGGGAGAGGAGGAAGAAGAGGGTACCTATTGAGCTTGTATAATTATGCAAAATATAATAAAAAAGTAAATAAAAATAGAATGAATCTGAAGATCCCTAATTTCTCATGGATAAATATCATACCTTTCTATGGTTGAAGTCCAAGGTAGAAAGTATCCACAAATGGCTATTAAGTACTTGAAAATAGTGTTTCTGATTTGATAAGCTTTCTAAGAAGATGATGAACATTGAAATTTTGAGGATACTGAAAACACAATAATAAGTTTCATGAATACTTTTTGGATCATTGACTATTAGAGAAAAGATAATTTAGATAATATGGTAGACAGATTCTTAAATTTGTCATTTGCTACTTTTCAATTGTGGCTTTAGAAAAGGTAGTTTTCAGATTGGATTGGAATTACATTCTTATTCCATATACTTGTACTAATGTAAATAAGAAGTTGATCTCCCAAGTTAGCAGTGTTTGTATATCTCCACATTTATCATAATATGCCAATTATTTTTCAGAGTAGTTCTAACAATTTGCTCTCACCTGCAGTGCATAAGCATTTCAATTTGCTATGTAATCTTTCTCACAGTTTCTCTTTGCAAATTATGTTTGCTAAGTCAATGAGTGCATCCATTTATCTCCAGGATGTTGCAGTTTGCCTGCATGGTTGCTGATCAATGACCATCACATGGTTTAAGAGAACAAGAGATTTATTTTATTATGATTATCTGATTACAGTTCTCAGTCCAGCTTGAAGGGAGAGCATGCACCAACACCAGGGCCGAGGGAACTAGCCACACCATCACCATAAACGGCTGAGAGATGAACAATCCTTACTTCCCAGACCAGCATGTCTGTTCAAGTGTACAGAATGATGCCAACCCTCTCAATCAGCTCTTGGTATTTTATTCCAGGGCATAGTCCCACCCCCCATGGCCTGGACCTTCCCCATCAGCTAGACAATCTCTTGCAGGTTTGCTCTGGGCTTAACTCAACTATGAATTCTTTACAAATGTGCCCAGGGCTCAGACTCTCAACACTCAAGTTCACACCTGTGCCTAACTAAGGACATTTAAGGTGATTTATAATTTTATATACATTTTAAACGCAATTGATTTATATGATATTTAGTGTATTTGCTCTATAGCATATTCTATTATTTTTCTACATTGCACCAAATGTGTATATTTATTAATCATAAATTCATGCAGAGAATAGATTCTCTACAAATTTCTCACTTTAAAAACAGGCACATTTTTTATAATGATTATGAGGTGACTCTCCCAAAACTTCAGTTACACAAATATTCAGGGAACCCACACTACATGGTGCTACGTGTTTTCAGTTTTATATTTGCTTGATCTCTGTGTTGTAGAAATACATTTGAAATAGTTCTGATGATTTTACTTTTTCCAGAAAATTCTTAATCCTTTTACAAATAATGAATCTGTTCCTCTTCATTAAAACAGGTTAGCATAGACAGCCAGGGTTTTATTTCGCTTGCCTTGTGGCTTTAGAGATAGGGAGCAGATATTTTCTGGAGAACCTGTTTGATAGCATATTTCTTTGATAGCATTTTTAAGATGATGAATCTCTTATGAGAAAACAAAGTAATTTGGTTGTATTTACAATGAGAAAAAGAATGGATGATTTCAAGTTCCTTGAAAATTGTGCTCATACCCATCATTTATTCAATGAATTAAAATTTATCTTGTGATCATTTCCAGGTTTTGTCATCTCAACTTGGATGGTGCCCCAAAACCATTCCCACATCATTTCTCAGGCAGTTTTTTTCACACAGCCACCTGCAGTATATGATATTCTTTAGCTTTCCAGAAGTCAAATAGATGTACCATTTGCATTTATTTTTTTCCTTCTGTTTGTTTTGAAGGTATAGTTGTCAAACATTCAAAAGTTGTAAAGAATGACACCTGACACAGAAATTGGAGATCAATCAAAACTGATCCAGCAGGTTTTGTTGAAATTTGACCTATGAGATACTACGACATGTATAGTTAAGATACGTATGTTCATGCAAGAGAAGAAAAAGACTTTTCTTATAGTACAAAATTGTTTTAGGCTTTTTGTATGTCAATTTGGTAAACATGTATAAAAACACTGATAGCAGTGAATATTAATCATCTTAATTCATAATAGTTTTTACCACTACTGCATTTTATCTACGTTGAGTCAGTATTCAAGCAGTCTGGGAGTCTCATAGGGGAGAGATACGGTCAGATGTTCAGCTGACTCATATGGTACCCTGAACAGCCTGTAAATACACAAGAGAAGCTCAGTTAGACAAAAAGTAACAATAAAATTAACTTTTAAATTCTATATCCTACATTTTAAAACTACAAAATAAAAGCATTTGTTGCTAATATTTCCTTTTCAACATAATCTGTAGATCATTTTACACTTCAATGAGTTGCAAATAAAACAATAAAAACCTAGATAAATTGAGTAATTCTCATGTATAAACAGACAAAAATTTCTATGTGTTTCTTTCAGGACCTTCAAAATAGAAAAATGGGTAACAAAAGAACTCAAGATATTTTTACGTTTTTGATATAACTTATGGAAATAATCCCCTCTTTTAATTTGTTGCATCTTTTCTTTGCATATAAACAACGCTTTTCATATCAACAAGAAGTTTTTACCACTACTGCATTTTATCTATGTTGAGTCAGTTTTCAAGCAGTCTGGGAGTCTCATAGGGGAGAGATACGGTCAGATGTTCAGCTGACTCATATGGTACCCTGAACAGCCTGTAAATACACAAGAGAAGCTCTGCTAAAATTAGACTCAGTGATCTGCTTTTCAGTACTAAATTGAGATTTCTGTGTATTCTTTGCTCACATATTTTGCAGAGAGAGTTCTCTTAATAAAGACAAAAACAAATATCCTTTCATATGACTTAACATGGTTACTGGAGAGACAATATTGAGAACTTTGCAAAATTTTGGCACAAGAGATTATGAAAAACTGAAAACAAAACACAATGAAAACATACACTGGCCCAGAGCAACTAAGGAAATATAAGCTTTATTGAAAAGGAGCTAAAACTGATGTGATATAATTTGAAATGGAAAGATGTAGATGTATTTGATTTCTGGAGATTTGCTGTAATATGGTACACAAAGTTATGAATATGAAGGAAAATAATTTTAACAACAAATTGCTCAGTCATAAATAATGCCCTAAGTTGATAACCAATGCAGAACCAATTTGACATTGACCTACCTACAAATCCTGTTTTACATATATGCTTTGTAAAAGCAGATAAAGCACTATGTCTGCATATGTTTGTCCTTATCTATTTGTGTATATGTGTTTGTGTGTGCATGTAACAGATGTAAACAGCCCCATATAGAGACCAGAGGAGTTCATCTGCTTTCCTGCTCTATCATATTTCATTTTAGTTTCTTGAAATGAAAAAGGTTCTCTCACTGAATCCAGAGCTAAGCTGATAGATTGGAACCCCCCAGGGGTCCTCTATTCTAGCCATCTTGTTGCTCACACTATAGGCCCATGTGGTCACTTTTAAATTTTAAATGGGTGTTTGGATATGAACTCATGCTTCTGCAGCATATGCTCCTACATGACACCAAGCTTTCAATTCTTTGTTGATTACTACAATTTTTCTACTGATAGATCAGAGCAAGTTTCTTATAAGAGATACTCTATGAAGAAGAGACAAAACTATATCAATACTATGAACAGACTTATAAACTACAGCTTAGATTTTCTTTAAGATTTTGCAATTTTATCTTTGAAAATGTTAACATACAAGTTCTTGGATCTATACCAATATTCAGAGTATCCTTAATGTCTGTTGAAGATTTAAAAATAAGTGTCATGTGCTGTGCTATGGTAAGCAGTGTACATTTACTCTCTTATTTAACTTTCTTTTCTTTAATTTATTTATTAATCTAGATTTAGGTCTTTACCCAGCCTCCTTCCTCAATTATCTCCCTCCTTTCCCATTCACCTCATCAATACACTCTTGTCCCATCATCTGTTACCTATTTTAGTCCTGCTTTGCCCCACCCCTCATCCTTTCCCTCTGCTTGTGTCTATCACAAGACTCCCTTTGAGATGCCTGTGTGTGGGAGTTAGCTTTCAGTTGAACATTATGTGGCTCTTCAGTGGATAATGTCATAAGTGGGGAGGTTCTTCTTGCCCGATCTAGTACCTGCCCTGCAGATACACTCTGAGAGCAATTGTTTCTCCTAAGATCCTAGTTAGTCCTTGGGGGAATGTTGTTAACTCTATGATTGTTTAGATCTAGAAGTAGTCGTTCTCTTCACAGTGATTTTCTTGGTATACCAGTCCAGTTCTGTCTAGAGTGTGTTAGTCAGAGACATCTTGCCTCACCTTTAGGCTATTAGAATCTTTGTTCTTCTCTCTTCCAGGAGGATCCATGAGCCTTGGTATGGGATAGGACTTTGAAGATCTAAGTAGGGCTGAGTACTCCAAGTTTGCTGATATTTTGTACTCTGGTTTGATCAGGTTTACTGACTCACTAGTATTCCACTGTAAAACTTGGACTAAGAGTTTTCCTTATCTAAGAATTTAAAAAAGAGTGTTTACATTTAACATAGCCCCTAAAAATTTGAAATACTTTGGAATAAATCTAACCAAGGAAATAAGAGACCTGTACAATGCAAATTTTAAAACCTTAAAGAAAGAAATCACAGAACTCACCAGAAAGTAGAAAAATTTCTAATGCTCCTGGACAGACATAATTAATATCATGAAAATGACCATCTTACCAAAGCAATGTAGATATTCAATACTATACCAATCAAAATTCCAAAGCAATTCTTTATAGAAATTGACCAAAAAATCTCTAAATTCATATGGAAGCACGGAAGGCCCAGGACAGCAAACTTCATCGTCTGTAACAATAACACTGATGGAGGTATCACAGATCAATGGATCAGGATTTAAGACCCAGACATATGTCCATATACTTACAGTTATCTGGTTTTTGATATAAAGGCCCAGAAAATTCAATTGAAAAAGAAAAGCACTTTCAAAAAATGGTGCTGGCAAAACTGTTTATCCACTTGTATAAGATTTAAACTGGACATACAATACTTGTCAATATGCACAAAAATAAACTCCAAATGATGTTCGCAGGGATAGGAAGGAGGAATGGGGAGAAACAAAGAGAGGAGGAAGGAAAGAGTGGGTGAAAGGAAGGAGAGAAGGGGAGAGAGTGCAATGAGGGAGCAACTTCAGAAGGGAGGAGGGAGAAAGAGGACGGGAGTACTTATTGAGTTTGTATGATTAGGAAAAGAAAGTGGGAGAAAAAAGTACCAACTCCAAATGTATCAAGAATCTTAATATTAGGTCAGAGACTATAAAACCCTTAATAGAAAGAATATGGAATAACCTCAAGCTAATCAGGCTCTGGTAACCATTTCTAAACTGAACCCCCAATAGCTGAGGCACTAGAATCCACACTCAACAAATGAGATATTATGAAATTAAAGAGCTTCTGCACAGCTAAAGAGATTGTAAAGTTAGCAAATGACAATCTACAGAATGGAAGAAAGTCTTCACTAACCACATATCTGATAGCGGTCTATTATCCAGAGTGAACAAGAACTTAAAAAGTTAAACACCAAGGAGGTAAATATCCCAATTTGAAAATATGCCACAGAACTTAAAAGAAACTTTTCCAGCGTACAAAAACTCAGATGTCCCTATCCTTTCAACTAAGGTTTTTATAGTCTATGACCTAATATTGAGTTCTCCCCCAAGCTGATTGGACTAAGCCAACAGTTACTACAAAGAAATCCAATAGCATAGTCACTAGAACCAACATGCAACAAATGGGATCTTATGAAATTAAAGACCTTCTGTTCAGACAAAGAGATTGTAAACCAAGAAAAAAGGAAAACCACAGAATGGGAGAAAAACTTCAATAACCACATATCTGATAGAACCTATATTGTGGCCCAATTAAATAAATGGCCCAGTTAAAAAATGGGCCTGGGAAGTGAAAAGAAACTTTCCAGGGACAAAATTGAAATGTCTAACAAATATCTTAAAAAATGCTCCACATCCTTAGCCATCAGGGAAATGCAAATCAGAACCTCCCTGAGATATCATCACAACTGGTCAGGATGGCAAAAATCCACAATACAGACACCACCAAATGCTGTAGAGGATGTGGATACATTGCTGGTGGGAATGCAGGCTTATGCAATCAGTCTGGTGATTTTTAAAAAAGTTAAAGATTGAAATGCAGTATGATCCTGCTCTACCACTTCTGGGAATGATTCCCCATCAAGAAAAAATTCACCTCAGTGACACAAGCACAACCATGTTCATATCAGCATTATTTACAATAGCAAAGTCATAGAACCAACCAAAATGTCCAACAGTTGACGAGTGGATAAAGAAAATGTGGTACATTTATACAATGGAATACTACTCAGCTATCAAAAAAGATGAATTAATGAAGTTTGCTAGGAAATGGATGGAATTAGAAAAAAATTATATTGAGTGAAGTATCCCAGACACAGAAAATAAAGCACAGTATGTACTCCTTAACAGGTGGATCCTAGTACCAAACCCACTTACTGATGTATTCAAAGATAAATCTCTGTAATATCTATAGTAATTGAAAAGATTATAAACAGGAGGGGAGGAGAAGGCAGGCCCCCCAGAAATAAGGAGATAGGGTATCATGTTACAGTAGTGAAAATAGGTCACCATCAGGTATTGCAAGTAAGTAGTGAGACATCTGGTTAAGCTCACTCACTTTTTTTCCTGGTCACTTGTGTCTGAGGGGGTTTGATCTCACCAATCAGGGAGGGTATAGAGTCCGGCAGATAGATGGTAATCATCCTGCAAATGGTAGACTGACCCCCCTCACTGCAGTCTCCTATTCCTATTCCATATAACTTTGAATTTACTCTTACAGTAAGATTCCATCTTATCTCTGGCTAGGAGGTGACCTCCAATACTAATCAGGATGGAGCAGTGCAGGAACAGCAAAATTGAAAACAACAACAACAGAGAACATCAGAGACCCTACATTAATCACCTGAAACCAGACCAGCCAAATCTCTCCCCATCCTAAAGCTCAGAAAATTTGTGGAAGAGGGGGCAGTAAGATTGTAAGAGCCTAAATATTGCGAGGAGCAATGATGTGCAAGATGCTCCATGCAAGTTAAGGTCGCAGTAGCCATAATCAGACTTTGCATGACCTGCTCAATGACTGACATGTCAATGACCCCCAAAGTCTAGCATGGATCACAGGCACTAGGACCCTTAGAGGCAAGGGATTAACAGTCACAATAGTGTTCCCATATTAAAGGGGAGCACAAGAAAGTCTTCTGGGAAATGCCACTGAGTCTTTATACCTCACTAAGGTAGAGGATGAAGAGGAAAGTTTAACATTCACACTAAATGACTAAATGATGCTCCAGGGAATGGGAGAGAGGGAGAGGAGGGCACTGGGAGAAAGGGAGGGAGGGGGACAAAAGGAAGAGAAAAAGTGGGGGAGGGTACAAGGGGGACTGGGGAAGGGTGGAGGGAGGGAGGGGACCAGGATACCTATTAAGCTTGTATGATTGGGAAAAAAATAAAAAATAAAAGTAAGCATGAATAAAAAAACTTAGATGTCAAACAAATACCTTAAAATATGTTGAATGTCCCAAGCCATCAAAGAAATGCAAATCAAAACTATCCTGAGATATCTTCCCATCAAGATTGGACTGACGAAAAAATCACAATACAAAAAGTTTTGGAGAAGGTGTGAGGAGAAGGGAACTCCATACATTGCTGGTGGAAATGTAGGCTTGTATTACTGCTCTGCAGATCAGTATGGTGATTTCTAAAAAAGTTAAGGATAGAAATGCCATATCACCCTGCTGTACCATCACTGGAAATATTCCCTAAAAAGTCATCATTTCACTATAGTGATACAAGTACATCCATGTTCATTGCAGCACTACTTATAATAGCAAAGTCATGAACTCAACTCATATGCCCAACATTTGATGAATAATGAAAATGTTGTATATTTATATAATGCAATGCTATTCAACCAACAAAAATCTATTAATGAAATTTGCCAGAAAATAGATCGAATTAGAAAAATTATACTGTGTAAAATATCACAGGCACAGAAAATTTGACACTGAATGCCCTCCCTTATATTGTGGATTCTCAGTCCAAACTCTCTTAATGACATACATAAAGACAAATGTCTGTAACACCTATTATAACCACAAATGATTACAACAAGGAGGGAAGGGGAAGAAGACCTCAAAAGACAGGAGACAAAAGAGAAATTAGGCTATGATCACGTATAGCTTGTAAGTTGTGGGACATCTGATAGAGCTCTCTCTCTCACTTCCTTTCCTATTCATTTGGGATTATATGGGTTTGAAGAGCTGGACATGTCTCCCTAATCATGGAAGGGATGGGGACTGGCAGTTAGCGGTTAGCCAACTGGCATCTGGAAGACTTACCCCACTCCCTACTGTGCCCTATTCCTATTTTTTCTACCTTTAAGCCTCTTCTTATACTTAGACATTTTTTAAGCACTCTTTTATCTTTAGTTAGGAAAAGACTCCAATACCCAAAGAGGATGCAGCCAAGTGCAGGAACTGCAAAACTGAAAACAACAGCAAACCTAAACTTAGAATAACAATCACCTTACAATGTTCACCTGGAAACAGACCAGCCAAATCTCTCCCCATTCTAAAGCTCAGGGAACCTTGTGGAAGAGGAGACTGCAAGTTTAGAAGAACCTAAAGATGGGGAAGTCCATGGTTGGACAAGATACCACACTCAAGTCTGAGTTGTGGCAGGCAGGATCTCACTGCAATGTGATTGTCATATTGCACAATGGTTGTCATAACAATGAGCCCCCATGAAGTAGCCTGTATCTCAGGGGAGATGGTTTCAGGCTGTAGAATCCTTAAAGACAAGGGATAGACATATGTAACAGAGTTCCTATATTAGTGGACAGCTTAAGAAGGGGCCCAAAGTTCTGAAACCTCACTGGTGTAGATTACTCAGAGGGAACTTCAAGGCCTATATGAAATTCTGGAAGCTAGGAATAAAAGGTGGGAAACATTAAGAGGGAAGGGAGGGAGAAAACAGGGAAGGGACAGAGAGAGTGATGGGAGGGATAGAAAGGAGGAGGGGAGGAAGAAGGTGAAGAGAGAAGGAAAGAGGTGATGGTAACTGCCCATTTAGTTTGTATAACTAGGTAAAAATAAAATTATTTTAAAAAGCGTTTAGATGGTATTTTATTATCAATCTTTCAACACTAGGATACCTGTTTCAGTCTATTTACTTTCCTCCTACCATTATTTGGATAGGTTTCTGGTATCAGGCATTATTTCCCTGAACATTATGGAGATTAAACCCCATTCACTGAGTATTTGTTCTCCATGGGTCTTATATGCTTCCGTTGCTCTCATATATTCTTCTCACTAGAGATATAGTGGTTTACAATGTTCACTACTAGGTTAGGCCCTTATTCTTTTTTTCCCTAGAGCTACTTGACTCTGTTTTTGTTTTTGTTTTTTTCTTCCCTTCTTGCTTATCAAGACTTATACTTTACTTCCCTTCCCTTTTGGGCTTTTCCCCCATAGTGACCTTATTTATCTATTTACCTGTGTTCCATTTGAGGGCTTAGTACTAGGTTCCACTAATGAGGGAGAATATGCTATTTCTGCCTTTCAGTGCTTCAGATACTTCACTCAGTATTATTATTCCAATTCCATACATTTACCAGCAAATTTCATTAATTATTTTTCCTTAATAGGTGAATAGTATTCCAATGTGCACATAGGTACCACATTTTCATTAATAATTCTATTGTTGGGCATATAGGCTATTCTATGACTGCTATTGTGAATACAGCTTCAGTGAACATTGATGTACACTTATTCTTATAGTAAGATGAAGAATTCTTTTGGAATTTTCCAAGGTGTGGTACAGATGAGTCATAACATTTCAATTTTTAGCATATTTTTAATTTTTTATTATTATTTCCGCTCATACAAACTTAGTAGGTACACCGGTTCCCTCCCTGCCTCCTCCTCCCCCCAACTCCCCTGCTCCCCCTTCCCTTACCCCTCCCTCCCCATCCCCCATTGCCTCCCCCCCAATCCCCGGAGAATCCTTTAATGTGCATGCCAGAATCTTCTCTGGGCCCTCCTCTTTGATGACATACAAAGACCCAGTGGCATTTCCCTGAACCCTTTCCTGTGTTCCCCTTAAGCGTAGGAACACTACTGTGCCTGTCAATCCCTTGCCTCCAAAGATCTTGGTGCCTTTAGCAGATGCTAGACTTTGTGAGGTCAATAGTGTGTTGGACATTGCGCAGGGCATGCAAAGTCCAATTATGATTGCTTCAGCCCTAACTTATGTGGAGTATCTTGCATATCATTGCTCCTCCCATCCTTGTGCTCTTACAATCTTACTGACCCCTCTTCCACAAATTTCCCTGAGCTTCAGGATGGGGAGAGATTAGGCTGGCCTAGTTCTAGGTGATTGATATAGAGTCTCTGAAGTTCTGGATAGTGTTTTGTTGATTTTCTTTTGCAGTTTTGCTGCTCCTGCAATGATCATTTACAATTGAGGGGGTATGATTTCACCAGAAGGGGAGGGCATATAGTCTGGCAGATAAAAAGTAACCGTTTTACAAATGGGTGATTGACCCCTCCCTCACTTCAGTTTCCTACTTTTATTACATCTACCTTTGAATACACTCTTATAACAAGACTCTAGTTTAGCAGCTTTTAATCTCTGGCCAGGGGATGACATACAATATCCATCAGGATGGAGTGAAATTTTTAGCATTTTTAGCAACTTCCATACTAATCTCCAGAGCAATTTTAAAAGTTTATATTTTGTGGGGGCCTTGGTCTAGGTGACTTCAATCTGGCAAGCTTAGACAAAGATCTTTTGATGGAGCAAGTCAGGAGGGCATAGCACAGGATGTTTTGAAGAAATATCACTACATACAGCCTGTGTGCTGGCTTGACCTTTAAGGTGATTGGTTGCCTGTTTCCCTGCCCTAGAATTCCCCTTACTGTTTCTGCTTAATAGGACGGCTGTGGATTTGCAATAAACGAGTTCCTGCTTGACTAGGCTTCCTGTCTTGTCTGATAGTCCTCGGGATGGAGGGCTGGGAGCAGGTAGACAGTACACTCACCTTTCCGAGATTCCCCTTGTGGAGGACCCACGGACCGCCTGCAGGATGGAGCTGAGATCCCCAGGGACCCCCACAATATTTCCAACAGTAATGTATGCATATTCTCTTCTTTCCACATCTTCTCCAGCATTTATTGTTGTATGTATTTTCGATTTTAGCCAATATGACAAGGGTGAGATGATATTTCAGGGTGGTTTTGATTTGCATTTCCCTAATGGATAGAGAGGTGGAACATTTTTAATGGTATTTATTAGATATTTTAATTTCATGCTTGGAGAAGCATAGATTAAGGTCTGATATGGAGATACCTTTAGCTGAGATTTTATTACTCAGGATTGCTTTTACTATCCTGGGCCTTTTGTGCTTCCACATGAATTTTGAGAGTAATTTTTCAATTTCTGTAATGAATTATGTAGAGATTTTGGTTGGATTTGCACTGATTTTATATACTGAATTTGGTAAAATGGCCATTTTTATGTTAATTCTATTGATACAAGAACATGGGAGGTCTTTCCACTTTCTGGTGTCTTCTGTAATTTCATTCCTTAAACTTTGAAACTTTTCATTATATAGGTCTCTTGTATTCTGCTTAGATTTATACCAAGTTACATCATTTCTTAGGAGCTTATTGTAAATGGAATTGTTTGTCTTAGGACTTTCTTTCTTTTTTCATCCTTGGTTTATAAGAAAGCCACTGATATTTTGAACATTACTTTTGGAACCTGGAACTCTATTGAATTTATTTATTAGTTTCCAGAGTGTCCTGTTGGAGATTTATGTTTTTTCAGGTATAGAAACATGTCATCGGCAAATAGGAATATTGTGACTTCTTTTCTTATTTGTATAACTTTTAACTCCCTTTATTTTATTGCTATACCTGTCTTGAAGTACAATACAGAAGTGGTGAGAGTAATCAGTCTTGCCTAGTTCCTGATCAAAGTGAGAATGTTGTAATTTTCTGAACATTTATAATGACCCTTTCTATAGGATTGTTGTATATGGCTTTTATTATTCAGTTGTAAGTTACTTCCATCTGTATTTTCTCCAGGACTTTTATCATAAAGAAGTGTTAGTTTTTGTAAAAAGTTTGTCTGCATCCATTGAGAAAACCTTGCAATTTTGGTACTTGCATTTGTTTATATGATGCATATATAATTAATGTTATATATTGCATATATATGTATGTCTGGAATAAACCCTACCTGGTGATTTAACCAAATGATTTTTTGATATTTTAAAATCTGTTTTTCTAAGATTTTGCTTAAGATCTTTATGTTTTTGTTCATCAACAAATGGTCTACAGTATTCTTTTTTGTGTATGTCTCTATTTGGTTTTGGCATCAGTGTAATATTAGCTTCATAGAAAGGGTTTAGAAGTGTTCCTATGCTATTTTGTGGAATATCTTCAGTAGTGATGTTAGTTGTTCTTTAAATGGTGTCTGGTAGAATTCTGCACTGAATCTATCAAACTCTGAACTTTTTTCTGGGAAAATTTGTAATTAACTCATTTTTTAACTTTAGTTATCTAGTGTGTGTGTGTGTGTGTGAGAGAGAGAGAGAGTGTGTGTGTGTGTGTATGTGTGTGTGTGTGTGTGTGTGTGTGTGTGTGTGTGTGAACCAGAGAGGGAGGAGAGCACTACGTGTCCCTGTGGAGGGCCAAAAGTGACTTCAGTAATCATCCTGGATTGTTTCTACCTTCTCTTTGCTTTATTCTGGAATTTCCCAGGGTTTGCCCACAAGGATCATATGTGATGGCTGCTGAGCTTTCTGCCTGGCATTTTTACATTGGACCTGGGAACCAAACTCAGGAATTTCTGTTTGCAAGACAGTTTGCAAACAGAGAGTCATCTCTCCAGACTATAATTAATTTTTTAACTTTGTCATTTGTTATAGTATTGTTTAAAAATGCAGATAATGCTGATACAATTTTGGTAAGCTATGCATACTCATAAATTCATCTATTTCTTTCTGCTTGTCAAATTTCATGTTTTTTAAAGTATGACCTTAAGATTCTTTGAATTTCCTTAATAGCAATTGTGATAATCCCATATTCATCTCTAATTTAATTAATTTGGATTTTTATCTCTTTAGTTTTCCTTAATTTAACTAAGACATTATCAATTTTGTTGATTTTTCAAAGAACCAACTCTTTGTTTGGATGATTCTTTGTATTGGTTTCTTTATCTTAATTTCACATATTTCTCCCCTGATTTTACTAATCTATGCTTTGGGGATTAGAATTTTCTAGTTTCTTTAAAACTTTAAACTTCATGGTTAAATTATTTCCTTGTGATGCCTCCATTTTTCTGATGTAGACATTGAGTGTTGTAAATATTTCTCTGAGAATAGCTTTCATTTTGTCCCAAGAAATGTTGTTATAGTGTGTTCTCATTATCATTCAGTTCTAGGAATTTTCAGATTACTTGTTCAGTGTCATAGTGTTTAACTTCAAAAAGTTTTTGTATTTTCTGTCATTTACCTTGTTATTGATATCTAGCTTTGTTTCATGATGGTCCAATAAAATACAGCATGCAATTTCAAATTCCTGTGTATGTTGGAGGCATGCATTGTGGCTTAATACATGATCTATTTTGAAGGAAGTTCCATAGACTGCTGAAAACAATGTTAATCTCAGTGTTAAAATGGAAGGTTCAGTGGAGGTTAGTCAGATCCATTTGGTTTATGGATTGATTCAGCTCCAGTGTTCATATGTTCAATTTTTTGCTTTTTGACCTATCCATTGGTAAGAATGTGTTGTTGAAATCTCCTATGATTATCATGTTTAGGTTGACTTATTGTTGTAGACATTGCAGTGTTTGCTTAATGAATATGGGAGAGGCAATATTGGGTGCATATGAGTTCAGAATTGTAAAGTCTTCTCGATGGATTGTTCCTTTGACAGATATGTAGTGTTTTTCTATGTCTCTTATTACTTGTTTTCATTTCCAGTCTATTTTGTCAGATATTAGAATCATTACTCCTACTTCTGTGTTCCATTAGCTTGGATTACTTTGACCAGCCTTTTACCTTGAGTTTATGCCTATTTTTCACGGTGAGATGTTTTCTTGAAGGCAGCAGATTTATGGTTTGTGATATTTAATCCATGTTTATACCTGTATTTCTTTATTGTACATTTAAGTCTATTGACAGATGTAGTTTTAATTGAGAAATGTTTGCTGATTTCTGGCATTTTTCTGAGTTTTGTAGGTTCTGTATGCATATTTCTTTGAATATTTTTCCTAGTATCTTCTGTAGGTATCCTTTGGTCATACAGTCCTTCAATTTTTCTTTACAGTGGAAAATTTTTCTTTCATCTGCAGTCATTACTGATTTTTTGATGGATATAGCAGCTTGAGTAAGCACTGTGATAATTCATAACTAGAAGTACATCTCTTGAAGCTTTTCTGGCCTTTACTGATTCTACTAGGGGGAAATGAGTTGTTATTTCAATAAACTTATTTTTAATGAGGTTTAGTTTTTCTCTTGAAGCACTCAAATCATTCTCTTTCTCTTGTATATGTGGCATTTTTACTACTATTTGTTGTTACTACTGTTTGATTATATATGATTGGTGTGTAATATGCCTCTTATACTTGGATGTGGATCTGATGAGGAAATTTTTCATTTATTAAGTGTGAAAAAGGTCTTCTTTTGTAGTTGTTTGGCTTTCTTGTTCTGGGGTTATATGAAATGACAAGTTTAGCTTATATAAATGTCATATAGCTCTGGAATATTCCTCTCAAGCATTTTTAGGTTTTTCAGTCTCTTTCATTGAACAATTTTTGTTCCATAATTTTGCTTTCTGATTTTCTATATTCTTCATTTTGTTGAGAATCTGTTATTTTGGATTGTACCTAGCTTGTTTTTAATTTCAAGTTCAATTTCAGCATATTTTTTCAACTGCTCCATACTTAATTTTGTTTCTTCAACTTCCTTTTTCCTATCACCCAAATGCTTTTTATTTTCCTCTGCATGTTTGCTTATGCAATTATTCAAATCTTCTTAGAGTTCCTCTTGCATTTCTTTGATTGTAATAATAATAAAGCTTTGAAGTTCATTATCTTGGTTCTTGATTCCTTGGCTAATATACAAGAAGTTTTTCCATTTGAAATCTGTAACCATTGGGTAAATAATTTTGTAGGAGACTTTATATGTTCTGGTTTCTGTTATATTTTGTGGCTTTACAGTTTTTGTGTTTGGTCTCTGGTTTCTTTCTTTGGTATGTTTTTTGACTCTTTTGAGTCAAATAGAATTTGCACATTTAGACAGTTGTGACAGTTTTTTCTGTGTGAAAAAGATCAGTCTAGCTTTGCTTAGTACTTTTTTGTGGGTAAGGTTTTGTAGTGCTCAAGGAGTATGGAGTTTGGGGTGATGAGTTATAAGTATTGGTCTACTCTTAGTCGAGAGGTTGAAGATCATTTGTCAGTCTTTCTTCATTGAGGTTTTGGGTTAAGTATCAATACAGCTTTAAGAGGACAAAGTAGGGTGAGAATAGTAGCCATGATTTGGAGTTGAGTGGAATATCTGCTTTTAGATTATTAGGGATAAGTGAGGGTGAATAGTTAAGACTCTGCAGTAGTGGGTGTATGATGCTTCATGTATGCTGTCTAAATATCTTAAGTTATAGTGATTTTCATTTGAAATTGAAAGGAAATTAAAATTAGTGACTTATTTTAGGCTTAGTTGTGAAGATTCTGTTTTGTTGAATGGTGAGATTCTTGGGTTCCTTAGTGTAGGGATTTGTTCTAATAGTATTTGTACTGTGGTTTCTTTGGTCTCTATTAAATCTGATATGCTGGATGTGAGGCAGTAGCTAAGGCTAGCTGGGGAAAGGGCTATTTATTTATTTATTGGTGTGTATGTATGTGTGTGTGTGTGTGTGTGTGTGTGTGTCAGAAGGAGCTGTGTATCCACATAGGGAACCAAGGATGACTTCTGAGAATCATCTTGGATTGTTCCTTTTTGCTTTGTTGTGGAATGCCCAGACTCCTCCCACTAGAATCAGAAATAGCAGCTGATGCCATTTCTGTCTGGAGTTTTCTTGAGACATGAGAACTGAACTCAGGACTTTCTTTTTGCGAGGCAGAGTGTTAACCCCTGAACCATCTCTTATTTTTAATTATTTAATAATGATTCATAATTTAAAAGAAATTTCCCTATTTAGTCCAGATTCATTTGGAACAGAATAAATATGGAACCCAATTATACAATGAGAGCAGGAACATTATAGAACAGTGTGAACAGATGAGGTAGAAGGGTTCTACATGAGCTATAGGACTAGTCTGATTCCTGGGTAAACAAAACTCAGGTATACCTTAGTTATCCACAGCAGTTAACAGAGATCTTTGTTTTCCTGTCATCCTGTAATCAAAGGTTAATGACTTCAGCAATACTCATATTTCTGCTGTGGGAAAAAGTCATCAATGATATTTCCAAGCTTTGACCTTGCATTTCTGTAATATTAACCTGCCAGAAAGATACATCCATTAATTAAATAGTGACACAACTGTTATGAATAAAACCACCCGTTTTCTGGTTAAGTTTTATATCTAATCCAAATAATTGAACACATGACCTATATGATAACTTGGTCAAAAAACCTACTGGTGACAATATAATGTCAAAATCTAAAGTAAGAAAGAACAATTCATGTTTAGCTAAATGGACATTGAGCCAAAATCCCTCCTAAAATTTATATTTATATTTATATTAAATGTATATTTATAGCCACAGACTAGTCCTGCATGGCACTATATCAGAGAAGTCTCTTTTTGTAGAGAATGTTGATCAATTCAGAGAATTCAAAAGAGTCAGTGTGCTGAGTATGTGTAATTACTGAGTGTTGAACATAAAAGAAATATCTATTATATTTTGCTGTCTACAAGGCCCAGTAAAAGTCATGGAAGACTTTTAGCTATTGCTGTAGAGAGCACCCAAAGTCAAGTAACTTAAGGAAGAAAGGGAGATTTATTCAGCTTAGGGCTCCAGAGGGAAGGTACAGTCAATGCAGAGGTGGCATGGCTGGCTGGCCAAAGCTGGAGGAGGCTAAGTCACTGCAGAGATCTTGGAAGCTGAGAGCTGCAAAACTGCTTGCTGCAAAGGCAGACTTCTCTTGGAGGTAGGGTGGGACTAATCCACCTCAAGGCCCAGCCCTTGTGACTGCCTTCCTCCAGCAAGGCTCCACCTCTCAAGGAGTCATGACCTTGCCAAACACATGAGACTATGGGAGACACATTTCAAACCATGACATTGAGCTTTTAAAGCAGAGTGAAGAGAAAGATGTCATGAAATTCTATGTTTGGTTATGATATAACTGTTGTAAACATGAGTGTACAGGTGTGACTATACAAGAGTGAACAAGACCTCCAAAGACAAAGAAGAAAAGAGAGAGAAACAGAAGGAAGTGTATTAATTGTGAAAAAAAGGTTCAGCAAGAGTTGGAAAAGGAAAAGGAAGGAAGATAATAATGATTGAATGTGGTCATGATACACATGAAGGAGTAAATGTATGCCACATATGTGTGCAAAACTTTACAAACAAATTTTAAAAAAGAAGAAATGGAGTTTTACTTATAATTATTTTTCAACATTGTAAAATTTCTAAAATTGGACAATTTACATAAAACATGAAATAACCAAAAATAACAGCACCTAATCTAGAAAATTTTGAGGAACCATAGTCTTTCCAGCAATTAGAAGAAAGAAATACTTGCACTGGGAACAATGGATAGATAATAAAATACTGAAGGCATAGACAGTAGGAAGTTTGCTTTCTGGAGATTGAGGTTATGTTTTTCTTTTCAGTATTATGTAATTTCACCTAAAGTAAAGCTGTCATATTACCAAGACTAGAAGATCCAAACCAACAAAAAAATGCCAATCCACCTGTGAAGTGACCAAAGGATTACAGGGTCTCATTTGACAGTCCAAGAAAGAAATGATCACAGAGTCAGAGAGAGTACAAAAGAGTTCCAACCATTGTTTGATAAACAATTTCAACCATTGTTTGAGAAATATTTGTAAGAGTAGGGTAGCAATGATACAGGAAACAAAATTATTTGAGACATGCTATAAGAAGAAATGGATGTGCTTCCAACCTTGATTCTGAAATTTTCTAAGAGGTGTCCAGAAAGGTGTTCTTGAGCAAAAGGATGTGAAGGAAAGAATTGATGAGCAGAAGCTTATATCAGGAAAGTGCTTCAACTTCAAGGCCACCATCACTGATGTTAACACCTTCATACTCCTCTGGGTTATCAAGTATTCCAAATGCATCTGTCTACATTGTCTACTGAGAGATATATGATAGCTAGTAAGTGCATGGGGAAACATTAAGACTACAAATGGTGATATATATAAGAGACCTGCATAGGTAGCTTAGACTTCATCTAAAGTAAATATCACACACTACTAAACAAATAAAAGCCATTTAAAATTATAATCAAGAAAAGTCAAAATATGCCCAGAATTATTTATCTTTTTTCATTATGTAGACAGATATTTGATTAAATTGAAATATCACTCAGCATGTGATACACAAATTTCATAATTTTAATAGAAGTTTGGTTGGGGCCAATAAAGAAGACAAATAATTTATTTGCTCCATCTGTATAAAATGTTGTAAATTAAATTGGGATATGTATTGGATGAAAGACAATCTTGTGAATAAATAAACTATTTAAGAAAATTGGATATTCACATGCAAATTAATGAAACTAGACTACCTATCACAGGAATAAAAATTACATTGAAATAGGTTGACAAATTAAATGACGGATATGCATCTATGTAAGCAGTAAGATAGTCCCAGGTGATCTGTGCACCCCACTAGCCACTCTGCCTTTCTGCCCTGTACCACCTGGACCAGGGAGGACCTCTGCTCCTTAGTTAAGGACCTTAGACCATGCCAAGACCCCAGGTCTTTTGTGCACCAAACCAGCAGGCAGTCTGCCCATCCAGCACTGCGGAAGGCCTCTAGGCCATGCCCCAGGTTATCAGAGTGCCACACTAGTCACTATGCTTTTTTGCCCTGGACCCCTGACCAGGGTGACTCCTTGCTCCTCAGAATTTAACAGCGTCCAGAGAAAACCCAAGCAAAGTTCTAAAACAAACTTCATTCATCTGAAGTCCTCTAAACTCATCACATCACATGGGAGAGAATCTTCACATCCGGCTCAAAGATAAGTAAACCCTTTTTACCATGCTGTTCCTCTCAACTATTAGTAACTGTAGTTTAACAATTCCATATAGCCACCCAAAACCCATACAACTCCAGGGACTATACCATTGATCCTCACATATCACCAAGGAAGTAGCCTAAAAAGTACATATTATACCAATTAAAATTCCAAAGCAATTCTTTAAAGAAATTGACCAAACAATCTCAAAATTCATATGGAAGCACAAGAGGCCCAGGAGAGCAAAAACAATCCTGAGTAACAAAAACACTGCTGGAGGTATCGCCAAACCAAACCTTGTAGTCTATACTACAAATCCATAGTTGCAAAAACAGGCTGGTACTGGCTCCAAAATAGATAAACAGATCAATGGATAAGGGTTGAAGACACAGATATAAGCCCACACAATTACAGGGGCCCAAAAAATTCAATGGAAAAAGAACAGCATCTTCAACAAATGGTGCTGGTAAAACTGGATGTCCACATGCGGAAGACTACTACTGGACTTGTACTTGTCACCATGCACAAAAATTAATTCCACATGGATCAAGGCCCTCAATATTAGGTCAGAAACTATAAACACCCTATTTGAAAGTGTAGGGAGTTCTCTAGAGCCGATTGGGCTAGGCCAACAGTTCCTAAACAGAAATCTAATAGCACAGTCACTAGAACCAACACTCAACAAATGGGATCTTGTGAAATTAAAGAGCTTCTATTCAGAAAAAGAGATTGTAATCTGAGCAGAAAGGCAACCTACAGAATGGGAGAAAATCTTCACTAATCACATGTCTGAAAGAGCTCTATTATCTACTGTGCAAAAAGAACTTAAAAAACTAAACACCAAGGAAATAAACGGCTCAATTAAAAAATGGGCCAGGGAACTCACAAGAAATTTTTCCAGGGATGAAATGAAATGTCTAACAAATATCTTAAAAAATGCTCCACATCCTTAGCCATCAGGAAAATGCAAATAAAAACTTCTCTGAGATATCATCTCACCCTGGTCAGGATGGCAAAAATCTAGAATATAAACACCACTAAATGCTGGAGAGGATGTCTTGAGAGAAGAGAACTCCTACATTGCTGGTGGGAATGCAGGCTCATACAACCACTCTGGAGAGCCATCTGGGGATTCTTAAAGAAGTTAAAGATTGAAATGCCATATAATCCTGCTATTCCACTTTTGAGAATAACCCCACATACAGCAAAAATTCACCTCGATAGCACAAGCATGACCATGTTCATGGCAGCACTGTTTACAATAGCAAAGTCATGGAACCAACCCAAATGTCCGACAGTGGATGAGTGGATGAGGAAAATGTGGTACATTTATACAATAGAATGCTACTCAGACATCAAAAAAGATGAATTAGTGAAATATGCTGGGAAATGGATGGAATTAGAAAAAAATGTATTGAGTGAAGTATCACAGACACAGAATGTTAGACACCATATCCTGATAGGTGGATCCTAGTACCTAAAGATGGGGGGACCAACATTATGCCAGGTGCTCCACACAAGTTAGGGCTGAAGTAGCCATAATCCAACTTTGCATGACCTGCACTATGACTAGCATTTATCACAGGCAGTGGGATCCTTAGAGGCAAGGGATTAACAGTCATGGCAGTTTTCCCATACTAATGGGGAGCCCAAGAAAAGGGTCCTGGCTATGCCACTGAGTCATTATACCTCACTAGGGTGAAGAACTCAGAGGAAGGTTTGGCATTCACAGAAAAGGATGCTCCAGAGTATGTGAGAGGGGAAGAGAGAGGCACTGGGAGAAAAGAGATCCATGAAAGGAAGAAGGAAAGGGGGAGGGTGCAAGGGGGACTGGGGAGGGGTGAAGGAAGGGAGAATACTGGGTGCTATTGAGCTTGTATGATTGGGGAAAAATTTAAGAAAGAAAGAAAGAGAGAGAGAGAGAAAGAAAGAAAGAAAGAAAGAAAGAAAGAAAGAAAGAAAGAAAGAAAGAAAGAAAGAAAGAAAGAAAGAAAGAAAGAAAGAAAGAAAGAAAGAAAGAAAGAAAGAGCAGTAAGAAAAAAAATAGAGGGAATGCTTTTTGCATAAGGAATTTAGACCTGGATCTCAGATACAGGAAACATAAACAAAATCTAGGTAAAGAACATAGTAACACAATCAAATTGTGTACAGCAATGATATTGTCAACATAATGAAGATACATCGTGAAGCTAGAGAAAATGCTAATAATGTATTAATAAATATCTAATAGATGGTTGATATTCTGAATATACAAGGATTTCCAAAACTCAAGAGCATAATCACAGGTAATCCCACAAATGAGGAATGAATTTAAAAAGAAAAATTTAAAATAACAAATAACTAATGTATACATGGAGTAAATGTTCAACATCCCTGATCATCAAGGAAATGAAAATAAAATGATTTTGACCTCATTAAAATAAGAATGTCAGTTACCAAAAGGTCTAAAGATAATGCTGATGAGAAAGTGTAGAAAAAGGAGCTAATGAATATTTGTTTGTAGAAATTAGTACATCCATTGAGAAAAATGGTACTGTTTCCTCATTAAAAGTAGGGCTGGAGGGATGGCTCAGGGGTTAAAACTTTGTCTCATAAGCAGAAGGTTCTGAGTTGAGATCTCAGGACCCATGTAAAAATACTAGGCAGAAACCCTAAAGGCCTGCAGTTCTGACCCTGGTGGGCAGAGCCTGGGAAATCCCAGAGGGAAGTAAAAAGGAGGTAGAAGCAATCCAGAATTATTAATGATGTGTTTTCAGTTATGGTGGGAGAAAAATTTGTCTTATAAACTATAATCAGTATAAAGAACCATATGTAGTCATGTTTAGTGTTCAAAATGCTCCTGTTTGTGCTTGGATAGCAGCCCTTTTTTAATATGCACAACAACATTTGATGCATTATGCCTGAACCAATATTTCCATCAAAAATATGTACAAAGAAGAGAACTAATATAATGTCTTAGTAATAATAACACATATTATTGTTACATAAAAGGGCATTGAAGCATTAATATACTTTGCTACTTTCAAATTAATGTGTTTTTCTACTCTTATTTATATATTCTAAATGAAGTTAAGTTCATTGTTGCCAAGAAAGTATGACAATGTAATATAAAGTAGTGCAATATTCAACATTGTTCTTTGAATTATGTTAACGTGGAGTGAGATTAAAACCACAATTAATATACATGAAGTAAACAAACTGTCATAAAAATGTAAATTCATGAACATTAGGGGTTTTCTGTAGAATATATCTACTTGTACTTAAAGTTCAAACTCATAAATACCAGGTTTATTTAAAATATGCATGTATATAATACATTTAAAAACTTCATTTTCTATGAGTGTTAAAAACACAGATATTCTGGATTATCTTTCCCTATAAAACAAATAATGAATTTTATTCAATACCTTCAATATATTTTTCTAGTCTAATTGTATTTATAAAAAATATCTATTTTTTCCTGAAGGATACAAACCAGGACCTAGAGCCTCAAGAAAACTTGCACACAAAGGCTCTTTGGGTCAACCTATCAAACATCATTGCTTGAAATCCTGACATTAGCCTTGGGAAAAGACATTTCACACAAAGCTTAATACACACTAAAATGATGACTATCTTATGTACTTTATTACTTGTAGGGACAACCAGAATGGTTGTGTATTCTACTGTCAAATCATTAAAAGGCTGGAAAAAATCAAAAAGTGGAACCACGCCTTCATTAGATGCAGTCACTATAAACTGTGATCCTTAATCCAGTAAAAAGAGAAAAAAAGCATTTGTTTTAAGATCAGAATACTAATCCATATTGAGTAAGAAGAATGCAACTCAGATCATCATTTGTATTGGATTACTACAAGTATAGCAAAATGATATAAACAATATGGATGTCTCTGTGTAAGTTATTTCTGTGTCCAGAATAAAACAGTAATAATGATGACCTTTCCTAAGGATTTCATTGCAATTTATTGCTTCTGTTAATATTTCATTTCTAAATAATGTCAGGCTCTCTCAAACTGAGTTTATGGGAGCACATGTAAAGGAGGAACACGCAAATTGGATTTCAAATTAGCAGATTAGGACAATGATTAGGGAAAAAACAAAGGCACACATTCAGAAATATAAAGAGAACATGATTATGTAGAAGCCAGAAGCACTTTGCATAGAGAAAAGCTAAAGACCTGAAGCAAAGCTCCTTCTGATTTTACGCGGTGGGTAGAGTTCTTTGTTTACATTCAGTGATGCTCACTATTCTTCAAAACTTAAACATTTGCTTTCCTGAAGTTACACCATTTTGTCAGACGGATTTCTTCTACAATTTGCATCCTGATAAAAATGCATGCCTCATCTGGTATCTCATACTCGATTTTCCAGATGCAATTCAAATGTTGCCACCTCTGCCAGTAATCATGACCTCATCTTCTAAGGTTACAGCCTTTCTGTTTGGTGTTTGCATGGACCAGCACTTAGGATTTTTTCATTTAACTGACCCAGGAAAGTATAATCTCCCTGAAAATAAGAGCATGATGTATTTCTTTCAACATGACTGATGCCTGTGTCATGGTGAATGAACTGAATTAATGGATTCTGAATGAAGATATGAATGAATGAATTTGAACTATGAAGTAGCTTAGAAAATGAAGAAAATAGATACAACTACAGAACACTTTCATTCAGACCTTTTCTTTTTATGCATGCCTCTGTGGTAAAGAGTGACATGATATGAGTTGAAGCATGAAGAAACTATAATTATGTACTAAATATATTCATGTAAATAAATATAGTGATTCTTGCTCATTGTTAAAATTTGAACCTACAAATGTGAAAGAAATGTTACTTATTGTAGTAGAATGCCACTGCTGTGGTATTCATGAAGCTTTCCAAATACTACACTTAAACATTATTTCTGTTTTGAAAATATTGAATGGCAACATGAACATTCAATTATTTAAAGAATATTCCAAACATGAACATGCAATTATTTAAAGAAGATTCCAAAGGACAAAGAATGTTAACTGATCTGAACAAGGTAAATAATTTTAGATGACTGTTTATGTCTTTTTTAGCAGATGTAATGTCATCTCCAAAAATAATAGTATAAGGTCTAGTGTCCTGTGATGACTCTTCAATAATTTCATTTGGGAATAGTGAATGGTATCTATCAATCACACATTGTGCATATGGATTGTGCCCAGACACATGTGGATCTATCTGTGATAGATACATACCTTGGCATGGATAGGTTGGAGTGAACAGCTTCACAGACTTCACAACACTTTCTTCAGGGCAACTGTCCTCATGAATTATTAAAAATGATCTTGCTTCAGGGACTGGATGCATGAATCCCAAATAACCAGATCATTGTTAACCTTTCTGAAGAGTTTGGAGACTCCTTTGAGATAAAAGAAATGTTATAAATATAACTGTGATGATTATTTTTCTTCAAAGGATATAGAAATACGATTCACATCATTTCTTTTTTTTACATTACTGGAATATATGTGTCATATTGATGCATTCTACAGCCACTACCAATGAAGAAAAATGTTTGCATCTTTCTCTTCACAAACTGTGGGTGGAGAGACTTCAAATTGAATTAAGAGCACATCAGTAAGATCTAAATAAATGATCCACTCTGAAAGCAGAAGTATTACCTTTTAGTCCATGCCTGTAATTGACACAGAATATATTTAGAGCAATTCATAAAACACAGTCTCTGTGATACTGGAATATTTTATTACAATGAACGATTACCATATTTTATTGCTAATAGAAACACAAACACCTAGATCATTAAGCACCATTACAAATGCTAAGATGAATAGTAAGATTATGTGCTGAGAGCGTATTTTAATAGGATTTGCTAACTTGTGCTTTCTGTGTTCTTAACTCCGAAACTAAAATGCTTCTCATAATGAATGCCACTATCCTATCTTACTTTTGTTCTATCTGCTACTTGGTAACACTAAGATATCATGAACCTAACTTCAATATGAAACCATAAAATCTTTAAACTTTGAAAATAATAAAAGCAATATGATTAGACACAAACATTGAATATTTATAATAAAATTTATTGGCAGGACTTATCATGCTTAATTCCTAGACACTGAGATTAAATAAATTAAACTTAGGCCAAACTCAACAGAGCTAGTCAATGCTCAGAACCCAACCAAGAGTTAGTTGTTTTCCATCACATATTTCTTTATTAACTCTACAATTTCCTTGCATTGAAAACTCAAGAGACAAAAAAATATTCATAATAATTTAAGACACTGTGCTCTAAAGTAACCTTTAATGTACTTAGGGAAAACTAAAATTTAGTATTTCATACAGTTTTGAACATGAATGTAATTAATTTGGGGTGATAGTTGGAATGCTTTGTGCCTATCAAGCGACAAGTGGATCTCTAGTTCTATTGGCCAGCCAATATAATTTTACCATTAAACATTGAGTTCACAGCAGACTGTGTCAGAAGAAGTTGGGAAATGATCAAGAAAAGATAATGAACATAAACGTCAGCCCCCTTCAAAGTAGTGAACACATGTGTATGTATAACTGCAAACAGACACGCACACACCCACACTAACAAATGCAGAAAGCACAGTCATTCACATATAGTATATATATACAAATATTTCTGAATAAATTTTCTCTGTACTACTATAAATTTAAAATACAAAAGGAGGAGATCACCTGAAATCACCTCAACAATTTATTTATTGATCCTTCATTCTATTTTCTATCTTCTTCCCTCCCATGGTTCTTATAATTTTCACTAAGAATGTTATAATACTTTCACCGAAATTCCTATGAAATTTACACTGGCATTATTTATCATGAAAAACATTATTATCATGAAAAACATTCAGTTTCAACTGTTTTCAATTTCAAGATTTTTCTTTAGTGTATCTTCTAGAATCTTCTAAGAATAATGTGTTTCAGTTTCATTAGAATGAAGAAACAAAGTACCTGACTCAAGTAACTTAGGAGAAGAAAGGGTTTAATTACAACTCATAATTCCATGTTATATTTCACTCCCTTGTGGAAGTTGCAGCAGCAAGAAGGCAGAGAACTGGTCTCATCATATCCACAGCAAGAACCAAGGGATAGCATCACAAAAAGTGCGTTCATTCTTGCCCACTTGCTTTGCCTGTGCCCAGCTAGATACTTCCATCTTTATACAGTACGGAAAGCAGATCTAGGGAACAGTCTTGCCCACAATGTACTAATTCTTCACATATTTATTACTTGCTCAAACCCTTTCTCTTCCTGCAGAAGGAGAAAAACAAAAAAGGTTGCTGTTCTCAGTCAGAGAAATGATAGTTTCCATGAACTTAAATGTGGGTTTTATATCATGAGCTTAAAATGTGATGCTCTCTAGGGATGTAGAGATGGCTCTGGGATTAAAACCTTTGCCTCTTAAGCAAGAAGTTCTAGGTTTGGCTCCCCAGATCTCATGAAAGCGTTCCAGGCAAAAAATGGAATTGTCCTGCTCTTCCAGCTTGGGAAATCCCAGAGAAATAATAAGGTAGAGCAATTCAGGTTGATTTTCACACATACACACACACACACACACACACACACACACACACACACACACACAAACAGAAGGAAAACAACAGAGCTACTATAATAAGAAAAGAACCAAATAAGCCTTACTGAAATACAGATAATTTTCTTAATTTTTTTATTTATTCAATTGTGCATGTGTGCGTGTGTGTATGTATATGTGTGTGTGTGTATGTGTGTAGAACCACGGGCAAATTTGGGAACCACCATGGACCATCTCCACCGCGTTTACTCTGCCCCGCGATTCACAGGCTCTGCCTTACCAGGACCAGAAACGCAGGCCACCCCTGCTTCTGTCTGGCATCTATACATAGGGTCTAGGATCTGAACTCAGGACCTTCTGCCTGCAAGGCAGAAGCTTAACCCCTGAGCCACCTCTCCAGCCCCATGTAGATAATTTTCATTGTGAAACTTAGAGAAAAATAATAATTGGGTCATTGGGAAAAGTAATGTCAGCCTACTCAGAAAATCAGAAAATGACTGCCATAATTTGCTTAGCTATGAAGGATTAAACCTTTCCCTTTCATATGGGCATAAAAATCAATAAGTAAGTTAATTTGAAAAGACCTGTTAATATCTCCTTTCTACCCATCTCAGTGATCTGAAAAGAGTACTATAATTAACAAAATATCAGAGCAACTTAACCATTTCAAATTGTTTCCAAATTTCTGTAAAATCAAAAAACAAAATATTGAATCTAAGAAAGACAACTAATTATTGCATTATGGCGATAGTTTACACTCAATGAAAATCTGGAAAAATATGCTAAATTATAAAGATTATTTAATCATCAGAGTGAATTTTTGAGAAAATGTTTGTATGTGAATGTTGATATTTTCAACTTGAATAGATGAGAAGGTAGAAAATTTGTTTTTGAAATAAAAAACACTACCCTTTTTTGTTAGATTATTATATTTTGATAAAATATAAAGTATAAGTAAGAAATAAAATTTAATTGATTACTTTTTAAATGTTTCAACTAATTTTAAAATCAATAGTACTATAAGACCAATCAATATAAGAACACAATTAATGTTTTTAGTAGTAAAATATGAATGTTTTATAAATGAAATGTTCATTCCACACTAGTGATTAAATATTTTTTCATTTTTTGAAATAAAATTGTATGTTATGCTCCACTCTTTTTGGTGCATAAGAACATTGAGATTTAATGTATGCTCATCTTTTGATATCCATGTTTATATGTTTCAAGATCCCCATGGATACAAAACTCTCTGATGGCAATATTCCATAAAAATTGACAAAGGTATTTTATACAGCCCTAACAATACTCCTTTAAACAAGAAGGATGAATACGCTGAGCTTTCTAGTGCTTATTTCTCTTTATTTTCACATTGTCTCGAACCCTTGTCTAGATTGGGAGTAATATCACAGATACAGGAGATAGCATTGATGCTTGGAGAGATTGTGATTTTTTCTTGAGCAGTGTTTAGACTTCCTTTCCCTCCCTCTTGCCCCTCTTTCCTCCCTTTTCCTCTATTGTTATTTCCAGCCTGCTCCCTCCCATCCTCTAGAATATCTGTCCATCTGGGAGCTGAATTTCCTTCTGTGTCATCTGTATTAGTGAAGGTTCAGGACTCAGTGGCATGACTTAGGGCTCCTTCTTGGGCCACCTACTAATATGGGAACTCTGTTATGTCTGTTTAACCCCTTGCCTCTAAGGATCCTACTGTGTGAAGCTTTCTCCCCTGAGATACATGCTAGAATTTGAGGGATTTTGACATGTCAGCCATTGTGCAGGTCAGACAAGGTAAAATCATATTGCAGTGATATCCTGGTTACTGCAACCCAGACTTGAGTGGAGTGTCTTGTCTATTGGTGGTCTACTCCATCTTTAGACTTTTGCAATCTTGCCACCCCCTCTTGTTTACTCTTGCCAATAGCTCTTTACCTAGAGAATATATGTATTAATATTTCATTGTTTTCCTAAGAAGTAATTACAAATGAATTGACTTAAAAAAAATAAAAGTATTCATTTGAGAGAAATAGAGATCCATAGAGATGATCAAAAAAGAGGAAAGAGAGGGGCTGGAGAGGTGGCTCAGGGGTTACGCCTCTGCCTTGCAGGCGGAAGGTCCTGAGTTCGGATCCCAGATTCCACGTATAAACGCCAGGCGGAGGCGGAGGCGGGGGCGGCCTGCGTTTCTGGTCCTGGTAGGGCGGAGCCTGTGAATCCCGGGGCAGAAGGAGGTGGAGGCGTCCGTGGTGGTTCACAAATTCGTCCGTGGTTCTACACATACACATACACAGACACAGACACACACGCCGCGCACATACACATGCACATGCGCACAGTTGAATAGTTAAATAAAAAAAATTTTAAAAAAAAGAGGAAGAGAGAGAGGGGGATGAGGGACAAAAGAAAGAGAAGAGACTGCATGCCATGGCATATGGGTGGTGATCAGAGCACAACTTTCAGAAGTGGATTTTCTCTTCCTGCATGTGGTATTTATGAAATTAAACTCAGGTCACCAGTTGTGAACAGGTAGCTTACACATTGAGCTATCTCACCTGCTCACACTAAATATAATCTTACTACTTTATACACCATATTTTTCAACACTGTCCTTACTGCATTAAATGAAGATGTTTTCATTCTCTTGGAGGCGTTAAGTGGTTGAATTTTCCTTTTCCATTTTCCACAGGCTACTCAATTCATGAGTCTGAAATCTTCTGTCCTTAAAGATGGTATCACAGTCCACCAATGCTATTACAGCTGTTAAATCATTGATCATATCTGGGATAATAGGCTTGGGCTCACTTTGATACCGAATATAATATCCATATATCATGGTTTTTAATCTGCATTATACCTAGAAATTTCCTTTCATCATGCATTGGTTTATATTCAGAGAATCTGAGAAAATAAGATATGATCACCTTTAGGCAATCAATGATTTATGTGCTCTTCTGGGATACATTTGTTCTTTTGATTCTGAAGGGTCTGTATCCATTAATCCAAACTGACATGGATTAAAATTTAAAAAGTAAAATCATGTCTGTACTGAGCATGCTTGACTTTTTTTCTTGTCATCATCTAATGTTCTGCTACTTTCATTGTAAATTGTCAGTTTACTTCCTATAATTTCACCATCACAACCTTTCTTATTCCCCTCCCCTCTATTTGGACTTTAAACTTATTCAAGAATTTTGATAAAAAAAAGAATGCAATCAAGTTATCTCCAACTGTTAGCAAGACTAGAGTGGAGATTTTGTTTATTGACACTTGACAAATGTGAATGCTGTAAAAGTTGGTAGGTAATTTGATAAAAGGACAAATGTGTATGAATATGAATGACTAAAATGAAAAGTAGGCCAAAAAAGAAAAAAGTACCTGGAAAGTTGTACCAGTAAATTTTAAATATAACTATTAAGTCCTGGGAAAGCTATACTCATTTTCTAAACCAAAATATTTTACTAACAATTTCATTAGAACATTATATAAGACTTAGATTTGTGAAACTAATATCTCCATGGACTTGACTTTTAACATAATGAAAACCTGCATATATATTTTTAATGTCCTTAATCAGTTTTGCGATATTTTTCAACAGCAATTCATAACAACACTTCCTTTTCAAAGAATTTTACAAAGTTGAAAAAATCAAGCAATGCAGTAAAATGACTCCAACTATACTACACCCCACTCTTAATGAATAAATTTCTCATATTCCAAATAAGTCTTGTTGACTGGCATATTATCACTTTAAATGGAGTTTTCCTAAAACTTTATTTCAAACTTGCTGCTTTCAGTATTTTATATCTCATAGCAACCTGCCTGTATTATAGCTATCTTTGGAAATTGCTATAAATGCTAATAATATAGAAGATAGGAATTCTGTTCTGCCAAGTTAGAGATAAACTATGGTTTATTGATTGGAATTCTGTAATATTTAAAATTCATTCTCCATTTAGACTTTGCAAATTTAGCATGAAAACATACACATATACATTTTTCATAATAAAGTCCTTCATTAATATTTAACAGAAAAATTCTAAATTCCATAAGGAAGCTTAAAATAGCACAATAATCATTTGATTCTTGAATGTTACTGATCTTAACAATAAATTTTTCCAAAGCTGCTTAAGCATGTCATCCATGTATTAAAGATGAAAGAAAAATCAAGTGACAAGATTTTTAAATTTCACATTTGCTTGGTAGAAGAAACAGTTATTCTATGCAAACATATTCTCATGTATCTTATTCTTCTTGATCATAGGGTACATTCTCTGTCATCCACATGCCTTTATTTATTCTCCACACCCACTTTAATTCTGCATGCTGAGTATTTCTTCCCAAATTGACTGCATTTTCACTTTACAATGGCATTGCATATTATATATGCCATTCCTTACAATATTCTGGCATGAAAGAACATGTAAATTTTGCTAGTAGCAAATCCTGTACATTTATTGCACGCCAGTTTCTAACACAAGAGCTGAAGCGATGGAGAAATATATGAGAGCATATAGTTTAGTACTAAATACTACATAAGAGCTGACTTGACAGGTGTTAGACAAAAAGAAGCATCCATAATGTAGCAATCCTATTTCTGAACTAACATTAAACCAGTACCATTTAATTAAGGTAATTACCTTCCCATTGTGTGTGCAACAAATGTCACATAATACATATCTTAGTAACCATTTCCATTCATATTATAAAGTGACGGTTGCCTTAAGGTATCCTAATGTTAAAAGCAGTAGTCCTACTGGTATGACTTTGTGAAGAAAATGTACAGTTCAGAATTTAGAATTTTCTGAAATGCAGTTGTTGAGTTTAATACTTCATTAATCACCTTATAAATCTCAAGCTCACTATTAATTTTTTCTTTGCATATTTAAAAGTTTTTCCACAGCACGTTTAAAAAAGAATAAAAGAATATCAGGTGTTTGTGCTGCCCATGAAAAGAACTTGTGCATGAAGGAAGCAGGAAAGAAAGCAAATAGGATAGAAATAACACTTCAATGACATGAGGATAATAATGATTAACATAGAAGGAAGTTACCAGTCATCAGCCACCTGTTTCCCGAGGCAGCTTCTGAAAAATGGCAAGAAGAAAAAGGCATTAATGTTCTGCTCAATGTTTATTGTGAAACTTCTGAGTTCATATGGTCTTTTATGAAGGAAATGCAGTATTCAGAAATGAATCTATATTGTGAGTATAAAAGGGTTTCAGACCTCCATGAAACTCCTGCTGCACAGTTAGATTCATGATGTGCAAATTCCATAAAACATCTGGAGGAGTCATAAGGAAATCATTTTGTAAACCATGTAGTGAAGGAACTGATAGGTGGCGAGTCTTTCTTGACTAAACTTCAATAGTGGGAAGAGTGTGTCTGTTTATAACCAACATCCTAAGAAGAGAGTAGAAGTGTCTGAAAAAGCCTGGAACACACAAATTAGACTTCACAGAATTTTGTGGCTAAAAAACAGAGGCGGGTGTTCAGCTGGGGTTTGGTAGCTTTTGTTAAACCGTTTCTGACCTAAATAAAAGGGAAAAAAATTGTCTTTGATTCTTAAGCTCCTGAAATTTTAATAGCTGTCATAGTGCATTTTGTGCTGTTATGACAGAATATCTGAAACCAGGTAGTTTACAAATCAAAAGATGCACTTTTTCACAGTCCTTGAACTAGAATTCCAAGATCAAAATATATGCATCTTGCAAGAGCCTTTATGCTATGCTAATATATGAGAAGAATGTCAAAGAGAGGACATATATGCAAATCTACCTTGGAAGGCAGAGCCTTTTTGAATTCTCTTAATGGTCCCAAAAGTAAATACTGTTACAGTGGCCATTAAATTCCACCATAGCTTTTGAGGGGGACAAATATTCAAACTGTAAAAATATTTATCCTCCCATTGTAATATTATTCCACAAACTCCTTAGAAGTATGATTATTTAATTCTCAAGATGTTTGCTTAACTTCGTAACATACAACATACTCTTGCCTAACTTCGGGACAGAAAACATAGAAATCAACTGTTTCTTTTTCAATCGGTGATGTTTTTCTCAGAAGCTCTCTTTTCCTTTAGAAGATAAGTTCTCTTCCTTGCCTGTATTCTAAATTCAGTCTTCATGAACCTGCTTTTTAAAAATTTATGGATATACAATAGTTGCAAAATTAGAGGAAATACCCTGGGTATTACTCACACTGCTTCTTCAGATACTTGTATCCTTAGCGTTGATACTATATTAAGACCAAGAAGTAACACTAGAAATATGCTTTTTCATCACCGGTGAGGAGGATTCATCTAATCACCATGATAAATTGAGATTTGCAAATGCTTCATTTCCAAATTCTGATTTATAATCAGTCACGTGACTGAACTTGCTGACTGCCACCTTTCCCCTCTTAGCATCCAGAAAAGTCAAATGACTTTTCCATCTCTGTAATCATGTCATCATATTAATGCTACATAAATGAAAGACTCTAGAATATGATCTTCTGTATTGACAGTATTTTAAAATTTTGCCTACACTGTGAGCTGAATGTTGTATTTCTCCAAACACTATTTTGAAGCCCTAATGCCAAATTCTAGTGCTTATGTTATCCAGGTTAAGATATCTGGATATTCTGCTTTCCAGGTTCAGAAAATTAAGAAAGCCTCTGGGATCCATCATAACTTGCATGTATTAATTGAATTAATATTTCATGGTATTAGAGTTTCTATAATTAGTAATTATAATCCATTTCAGTTGCCTTCTGTGAACATATCATGTGTATGTTATTGAAAACTGTTTTCCTTTGGAAAAGGAATTTAAAAGTAAGTTCACTGCATTGTGTCCTATGAGTATATTTAGTCACTCAAAA
Organism: Typhlomys cinereus; assembly: GCA_023101885.1. NCBI lineage: Eukaryota > Metazoa > Chordata > Mammalia > Rodentia > Platacanthomyidae > Typhlomys > Typhlomys cinereus. The sequence goes on from JALPQD010000226.1 coordinate 1,897,493, forward strand.
AATTTTCAGGATGTTTTAAAGAATGTCTGCCCAACTTTTAGGACAAGATATTACTGTCTGTATTATTCTGTACTATCTCTACTATACTATCTGGTAAGCAAAAGAGAAATATGATAGATGTCTTGCTTTGAACTTGAAACTGGAAGAAAATAGAGTGTAAATTTGCATGTAATGCTTTGATATTGCATTTTATTATCATCAGATATTTTTATTCTGTCAGGAAGACAATATGCTGTTCAAGTGTAGAAATCACTCATATACACCAGGAATAAAGAAATATTTGGCCCAGAACTTAAGAGAAACATTGTTAGTCACAGGAGGTCAAAAATATGAGACAGAGCAAATCCTCTGAGGAATAGAGAAGTATTGATTAGTGAATACAGAAAAAAATTAATACATAATAGAAACAAACTGTATCAAATATGATGAGTGTGGAATGCTCATAGTAATACCTGACATCTTATTAGTAGAATAAGACAAGACAGATTCCTCGTTGTTGATAATAGTCCAGAACACATTTCTAAGATAAGGTTTCTAAAAGGATTTAGGAAGCCTGTATCTTCCATGTTTCTCTAACTGAGTAGGAGTTCATCAGAAAGCTAGAAATCAGTGTATTGCTGTCAAAGATGTTCTAAGGAAGCAACAATTATGTATAAATGTAGAAAAGAAACATTCAGGTCATAAAAAAATAAAAGTAGCAATTATTAATGACTTGTGTTTGACTTTGGAGGTAGATGAATTATAAGCATTTAAGGGTCATTATTTCTTTCCTTCTGATGGGACAATGAGCATAATAATAGGTACTGCATTCTTGCTTTCTAGAGGTGGAAATGACACAAGAACCTAAACAGATTTGTATGTTCTTTTTGGTATTGTGGCTGTGTAAAAGTATTGAAATTGATCTTAAGTTTTGGCTAGATTTTTTATTCTAGAAGCTCCTCATATATTTCTAACACAGTCAAGATTCATATAATTCAGTTTCTTCCTGATAGTACGGAAGTCGACATCTGGTTGATAGTTTGAAGGAACCTCCTACTCTAATTAAATCTGATATTATTCTCTTTGAAGATGCATGTTGCTGTATTTAATATCAGCAAGTGACATTCTCAATGACCTTTTACACTCAGTAACCACTAGCATTTCAGGAAGATTCTGAGCTTGCATAGTAATGAGTGAATTTCTCCTTTTCTCACAATGAAACAATTTTTAAAAGAACCAGTATTTTTAGACATCAATTTTGTCACAACATCTAAATTCTAGATTACAAAATAAATTTTAAATTGACTGTACAAGTATGGAGCCTTCTTAGAATATTAATTTTCTTTTTATATCCTGTATACAGTTGCATACTATTAGTTATTTTAATCATATATGAAATTTACACAGAAACAGAAAAGTTTGATTTTTGTCACACATTTTTTTTCTTTGGACTGTTGTCACTCTTCCTGTTTGCGAACTAATTAAGTGAAACACATCTCCATCCTAACAAGAATGAACCTTCAAGACAAGACTCCTTTTGGATAGCATGGTTCATAACTATTGGTCATTGATCAGTACTAACTTAGCTTTTGACACTGTGTTTCATGTTAATGTTCAATAGTAATCTCAGGTTTCACATGTTCAAACTAGCGCTTTCCTAATATTCTATATCTCAGCTAATATTCTACTTTATCGTTTCATTTTCCAGCCCCCAAATAAGTATAGTATCCCTTTACAGTCTTCAAACCTCTATTGTATTCAGCAATTGTATTTATATATTCTTTAATATGAGAATTTTCCATTCTAATTAAACCATTGTTACTATCATACTTGAAACCATCACCGCTTTCCTTCTCACAGGTCTTGGCAATTTTTCTTGAAAATAACCACTGGAATATTCTTTTTGTATGGAAATCTGGCCACATCACTCTGTTTTCTCAGATCCTTAACAGAAACCAAAGACCCAATTAAAGCCTAGAGGACCTAGAAGATCAGTTTCTTCTCTTACTTTTTCTTCCCGTGTGCTACTCTTTCCTTTGATGACTCTTTTCAGATACTTTGTCATTTTTGTTCTTTTCCTGTGTTTGGAGAGCCATCATGTAAGGTCCTTTTATAATTTAGCTTGAAATTTAAGAATGTAGTTTATAATTGAGTTTGAAAATTGAGAAATGCTGACTTTACCTTCATTGTTTTCTTAGGTGATTCGAACAGAAAATAGTTTTCTGATACTATTGCATCCCAGGCATGTCTTCTCAGCATGCCAAAATTGTAGCATTTGGGGTAATAACCATACAGGAGTGTTAGTGGTGGTATTTTCAGACATCTGTTATTGTGTCTTCACATACTACAGAAAATTGGCCAGCAGCCCACACATTTCTAATTTTGCCATATCTTATAGCCAAAGTAGGCAGTACCTTCAACAATACTTCTGGCATGCAAGCAATGGAGGTCCAAATATTCCCATGATTCCTGGAACTCAGAAACCATAAGAGTTTCCCTGCTCAACAACTCAGAGGGAGATAGGCCACCTATGATATAAGAATTTTCATGCAACAACCTTTGGTTTCTTGGGAGTGCTTAAAAAACTCAACTGCCATCTTTACTGTTTTGGCAGATTTTCTTTTTTTAAATTTGCAAGGCACCCAGAGGTTAGTAGTATATAAAGAAATACTTTTATTAAGGTGTGCTGGGTTACTAAAAGCTCTTTTAGATTTATTCGAAGCAAATTCCAATTTATTTTTTATCATCAATGTCTTTTGTGAATGAAGTACTCAGACTGGAGATCCTTCTGGAAGCATTACCTACAACATTTGACTCTTTGAACTTTTTCCCTATTTGCTCTGGCCTGAAACAAAACTTGCCACAGTTGCTCCCAGTGACCCAGCATCATCCTATCTGTACTAACCTCATATGTAACTTCCTCTTGCTATTTAACCACCTTATGAACATAATGTGTATACCTCTTTAAATCTTCAGGATACATCAGATACTCTCCTTTTCCTTGTGAAGACTATGTTTTGTGCAGTGCTCTTCTGCCAGTCATCTTTTGCTCTGTCAGCTACTGTTTAGGTAGTAATTGTATTGCCTGAGTTTTCTTAGGGACATGTGATCAATGTCTATCTACACTAGACAGTGCATCAATGACCTACCAAAGAAATGACTTGCCTGCAATCTAGCTGCATGAACTAATGACTACTTTAAAAAGCACAGATGAAGTTTGGTTTTTACTCAAAGAAGCACAAATAACAAAAAGGCAGCTATTTTCGCTAAAATTTCACACCAACATAGATGATGGTGATGAGTTAGAAACTGGTTCTGTGGAGGTCACTGCACAACTTACAGGAAGCTCAGCCTGACCGAGATTCTCCTTTAGATTCAATGATTCACTGCTTTTAAAATCTTTTTTCTGTATTTTTTAAACTTTTATTTAGTGTGTGTGTGTGTGTGTGTGTGTGTGTGTGTGTGTGTGTGTGTGTATCAGATGGTATTGTGTATCCCTGTGAAGGACCAAGAGTGATTTCAATTTATGTAATTTAGTCAAAGAGCAGAAAGAATTACAGCATTTAGAAACAGGCCTCCAATGTTCATAGAACTAGCAGTGACAATGATTTGACTGTAGACAAGAGTTCTCATATATATATATGTATATATATATATATATACACATATGTATATTTATCACTAATTCTGAGCGTTTATAAATCTTTCACTAGTATTCTCTACAAAAAGCAGTTTCCACCTCTGACACTGAGTAAAACACACACTCTCTGTCTTCATCAGTAATTTTCTGCAGTCATTTTTTTATCTTGATTTTCAACTAGTTACACATGAAACCATATAATCAGAGGTAAATGTCATCCTTAACTAACATGAAGTACTGTAGTACTAGTCAACTTTCTCTTAAAGTAGTAATTTCCTATGATAATCAACTTAAAATAAGGACAGATTTTTTGTAATATATAGCTTCAGTGATTTGGTTCATGGTATTGGTTCATTTCAATTTTTCATGAGAAGATTAGCATAACAAGACTGATGGATGGAAAGAAGTTGCTTACTTCATGATGGCCAGAAAGTAAAGAGATGAAAAAGAATCTAGGCTGAGACTCTGCCATCAGTCTGCCGCTTAACATTATCATGTCATCCCATTAATGCTTGAAGCAACAAGCATCAAACCTTTAAAAATTTGGCCTCTACTGGTATATTTAATATTCAAACTATAACAACTCTATTATTGAAGAAGAGAGAAATATAGTAAATTGAAAGTGTGTGTGTGTTTGTATGTGTATGTGCAGAAGATGGCACTATGTGTGCCTGTGAAGATCCAAGGATGAGTAAAACATGCTGGGTTACCATACCTATTTATTGCTTTGCTATTGGAATTTCCCCATTCTGATTTCCAGGGCCAGAAGTGCACAGCTATTTCTGCTTCACACTTTTACTTGGGATATAAGATGTGAACTCAGGACCTTCTGCTTATGAGACAAGGGTTTAATCCCTGAACCATTTCTCTAGTCCCACTTTGCTTTTAGAGAAAGGGTATCCTAACAAATCTGAAGCTTACAAGTTTGAACAGAATGGCTAGCCAGTAGAATTCATCTGTCTCCATCTCTTAGCATTGAGGTTACAGATGCATCACACTCTTGCACGGTTTTTAAAAGGGTCATAGGTACTTGACATCCTCATGCTAGTTCAGCAAACACCTTTCCCTTTGAGACATTTCCCAGCTCCTCTCTTGGTACTTACTTTATCAATTTTTTCTATTAAATATCATTTAAGGTTATTATGTGTTTTTCTATCAGTATGGTATATTAATAATTAATTTTTGTATATTGAGTTACTTACAGACCTAAACTTCCCAATAGTTCTTGCCCAAGTTTTTCTAGAAATATTCCAACCTATTTTCTTTACATAATATCCGTCTATGAAATAAGTATAGACAATTTGGAGTTACTTATGGCTCATGATTAAGTCGAAGATACCAGGAAAGCAGTACTAGATTAAAGCCTTCTTCATAGCCATGACAGTTGTCAGATAGTGAGCATATCAAAGACTGGTGTAGTTTTTGCATAAGTAGACACAGATGCGGCTTAAGCTTCTATGAACTTTTATAATTGTTCATAGGATATGGATTTTGCAGCATAAAGAATGTGAGGAATTGAATCATAGATCATAACATTCAGATTTCAAAGGAAAGTCTGGAAGACGAAGAAATATTTGTCAGTATCAGAGTCCTAACAAGGTGATACATGGATGTGTGAGCATGTAGTGAAAGCTGTGATGTTTATCTCAGAATATTAGATATGCTGGAAAGTAATATGCAGGCCTGGGGAAACTACAGCCATGCCTAAAGCTTGCTTGAGAAAGTAATCATATGGACTACAGTAAGTAAAAGTAAAAGCAGCCCAAGTTAGAGAATGGCCACATCCAATCACATTGTGAACAGGATATCGGGGGTTGAGACATACATTGTACTGTGTTTTCTGATATTGAATTCTTAGTCCCCTATTTCTTCCTTTTGGAATATGAGTACATATTTGTGGGAGCCACTGGCAATCGCAGCTCCGTCCTGCAGGCCAGTCGGCAGGTCCTCCACAAAGGGGATGGAGGAAAGGTGAGTGTGCTGTCTGCCCACTCCCAACCCCCTTCCCAAGGACAATCAGACACCACAGGGAGTCTAGTCAAGCAGGAACTCATTTATTGCAAGTCCACAGTCATCTTATAAAGGTAGAAACCCCAATGGGAATTCCAGGGCAGGGAAATGGGCAGCCAATCATCTTAAAGGTCAAGCCAGCAAGCAAGCTGTATGCAGTGAAATTTCTTCAAAACATCCTGAGCTGTTCAACACATCCTGAGCCGCCCTCTCCTGACTTCCCCTGAGCTGGTCAAAACATCCTGAGCTTCCCCTCCAGACTTCCATCCATCAAAACGTATTTGTCTAACCTTGCCAGATTGTTGAGGTCACCTAGACTGAGACCCTCAAACATATTCTATGCTAGTGTTTGTTACAATTATGTAACTATCTTTCTTTTCTAAGGGGTTTAATGGCAGTGTGTATCTTGAGTGTATTCCTATGAAAGAATAGTAATTGAAATTGGAATCTTGAGCTATGTTACAACAGTTACGATCAGGTGGACTGGGTTCATATTGCATTGTGAGATGAACAGATACCATTTTATCTATTTCAGCATTACCTTGAGATAGGAATTCAGGCAAAACTTGACGTCCCCTAAGGTGTAGGGGATGTCCCCAAAGGGAGAGGGGAGGGTAGGAGGGAGCAGGGGTTCGGGGGGAGGTGGAAGGAGGGAGGGGACCGGTGTACCTGTTAAGTTTGTATGAGCAGAAATAATAATAATAATAATAAAAGAAAGAAGTGTCTGGGCTTGGATCATCAGGGGTGTAATGGGATTTTTGTCCAATCGGATGTGGGAATGTAGTAACCCAGGGAGAAGATTAATTACATAGGTTCATGAAGCCCCTTACTATAGTTAATGCCATTGTAACCACCATAAGTTCTTTACAGGTATGAACGTACCTTGTTGGCTCCTTGTTGTCCCCAGAGAAAGTTATCATGGCAGACCCATTAGGTGTCTTCCATTGAAGTGCCTGAAAAAAAGCCACCCATTTGTAAGGTCCATAATGGCAATCCAGTTCCCCGAGAAAACCTTCTAGAGCTAGGGCCATTTGATTGTTGTTTCTGTTTAACCATTCTAGATCTCTGAGTCGATAAGGGATGACCAATTTGTGAGGATCAATACCATAATGTCTGAGGGCTAAGTCCCTTCCCTTCTCTATCAGGTCAGCCAGTTGATCTGTAGGTGTGAATATCCTAGGCGTGTCACCCAGGGATGTGTGGACCCATTGAAGAGGCAGTCCGTCCTGTATAAGGGTGGAAGTCATTAACATCTTACCGGGGAGGACCCATAATTCTAAGGGTTTATCAGGCAAATAGCGAGCTAATTGAGCTTGATCTAGTGTCTTTTGAATTGTGTGGAAGATCTCAAGATGTTGTGGGGTTAAAGTGATTAGGTCAGAGGGTTGTTTCCCCTTTAGTAGCTGGAACAAAGGTAACGTTTCAGCAGATATTGGTATCCAAGCTCTCAGCCAATTTATTTCTCCTAGTAATTTTTGGAGCTCTGTTAAAGTCAACGGGGTGGCAATGGCCAGCTGAGGCTTTAGAGGACTTGCTCTTCTAAGTGGATTTGGGTACCCAATATTTTAAAGGGTGGTACAGTTTGGACCTTATCAGCTGATATATGCTGTCCTCCCCTTTGAAGACATTCTTTAGTAACCCTATAAAGTTCTCCCAACAATAAAGGATTGCGTGTCCCCAGGATGATGTCATCCATATAAACATAAAATGTGACCTGGGGCACCTGTATTGTAGGTTTTAATAGGGCCTTTAAGTAGTTTTGATGAAATGCTGGACTGTTAGCCATTCCTTGAGATAAGACTGTCCATTCATATCTACTATCAGGCACCTGGTAGTTAGTAAAGGGTACAGAAAAGGCAAATTTCTCATAGTCCTGTGGCTGTAATAGTATGGAGAAAAAGCATTCTTTAATACCTATCATTAGATATAAATCAGAGGGAATGGCAGGAATCTAGGGCATCTCCCTAAGTGGGGTGCCTATTAGGGTCATCCTGGCATTGACTTTATGGAGATCTTGTAGCATTCTCCATTTACCAGAGGACTTCTTGATAACAAAAATTGGAGTGTTCCAGGGACTTGTGGAAGCTTGGATATGTCCCAATTGCAATTGTTCTTGTATTATCTCTTGTAAGGCCTGTAATTTCTCTTTGGGGAGTGGCCACTGCTCCACCCAAACCGGGCGTCCAGGGGACCATTGGATGGCAGGCACCTGAGGAGCAGTGACCTCTAGAATTGGGAGTGTACCCAGGGCCTCTTTGGTGGGTTCCCCCCACCCATAGTTGAAAACAAAATCCTCTTGAGAGGGAGGTGCACGGACACACTCTTCCGTAAAAGGCCTTATGGTCAGTGGTAATATAGGCTTGTGCCTACCCCAGGATGTCCTGTCCTAGGAGATTGGCCAATAAGCCCTGGGCTATTAAAGGATGGACTTCACCCTGAGTCCTGCCTGCATCCTTCCAACAAAGCCAATCCCTGGTTTCCTCTGACTTTGTATTTCCCCCAAGCCCTAGGATTTGGGGTCCCACAACCAGGGACCAATGGTGGGGAATCTCTTCCTTACTAAGTACAGTCCTGTCTGCTCCTGTGTCAACCAAGCATTGGAACCTCTTTCCTTGAATGAAAATATCCATTTTAGGTTGCAATCCTGGAACAATAAGAACCGTCCAATTGGCAGAGGGATTTTGGGTGGGTTGTGTTATAGCCATTGGGCTTTGGCCAAATGAGGAGCTCTGTTTGATACCTCCTTGGTTTGACAGGGCTGGAGGATGCTTCATAGCCAGTTTAAAGGTTTTCCCTCTATGTCAAATTTAGATCTGCAATCTGTCTGCCAATGGTAGCCTTTGTGGCAACGGGGAAAAGGGGGTTGTGGGGGCCCTTTTTGTAGTTCTCTGTCCTTCAGCAGCTGCAGGTCTGGGTCGCCCCCCACCACTTGGAGAGTTTTTCTTAAAGTGTCCCATTTGGCCACATTCAAAGCATTGTCCTCCATTATTCTTAGTGGGCATCTCAACTCCTTTTCGTTCCCAGGTCAATCCTGCAAAGGTCTACATAAGTGCAGAAGTTAAAACTTCCGTTTGGGCTTGTCAACTCTATCTATGAATTCAGGGAGAGATTCTGCAGGCTTTTGTTTTACCCCTGCAATAGGAGGCTCTGATGGCCCTTCCTCTAGTTTTCCCTATGCAGCCAGCCCCAAGGCACCGACCTGGTCCGCATATGGGGGGGCAGTAGCTGCCTGTTGTGGCCCAGTGGAATACTGATCTGCTGATCCTGCTGAATGAAATAGGGATCGGTGGGTTAGCTGCTTGGTTTCTTTCTGCTTGAATGTGACATTCTTCCTTAAGAGGGCATACCATTTAATGAATGTGGGACTGGGGAGGATGGCTTTGTTGAGATCCATCCAATCTTTGGTAGTACAGGGCTGGTGGGCTAGACGCTGGAGAAATGAGTTAGGCCCATCTTCTGCTACAGCCTTTTTTAACTCCTTGAGGTCTTTAGCCTCCCAAGGATACCAGGCTGCAGGGCAGTTCCCTCTGGGGTTGAGGTTTACTGGGAACGCTTCAATGGCCCTATAGTCAGGTTCCCAGTTAAGGTCCCCATAGACTGGAAGTTGGAGCCGTAAAGTTTTATAATCATGTGTCATATTCTTTGGCAAGGGTGAACGAGGAAGAGGTGTGTACAGGTGCTTGTGGGGCTCTCTCCAGGGACTCATTTTTACATTCCTGGGGCCTTTCTAAGGGCCCTATTGGTCAATCTGTCACTTCAGATGGGGGAGGTCTCACTTTTAGAATGTCCTTCCTTTCTTCATTGAATTTATCCCAATCTGCAAAGAACGGATCAATGCCAGCCAGGCAAGGATCAAACAAATTGGCGGAAGTGATCCAGGGGGCAAGTTGTATTGCTACCTCCCAAACCTTTAAGGCATTGGAGTTAGAGATTTTGAGGCCCCTAGTTTTAAGCATGTATCTCAATGCCTTAAGTGTTGGGTTTTGAAGCAGCAGAACAAAAGGAGCAGCAGGAGCAGAAGCAGCATCAGGAGTATCAGGAGTATTAGGGGCAGTAAGGGCAGAAGAAGGAGGAGCAACATGAACAGAACAAACTTATTCCTTGTGTTACCATCTCTTGGGGCTCTCACTCACCTCATAGACCACTTAGCCCCAATTGGACTTTTTGGCACTCTCAAATCTTCGTGCCCGGCATTGGGCGCCAGATGTGGGGGGTCCCTGGGGTTTGCAGCTCCATCCTGCAGGCCAGTGGGCAGGTCCTCCACAAGGGGAATGGGGGGAAGGTGAATGCACTGTCTGCCTGTTCCCAGCCCTCCTGCCCGAGGACAATCAGAGCCACAGGGAGTCTAGTCAAGCAGGAACTCATTTATTGCAAGTCCACAGTCATCTTATAAAGGTAGAAACCCCAATGGGAATTTCAGGGCAGGAAAATGGGCAGCCAATCATCTTAAAGGTCAAGCCAGCAAGCAAGCTGTATGCAGTGAAATTTCTTCAGAACATCCTGAGCTGTTCAACACATCCTGAGCTGTCCCTCTCCTGACTTCCCCTGAGCTGGTCAAAACATCCTGATCTTCCCTCCAGACTTCCTTCATCAAAACATCTTTGTCTAACCTTGCCAGATTATTAAGGTCACTTAGACTGAGGCACCACACAAATTCTATGCCAGTGTTTGTTACAATTATGTAACTATCTTTCTTTTCTAGGGGGGTTAATGGCAGTGTGTGTCTTGAGTGTATTCCTATGAAAGAATAGACATTGAAATTGGAATCTTGAGCTACATTAATACAGTTAAGATCAGGTGGACTGAGTTCATATTACACTGTGAGATGAAATTAGCCTTTGGAAGCTAGGGATACAGTGATAATATTTGAATCTAGACTATCCCCTAAAGCCATATTAAATATATAATTCTCCGTTTAAACTATTAGAAATTTTTAAGTATCTAAAGTTTAAGCAATGAGACCTAAGGGAAAGTCCCCTAGCTGATATGGATGTTTCCTTGAAGGCGAGAGTTAAAATTTATATCATTCCTTTGTCAGTCTTTCAATCCTGGGTCATGAGTTAAGCAGCACTGCCATGGGATGTCTGCCGAGATTTGCAATGTATTCAAAAACAATGGGAACCAAAGACCATGGGCTAAAAACTGTAAAAAATGTGAGCCAAAACAGATGTTTTATCTTTATCAACTTTATTAGAAGAGATGTTTTATCTTTATCAACTCATTAGCATATTTATTTTTGCAATGTATTGGCATCTGATGAGCATAAACCTGAGCATCACTATAGGACTGATGCCTTTCATTACTCAGTTAATAGGACATATTTGACAAAATGTGAAAGACAGCAGGAAGGCATTAAAAAGGCAAAGTGTAATCATATATGTTCAATATCAGAAGTCTGTTACAATCCTAGCATTGTTCCAAAATCTAAAGTCTCTTCTAAAGTTCAAGGCACCCTCTTAATTGTTATCGCATCTACAGTCAAACATAAATTTACATACTTCCAACATATGGTGACTCAAAAGTAATCATTACCTCAAAATTCAGGAACGGCAGCATGTCTAGGAAAGATCTGTCTAAAAGTCCTCCAACTTTTTGTCCATTATTTGAGCCTCCAAGTACTTATGTGATTCTGTTCCTACATCTTCATGGCCCACATCATGAATTCGTCTCTTGAACTGCCTCAACTGGGTACATGTAACGCTCTTTTATAAATGTGCCATGGCTTGACTTTGGGGTCTATAATATCCCGATGCTTCAAATCTTACTTTGTGGCCTCTTAAATCTCATGGTGACTCAAAATTTGCTACACACTGTCTGGATTTAGTGACTTTCTGAAACCACAAAGCAAGCATCCATTATCTGTCAATCTTTTGATGTTCATGCCTCCAAAATCTGTATTACTTATATGATAATGCCAAAGTCTTCTACTGGAGCCTGGCCCCTCAGATCACAGCTGGTCCTGTCTGATTTGGTAGAATCTCTCCTAGGCAGGTGTTTTACAGGAACAGAAAATTTCTTTGAATGTCTAAAATTTGCTCTGTCCTTTCAAAATTGGCAGTGATGGAGAATTTCTCAGAAGAGTGGGGTAGTACTGTGATATATGCATAGATTGTATGCAGATGGATAGATACATATATACACAGATAATGGATAGATATGTAGATGGATAGTAGAGGATAGCTAATCATTGATTGATGAAAGATGATATATAGGTAGATAAATGATAAATAGATGGTGTGTAAATAGTAGAATGGTATGTATGAGTAAATTGATATAAAATAGAAGGATAGATAGGTAGCATATAGATGAAAGATAGGTAACTTTGACCTGGATAGATTCTCCCATCATGAACATAGCTGACAGTTTTCTAAGCCTGATTAGAACTGATATTTACAGACAAAATCCTTTTTCATAACCCATGACATTTATAATTACTTAAAACATAATTATGGTAGAAAAGCACATTTTTCACATTTCCTTATATAATAAAAGTATTCAAATATAAAATTACCAGGAAAGTCAAAATAGAGGTTTACATCTGTATCCTTTAGGCTTCTCTTCTGCCAAAGCTTGAGCAGATGCTTTCAATGTTGGTCTTAGACTGCAATATTTTAACTTTTAATGCAGTTCAATTTCCAGGAGATGTCATTTTTTAACTTATAAAATAAGTTAAAATAACAACTTATAAAAATAAGTTGACTTTGTACATAAGCTTTGTAGAAAAGTTTTTAAATTTTAAACAAAAAACAGAATTTCGCCAAAAAATCCATCATATATCAAGTAATTTATTAAAGCCATTCATATGTGGATAGTAACTGATATTTTTTATGATATTGTTAAGAACCAATGATTTATAAGCCCTCTTTCTAGAAATATGACTGAGGCCAAAATATCATGTGCAAAACGTTAATCTCTTATTTTCCTCCATTAATCAAAGAAAATATAAGGTAATGCTGAAGGTCACAGGAACGAAACTCACATGGTAGGAAATGCCAGGTGTTATTGATGCAACAGTAATGAAAGTAAAGCTTGTTACCTAGGGAGAACATAAACATGGTTCTATAGCTGTGTTCTACAACCCATCTGATCAGGAGTCTCTTCTTGCACTTTGTGACCATCTAGTGCATAGTTTAATACATAACTCTGCTGTTTAATAATTGTTTTTAAGGAACTAAATGTTTTCATAACATATATGGATTAGATTAGGCTATTTTTTGTCAAAGGCACTCTTCCTTGTTTCTGTTTTTAAAGACAAGAGCAAAATAATAAAACGGATGGACCAAATGCTAGGAAATATCAATTTTGTTAGTTAGATCTTAATTGTTGATTATCTCACCAATATATTTATTATTTTAATTTTCTATAAATATTTTAAAAACCACACCTCCATCCCATTTAATATAATCTGTAAAAATTAGATGCTGCAAAAAATAGAATTGCGTATCTGACTCATATCTGATTCAGTAACAAGGAATCTCTCTCTTTTTCCCTCTCTCTCTTTCTTTTTTTCTCTCTCTCTCACTTTCTCTCTCTCTCTCCCATCCCAGGTCCTTATACATGCTAAGCAAACATACTACTATATCATTATTCTAAGCTCAGCATAATTTCTTAGTCTTAATTACCTATGCACTACATTGTGTTTGACCTGTAAGCTTTTCACTTTTCTTCATTCATGACTTTTCTTTTAGTCATCCACCTTTGTCCTGTTTTCTGTATCCAAGTAAGAAAAACATGCTCGTTAGTAATATATTAAAGTGTAGCAGATACCTTAAACCTATGTTATGTCTTCTCTTCTCACAAATGGTACTATTTTGCTACAATGCTTTAAGAAGAAAATTCCAGGTGACTATTATTCCCAAAAACTCTTATTTTTCATGGAATATTTCTCATTTACAGAGAATTATAACTCCATGAACTAGAAATTAATTTTGTGATAGAAAATGTGTTTATGGGCTTTTTAGTACTAGAATGTATCTTGCATGAGTGTTTTTGGTAATAGTCAGTCCCTATTAAATACATGAAAATATTTATCTGTGAAAGGGTAGAATTTTCTCATGAATTCTTCAAGTATAATAATTTAATAGAGAATAGAAATTTTAGTGAGATAACATGTCTTTTTGTGTTTTTCACTCTTAGGATATACTTGCATGAATGATTTTGCATATGGCTGGTTCAGATTAGGAATACAAAAAATATTTAATTATTAAAGGGGAAAGCTTACTTCCAGGGTCTTCAAATATAACAATTAAAGAATAGAAATTGCAATGAGATATTATAGCAAATAAATTAAAAATTGCAACAATACACTATAATATTCTTAGACAGATCAAGGTAGCAGGATATTCATTACAGCAGTGTATTCCTACCAATATTATGTTAAATGGACATCTTCAAAGTTAATTCTAACTAGGTATGCCTATACCAATGATTACGTCTATTCCTTTCCATCCTTTATCAGAGAAACTCCTATTTACAGATGATTGATAGACTTATAACTGGTCCAAGTACTGAGAATAGGTGACTGTTGAATCCTTGGTCATAAATGGAACCTCTATATCAACCCCTGCAAGGCTCAAATTTGCAATAGCCAGATGATCGAGAAGAAAGCTGTGAAACACTGATGATACATTGGAGTTGCAACCATGAATACACTGTAGTGTTAAGGGCACTTACACATGAAGCACACATAGAAGCGTGTGCTCATGCACACATGAAAAAGAAAGAGTGGGCTAGAATAGAAAGACGAGAAGGCATACACAAAGGTTAGTGGGCAATAAGAGAAGACAATGGTGGTAAACATGAATTCACAGTGCAATGTATCATGTATGAAGCTGACAAATCAGCAAGACCAGGAAGTTCTTAGGGGCAGTTTTTAAGGTCCCTGATGCAGTGTCATTTTTCACACAACATTTACATGACAGGAAATATGAGGTCAGAAAGCACCTGCTTACACACCTGCACCTGAGTCACAAATATAGTAAGCAACCTTCAGCACACCATGAAAATAACCTCTTATTTTGCTTGCAGTATCTTAGGAACTGTTGAAAAAAAAAAAGCCATGACCAAAAATTAAAAGCGAAGAGAAAAAATTATCTGTACAAAGGGATCCTAATAACATATCAAATTTTGTCAATAAAAGTTAGGAAGTAAAAGGGACGAATTTTAATGTAACTTCTCCAAATATTTTAATAGTAGCATATGAAAATGTTACTATGTAACAGTGAAAGCAGAATGTGGTTCTTCATACCTATATTCCAGCACTCCAGAGACAGAGTCATTAGAATGGTAAGTCAATAGAATGGTAAGCAAAACAAACTTTGTTTCAGAAAACTAATAAAAACAAACAAAGTAAGAATAAGTTGACAAAATTTAGAACATAAAAGTAGTAAAAAAAAAATCATTAGTTATTTGCCATTTTATGGTATGTAACTACCCAATGTAGAGAATACCTCATTCCGAAAGTAATTACTAAAATATTATTTATTATATTTATTTTTGTCTAGTTATATAAACTCAGTAGGCACACCTCTTCTTTCCCTTACCCCCTCATCCATCCCTTCCATACTGTTCCCCCCATTCCACTTTCTACCTCTTGCCACTCTGTGCCCCCAACCCCTTCACATGCCTCTTCCTTCCCTGCTTCTCTCTTGATCTTTCCTGCCTGCTCCCTTCCATCCTCTAGAACATATGTTTATGTGGGCACTGAATTTCACTCTGAGTAGTCTACATTAGTGAGGGTTCAGGATTCAGTGTCATACCGTCATACCTTGGGGCATCTTCTTGGCATGCCACCCAGTATGGGAACTCTGTTATGTTCATTTAATCACTTGCCCCTAAGGATCTTATTGCCTGAAGACTTCTTCCCTATGATCTCTGATAGACTATGGGGATTGCTGACATATCAGCTATTGTGCAGGCAGACAAAGTCCAGTCACATTGTACAAATATCCTGGCTGATGCAGCCCAGACTTGAGTGAAGTAAATTTCATATGTTTGGTCCTCCCTGTCTTTAATTTAGTCTCTCAGAATTTTGCAACCCCCTCTTTCTCAAGGTTCCCTGAGCTTTAGGATGGGGACAGATTTGGCTGGTCTGGTTCCAAGTGAACATTGTAGGTCTTGGGTGTTCTGAATTATTCATTTGCTGTTGATTTCAATTTTGCTGTTCTGCACTGCTCTTGGCTGCATCTTGATTGGTTATGGTCGTCTCCTAAACAAACAGAAACAAAAATCTTAACATAAGAGGAGGTTCAAAGACAGAAGGAAGAATAGGAATAGGACACAGCAGTGACTGGGTCAGTCTCCTGTTTGCTGGTTGGTTACCATCTAACTGCCAGTCCCTAGTCCCTCTCTGACTGGGGAGATCAAACCTGATCAGTCCCTAGTGCCCAGGACCGGAAGTGAGAGTGAGCTACATCAGATATTCTTCTACTTACATGCAGTACATGACAATGGCCTAATTTCTCTTGTAATGTGTTCTTTTGAGGTCTTCTTTCACCTTCCTCCTGTTTATAATCCTTTGTGGTTATAGTGGGTGTTACAGAGATTTAACTTTGAGAATGTCATTAAGTGGGTTTGGAGCTAGGGTCCACTTATTAGGGAGTACATATGGTATTTTACTCAATATAATTTCTTCTAATTGCACCCAATTCCCAGCAAATTTCATTAATTCATTTTGTATGATGGACTAAGTAGTATTTCCTTGTATAAATACACCACATTTTCATTATCCATCAATGCTTGCGTATTTGGGTTGATTCCACGACTTTGCTATTGTAAATAGTGCTGCAATGAACATTGATGCACTTCACTGTAGTGAATTCATGCAGTTTGGGGTACTATTTCCAGAAGGATCAAATGGCATTTCAATCAGTCCTTAACTATTTTTAGAAATTGGTATACGGACCAGAGTGTTTGTATAAGCTTGGATTCCCTCCAGCAATGTATAAGAGTTCCCTTCTCTCCACATCTTCACCAGCATTTGGTGTTATTTATATTGTGGATTTTTGTCATCCTGACTGGGGTGAGATAATATCACAGGGTAGTTTTGATTAGAATTTCCCTGATGACTATGGATGTGAGCATTTTTTAAGATATCTGCTAGACATTTTAATTTTGTCCCTGGAAAAGTTTCTTTTGAGTTCTGAGGTCCATTTTCTAATTAGGCTATTTATCTCCTTGGTGTTTAGTTTTTAAAGTCCTTTGTGCACTCTGGATTATAGAGCTCTATCAGATGTTTGATCATTGAAATTTTCACCCATTCTGTGGGTTGCCTTTTTACTCTGTTCACAATCTCTTTAGTTGAACAGAAGCTCTTTAATTTCATAAGAACCTATTTGTTGAGTACTGGCTTTAGTGCCTGTGTTATTGTGTTTCTGATTAGGAAATATTGGCCCGGCCCAATCAGCTTGAGAGAGATCCCTACCCTTTCAACTAGGGTTTTTATAGTCTCTGGCCTAATATTAAGGTCCTTGATCCATTTGGAGTTGATTTTTGTCCATGGTGACAAGTATGGGTCCAGTTTTGATCTTCATATGGATATCTAGTTTTGCCAGCACCATTTGTTGAAGATATTGTTCTCTTTCCATTGGATGTTTTGGGCTCCTTTGTCAAATATCAGATAGCTGTAATTGTGTGGGCTTATGTCTGGGTCTTCAACCCTTATGCATTCATCTATGGATCTATTTTGGAGCCAGTACCAGGCTGTTTTTATTACTATGGATTTGTAGTATAGAGTAAGGTTTGGTATGATGATAACTCCAATAGTGTTTTTGTTACTTAGATTGTTTTTGCTCTCCCAATCTTTTGTGCCTCTATATGAATTTTGAGATTGTTTGATATATTTCTTTAATGAATTTCTTGGGGATTTTTATTGGTATAGCTTTGAATCTGCATGCTGTTTTTGGAAGGATAGTAATTTTTATGATGTCTGATCCAGGAGCATGACAGTTCTTTCCATTTTCTGGTGTCTTCTGTAATTCTTGAATTTAGCATTTTAAAGTTTTCATTGTAAATGCATTTCACTTCCTTGGTTAGATTTATAACAAGGTATTTCATTTTTTCAGGGACTGTGGTAAGTGGGATTATTTCTCTTAAGACATTCTCACTTTTTTCATCCTTGGTGTATAGGAAGGCCAGTGATATATGAACATTTATTTTGTAACCTCCCCACTCTGCTGAACTTACAAGAGTTTCCTAGAGGAGTTTTTAAGATTACTTACATCTGCAAATAGATATATCTTGACTTCTTCTTTTCCAATTTGAATTCCTTTGATATCCTTCTATTATTTTATAGTCCTAACAATTAAAGTACAATATTGAATAGAAGTAGTCAGAGTGGTGATCAAAATGGAGATGCTTCAGATTTTTTCTGTTCAGTATAATCCTAGCTGTTTTTTTTATACAGCTTTTATTATGTTTATGAAGGTTCTTTCCATTCCAACTGTCTCTAGGGTTTTGGTCATAAAAGGATGATGAATCTTGTCCAAAGCTTTTTCCACATGTATTGTGAGTGTTATGTAGTGTTGGACTTTGGATTTTTTTATCTGATGGATTGTACTTATTGATTTTCCAAACTTAAATGCCTGGGATAAATCCTACTTGATCACAGTTAATGATCTTTTTTTTTAAATTTTTTTTATTATTATTTATTCAACTGTGTGCATATGCTTGTGTATGTGCGCACACGCGTGTGTCGGTGTGTGTGTGTGTGTGTGTCTGTGTATGTGTAGAACCACGGACGAATTCGCGAACCACCATGGACGCCTCCACCTCCTTCTGCCCCCGGATTCACAGGTTCCGCCCTACCAGGACCAGAAGCGCAGGCCGCCCCCGCTTCCACCTGGCGTCTATACGTGGGATCTGGGATCCGAACTCAGGACCTTCCGCCTGCAAGGCGGAGACTTAACCCCTGAGCCACCTCCCCAGTCCCACAGTTAATGATCTTTTTTATATGTTTTTTAATTCAATTTGCTAAGATTTTGTTGAGAATATTTGCATCTGTGTTCAGCAAAGAGATTGGACTATAATTTTCTTTTTTAAGTGTATCTTTATTATGTTTTTTGATTAGTATGATATTAGCTTTGTAGAAAGAACTTGGAAGTGTTCCTTAGCCATTTTGTGGAATAGTTTAAGAAGCGGTGTTATTCTTTAAATATCTGGAAGAATTCTGTGCTGAATCCATCTTTTCCAGGACATTCTTAGTGGGAAGATTCAAGATTACTTCATTAATTTCCTCATATGTTATAGGACTATTTAAATAATTCAAAACTTCCTGATTCAATTTAGGTAAGTTATGCTTACTCAGAAATTCATCCATTTCTTTTTGTTATCAAATTTCATGGAGTATAAGTTTTTGAAATATGACCTTATAATTCTCTAAATTTCTTGGTTATCAGTTGTGATAAGTCCATTTTCATTTCTAATTTTGTTGATTTGGGTTTTCTCTCTTTTGATTTTGGTTAATTTAGCTAGGTGTGTGTCAATCTTACTGAGTTTTTCAAAGAAGCCGACTTTCCCCTGGTTGAGTCTTTGTATCATTTGCTAATTCTCTTTGTATCTTTTCTAAAAATCTCTTCTACTGCTTTTGGGATTGGATTGTTCTTGTATCTTTAAGCCTTAAGCTGCATTGCAAAGGTGTTTACCTGTCACATTTTCCTTTTATTGCTATAGGCACTGTAAGCTATAAACTTACCATTTAGAACAGCTTTAATTGTGTCCCAGAGATTTTGATATGTTATATTTTCATTACTGTTAACTTCAAGGAATTCTTGAATTTCCTTTTTCATTTCTTTTTGAACATATTTCTCATTCAGCATCATGATATATAATTTCCTAAAATTAGTGTATTTTCTGTTATTTGTTTTGTTGTGGATGTCAAGTTTTAATCCATGGTTGTCTGATAGTGAACAGGCTATAATTTCAATTTTCCTGTATAAGTGGAGATTCATTTTGTGACCCAATACATGGTCTATTATGGAAAAAGTTCTGTGGACTACTGAGAAGAATGTGTATTCCATGGTGCTTGGATGGAAGATTATGTAGAGATTTGTTAAGTCCATTTTGATAAAGATTTGGTTTAGTTTCAATGTGTCTCTATTGAGTTTTTGGCCAGTTGATCTAGCCCATTTGAGAGTGGAGTATTGAAATCCCCAATTATTATCATTTTATATTTATATTTATAAATAATTTTATATTTATCATTTTATATTTATTGAACATACAGGGCATGTATGTTCAATATTGTGAAGTCTTCTTGGTGAATTGTTCATTTGACTAAAATGTAGTATTCTTCTGTGTCTTTTATGATTTCTCTTTCATTTGAAGTCTATTTTGTCAGATATCATAATTGTTACCTCCACTTGTTTCCTTGTTCCATTAGCTTAAATTATTTTTGAAGAGCCATTTACTTTTAGAATGTGCCTATCTGTTGTAGTAAGATGTGTTTCCTGAAGGCAACAAACTAAATGGTTGGCTTCTAATCCATCTATATAACCTATGTTACCTGTGATTGGTGAGTTAATTCCATTGACATTTGGGTTATAATTCATAAATTGCTGCTGACTCCTGACTTTTTTTTGTATTTTATGGCTCTCATATGTTTAATAGTTAGCTTGGATCTTGCAGTGGAATTATATTTACCTTCTGTTTTCTTAGATATAGTTCTTCTTTTCTTTAAGCCTGAGTATCTTTTCTATCATTTTTTGAAGGCTTGATTTGGTGGTCATGTAAACCTTTTCTTTATGGTGTAAAATTTTTTGTTCACCTTCAATCATGACTGATAGTTTTCATGGGTATATTAGCCTGGGTTGGCATTTATGCTCACTCATGACTTGAACTATGTCACTCCAAGCTCTTATGGCTTTTACTGTTTCCATTGAAGACAATAATTTATTATTTTAATAGGTTTACCTTTTAAAGTGACTTTTTTTTCCTCTTGAAGCTCTCAGCACATTCTCTTTGTCTTGTATGTAATCATTTGCCATGGTGAGTTTCCGTTTTGGTCATATCTTTTTGGGGTGTGGAAAGCCTCTTGTATTTGGATAGTTATCTCTTTCTTCAGATATGGAAAGTTTTCCTTTATGATAGTTTGAAAAATTGTCCTGGATGTGGTATTTCAGATTTCTTATCCTGGTATTCCATGAATTCTCAGGTTATGCTTTTTCAAGGTGTCCCATAACTCTTGAATATTCCTCTCAAGTATCTTTTTGGCTTTTTAAACCTCTTTGATTGAACTAGTTTGTTCTATTTTTTTCTTCAAGATCTGATGTTCAATTTTCTGCTTTATTAGTTCTGCTGGTAAGACTTTCTGGGTGTGCTCTGTGTTAAAGATAGCTTATTTTTGGTTCAAGATTAATCTCTACTTTTGACTGTTTTAATTGTTTTGTTCCTAGTTTTTCTTCAACTGCTTTTCTTATGTCCTCCAAGTACCTGTTTTGTCCCTGTTCAAATTTGTTGATGTAGTTACTTAACTCCTCATGGATTTTATCTTTCACTGTTTTGATCATAGTAAAGATCAAGCTTTGAAAATCATTATCTTGGATATAGCTTTCTGTGTGTTTGTTCTGGTTAGATTTTACTTATAGAGTTGATGCTTTTCTTAGGAAATTTGATGTCATGTATTTTTGTTGCTTCTCATGGATTTGCATTGTGACCTGGGCATTTTTTGTTTTATTTCTAATGTCTTTCTTTATGTGTATTTTTGACTGATCTGAATTAGACAATATTACTACACTGAGCAGTTATTGCTAGTGCTTGCCTTGGCAATGGATGTGTCTGTCTGTTTCCCAGATGAGGCTGTTGGACTGTTAGCATATCAATTAAGGTGGATTTAGTAGACAGGGATTGAAGATTACTATGGTAGTACAATTTTTAGGTTTTACTTCCTTGGCTACATGGGTGAATGGTTTACTCCCTGAAGTTGTATGGGTTTTTGGAGGGCTATATGGAAATTTTAGACTATTGTGACTATCATTCATAGGAACAGGAAGGTAGAAAGTGTTTACTTATCTTAGAACTGGAAGCAAAGATTATCTCCTGTATGTTGGGATGATTTTTGAAGTCTTTAGTTATATGGTTTTGGTTCCCTAAACCATTGTTACTTAGATTTTCTCTGAACTCTGTTGAATTCTTGAAAACTTTGAAGGAAATACATTTGGAAATATGACATCATTCCAGAAATGAACAGTGGATAAAGACATAACAATAAAGATAAGCAAGAAAAGAAGGGTAATGGTAGAGTGAAATAGAGCAGATCATTTGAAGTGAAAGATCAAGATTAGTCACAGTTACCATGTCAATATTAAATGTGTCCTATGAACTTTGCAAAACAGTATTAAAACCTAGGTTTTTATTCTCCAAAAGTCCTTATTTTTAGTCAATTCTCCATGTGAGTTCACCTACTTAGTCTTGCTATGTTATGTTAGCAGAGAAAGAACTCCATGAAACAGATGAACAACATGTCTATCCTCTCAACTATCAGCTCTCTGTCAGGGCAGCTGATGCAGTAAATCTCTCAGAAGATTTTGTCAGTTGTAACTGAAAGAGCATGGAGCTCTCTACTAAGTAATTCCAAGGGAACACAAAGAGCATGATAAATGTGAAAGTTTCCAATACTGGAAAAGCATGAGAAAGAATCAGGTCAGAAAGGCAAAAACTCAATTATGATTCCCAAAAATGAGATGGCAGAAATCTCATCTGACCCAAATTTCTTGGCTTTTACCCATAGCGACATTTATATTTGAAATGAGTTGAAACTCGAGTTGTGCTGACAGCGTAACACCTGCTCCCTCCTGTCCCCTTGGGTGGCTGAAGTAATTACCTTCCCCATACCTGAACCAGCTTAGGATATGTGAAATCTTGGTCATCTAGAGTCAATCATCCACATATTTCAGGGAGCCAAATGATTATCTGCTAGTCATAACTGTAGCAAAGCTACTTGGCAATCCTGTTCTTTCATCCTTTGGTTTGGGCATATTTTTGCTGGTCAATTTGCATTTGTTTTCTATAGCATTAAGCCAATAAAAAGAATAGTTTATCTGAAGTATGCTCTTACATATTAGTTTTAAAAATAAGTTTAACAAATACTTACCTTTTAGATATATCCTCAATTAGACCTTTGAACATAGCCATGCTTTCTACAGAACAAAATACAACACACTGGGGAATGTTGCATCTCTTTATAAGCACACAGTTGTGCCAACTCTGTTGAACATTTATCAGATTAACCATGGCAGACATTAATTTATGGTTTAGACCTCAGCTATAAATATGTCCTACCTGTGCAAAATCATGAGCGAAGGAGTTTCCAAATTATAACATCTTTGTATATATCATTGTGACCAAAACTTTTCAGCAGAAAATTATTAAAACTTTGTTTTCCAGTTACATACCCAATAGTTGTTAGGAAAAGGTTCATCCTTTACCTTTGCCATTCTGCAGTCTTGTTTAGCAAAGTAATGTCATTACTAAAAATGAAAGTATTTAAGAGGCTAGCATACACTTTTGTCCAAGGAATAGGGCAAGATAATAAAAGTCTGAATATGAAGAGGGAAAATATATGGAGTTCAGATCATGTTTCCTGAAGTATTTATTTTACAAAAGGCACAAGAAAAACACCTGTTGAGAAGACCAAAAATTAAGTTGGATTTAGATCCTGAGGGCAGAACAGTTTCTTCATGCTTATTAACAAATGGAGAGGCATGTAAAACAGCATGAGGTCTTCATGACTTATCAGTTTGCACCAAAATCTGTATGTAAACATTGAGGATTTGCTCAAACAAAATTTTCATTATATTTGTTAATTTTATCATCAAAAATTTCCTGTTTCCTAGAAAAATTGAAAAATTTCAATTTCCTAGAAATTGATCCACCATTGTGTTCCTTATGGGCCATCCTATACTTGACATGTTAAAGCAAATTCTGCCTTGTTGGGGATGATTCAATATGGAATCAACAGTTTCCCAAGGACTTTGTAGTTATTTGTTCAGTTTAAAAATCTTATATAATTTCTATCATCTTAGAAAATATGCAAGAAAGTCCTAGAATAAGAAATCAGACCACATCTACCATTAACACTAGCAAATGTATTAATTATTCTATAGCAGAATGGGAATATAAGAGTCATAGAGAGAGAACAAAATAACCAAAACCTAGATCTTAATATGTGATGAATAATGAGTTATACTCATTCCTATAATCATTTCTTTTTGAAATGCATAGACACAGAGAAGAATTATTAGAAAAAAAATTTTGAGATATCCTCCTATTCTTAGGAGGAGAAAGAGCTGCTGGGTTCATGTAGCCACAACTCAGGGATGTTGATGTGAACTCATAGCAAAGGAAGTACAAAACTGATAGAGATGTTCTGAGAGGTGTCATTCCTCAACATTCCTTGAATATTTGGAGTTACTACTGGTGATTGGTGATGTGTTGTCAAATGCAAACACCTCCGTAAATTTAGTGACAACATAGTAAATCCAAAACCCTGGGCTTGAAGTATAATGCCACAAAAGTAAATTGTTTATTTTCTCTGCTGTAACATAGTCCTTCCTCTCTCTCCTTGTTTCTGGTGGGGCCCTCCTTCCCCATCCCTCCTGTTTATAGTCTTTACAATTATTGTAGGTATTACAGAGATTTGTCTTTGAGTGTTTCTAAGTGGGTTTGGTACTGAGTAGAATTCCATTATATAAATGTACCACATTTTCCTTATCCACTCAGTCAACTGTTGGACATTTGGGTTAATTCCATGACTTTGCTATTGTAAACAGTGCTGCTATAAACATGCTCCTGCTTGTGCTATCGAGGTGAATTTTTTGCTGTATGGGTGGTTATTCCCAAAAGTGGAATAGCAGGGTCATATGGCATTTCAATCTTTAACTTCTTTAAGAATCTCCAGACAGCTCGCCAGAGTGGCTGTATGAGCCTGCATTCCCACCAGCAATGTAGGAGAGTTCCCCTCTCTCCACATTCTCTCCAGGACTTGGTGTTGTTTGTGTTGTGGATTTTTGCCATCCAGAGAAAACAGGCCACCATCAAGGACTGCAAGTAAGTAATAACATATCTGGTTAAGTTCACAGACTTTCCTTCCTGATCATTTGCAACCGATGGGGTTGATCTCACCAGAAGGGGTGGGTATATAGGCTACCTGATAGAAAGTAACTATTTTGCAAATGGGTGATTGACCCCTCTCTCACCGCAGTCTCCTACTTTTATTCCCTTTACCTTTGAATATACTCTTATAACAAGACTCTAATTTAACAGTTTTTTATTTCTGGCCAGGGGGTGACATCCAATACCCATCAGAATAGAGCCAAGGGCATTGCAGGAGCAGCAAAATAAAAAAAAAAATCAACAAACCATAATTCAGAACATTAGAGATTCTAAATCAACCACATGGAACTGGGCCAGCCTAATCTCTCCCCATCCTGAAGTTTAGGGTAATTTGCGGAAGAGAGGACGGTAAGATTGTAAGAGCACAAGGATGGGAAGTGTAATGATATGCAAGATACTCCATACAATTTAGGGCTGAAGCAATCATAACAGGACTTTGCATGACCTGTGCTATGTCCAACACATTATTGACCCCACAAAGTCTAGCATGGACTAAAGGCACTAGGATCCTTGGAGGCTAGGGCCTAACAGTCACAGTAGTGTTTCTAAGCTTAAAGGGAACACAGGAAAGGGTTCTGGGATATGCCCCTGGGTCCTTGCCCCTCATCGGAGAGGAGGACCCAGAGGAGAGTTTGCCATGCACATTAAAGGATGTTCCTGGGATTGGGGGGAGGCACTGGAGGATGGGGAGAGAGGGCAGAGGGGATGGGGGAGCAGGGGAGTCAGGGGGATGGTAGAGGAAGGGAGGGGACTGGTGTACCTGTTAAGTTTTTATGAGCAGAAATAATAATATTAAAAGTAAATTGTTTAGAAAAAATTCACAAAGCTAAAATTACTGATACTTTTCAAATTGTGTCTAAACAATTTTCATTTTCCAAGCGTATGAATTAATACTGTGCATGCATTCATGTATGAGTGATTGCATATACATGGGCTCACATGTGGGAGAGTGCATGTCCCTGTCAATGTTGTTTATTAAAGCAGAATTTCTTAACTGAACTCTGTGACCACCATGGTGTTTACTTCATATAGAAAGCTTGCACTGAACATTTCCTGTCTCTATGATGCATGTCTAGAAACTACAAGTACGCTAACATCCACATCCAGCATTTTCATGGATGCAGATCCCAATTCCAGTCCTCATGCTTTTAGGCAAGTATTCTGTTCATATTCACTGAGCCTATTATCTTGCCTCCCATTTTGATTTTTTTATCTATGTACTTCCTCAACTTAACTGAAATAATGTGTATAGATAAAATTATAATTGCTATGAAATTAAATTATAATCAATGTTTTAACATATGCAGAATTATAATTGTTTTACAATGCAACAAGGTACAATTTCACACATAATTATATTTTTCTTTTATTCACATGCATACAAAATATATTGGATATTCTCCTTATGACATACAGCTATTACTTTAAATGCTTTAAAACTTTTTATATGAATTTTTTCACATGCAAACAAAATGTGTTGATGTCAATGTTTCCCTCCCTCTTCTCTCTTACACCTCTTTTTCCATCCTCCAATGATTCATCCCTTCCAACCTCATGTTCCTTTGTATCTGTGTACCTTAGGGCTCCCTTTGGAGCACCTGTACTAGTAAAGGACTAGGACTCCATGGTAGTATATGTGACTTTTCAATGGGTAAACACACAGGTGACTCTTCCTTCTCTTGTCCAGCACCTGACTCAAATATTTTCTCTCAGTGTAGTTGTTTCGCTTGAGATCCTTGCTCATAAGGAGGAGGGCAGGCATTGGTATGTCAGCCATAGTAGTATAGTTCTGGTGGAGGTGGATATCAATACAGTAAGTTGCTGGATGCAGGAGCTGTGTCATGACTGGTGTGTCATGACTGGCAGAGAGAAGGCAAAGGCATTGGCGTATGGTGTCAGAGCCAGCAGTGACTGAAGCTGTCATATCCACAGTCAAAACCCAAGAGCAGGATCACAAAGGAAGATTGGCAAGGAAGGATAAATGATTTATAACTTTAAAAATATTTAAATTTTCATCAGTTGAAATGATTCATCATTGACTTTATATTTTGATCCCTTAGCTGGTGAGATTGCTCAACAGATGAAGGTTTTTGCCACTGAACCTGATAATGTGAGTTCTATCCTTGGAACCCACATCGCAGAAAGAGATAACCAAGGCTGTGTTCTGATCTTCACATGCATACTCATACACACATACAAGACAAATAAATACACGAATACAAAAATTTGTATTTTGAACACTACAATAGAAAGATTTATTATGGACAGATGAGCCAAATTAATTCACTACTTTAAACTATACTATAGTGCTACAGTCCAAAAATAAGAGAAATGAATATTACAGAAATTAGCAGGAAAAAAGTTTGTTTTGGTGCAAGCAAAACAAAATAAAAAATGAAGTTTGGTATTTCTGGAGTATGACTTATCCCTGGGAAAGGGAAAAGCAACTAAAGGGTAGGAAGTGGTGAAGTCTTTAAGAAGGATTAACATTTTTATCTTAAGGCTACATGACTTCTTATGAGGATGGATTTGTTACTAGGAGTTAGTTGTTAAGGTTGTAGACTTAACGCCTTGCCTCATTCTCTTGCTTTTTTCCCTATGTGCTCACTCTTTCTCACATGCCCACAAATGATTCTGTTCTCTGCCCAAAAGAAACTGCCAGACACTGAGCATTTCGAATAAGAGGTTGATAAAACGTGCAATACAGAGACTTCTTCTTTTTTATCACTTTCATAGCCATTACAAGCCAAGCAACACAAATAAAAATATACTTCCTTTATTTTTAAATCTCCTGGGTTAGATGTTCTATTAATAGAAGCATAAGATAGATTAAGAAAGTAATGTAAGTTATAGGAAAATGCTTGCCAAATTGCTTCTGATAAAGGATTTGTATCCAAATGTATATCTAGATACTGCAATTCCAGAATAATAAAATATGCAATGTAATTAGAATATAGACAAATAGATGTCCTGCATAAATATATTAGAAATGTCAAAAAGAAACTCACTTGAGAAAATGCACAGCACAACAGTCATTAGAGAATGAACTTAAAATGACAATAAAATTCTATTTCAAGTCTGCTATAATTCTTTCATTTCAAACCAGGCACCATTTAGTTGGTAAGAATACAGAGAAGTTGAAATTTCCAGTCTTGCACTAAAAATTTGGAACTTTGAAAAACTGTTTGGCAGTTCTTTATAACAGTTTTATAAAATGACAGCAAAACATTTTATTAGTACTATATGTTCCTCAATTCTATTCTCAGCTATAAAGCAAAAAGATAAGAAAATTATACTTAATGAAAACATCACACAACATTGTTCCCAGTAAAAATATTGATAAAAGTCAGGAAATATGTAAATATGCCAATGTCAACCAATTGCCAAAGTGTAAAATCAATTGTGAGGGGCTGGAGAGGTGGCTCAGGGATTAAGCCTCTGCCTTGCAGGTGGAATGTCCTGAGTTAGGATACTAGATCCCACATAAAGTCACATGCTATATGATCTCACTTATTAAGAAATATCAACTGGAAGAAGATACTAAATATAGAAATTTGAAAGGTTGCAATATGGAGTGCAGAGAAAGGATGTTACAAATAGATGCCGGTATTATTTTTTGGTTTGATAAAAGTGTGTTAGAAATAGAGAAGAAAGCACAGAACTGAGAGTTTGCTAAGTACCACAAGCTGCTCACTTTGAATAGACAAATGATAGAATCACACTAACTAATTCAACTTATTTATTTAACATGTGTCGTAATTAGATACTGGTGTCAACTTGGCAACTGAGGGCTCTGAACTCTGAAAAACTGAGCAAGCGTGAAGGAGATGTCTGATTGAGGGGGAAGATTGAGTCCATGGTGCGTGGGACTAGTCCACAGGGAAGGTGAATAAGACAGAGGAAACTAGTTGAGAAAGTTTTATCCTTTGATATACTTGTCCAGACATGCTGGTCTGGAAGGTATGGATTATTCACCTTTCAGAAGTCCTGTGGATATGAGGTAGTCTGTTCCCTTAGCCCTTGGTGCTGATATGGACTCACTTGCCAAAATGGATTACTAATTGTAACCAGACTGTCATAAAAGAAAATAAAACCCGTTGTTCCTTTAAGACATTTGATTCTGAATGTTTCAGCAACAATTCAAACTAAATACTAAGGAATGTCAGTGGTAAGAAGATGCCTCAGGTGCTAAAGTGTTCTTCACACTTTTTCAACAACCTAACTTTGATTCCTAGTACTACATAAAAAGTCAAGCATGGCTGTGAATATCTCTATCTTCAGTTAAAGGGATGAGAAGATAACAGGATCTTTGTGGTATCTTGTGCAATCATAGGATATATCTAAAAATGATTATCTGGATGAAGTTATCTGAAATGGAAAGTCCCACTCTAAATGTGTGCAATATATTCTGGAACATTCAAAAAATCTAAGAAATGAGATCTGAAAAAAGAAGACTTGCTTTATCTCACATCCTTAAGTCAA
The DNA here is from genome assembly GCA_023101885.1 of Typhlomys cinereus. Taxonomy (NCBI): domain Eukaryota; kingdom Metazoa; phylum Chordata; class Mammalia; order Rodentia; family Platacanthomyidae; genus Typhlomys; species Typhlomys cinereus. The sequence goes on from JALPQD010000226.1 coordinate 1,926,711, forward strand.
GTTCTTCTTTCATCTTGGCTACCAGGACTCTTGTCATTTTCCACTAATATAAGAATCAAGTTTCTTCCATATGGTGAAGACCAGTAGCTCACCAACAATCCTCCAGACCTTTAGCACAGGCAGGGACTGCTGAGGTATTCCATCTCATGGATTAATAGCAAACATTTTTTTATGTACCTAGATGGTACATGCAAGATAATCTAATTAAATCGCCTTTCAATATGCATTTATACTAACAGTCCTGCTCCTCTAGAGAACACTAATACAATGTAAATTATAAACTTCATAAAATGTGCAAATCCAATGTTAGATTTGATGTAAACCATAGATTCTCAGTTATCCTATTGTTCTAATGCTAGAACATCAACTGTCATAATGTACCAGTGTGCTATATGCATTGAAAGGTAGAATATGACTATACAGAGAAAGAGGCCCATGGGAGAACTTTGAACTCTCTTATATCTTCTACTACAAGATTAAAACTCCACATAAAAAATTGGAAATTTTATCTTCATCATCGTGTGTGTGTGTTTGTGCATATTTGTGCATGATTGTATGCATAGAAGGCAATAGTATGAGGTTATATGTGTATGCCACAGTATGCATGTGGATGTCAGTGGACAAACTCAGATGTTGCTTTTCCCTTTCTACCTTGTTTGACGTAGCATCTCCTTTTGCTCACCACTTCTTGTGCTAGGCCAGTTCACCAGGACATTTCTGGATTCCTCTGTCTCTGCTTCCCATAGTTGTACAAAAATTTCAGTCATGTACTTCATGTGTGTTTATATACATTATGAAGATTCAGATTGAAATCCTCAAACATACATTATAAGTGTTTTATCCAATGAACCATATCCTCAGCCTCAGGAAAGACATGTTTGAAAGACATTTTATTTGCGCATTCAAATCATATTTTGTCAACAGAGCCCAATATTCACAGAAGTCATCACTCATGCCTGAGTACATACTCACAATTATATTTGAGCATATGACTAAAGGCACAAGGGCACATGAAGATTGCAAGTATATGAGTGCATATATGGAGGCACAGTTTTGACTTCATGTAGCTTGTTCAATTGTTCTCCATCTTATTCATTGAATCAGGGACTGTTCATTGAACCTAAGAAATTGCTGAATGTGATGTTCTGGCTCTAGACATCACATGTCTCTTCTTCCTGAATACTTGAATTACCTACATTTCTCTACAGCAATGTAGATTTTCCTGGATTTAGGAGAATCTAAACTTTGGCCTTCTAAGTTGCATGGTAAGCACTACATTTTCTTAGTTATCTATCCAGCCCTGAGTCACATTTTCCTAATTGCAAAGATTTTAATTATTAAAAAAGATTTTGTATATCTTTAACACTGTACAAATTTTGAGCTTAGTTTTATTTTAATTGCTGAAAGAATTGAATATATAGAAAGTGTATTTAAAGCATTTCTTGACGTTATATTATCCTTTCAATCAAGGGACTGAAAGATTTCTTTGTCTAGAAGAAAAAACGTTTGACAATAGTTTACAAGAGATTTCAAATGATATTTTTTCTACATTTTTTCATATTCTGCTTTATGAAACTATATCAATGCTGATTTAGACATTCAAGTGATTTTATAACAAGGTTATAGTCTATTAGGCTTCAGGAGAACTAGGAAAATAAAACAAAGTTTTACATGTTTGAAAGTGTCAATTTGATTTTCAATTTCAACAAAGGATTTTTGGAAAATTATCAAAACTCCTACAGCTTACTGCTACTGAGTTTTACAAATGTCATAAATAAATTTTCTTCACAATTAGGTCAAATTTCTACTGTCATCTGAATCTTTATTTTAAGAATAGGTAGAAAAGTAGAAAAGTAACACAAACTTTAACTTTTGAAATATCCAATATGGTTAATATCTTTTCACCTATTTATATAAATCTGGAGATTGTGACTCATATTTCTCCATATGTAAATGTTTCAACAACAGAATGACTATTTTATCAGAAATCTCAACAACATGGAGCCAGTTTGCTTTCTGTCAAGACTGTATACTAAGAATGGGATTTTATGATTTCTTCAGCATCTCTGCTGTGCCTGAAAGGATGTGCATATTATTAGTTCAGAAACCTGAAAACACATTGATATTGTATTATGAGGCTTTTCCTTACTTTCTAAAATTGGATAAGAAGGATAAGAAAGGGAGAGACAGATGGATGGATGGATGGATGGATGGATGGATGGATGGATGGATGGATAGATTAAATAGATTAGATAGGTAGATGGATAGATTAGATAGATAGATAGATAGATAGATAGATAGATAGATAGATAGATAGATGATAGATTGAGAGAGAGAGACAAAGAGAGAGAAGTTTTTATTAGGGATGGAAACCTTAGCAGAATCATCAACAACTCTTCCACTGAACTGCATACCCCAGCCAATCGTGAATTCCTTTTGAATTGAGCTAAATATGCATCAATGATTAACACTATTCCTAATTATCAGCTTCATTTTCCTTGGCCATATTCAAGATGAGAGTAAAAGATAGGTTAGAGATGGATCTTTTCATAGGTGTATTTGATGTTTTTTTCATGAAAAAAATTACGTTTTTTCTAGTAAGCTACTTTTGCTTTTCAACTTGAGTACTGTCATTTGCTCACTCTTAAAATAATGACAAAAAATTTCAGATTTATCCACATGATTATTTGTGGTATTTACCCTTTCTTGATCAATGGTTTTTGATATCATGCCTAATGAGTTCATAATTATTTTAGCAGAAGATGAAGTATTTGGGGAAGGGAGATGTTGCAGTATAGACAACTGCACAGAGCACTTAAAATTTCAGTTCAAGTTCATTGTACATTCCCTCAAAACTTTAACAATTTGTAGAGTTCAAATTAATGTTGGTATTTGAGGAAGTATAAATGTTAGAAAACCTTCAGTTTTAATAAATCATATTATTTAGAACCAGTTCCCAATTATTGATAATCTTGAGACCTTAAGGCAAAGAAAGAGTTGGTTGTAGGAAGTCAACAGGATTATGATATTTAAAATGTAAGAATAACATAATGGATCAGAATATGTTAGATTGAATTAGAAAGTTGTATATTCAAATTGATACAGTGACATCACTGAATGAGTTCTGACCAAATAACCTGGGACAGAATCAGGGTATGGGCTCCTTGAAATTATATTTAGAGATACTGAATATAGTAGCTCATTTCAGAACACAGGGGTGAATTGCCAAAGAGTTGTGCTTGGAATAATAAAATTAGTGCTAGCCTCCATTAATCAGAAAATTTGCAGAGGAGCAACATCCCACTGAAGTTTACTGACAAACAAATGAAATTTATCAATGTTCCCTACGCTAGAAAACTCTTCTCTCTTTCTCTCCAGCTCTCAGGTACATAGAAAAACCTTTGCCTTACAAGAGAAGGGTCCAGAGTTCTTCCTAGATAACACATTCCATTCCCTCTCAATACTAGCCTGGGTCTTTAAGACTTTACCACTCTGGAAATCTTTGAGAAATATACGCACTCCAAATTAAGCCTTTGATGAACTCACACTTTTATTCTTATAATTCCTAATACTTTAATCTGTTTCTTTCATAGTTACATGATCTACACACAGACTCCAATCTCACATTCTTTTGCAATTTCTTAGGAGTTATTTGTCAGTTCCTTTCACTTTGGACTGTTTTGGTATAGATCCTAATACTACAGTGGAGATCTCTGTTTCTCTAAAATACATTTTCATGATGGGATATTTCATTCATTCTGCTCAGCCTACATACATTTAAATTCTCAGCATGCCAATAATAAAACTATATCAATATAATTAATACTTTTTCTATTTCCAACATTTTGTGCAAAAGCTCGATAGAAAATCAACCATATAAAAAGAGAATTGACAATTATGTCCACACATCTAGCTATCTTGTGAATTTGCTCCTTTTTGCATATCTTTTCATGATATTAATTGAATTATTGCATAGAAATCAAATGATTTGATATGATTGCTTCAATTTAAACATTTTTTAAAAAATGATTCAAAGTACATTAAAATTAATAGAATTCCTAAGGTGATGATTTAGGCAAATTTAAAAGGTTTTATCCTCTTTATCACCAAAGTGAATGTAAAGCAAAAGATCCTTTTAAATCAATTTAGTCTTACAGAAAATGTTGCCTAATTGGTAAACACCAGATTCAGTGAGAGCACACATTTCAAAAAAAATGTTGAGGTAAAAGACAATAAAAGAAGACATCCTAAATCAACCTCTGGTCTCCACACACATAATAACACATGCATCCACATGCATTCTCCAAACATTAGCACATAATTATACACACACAAACACACACACACACACACACACACACACACACACACACACATACCATTTGCAGATATTTTTTCTATTCTATAAAATTTGCCTTTAATAAATTGAGTGTTTTTTTCTGATCCTATTTGTAGTATATGTGGCTATGATTAATTATTTTTCTTTTTCTATACAAAATATTATTTGTTTCTTATTTCTTCTTCTCCCTAATATACACAGTCAACAAATCCAGGACTATCTTGAGGACAAGAACTTATAGTGGAATTCCTTCTCAGTATTCTTAGAATGATGAAAACATTAAATATTAATTAGCTTTGTGTTTTTTAAATTTCTAGCTTTTGTATTTTTAAAGCTTTTTGTTAATTTTACCTGCTACTTGATGTTAAAGGCAAATTCTCTAAGGGATTAAAAAATACAGCTAATGCAATACTAGTATTTCTCTATATATAATTTCAGTATGTCCCCCAGCATCACAAGAACCCTATGACCTAATTAGTCTTCTAGCTGTTCAAACAGATTTTCTCCAGTGTGATAGTTAGTATTAATTATCAACCTGATTCCTAGGAGGTATATCTACAGATCTCTTTGGGGGGTTGTCTCTAAATTAAGGTTGTTCTCTAAATATGGTTGTGATTAGATTAATTCATGGGGAAAGATGGTCTATTGCAATTAAGACCATTCCCTATGCACGTGGTCAAACACACACACACACACACACACACACACACACACACACATACACACATATACACATATATATATAGACAGAGAAAGTGAGAGAGAGAAAGTGCTGATTACATTACTAACAAGAAAGAATGTATGAGTTCATCCCTTTTTAGCTACTCTCGATGTGTGTGATGTGATTCAATGATTCAGATTATTGTCACTCTACCTTCCTTGTCAAGTGATGGACTGTAGGGCTAGGGTGTCTACTAGTAAATCTGACAACTTGAGTTTGATCTCAGAGAACCAAATGGTAGGAGTAGAAAACTGACTTGTGATCTCTCTCTCTCTCTCTCTCTCTCTTTCTCTCTCAAATAAATTAGTAATATCTTTAAAAAATTATAGGCTAGAAAGAGTGTGAAAAATTGCCAATACTGGAATGTTCAACCCTAATCAGGCAATCAAAATATTTCACCAACCTAAGGTTCAGGGAACCTTGCCCTAGAGGAGATGGTAAGATTGTAAAAGCCTAAATGTAGAGTGAAGTACATCTGGTCAACATACCTCAGCCAGGACAGGACTACTGTACCCTGGTACTCACTGCAATGAGAACACAACATGTCAACATTCCTGCAGGACAACCTAGGATCTCCTGAGAAGCCACTGCATTGGGGCAGGTACTGAACAAGGGAAGAGGAATGTCTCTTTGTATGAATTTGTTTACCAAAAAGCCACATATGCTTAACAACAGAGACTTGATTCTTCACCAACATAGGCACCCCAAAGGAGTCTCATGATCTGTACAAGCAGAGAACAGGAGGTAAGAGGGACATGGCTAGATCAAAGAGGGGAAGGAAGGATCAAAGAGGAGGTAATGGGTAGAATGGGAGGAAGAAAAAGAGGTTTGCTTCTCTTTATATATAAAAAAAAATCCTCCCAATTTTAAAAGAAATAAAAGATGAACTGTAATGTGGACAGAGCCACTAACTTGTTCTCTAAGTTGCTGGGCCCAGGTATTTGGTAACAAACACTTGGATTGACACCAAAATAACTAGGCTATGACACTATTAAATGAGACAACAAAACTTTTCTTCCAAGTTGAACATGATAATAATTTCCAGTATAAATTTATTTAAAATTTTAATTATTTTCTAAAACTGAAAGTACCATGTTCTTATTACCTGATAAAAGTATTATTGTTTTGGTGATATTTAATTTAAAAACTAACAAATATATCTCATTTGGATTTGAAACTACATACTAAAACAAAAGTTGAAATATATTTTTGTATCAAATATAAACAGAATTTTCTTATGATATATTATTTTCATTTATATAATTCTTACAAATGTAGAGTTAACAGTCTTATTAAAATAATTATTGAAAATATCAGGATATGAGATAATTTATATTTCATATATGTCACATATTTGTTTTTAATCAAATCTTACCATTATTATTTTCCCTCTATTCATCTTTCTTAATTTTTTTTTCTTTTGCTGTTTAAGGATTAACTGGTGAGCATACATGATTCTATTTTGGTTTCATTGGCTCAGTTATGAGTTGTAATTGTGTTATGGTTACATTTTACTGTCAACTTGAAGGTTTCATACTTTTGGGGGCACAGCTGTGGGAAATCAATAGTTGAAGCAGGTCCCTGAACCAAGTCTGCAGGTCTTGATTAATTGATGTGGAAAACCCATCCCACAGTGCGGGGTACTTTCCACTGGTGGACCAGATAATATGAAGTGCAAGGAGAGACTTGCTCTTCCCTTATCCTGTGTAGGCTGGCTGTTGAGTTCACTCCACTAGCATCAATTGACTTCTTAGAGCATAGGTCCCTTTTGTGCTGCTGCAGCTACCGCCTCCCTCCTTGGCTGGGTTAGAGATCTGTCCTTTTTTTTTATTTATTTCCTCTCATACAAACTTAATAGGTAGACCAGTTCCCTCCCTCCCTCCTCCTTCCCCCGAACCCCTTTCTCCCCCTCCTCTCCCTCCCCATCCCCCGGTGCCTCCCCCCAATTCCCAGAGAGTCCTTTATTGTGTATGCCTGACTCTCCATTGGGTCCTCCTCTCCGATGACGTACAAGGACCCAGTGGCATTTCCCTGAACCCTTTTTCGAGATCTGTCCTTTTAATCTTGCCTCTGTTGCCACTGCCTTTGGAGCCTGGCATGTTGGCCTTGCTGTTGTTCATCGCTGACATCACAACCCAGCTGCTCTTCACTGACATCAGAACCCATTATCTTTGACTCTCCATCGAAGTAGAGACGTGAGACCTTCTCAGGATCTTTCGGCTTTGTGAGACATTCCAGTGAAGAATAAAGTAGCTATGGGCAGCTACTTCTAAGGACACTATTTTTTTTATTGTGAGTTAATTTAATAAACTTATTTATACATATTACATTTTAGAGATTCCGTTCTTTAGAGAGCTCTGAGTAATCCAAATTGCTTCTATGTGTATTTTACTGGTTATTATGAAATTTCTAGCACATCTATGTTTTTCCTTGGGCTATGATGATGTTAAGTGAAAAGAATCAAAGAATGACATTTATTGAGATAATTTTATTCATTCTTCTTGTTTCATTGTAATCTATTTTTCCTTTTTATATTTCCAGCATAAATCATTATGCATGAAAATTGGATGTCATCAGGGCCACTCAGCTACCGCTGTTCCCCTCACCCCCAATGCAGCAATCTCAGTGCAGTAGAGATCTGTTTCATTTTCTGAAGTATTCATGCTTCCATCATGCATTCCATTCTGCATATTTTATGAATCTTAATGTATTTTCATTACTTTTTTCTATAAAGTTGGTTTGTGAATTGCTTAATAATTGCATATAAATTTATTCTGAAATTAATCTGTACACTTATTTGCATTGATCCAATGATGGTATTGATTTTTCAGGTGTTAATTCTTTCTGACAGAACAAATTTCCTTCTGACAACATTGCAATCCTTTAACATTTTGTGATGTTAGTTGTGAAGTCAACCTCATCTGTCTGAAAATCTTTTTCTTATACTTTGTCTTTTTGTGCTTTCAGTATTTTAAGCACAACTGCTTTGCATTCTGGTTCTCATTGTGTCACATGACACATGTTCTTTAGCTGTCACTGGTATTCTTTGCTGAGTGTTTTGTTCTCTGGCTTTATTTCAGAATTATTCACATTGGCTTATCTTAGTGTGATCTTGTTCCTCCTGGTCCTCTTTCTCCTCCTCCTACTCTTGCTCCTCCTCCTCCTGCCTCTTTCTGTGGATATAAGAGCTATGAGGCATTCATTTCTAGTTATCAAATTTTAAATCTTTACCTACTATTTTTAATTATTTATGCCATAATCTTTATTTGAACAAAACTAAATGTAAACTAGGCACATAGTATTTTCTCTTTTTCTCTTAATTTGTTTCATGAATGTTTGGTATGTTGATCATCATTATACATTTGATGCAAAGTGCATTGATATTTTCTTTTGCAACACATAATCTACTGCTGAATACATGTTTACTTTAAGGAGTGTTGTTATAGCCAGGCCTGTTGTTGAATACCTGTAATCTCACTGTTTTGAAGGCGAAGGAAGAATTTCAGCTTCATCCACAAAGGAGATCAAAAATGTTTCAGAAATGGGAGGGTGTGAATTATGTATATTAAGTTCTACTTGAGCCTTTTTAATGCTATACAGTTAAATAAAATATTCAGGCTTTTCTCCAGCCTCTTGGACTTAGTGAATTTAGTGATAATAGCTGTTTGAACCTATGTTTTTTGTAATGTTTGTCATTCAAGTCATCTATGTTTTTCCTTGGGCTATGATGATGTTAAGTGAAAAGAATCAAAGAATGACATTTATTGAGATCATTTTATTCATTCTTCTTGTTTCATTGTAATCTATTTTTCCTCTTTATATTTCCAGCATAAATCATTATGAATGAAAATTGAAAGTCATATAAATGCATCCTAAATTCAATTTAAGCAGTTCCAGAAAGGAAAATGCAACTTCTTTGACAGGATTGGCTGTTCTCATTCTTAGGTTAGAAATATTTTGAAACTTTAGATTCCTTTGCCACACGCAAATTTTATTCAATTTGCCTAATTTATAGTGCATTATAATACTATTTTAATACCAATTTAATAAGCCATAGAGATTTCATTTTTGAGTTATCTATTTGGAAAAAGGACTCCACGAGACAATTAAGATAAAAAATTGTTCAGTTTGTATTCAACTCTGTTCTGTTTCATTAGCAAAGTTATCACTCTGACTTGCTAATAAATTTGGTGTTGAAAGTACTACAGATAATTAATAAATTCTATTTTTTGTTTATGAATAACAATTTTATACTCTCTTGGCAATAAGTATTAACAGCCCTATATCTTTTCCTCCTAGTATATAAATAGGGGAAAGGGAAACATATTAGGGCTTTTAAATTAAAATTTGGAGTGTGCATATGGCAGTTATAATAAACCAGGTTTTTCATGATATCCTTACCATATTTATTTAGTTCCTTCAAGTCATCAGTTAATCACTTAGAAAAACAATTGCAAAAAAGTAAGACAAAATGTGGTTCCTACACCTAATGAATGCACTGGAAGATTTTATAATTATTAGAATAACAGAAAGAAAGCTAATGTGACTATGTGTGCATATGATTTCTATTTTTATTTATTTTTAAATATTCCCACTGAAAAATTTATACTTTTTCTAATGTTACAAAATTTCACTTACTTACCCTCTTATTTGAGAGATCTTTTTATCTGTTCTTTTTTTTCTATGACTAATCCTAACATTCAGATCAATGATTGGTAACATTAATTTTTCCTTTACAAATTAAATAATACGTTATAAAATTTGTATGGACCTATGAATTACATGATGAAATTGAAATGATGTGGCAGAGTGTGATGTGGCAATTGTGAATATTTTTCCCAGCTTTGAATTTGTTTGCATTAATTTTCTTGAATTAATTATTGCCCCCTGAAAATTATAGTAAGGAAATTATTGAAAAATACTAACATAGAGTAACAAAAGCAATTTTGAATGTATTCTTATGACATTCCTAGTTTTCAAACTTTATATTATAGAAAAGCATAGGTTCAGTTATGTATTCATTCCATCATGCATGTGAAAGCAGTAATAAGTCATTCAAACCCTGTGATGTGGCATTGTGAATATGTCTCACTTAATAGTAATGTGTGGCACTATTGTTTCAGGGTGTCCCTAGTCCAGGAGGTCAAAGGTCTGGTTACCCGTAAAGCTTGAACAAATTGGGACATGCCCCAGACATGTACTCAGTTGAGGAACCATGCAAGTGGAGGGATGAACGACCAATGGGAAGCAGCCCTCTAACCTCCCTCTGCAATGCACACCTAGTAAACAGATAAATGATTGGTGGCTGTCCCTGGAGCGGAGAGATGGCAACACCTGATTGGACCCCTGAGCCTATATAAGCCCAAACACTTCCTTAAATAAATTGAATCTGCAACAAACTCTTCCACTGCCTGTTTCTTACCAGACTTCCTGGGTTTGTGGTGACTTCGAGCCACTTATCCCCTCGCCTCAAGCTTCCAGGCTCCTGTCGACTTTCCCCCTCCTTTCCTGAGATTCGGCAACAGTAATGGATTATTGAATTGAAAGATTATAAGATTATGCTTTGTAATGAACTGAAAGCATATGATGAAAATAGAAGACTATATTCAGAAGTGTAAACATTTTAATTTAATTTAATAAATATCCTTTTTTAATGTTTTATTTTATTCCTTTATTTGAGAGGAGAGAGACAGAGAGAGAAAGAGAGAATCCCAGTGTACATGACTTGAGGAAGTCATTTTTCTCTTCCCACTATGTGGGTTCCAGGCAACAAATTCAGGTTTCCAGATTTGTGCAAAGACAACTTCACCATTGAGTCACCTTCCTGCCCTGGATAATATTTTTAACAGGGACCACTGAACATATTACCTATTCTTATGAAGAGACACTTATATTGTCACAGAAGGCTGGTACCTTTCTAGTACAGGCCTCCAAAGGGCACCCTGTGATCCACACGTGGAGAGAGACATGAGAGCAGGAGGGTCAGGGCAGAGTGAAAAAAGAAGGTATAGAAGGGAAGGGAAAGGGGGCCCATGAACAGAAAATAATTTTGTTTGTATATAAAAAAGTTCTTAGTAAAAAAATGAAAACAAGTTGTAATAAAAGTGGGCATTAGCTCAAAAATAATCTTGAGTTTGAAATATTATCCTTTTAGCTGCTTGAGGCAAAGCTAAAAATAAAGGAGATGATACTTTTTTCATTATAGTTTAAAAGATTATGGCGGGAGCTCACATGACCTTCTCAGATTGTACATATGTACCCAAAAGCAGGAAGCCTCCCTATTCACGGTTTTACTTTCCTCCATTAGCATGAAAATAGGACTAGTTAAGCCACTTTCTCTCACTAGGGATGGAATGTGTAGGGAGGAGTCACAAATGAAGTTAAATCCCAGGTGTGGACAACAGAAAAATAGTTTCGTGGATAACTTTATTAGTTATGTTTTCCAAAATGAGAGCTGTATTTTGGGACATTTCCCGATGGATCTCAGCTCTAAATAGCATACCTCCTGATGTTTCCCAAAATAGAAATAAGGAATTTAGAGAATGAATGTAAAGTTATGCAAAAGAATTCTGCAAATCTACTATGAAACATAAAATTGGAATGATACTTCTCCCTTATATTATCAGCCCTCAGAGTTTATATGATTCATCAAGCTATAATGGAATTGTTCAAAAATAGTTGAGAAATCTCTCAGTGTAAATTGCTTTTATGATTATATGATGAGTTTCTCAGGAGATTATATTTGTAAAAGATCTCTAATATTTTAGAGGCAAATTTGGGGAATTTAAAATTTATTTATAACTCAAAAGTAGGCGAACATAAAATTTCTACAATTTAGCCTTGGGTTTATATAATTTTTTGAATGTTAACTTTCTTATATTGATTAAATAAATGACATAAGGCCAAAAAGCAGCTAAAAGCATGCAGGCAATTAACCAAAGGAAAAATTTACAAAAGTAACTTACTAACATTTTATTTTTGAAACATCGACAATCTATTTTTGCCTGAAAAACTTGTCAAACTATATCATCTGAAAGAACATGCTCTTAAAATACTGTCTGTACAAGTAACTCAGTACCCATTTTCTCATTTTCTAATAACATACCAGATTCATCCTTCCTACAGTATCAGAAGGAGAGAGAGAGAAAGAGTTTTCTGGAAAATTTTTCTTAAATTATGCTTGTGATAGTTAATTTAGAGTCTCCTGGGAGAAGGGCCTTTGAACAGGCTTATGAGGGATTATCTTGGTCACCCTTCATAAGGCTGTAATGAGGTTGTAAGATTCATATTTTACAGGACTATACCTTAGGTAACAAGACCAGAATTGTACAAAAGGAGCACAAAAGAACTGAGCATTGCCAAGCACGCATTCATAAATTCATTGCTTTTTGTGCTTGATTCTGGATCCCATATGATTAGCTCATTCAAATTCCAGTCACAATGACTTTTCTGTCATTATGAACAATAACCAAAAAGTGTAACTAATAAACATTTTCTTCCTTATGTAACTTTTGCCAAAGATATTTGATCATAAGAATAGGAAATGAAACCAGAACAGTGTTAAAATAATATTCCTTAAAGTATTATATTATTCTACTGCACTAACTTAGCCTTCTGTGTATCTTGGCTCATGTATATTAAGTTGGCCTCTGAATAGGAATTGTCCCTAAACTATATGTATCCTTCACCTGTATTGAAATTTTTCTTGATTCTTTCTTCTGTGTATTATTGAAGATAATAAACACCTAATATAACAAAAAGACTAAAGTTAATAACTAATTTAACATAGTGTAAACCTTATTTAATGCTCTTAAAGTTATAGGGATAGTATACTAATGAAGATATTTGGAGTTATGTACCCAAATCTTGATAAAAGTGCAAAAAAAAAAAAAAAAAAAGGAAGAAAGAAAGGGCTTATTTCCCATGGTGAACGACCTGCCAAGGAATGGACTGGCTTACTGATTACCTAAGCACATGACTGCCCACAGGACTAATTTTCTTGAAAGGGAAAAGAAGCCCAATCTGCAGGTGCAATGGAACTTTTCTTCCTGGGAATGTTGGTGGGGAGAAGAAAAGAGGGAAGTGGCATATGTTAATGATGTGCATCAAGCATGGACTGTCTAAGTGCCTGAGGACAACAATGTTTATACCTTACAAATAATCAATATAATAGGTAAGTCCACAGCATGAATAGTAATTTCATGTTTGTCATGATTTCAGTTTGAGTTTTTCCCTATAGACATGTGTTTTTGAATCCTTAGATTTTTGGAAACTTTAACACTTTGAAGGGGTAGAGCCTTGCTGGAGGAAGGAACTTCACTGGGGTCAGATGTGAATTGGCATCAAGGCCTGCTTCTTTTTAGTCTTATCCTCTCTACCTCCTGGTGGCTCTGTTGACCTGAAATAGTCTCCTACTGCTGCCATCAGTCATGACTTCTGATAGATATTCCCATCATAAAGGACTATGTTCCCTCTGATATCATAGGGCAGATAAATAATCTTTTTCTTTTGTTCCCTATATGTGAGCATTTTCTCATAGTAACAAAAGAAAAATGTAACAATGGTGATCAGTCATACCCAATTAGTAGTCTCTTTATTGAATAGTGAGAAGCAAGCATTACAAATATGGCAGATGTCCAATTGACTAGTGAATTCTGTCTCAGTTTTCACTAGGAAAACTAAGTTTTCATAAGTAATGTTACAATCTAAAAATACCGTATGACAAATCATAATATCAGATATGTAATTCTCTTGTTTGATAGTCAGTAGAGAAGTATGGGAATCTGATCTGGAACTATAAAAATGGAAGAAAAACCTTTGTATATGCAGTTAACCTTAATGTCAAGCTAAAAAGAAATCTTAAAAATAGATAATAGTTTACTTGTTTGTTTTGAATGCACAAAGTCCTGGGTTCTATCCCTAACACTGTATGATCCATGATAGTACATACATCTTGCAGTTGTGGTCAGGTCAGAGGTATTAACAGTTCAAGGCCTTTTTTGTTTGCAATTTTGAGGCTATCCTATGCTAAAAATGGGCAACTTTTGTTCAACTTTCAGTCATAGACACACTTCAGAGCTTAAGTCTGATCTCTGTCTTCTTCATGTGAAGGTAAAGTTATTTTCCAGTTCCTCCAGTAAGCTTGGTGTGATCTACAGCTAAGGAGAAGTCTTTTCTACTTTATTGCCTTCCCCATGAGTTTTGAATCATCACTTCCAAATTATAAGTTATCAGATCATTTAGCATAAACTGAAATAACCTATTTCTCTTTGTCTCTTCTGATTACTAGTTCTAATACTTTACATAGAATACACTTTGGATTGTGGGAGGGACAATTCACTGTGTGAAGTTTTCCTCTCCAATGATGGACACTTATCTAGATATTCTTAAATTTCAAATACATTTATAATTAATTTTGACAGTGAAAGTACAGACCTCATGAATATTAAATGTACTTTATTGTTAGCCTAGACCTGATGAAAAACACATGCACGTTGGGATGTGCAATAGTATAACATTCTTCTGGAACATGTCTAGTTTTTCAAAAATGCAAATGTTGTCGTCTTTTTAATTAATTATTTTTCCACTCATATAAACTTGATAGGTACGCCATTCCCCTCCCTGGATCCCCTTGCTCCCTCTTCCCTTTTCCCCTTCCTTTCCCTCCCCCTTCCTCCATTGTCTCCCCCATCCCTGGAGCATCCATGGGTACTTTATCACTTCACTCATATCCCCAATCCCAAACAGTCCAAAGTTTCTGTTGCATTTCAATTATTTAAATTTCTTTGTGGGTCTACTGACCCAAACTGCAGTCTGCTATGTAGTCTTGGAAGTTATTTTACCATTTAACTACACCCTTAGCCTGTCTAACTGTTTAAAACATTGTAACCTCCTGCCTTATTAAATTTAATGAGTCATTTACAATATGCCTGTGTTAAATCTCTTTAATCTTGTATGCAGGAAGGAATGATAAAATTAAACAACATTACATTCTATTCTATTAAGTAGTTCCTCAGTTTGCCTAATGTTTTTACATATATGGGTTTTTCATAGAGCCTCAGGAATTTAATATTAATAGATCTAGTTCTATCTCAAAGTAATGATGCATAATGCTTTCCATGCTATCACATATTGGAGGTTGCAAAGCACCAGCAAATTATTTTTCTGGAACAAGTAACCCTGGCTGCATGCCAACATAGTAGATGGAATCATAGCAGCATTGTACATATGAAGGTAAATCACAAGGTGAGATAGGAAGCCAGAGTGAGAACTAGAAACTGAGCCCCCCTGAAACAAATACATGAATATACTTCACAGTATTTTCTGGGAACATAAGCATGCCATATTTATATTCCCTTCTTATACCTCCCACAATCTAGGACATTGGTACACTGAAAGCTTAGATTCTTATACATGTGATTTTAGGAAACACACCTAACTCAAAATCATAGTATCACAACCATCTTCTAGGGGAATCATGTATTTCAAATGGTAGAATGGATGAATTTCATCCATAGTTGTCATCTTCTCAATATTTTCAGTAACATGGAAAAGTCCATGTGTAGTGTTAAGGTAAATTCAAGTAACATTGATCCCCTACAGAATAAATGACAAAATATGTATTTTCATGATACAATGGGAATATAGACAAATTATAAGCATATCTATTTCTAAAATAGATGTGACAATAAAAAAGGAAAAATTGGTCCTAAAATAAAAAGATCATAACTTAAGAGAACATATATTAAATATTAAATTTCCATGCCCAATGTCATGGGTATATTGTGGTGATGATTGGGCACTTAACCCTTGGGAATCCCTGTCCGTGTGGCTTTGTTTAGTACTAACGGCTATTATATCAGGCTGGATTTTCATGTTTTCTGTATTCTTCCTGGACAGCATAGAAGATTGTCTGGTCTAACTTCCTTGGGTCTCCCCTGAAGAGCTTCTCCCTAACTCCAGTGAAAAACCTAAAGTTAAGTATTATGAAGGGTTAAAATTCTATTACAAATGATGGCTGGTCCCTAAGTGTGTCCTTTGAAATCTTGATAGAAGCCACCATGACACTGTAACTGTGGTGTACTGTGTGCCTAAAGAAGCAGCATCCTATGGTTCCCACCAAGGTCTGTTGCTAACAACAACAATCCCAGAATCCACTTTACCAAGGCTAGAGTAGACACAAATCAGGTAGCACAAGGCCAATATACAATGAGTAGCAGCCTCAGAGTAAAGACATTTACTCTTAGAGGACTTCCTCTGAAAAGAACATATACTGTAAGGCTTTTTACTTTTGATAAGAAAAGTAGATTGATACTTTTGATATCCCCTCACCACTCTTGGAAATCATTGACCTAAATATTTGGCTTCTTATCATCTACCTAACATAGTTAATAAACCTCATCCATACCTCTACAAGCATAGCCATTCATCTAATTCCAAAGAAGTAGCATCAGAATTCCTTGATTAGTTTTCTATTAATCTGCAATTTAACATCAATATTGACTCAAAATATTAATATTACCCAGGTAATAGTCTGAAAGTCTTGTTGCTTTGAAATTTTCCTTGTGAAGAAACCTGTTCAATAGTTCCAGCTGATCTCTTAGAGTATAGGCAAAAATGCATCTTTATTTTCATTGGGATTCTCATTTCCATCAAGATTACTTCCTTGTCTTCTGAAATTTTCTCAGAATCATACGTGACACTGTTCACCACATTGTAAACATTTTCTCTATCTTGTCTTTGAAAGTTCTGTTGCCTAATTGAAGAATGTCTCAAAGCATATAGGTAGAGTTCAATAAAACATTCCATTTTTATTAGTGTGAAAATAGAAGACAGTAATGGGTTCAGAAATTAACTGAGAATAATATATGTCAAGGAAATATAAACCTTGAATTTTAAAATTAAGCTCATGTTCTAGCAAAATATGTTAAATAAAATTATGAAAATGTATCACACAGGGACTTCCTAAGTCAAATGGCCACAAGATTATACAATATAAATCTTTCACAATACAAAATATATGAACTATGCTGCTTACATTGCAAATAAGAACAAGTCAGCACTATTCACCAATGGGTGCTCAGTATGCACTGATAAAGACAATGCAGGATTGAGAATAATGTCCTGAGACACTTCCTTTAGACTCTTAAATTAATAAATGATACAATAACAATAGAAAGACAACTATTTTCAGTTAAATTTTCATATTTGAAAATCTATAAAAAAGGTAAATGAACAGATTAGTTAGTTGCTCAAAACCATACTACTGCTGAAATATTACTGAACATAACATTTTATCTGTTTTCTTGGAAATGATTTAAGGACCAGTTTATGAATAAGTTTCATTCCAAAAAATGAAGATTAGATAGAGATATTTAATTGACTTTGCTCAATGCTAACTCATGTGTGGGAACATAAGTTGACTGATTTCTCAGAAGAGCCATTTCTGAAGTCTGACAAGTTGCTACAATACTGTGCTCACTTGTATCATCCCTCTAAGTCCTGAAATTTGCAGAAAAATGTCAATGTAGACCATTTTTTCATTAAAATTCACATGAACATGTTATGATGAAAATTGATATTTCTTCAGATAAAATGGCCAAATATATGTTTTCCAAGAACAAATTCAAATCTTTGCAGTTTTCTTATGTTTCAGGGATGAAAGACAAAAAGAGCAAATATGGTTCCAATAATTAACCCCTATTGTGAATACATTTTTTCACTAGAGACTATTTCTATTGTAGATATTATTAATGAAAAAAACACTTGAATTCAGATCCATCTAATTATATGATAGACTAATTCAATAACTAAAATCTCCAAAGGACTTTAACAATTTTGACTATTAACTAAGTTTAAGTGGTCTAAATATTTGCTAATGATTGCTTTTCATTGCAAAACAGAAACTGTTTAATAAATATTCTCTTCCTTCTGGAACACTGGGACAAAGATTTTATTTTGAGGGCAACCATAATTATTGCAATTACACTTAATGCATGGTGACGGAGCTGATATTATGCATAGACTGTGCTTTACCCTGTGATTGTTTCTTTCCTATTATCATTCTCATAGGTGGACACAAAGAGCCTGATATTAGTAATAAAATAAATAATGTCAAAATAAATGTGATCCCTTGTTCATAAATGCAAAAAAGCTTTATTGCAGTTGATGCAGTTCGAACAATTTATTTAAGTTATCCATAATAGACAAATACTGGTTTTCTATAAACAATGTATGATTATTTGAATGTCACTATTTTTTGTTTTTGAAGTGGAGGCATTGAACTAGACATTAGAATAATTGAAATGCTTGGAAAACATTAATGCTGTTTGTTTTAACTACATCTCAACATTTATTGGACTCTTATTTATATGATATAGATTTTTGCATCAAGTTCTTGCTCCTCTTTGCACATGAGCAGAAAATTCACATTATCTATTTGTTTCAATATTTTTCTTTAGTTGTTAATAGGAATTCAGCACATGGAAAAATGCAAGAAAAATATGGATAAAATAATGTCTTATATCAAAAATGCTAACTTTCACGTCTAAATCCGAGTCAAAGATAAAGGTATACACCTGTGGTCACACACTTGGGACACTGTAGCAAGATACATTTGAGGCCAGCCTGTACAACATGAAAGTAACAGAGGTTACAGGTCAACTCGAACTATATGTCAAGAACTAGGTAAAAAAAAGGAGAAAGAAAAAGGAAGAAAGGTAGACTGACTTGCACAGACAATTGTTATATAGGAGAATGGAACATGTTTAACTGTGAGACTGACTTTCATTTGGAACTTAAGTATCCAGGACTGGCTCGAATCCATTGGAATAAATCAGTTTTATTCAAGAGAAACCTATAAATACTGTAAGGGATTAAAAAGGAAGATCTCATCTATAATCACAACATTGAACTGTGTGAACAAGAAAGCTGAAGAATATGTGAGCTATTGCAAGCAGGCCAGAGGAGGCAAAATATGTAGGAACTGAGGATTTAAATGCTTAGCAGGAGAAAAGCAAGAAGTGACACACACAATATAAGCCAGTAATCACAGAAAGACCACATGGAACCTATGAAGTGATTCACTGTGAAAGGAATATGAAATATATAAATTAATTTCAATATATCCATAAAAAAGAGAAGAAAAGAGAGGAGCAAGGAATAAATGTTGCACTGAAAAAATATTGGGTTTCTATAAGAATTTAATAATTAATAAGTTCCCTAATGCAGCAGTCTTACCTACATGACAGTAGGCATAAGATGGAGAGTAGAGCAAATGTGAAAGCCTCTCTTCTGTTCCCATTCATTTTCCTACTTACAATGTTCATATGGTCCTTAGTAGTAACTACCTTACTTTATTGCCTTGCATGTAATAATTGCAAGAATATTTTAACATGAATTGTAAATATCAGCACAACTCATTATGCATCAAAAAAAAGTGAGTACGATTAGTACTGTTGCATATAGGAAGTTGGAAGCACAGTATTATTTAACAACGTATACAACATCTTGAAGATAATAATGTTAAGGGTGTGACTTGAACTGAATCTAATTATTATTTTTTGTTTGATACACTGTACTGGCTTTCCTGTCAGGAATAGCAAATGACATTTGCTGACTCTATGTAGTAGGCATTATACAAGATGCTTCACAGGCATCATTTTATTTAAAATTTAACAGCAGTTAAATCTGTGTTTATTTTTCTTGTTTGAAAATGAGGGTGTAGAGGGAATAGAGGACATGGAGGACAACTTACAAATTGTCCTTAAGAAGTTTGTTGTGATGGAACACACAAAATCAGTCATGTTACAGATCCCATATTATTAAAAGACAATGATAGTAACTTAAAAATCTTGACTATAAAGGTGAAAATTTCTCAGTTATTGATCAGGAAATAGTGACTTTTCAAAGAATATAAGATCATCTGAATGCATAAGCAAAGATCTTTTCAGTATGTTATTAAATGTGGAGAAAGAATCTCAACTAAAGCTAAACTTTTTTTACTCTCTCCTCAATTATTGTCTAACACCCACTGTATAGAACATCATATATGCCTAGTTTTATTCAGAAAGATATAGATTCCCTCATGATAGGCCTAAATTGAAAAACAAGTGAGATTTCTTTTAATTTTTAAATTACTTTATTTCTGAAAATCAGAGTTCCTTTCTGAGAGACTTGGCTATTACTGAATGAAATACTCCCCTCCATTTTGGGGTATCAATTAAAGCTTTTAGGTTGGTCTTCCAATTTATTCTTACTCAGCACTGTAAGTTCCCTCCCAACTCTGAACTTTGCAAAGCAGATTAAGTTGTTCTATCACTTTGAAAACACATTTTAATTAAGCAAAACCCATTTATATTTGACAAATCACAATTCAAACAATTTCAAATCACAATTTCAAATAATTCAAAAAAGTCTACAAATATTTAATAAACTATCGCTTTTCCCATATGCTTCATTTTGTCATAGGACATCAAGAAATACACATTTATTTGTTCATTTATTGTTAAGATTTTTTCTTCTGTGCAAGTAAAATCAGTGGTTGTCCCTTCTCCCTTTCCACCTTTCTCTTTTTTTCTCCCACCATCCCTCTTTTCACCAACCCATCTCTCTCCCTCCACCCTAGATGCTGTCTGCATATGTGGTCCATAGGGCTACCTTCGTGCTGTCTGCTCTAGTAGGTGGTTAGGCCTCTATGACATCCACTGCTCCTCTTCATCTGTCTGACACTTCCCCTACTGCTCTCACTGCATGTAGTTACAATAACTACATATACTTAAATTTCCTTATATAAGTTCTAACAATAAGAATTAGCACCATGTTATCTCAAACGTACAGATGTTTCATATAGGAGAATGATAAATTAAGGACAACATTGTTACTCCATAGCAAATGTTTATTGGGTTGAAATAAGTTTTGCATATGGCTATGCCATCCCAAAGCACACCTAATCTTGTCTGAAATATAATTTCCAGATCTATAAGACACATGAGAGTAAAAGTTCAGAGTATTTTCAAAATACAGATATTTATTTCAAAAGTCATCGTGATCTCTGTATTTTGAAAATGCAAAACATCAGTTCATGCTCCTGATATGCATGTGTGTGCTCACTTGCAGAATTTAATGAAAAATGGCTCGAATTTTGTATTTTAGTGATGATTAGTCTTGTTTTGGAAGGAATGCCAAAAGGAACAGCAGTTAAAATGATAATATTCAAAATTCTAATGAGCTCATTTGTTATTAAATTAGTTGCTTCCCATACAAAGTAAGTTCCATGAACCCATGTGAAAGCCAGGGATTCTGTTATTGAACTGGTAGATTCTACAGCAGCAGTTCAGGTGGAGAGAGAAATCCAGCTCTCAAACTCAAGAGTGAAGGGATGGTAATAAACTTTCACTTCCCTCATCTAATTTCTTTGTTTATTTAAGAATATGCACACATTTATTCCTGAATTCTAGAATGACTACATAGCTAAGAACACTAGGCTTGGTTCGCAAATTCTCAACCTGGTCAGATCCCATGTAACTCCAATCTTCTTTGTGATATTTTTCCCCAGAGAAATCCAAAAGGACAATTCAGTTTCCCTGGCCTCTTCTAGGAATATGGGTAGCTAGTGAGCTCTCAGCCTCAGAAAAAAGAAACGAACCCATTAAACATTACTAACATTTATATAATTCCTTTCATCCTCAGAGTGCCTCACAAACATTAAACTAATTAATTAAATGAAAGCAATTTGCGGGTTAAGGCATGCTTATAAACAACTGCCTGTCACTAGCAAGAAATCCTCATCCTTGTTTGTTTATTATTTCATTACTAGGCTTATGGAATGCTTTTTAATTTTAATAGCATTATCAAGACACCGTAGTTGTAGGGATGGAAATACCTCATGGTAAAGTCATCCTCTGGAGTTGCTATAAAATGACCGTTATCCAACTCAATGCCAATCCCAAAATGGCTTCATTCATTAGATCAAAGTCAGTAGGAGAATATTAACTGGGGAAGCGTAGTTGCTTTTATTAAAAATCTTTTTTCGTTCTCATTATTTTACAGGATAGACATAATGCACATAGATTCCACAGGAATGTTACTGGAATTGTTCTGCTCAGAGAACTCCTAGGTCCTGGTAGCCCTAAAAAGCTATGTTTGGTCATTTATCCTCAATGAAGCAATTAAAACAGAGAAAACTGACTTAATCAATGTAACCACACTGCTAAGAGAAAAAAAAATATCCAGTGATACTTGGCATTTTTAAAGGTTCTCTAGAGGAAGAAAACTGATAAAATGAATAAATATCATGAAAGAATATTATGCTGACTTTCACAGCAGAGTCTGCTTGGTCCAAAATGGATGAATGCTGGATGGAGAGGCTGAGAACCAGGTAGTGGAATAGCCCAGAATGCTGACTATCCATCAACACCCATAATTGTAGTTGAAAACATGGTGGATTCTTGGAGAGCTGCTAGCCCTCAGTTAGAAGAATGAACAAGCTGGTTTCTGATGCTGGCATATGATAGCAGCTGAATCAACAGGGTAGATTTACTCAGCAAGAAAAGAACAAAAGAGGAAAAGTCGTGATTTTCCCCCAGACTCATGGTACTTCCTAAAAATGTTGTCACCTATCTACCCAAAAGCATTAGCATATTTCAGATTCAGTGAAGTTAATAGGTCTATCCCTTATTGGCTGGCCCTCAATAATATTTCTTATGTTATACTTAAATTCCAAATGAAAAGAATGAGTACATAGTTCTGTGTAATATAACTATTCAAGGTACAAAAATTACTATCCTTTCTTAGAATGGAGAGTGAAATCTCAAGTCTTTACTATCCCAAAATTTAAATATGACAATGTAGATTTTGTTACACTTAACTGTTAATATATTAATCAATGTTATAATAAGTCATTTAAAAATACAAGAAAGAAAATATAAATATCTATTTAATGTGTGTTGAAATATATTCTTAAAATACAAAAGTATGGCAATTACATTCCTCATCTGTGTAACTGTTCACATGATCTTAGGGTTTATTTATAGGTATCATTTTCTCTTTCTTTTTTTTCCACTCATACAAACCTGATAGGTTCCCCATTCCCCTCCCTCCCTCTACCCCTCACCTGGATCCTCTTGCTCCCTCCTCCTTTTTCTCTTTCCTTTCTCCCCTCCTTCCCTTTCTCCCAGTGCCCCCTCCCCCCCATAACTAGAGCATCCTTTAGTGTGCATGTTAAACTTCCTTGTGGGTCCTCCTCTCTGACTGAGGTGTAAGGACTCAGTACCATTACCTAGAAATCTTATTTGTGTTCCCCTTTAGTAAAGGAACACTATTGTGGCTGTTACTCCCTTGCCGTCTAAGGATCTTAGAGACTATGATCCATGCTAGACTTTGGGGGGGTCAATGACATGTTAGTCATTGCACAGGTCATGCAAAAACCTATTATGATTACTTTGGCCCTAACGTGTGGAGTCTTATATATCATTGCTCCTCCCCATCTTTAGGCTCTTACAATCTTACTGCCACCTCTTCCTCAAATTTTCCTGAGCTTTGGGATGGAGAGAGATTAGGCTGGCCTGGTTCCTGGTGATTAATGTAGGGTCTCTGATGTTCTAATTATGGTTATTCTTTCTTTTTCTTCTTCCAGTTTTGCTGTTTCTAAACTGCCCTTGGCTCCATCCTAATGGGTATTGGATGACACCTCCTAGGCAGAGATAAAAGGCTGTTAAAGTAGAGTCTTTTATTATAAGAGTATATTCAAAGGTAAATTGAATAAGAGTAGGAGATAGCGGTGAGGGGGGATCAGTCTCCCATTTGAAAAACGGTTAACTTCTATCTGCCAGACTGTATTCCCTCCCTTTCTGGGGAGATCATACCCATCACTTGCAAGTGATCAGGAAGGACAGTCTATGAGCTTAATCAGATGTCTCATTACTTACTTGCAGTCCTTGATGGTGGCCTATTTTCTCTGCTGTAGCATGATTCCATCTCTCCTTGTTGCTGGCAGGGCCCTCCTTCCCAATCCCTCCTGTTCATAATCTTTGATATTACTGTAGGTATTACAGAGATTTATTTTTGAGTGTGTCTTTAAGTGGGTTTGCTACTAGGATGCACATATTAGGGAGTATATATCACGCTTAATATTCTGTGTCTGGGATACTTCACTCAATATAATTGCTTCTAATTACATCCATTTCCCAGCAAATTGCATTAATTCATCATTTTTGATGGCTGAGTAGTATTCTACTGTATAAATAGTAGCACATTTTCCTCATCCACTCATCAACTGTTGGACATTTGGGTTGATTCCATGACTCTGCTATTGTAAACAGTGATGATATGAACATGGTCATGCTTGTGCTATTGAGATGAATTTTTGCTGTTTGGGGGGTTATTCCCAAAAGTGGAATAGCAGGGGAATATGGCATTTCAATCTTTAACTTCTTTAAGAATCGCCAGATGGCTCGCCAGAGTGGTTGTATGAGCCTGCATTCCCACCAGCATTCCCACCACATCCTCTCCAACATTTGGTGTTATTTGTACTATGGATTTTTGCCATCCTGACCGGAGTGAGATGATATCTCAGGGAGGTTTTGATTTGCATTTCCCTAATGGCTAAGGGTGCAGAGCATTTTTTAAAGATGTTTATTAGACATTTTAATTTCATCCCTGGTAAAGTTTCTTTTAAGTTCCAAGGCCCATTTTTTAATTGGACCATTTGTTTCCTTGGTGTTTAGTTTTCTAAGTTCTTTGTGCACTCTGGATAATAGAGCTCTATCAGATATGTGGTTAGTGAAGATTTTCTCCCTTTCTGTGGGTTGCTTTTGTGCTCGAGTTACAATCTCTTTATCTGAATAGAAGCTCTTTAATGTCACAAGATCCCATCTGTTGAGTGTTGGTTGTAGTGACTGTGCTATTGCATTTCCGTTTAGGAACTGGTGGCCTAGTCCAATCAGCTTGAAAGAGTTCCATACCCTTTCACCTAAGGTTTTTACAGTTTCTGGCCTTAAATTGAGGTCCTTGATCTATTTAGAATTAAGTCTTGTACATGGTAACAAATATGAGTCCAGTTTTAATCTTCTGCATGTGGACATCCAGTTTTGTCAGCACCATTTGTTGAAGATGCTGTTCTTTTTCCATTGAATTTTTTGGACCCCTTTGTCAAAGATCAAATGGTTGTAATTGTGTAGGCTTATATCTGTGTCTTCAACCCTTATCCATTGATCTGTGCGTCTGTTTTGGAGCCAGTACCAGGCTGTTTTTACAACTAAGGCCTAAGGTTTGGTATGGTGATACCTCCAGCAGTGTTTTTGTTACTCAGGATTGTTTTTTGCTATCCTGGGTCTTTAGTGCCTCCATATGAATTTTGAGATTGTTTGGTCAACTTCTTTAAAGAATTGCTTTGGGATTTTAATTGGTATAGCATTGAATCTGTATATTGCCTTTTGTTAGGATGGACATTTTTATGATGTTGATTCTGCCAATACAGGAACATGGGAAGTCTTTCCACCTTCTGGTGTCTTCTGAAGTTTCTTTCTTTAGGGTTTTAAAGTTTTCATTGTAAAGGTCTCTTACTTCCTTGGTTAGGTTTATGCCAAGGTATTTCATTTTTTAGGGGCTATAGTAAAGGGATTGTTTCTCTGGGGGCTTTTTCACTTCTTTCATACTGGGCATATAGAAAGACCACTGATTTTTGTATGTTTATTTTGTATCCCGCCACCCTGCTGAACTTCTGTATTAGTTCCAGGAGCTTCATGAGAGTGGACAGCCTTGTCTAGTTCCTGATTGAAGCAGTAATGCTTCAAGTTTTTCCTCATTGAGTATAATCCTTGCTGTTGGCTTGTTGTATACAACATTTATTATATTGATAAAGGTTCCTTCCATTCCAACTGTCTCTAGGGTTTTGTTGATTTTTGTCAAAAGCTTTTTCTGCATCTATCAAGAGTTTCATGTGATCTTGGATTTTGGACTGGTTTTTATGGTGGATAACATTTACTGATTTGCATATGTTGAACCAACCCTTTGTGCCTGGGATAAAGCCTACTTGATTCCCGTGGACGATCTTTTTGATATGCTTTTTTAATCCAATTCGCTAAGACTTTGTTGAGAATCTTTGCATCTGTGTTCATCAGAGAGATTGGCCTATAGTTTTTTTTTTTTTAAGTGTATCTTCATTAGGTTTTGGGATTAAGACTATATTAGCTTCATAGAAAGAATTTGGTAGTGTTCCTTTCTTTGCTATTTGATGGAACAGTTTAAGGAGTATTGGTGTTATTAGCTCCTTAAATGTCTGGTAGAACTCTGTGCTGAATCCATCTGGTCCAGGACATTTTTTTGTGGGAAGATTTGAGATTACTTCGATTTCCTCATATGTTATAGGACTATTCAAATAATTCAGAACTTTCTGAATTAATTTTGGTAATTTGTGCTTATTAGGAACTCATGCATTTCTTTTGTGTTATCAAATTTCACAGAGTATAATTTTTTGAAATATAATTATGTAATTCTCTGAATTTTTGGATATCGATAGTGATAACTCCATTTTCATTTCTAATTTTGTTAATTTGGGTTTGCTCTCTCTTGATTTTGGTAATTTAGCTAGGGGTGTACCAACCTTATTGATTTTTTTCAAAGAACCAACTTTTTGACTGGTTAATTCTCTGTATCATTTTCCTTATCTCAATTTTGGATATTTCTCCCCTTATTTTGCTAATATCCTCTCTTTTATTGCTTTTGGGATCAGATTGCTCTAGTGTTTCTAAAGCTTTGAGCTGCATTGTTAAGTTATTTACTTGTGATATTTCTTTTTTTTTTTTTTTGATGTAGGCATTAAGATCTATGAACTGACCTCTTAGGAGAGTTTTCATTGTGTCCCAAAGATTTTGATAAGTTGTATTTTCATTATCATTACTTTCAAGAAATTTTGAATTTCCTTTTTAATTTCTTCCTGAATCCAATTCTCATTCAGCATCATAGTATTTAGTTTCCAGGAATTAGTCTATTTTTTGATGTTTGTTGTGTTGTGGATGTCAAGCTGTAGACCGTGGTGCTCTGATAGGGTATAGGCTAGAATTTCAACTTTCCTGTATATGTGGAAATTTGATTTGTGGCCCAATACATGGTCTATTTTGAAGAAAGTTCCATATGCTGCTGAGAAAAATGTGTATTCTTTGGTGTGTTGTGTTAAAAGTTCGATAGAGATCAGTAAGATCATTTCAGTAAGAGTTTGATTAAGTTCCAATGTGTCTCTGTAAAGTTTTTGACCTGTTGATTTATCCTATGTTGAGAGGGCAGTGTTGAAATCCCCAAGAATTATCATTTGTGGGTTGATTTCTTGCTTTATACATTGTAGGGTTTGCTTAATGAATGTGGAAGGGCCTGTATTAAGTGCATATATGTTCAGTATTGTGAAGTGAATTGTACCTATGATTAAAATGTCCCTTATGGAGGGCATATAGTCTGGCAGATAAAAAGTAACCATTGTGCAAATGGGTGATTGACCCCTCCCTCACTGAGGTTTACTACTTTTATTACATCTACCCTTGAATGTGCTCTTATAATAAGACTCCAGTTTAAAAGCGTTTTGTCTCTGGCCAGGGGGTGACATACAGTGCCCAGCAGGATGGAGTGAAGGGCATTGCAGGAGCAACAAAACTGAAAAAGAAAATCAATGAACCACTATCCAGAACTTCAGAGACTCAATATCAACCACCTAGAACTAGGCCAGCCTAATCTCTCCCCATCCTGAAGCTCAGGGAAATTTGTGGAAGAGGGGGTGGTAAGAGTGTAAGAGCAAAAGGATGGGAGGAGCAATGATTTGCAAGATACTCCACATAAGTTAGGGCCGAAGCAATCATCATTGGACATTGCATGCCCTGCGCAATGTCCAACACACTATTGACCTCACAAAGTCTAGTATGTGCTAAAAGCACCAAGATCCTTGGAGGCAAGGGATTGGCAGTCACAGTTCCTATGCTTAAGGGGAACACGGGAAAGGGTTCAGGGAAATGCCTCTGGGTCCTTGCACGTCATCGGAGAGGAAGGCCCATAGGAGAGTCAAGGATGCACATTAAAGGACTATCTGGGAATTGCGGCGGGAGGCACTGGGGGATGGGAAGGGAGGGGTGAGGAGAGGGGGAGCAAGGCTTCGGGGGGAGGAGGAGGAAGGGAGTGAACCAGTGTACCTATTAAGTTTGTATGAGCAGAAATAATAATAAAAAATGTTAAAAAATGAAAGCACCATGAAACAAAAATCACTTGGTAGCAGTTAATTTTGCCTGTCAAGTCAAATGACATTTAGCATCATCATGGAACCACACCCCAGCTATGCCTATGAGGTAATTTCTGGAGTTGAATTACTGAGTTGGGAAAACCCTCCTAAAATGTGGGTGGCCCCACTCCATGGTCTGCAGTGGCAGGATGAATAGACAGAACAGAAGAAAAGTGCCAGTATTCATCTCTCTTTGCTTTCTGACTGTCTCAGTCATGTGACTGCCTCCCGCTCCTGCTACTATGCCTTCTCAGCTATGATCTTTGAAACTATGAGTCAGAATAAATTCTCCTTTACATAAAAAAAATAAAAATAAAATGTTCCTTCTGATTTTTGAGGGGTTGAAGTTCACTTTGTCTTATAGCATAATAGCTACCCCTGCCTGTTTCCTGGTTCCGTTAGCTTGTAGAATTTTGGACCAGCCTTTTATTATTAGGATGTGCCTATCTTTTGTGGTGAGATGAGTTTCCTGAAGGCAGCAGATTGAAGGGTTGTGATTTTTAATCCAGGTTTTTAATCTGTGTCTCTTGATTGGTGAGCTTAATTCCATTGACATTTAATGTTGTGATGGAGAAGTTATTTTTAATTCCAGACTTTTTTTATGTTTAGTGACTTCTGTAAGTGTATATTTGGCTTTTAGGTTTTGATGGTATTATACTTCCCTTCTGTCCTCCTGGATATGCTTGTTTTTTTCTTCAAGCTTGAGTGTCATTTCTACCATTTTTTTTCACTGAAAGAATAAAACGTTATAATTATATACAGTTATATATATAACACATATATGCATGCATTTATATGTGTGTGAATAGTCTTGAATATAATTTAATACATACTCATGAGTAAAAAGAATTCAAATTTGTATAAAATATGCAAGAAAATTAATATTTTACATTATCATATCTTTAAATATGGAGGCACAATTGAAAAACTAAGTGAGCTAAACTAAATCTATATAGTTTAGTGTGTACATCAGATAACACCCATACTAGGAATAAAAGCCCACTTAATAGAAATATGTTGGTTAACAAAATTGAGTATTAAAAAGATCAGTGATATAAAAAAGATCAATAACCATCTATCACAACTATAATCACAATAGAAAAATGACTTTTAGATATATCAACAGCTAACATTACACCTTAAAGTTATGAAAGGGTCTCTCTCTACTCAAAAGGTAAATGGTGAGTTTTTAAACCAATAGTGTATAGCTGTTTTCAAAACAGGATTAACACGAAATACTAGATTGTGTAAAATTCATGAAAATGTCACTGTGCCTTAGCTTCGATCATAAAATCTATTTCTTAAAAATTCATTTTTTTATTTATTTCCACTCATACAAACTTAATAGGTACACAAGTCCCTTCCCTCCCTTAAAACCTCCCTGAACCCCCTAACTTCCTCCCCTCTTTCCTTTCCTTCTGCCTCCCTCCCTATCTCCCAGTGCCTCCTCCGCCCATCCCTGGAGCATCCTTTAATGTGTATGTCAAACTTTTCTCTGGGCCCTCCTTTGTGATGGAGGCATTTCCTAAAACTCTTTCTTGTGTTCCCCATAAGTATAGGAACACTATTGTGGCTATAATTCCCTAGCTTCTAAGAATCCTAGTGCCTTTAGTCCAGACTTTGAGGAGTCAATAATGTGTTGGTCATTGTGCAAGTCATGAAAAGTCCTACTATGATTGCTTTGGCCCTAACTTGTGTGGAGTATCTTGCATATCATTACTCCTCCCCATCCTTGTGCTCTTACAATATTACTGCTCTATCTTCAACAAATTTCCCCAGGATGGGGAGAGATTAGGCTGGCCTAGTTCCAGCTGGTTAATATAGAGTCTCTGATATTCTGAATTACGGTTTGTTGATTTTTTTTTTCAGTTTTGCTGCTCCTGTAATGCTCTTTGCTCCATCCTGATGGGAATTGGATGTCACCAACTGGCCAGACATAAAAAGCTGTTAAAATAGAGTCTTATTAAAAGAGTATATTCAAAGGTAGATGGAATAAAATTAGGAGACCATGGGGGGTCAGTCTCCCATTTGCACAGTAGTTACTTTCTATCTATCAGACTATATGCCCTCCCTTTCTGGTGTGACCATAGTCCATCAGTTGCAAATGATCAGGAAGGAAAGTCTGTGAACTTAACCAGATGTCTCATTACTTACTTGCAGTCCTTGATGGTGGCCTATTTTTCTCTACTGTAATATGATCCCCCCTCTCTCCTTGTTTCTGGTTGGGCCCTAATTCATCTTCCCTCCTGTTTATAATCTTTTCAATTACTGTGAGTATTACAGAGATTTATCTTTGAGTGTGTCGCTAAGTGGGTTTGGTACTAGGATCCAACTAGGGAGTTCGTACGGCACTTAATTTTCTGTGTATGGGATACTTCATTCAATATAATTGTTTCTATTTCCATCCATTTCCCAGCAAATTTCATTAATTCATCATTTTTGATGGCTGAGTCTTATTCCATTATATAGATGTACCACATTTTCCTTATCCACTGGTCAACTGTTGGACATTTAGGCTGATTTAATGACTCTGCTATTGTAAACAGTGCTGTTATGAATATGGTCATTCTTGTGATTTCGAGGTGAATTTTTGCAGTTTGGGGGATTAGTCCCAAAAGTGGAATAGCAGGGTCATATGGCATTTCAATCTTTAACTTCTTTAAGAATTCCCAGATGGCTCACCAGAGTGGTTGTATGAGCCTGCATTCCCACCAGCAATGTAGAAGAGTTGCCCTCTCTCCACATCCTCTACCAGCATTTGGTGTTGTTTGTATTGTGGATTTTTGCTATCCTGACTGGGGTGAGATGATATCTCGGGGAGATTTTGATTTGCATTTCCCTGATGGCTAAGGATGTGCAGCATTTTTTAAGATATTTTTAGACATTTTAATTTCATCCATGATAAAGTTTCTTTCAATTTCCAATGCCCATTTTTTAATTGGTCCATTTGTTTCTTTGTGTTTAGTTTTTTAAGTTCTTTGTGCACTCCGGATAATAGAGCTCTATCAGATATGTATTTAGTGAAGATTTTTTTCCCATTCTGTGGGCTTCCCTTGTTCTTGAGTTACAATCTCTTTTTCTGAACAGAAGCTCTTTAAGGGAGAAAGAAAAGTTTTCCAGCACAAAGACAACGTGAAAGCTTACATGTCTACCAAACCAGGCCTTCAAAAAATGCTACAAATGATACTCAAGCTTGAAGAAGAAAACAAGCATATCCAGGAGGACAGAAGGGAAGTATAATACCACCAAAACCTAAAAGCCAAATAATATACTTACAAAAGCCACTAAACATAAAAATGTCCAGAATTAAAAATAATTTCTCCATTATAACATTAAATGTCAATGGAATTAACTCACCAATCAAGAGACATAGATTACAAACTTGGATCAAAAATCACAACCCATCAATCTGCTGCCTTCAGGAAATTCATCTCACCCCAAAAATAGGCACATCCTAAAAATAAAAGGCTGGTCCAAAATTCTGCAAGCCAATGGAACCAGGAAACAGGCAAGGGTAGCCATTATCTTATCAGACAAAGTGGATTTCGAACCAAAAAAAAATAGGAGACACAGATGGATACTATATTTAATCACAGACTTCACAATACTGAACATATATGCACCTAATACAGGCCCCTCCATATTCATTAAGCAATATCTACAGTGTATAAAGAGAGAAATCAACCCCAAAATGATAATTCTTGGTGATTTCAATATCACCCTCTCAACATGGGATAGATCAACAGGTCAAAAATTAACAAAGACACTTTGGAACTTAACCAAACCCTTACTAAAATGGACCTTACAGATCTTTATCGAACTTTTCATCCACGCACCAAAGAATACACATTTTTCTCACCAGCACACGGAACTTTCTCCAAAATAGATCACATATTTGGCCACAAAGACAAATCTCCACATATACAAGAAAGTTGAAATTCTATCAGACCACCATGGTATAAAACTTGACATCCACAACACAACAAACAAAAGAAAACACACTAACTCCTGAAAACTAAATACTATAATGCTGAATGAGAATTGAATTCAGGAAAAAATTAAAAGGAAATTCTATATTTTCTGGAAGTGAACGATAATGAAAATACAACTTACCACAATCTTTGGGACACAATGAAAGCTGTCCTTAGAGGTAAGCTCATAGGTCTTAATGCCTATGTCAAAAAAAATGGAAACATCACAAGTAAATAACTTAACAATGCAGCTTAAAGCTTTAGAGATACTAGAGCAATCTGTTCCCAAAAGCAGTAGAAGAGAGAAGATCAGCAAAATCAGGGGAGAAATATCCAAAATTGAGATAAGGAAAACGATGCAGAGAATCAACCGGTCAAAAAGCTGGTTCTTTGAAAAAAATCAATAAATTGATACACCCCTTGCTAAATTAATAAAAATCAAGAGAGAGAAAACCCAAATTAACAAAATTCGAAATGAAAATGGAGTGTTCACTATTATACCCAAGAAATTCAGAGTACTATAATGTCTTATTTCAAAAACTTATATTCTGTGAAATTTGACAACACAAAAGAAATGGATGAATTCCTAAGTAAGCACAACTTACCTAAATTGAATCAAGAAGTTTTGAATTATTTAAATAGTCCTATAACATATGAGAAAAATGATGAAGTAATCATTTCTAGCATTTTTTTGAAGGCCTGGTTTGGTAAACATGTAAGCCTTCAAGTTGTCTTTGTGCTGGAAAACTTTTCTTTCTCCCTCAATCATGATGGATAGTTTTGTCGGGTATATCAGCCTGGGTTGACATTTTTGCTTTCAATACTTGAAGTATGTCTCTCCAAGCTCTTCTTGCTTTTACTGTTTCCATTGAGGAAGTCATTTGTTATTTTATAGGTTTACCTTTAAAAGTGACTTTTTTTTTCCTTGAAGCTCTGAGCACCTTTTCTTTGTCTTGAATGTGGAGTATTTTGACTATTATTTGCCATGGTGAGTTTCTATTTTGATCACGTCTGTTTGAGGTATGGAATGCCGCTTGTATTTGGATGGGCCTCTCATTCTTTAGATGATTGAAGTTTTCATTTATGATAGTTTGAAAAATTTCTTCAGGTGAGGTATGTTGGAATTCTTGCTTTGGTATTCCATGAATGTACATATTAGGCTTCTCCAAAGTGCCCTATAACTATTGAATATTCCTCTAACATATCTTTTTGGTTTTAACAACTTCTTCCATTGAGCTGGTTAATACTCCCACTTTGTCTTCAAGATCTGAAATTTCTATTTTCTTCTTTGTTTGTTCTGCTGATATGACTCTCTGTTGAGTTCTGGGTTGAAGATAACTTGTCTTTTAGTTCAGTTTTAAACTCTGCTACAGTCTTTTTTAACTGCTCTATGCCTATTTTTGTTTCTTGTACTGTTTTTCTCAACTCCTTTAAGTGTCTGTTGTGTTCCTCTTCAAAGTGGTTGATGCGGTTATTTAACTCCTCCCAGATTTCCTCTTTCATAGTATTGATCATGGTAATGATTATGCTTTGAAAGTCGTTATCTTGGGTTAGTCTTCCTTAGCTATTTTCTGTGGATTTGTTCTGATTGGAGTCTATCATTATGGGGTTAATTCTTTTGGTGGGAGATTTGTTTTCTTGGGTTTTGTTTCTCATGGATTTGCAGTTTGACTTGGGCATTGTCATTTTATCTCTTAAGACCTTCCATTAATTTCTGCATGTTTTGACTGAACTGAGTTTGTTGGTATCACTACTCTCAGGCAGTTATTACTAGTGTTTACCTTGGTGTTGTTTACACTGGTTGTTATTGTTATTTCCTAGATTAGACAGTTAGTATAGGTTGTGGACAGGGAGTGAATATGATTATGGTAGTGCACTTTTACGATTTAGTACCTTGGTGATATGTGAGGGTGAGTGGTATAGTCCCTGAAGTTGTATATGTTTTTGGGGGATGGCTATATGGAAAAGTTACTCAACAGTAACTAATAATTGAAAGGAACAGAATGGTAAAAAGGGGGTTTACTTATCTTTGGGCTGGATGTGGAGAATCTCTCCCATGTGATAGGATTAATTTAGAGGATTTCAGATGTGTGGCCTTTATCCCTTAGGGCTTTGCTTGGGTGTTCTTTGGACTCTGTTGAATTCTGATGAGCAGTGTGTCCTCCCTGGACTGGGATGGGGTGTGTCTTCACTGGATTGTGTGTGTCCCGTGCATGTGGTTGGGGAAAGGGCAGAGGTGCTGGGGCACAGTGCGCCCTCACTGGACTGTGTGTGTCCCAGGTGGTCAGGGAAAGGGAGATACCTTTTTCTTGAACAATAGGGCTTGTGAAAGACATTGCCTTCTATGAAGATTGGGTCATACTATCTACTTGAATCTTGAATTTCCCTAGCAGTGTTTTCAACTTTAAAAAATTATTTGTTTCCTTGTTTATTTGTTTATTTTGTATGTTTATGTATGTGTCTGTATTTATGTGTGTGTGTGTGTGTGTGTGTGTGTGTGTGTGTCTATGTGTCTGTGTGAAGTAGAGGCCTCTTTGTGTATGTCTGTGGATCCACAATGGTGACTTCAGGAATCATCCTGAATTTTGCAACCTTCTCTTTGCTTTGCTCTGGGGTTTCTGGATTCTGCTATCCAGGGCTGGAAAGGCAGGCCACCACCATTTCCACCTGATATTTTTATGTGGGATCCGGGTTCTGAAATTAGGATCTTCTGCTTGTAAGGCAAAGATTTACCCCTTAGCCATTTGTCTGGCCCAATATTTTCTTATCCTGTTCTTATTTGGGGATTTGTCAGCATACCTCTTCCCCAAATAATTTTCTCACCAAATTTTCAGACATATTTTTCCCAAGCACCAACCTTCTAGTCAAACCATTGAATACAGACCATGGTACATGTACAGCCCATGTACATATTAAGTAAAATGTACAATCTTATGTACTACTTACAAAGGGGTTATAATGGCACAGCTGTCCCCTTCTGAGTGGTGTACATATAGCATGAAAAACTATTGATAAATCAGGCCCTAGTAGTCTCTCCCCAATCATAGGATGTACTTTCTGAGGTCATAGGTACATCCTAGGTGACAAAGACCCTGTCACAGATATAGTAACCTTAGGCAGTTATGAAACTCTTCATTTAACTTATTTTTGCCTTCAGAATTTGCTGAAGCCTGCTCACATAGATGATACTTACATTTAATGATGAATTGCTGCTATACACATCCAACTTTATGGTTGGGTGAGTCAGATTTACCCAACTCATCTCATAATGGCAGCTTAGGTCACACAGTAAATGTAGGTACACTGTGAAAATCCTATTTTGACTAAGATCTAATAGCAGGCCAAAGCTTTCCATAATGGGAAAATAGAAAACTGTCATTTCCTGCAAATGCATGTTCATCTTTGAGGTCCTGAAATGATGTTTCCTTTTAGACAGGAGATAAGAGGTATGCATAACGAATTAGTGCTGCTTCTGTTGTGGTGTGGCCCATCATTATATCTGCTTCAGTCTTCCCCTTCAAGGTGATATGACCAGTCTTAAAATCTCTTCCTTGGAGAGCAGCTTTTTTTGCCAGCACCAGATTTATTTGCACTCTTTGCAGCATGATATTCCTGGGAAAACAGAAATTTCTTGGACACTGGTTTTATTAGATTGATAGCCAACTGGAGTGACACAGATATATTTTTTCAGAATATATGTTAGCCAATCAGGAGCTTACAAAAGACTATTTATTTTATTAATATGTTTAAAAGAAATATGAAATACTTAACCTCTTTTTATAAAATGCAGGAAAATTATCAGTAATCATAAAGTTATTCATAAGAAAACTTCAAGCATACACATATAAAGCTCTCTTAGGACTTAAATAACCTCTAGAATACTTGTATAATTTCAGTCCTAAAAATATCACTCATTTTCAAGGCTGTAAGGATTGAAATGTGTACTTAACTCTGATTAATTAGGTAAGAGTCATTGGGACTGGGAGACCAGCATCATGTGGGAATGCCCTTCATTCTTCTAAAAATCCCAACCAGAGAAAAGCCATTTTATAATACGCAGATTTATGATTTTTTCCTTACATTATGTGACATTTTTAAATGATTTTTTATTTATTTATTATTTATTCAATTGTGTGTATGTGCATGTGTGCGTCTGTGTATATATGTGTGTGTATGTGTATGTATGTGTGCAGAACCACGGACGAATTCGGGAACCACCATGGTTCTCCTCCCGTTTACTCTGCCCCAGGATTCACAGGCTCCGCCCTACCAGGTCCAGAAACGTAGGCTGCCCCCGCTTCTGCCTGGAGTCTATACGTGGGGTCTAGGATCCGAATTCAGGACCTTCTGCCTTCAAGGCAGAGGATTAACCCCTGAGCCACCTCTCCAGCCCCTATGTGACATTTTTAATTGATTAAAGTATCTATCCTGCCAATTTTATTAAATAAGAAATGAAAAGCCCACAGACACAAATCATGTATTGTTATTAAAAAAAAAAACGTGTGAAGAAATCCAACTATTTAATTAATAGTTGGAAAATCTTAGACATGTTTATCTTGTCTTAGAAACATTGGACTATCTTTAAAGTCTAATTGATTCCCACTATGTGTAATCAGTAGGTGGTTTTAATATTTTGAATTGAAGAATAAACATAGCAAAATATCACAGCAATATGTCTTGCTATTAAGATATTTGGTTGTGCTAGTATCAAAATCAAACCAATAAAAGACATTTAACCAAGGAAATGAGGACACATGAAGTAGAAATTTAAGTCTGAAGGAAATAAAGAGTTCAATTTAAATAATTTTTGAGATAAAGCAACATTATGATAAAAGTTACAATATAGTTATTGCAGGTGACCTCACTATTCTCCCACTTTGACATGCTACGAAATAAGCGCTGATGAGCCAATTAGCTATGATACAAAACAAAAGGATTTTTTCCTTTTTTAAATTTTTTTTAGTGTTTCATACAGGAATGTGATATGAAGTTTTGATGTTTTCAGGAATGTGATATGAAGTTTTGATGTTTTCACACCTTAGCCCTCAATACTATTTCCCTTCCCATTCACATTATAACCCCTTTACTTTGCTACACTCATCACTTTTTTCATGTGTAGCCCACTGAGTTTCAAATGGACGGCCATTGATGGCATTTGCTTAAATATTTGCTGGAGCATGAATCATATATCACCAGATATTCCACTGAGGAGAGCATCTCGCCGTTCTTATCAACATTAACTCTTGTCAGTTTCTAAGGGAGCTTGGGAAATCTTGAGATCTTTACAGTTTCATGGTGAAATCCCATAATGGTCTCATGGAAATACACACAATTGTAATGAATTAATGGATACAATGGCCCTGTCATATTCAGAAGATAACGTCTGACTGTGCTCCTGCCTCTCTTCAGGATCTTATACTCTTACTCCTCCCTCTTCCTCAATGTTCCCTTGGCCTTAGACACCACTAAGGATTTTTGTGTGAGAAGATGCTATGTATCATCTTGCAGCCTGAATTTGTTTGAGTTATTGAGTTGCAGATAGCTCGTCAGCACAAAATTTACTCATGTTTTCAGACATTTGTTAATAATTCATCAATTCTAAAGTCTATTTGATCATGCATTAGTTACTTACATATTGCTGAAGCAAAATATTTGACAAAGGCAATATGTGGAATGATGGGCTCAGTTTGAGCCAGTTCATCATGGTGTAGAAGTTGTGTTGGCAAGAACTTGAGAAAACTGGTTATATTGTACCTATAGTCAAGAAGAAGTGAACATTGACTCTCTTTTTTGCAGCTTAAGTTCCCTGCCATTGAAATCTTACCACCTACCTTTGGAGAGTCTTCTTTCCTCAATCAAGATAATTCTTCACTGACACACCCAGAGATAGCTAAGTAATCCATAACGGGTATTCCTGAAGGCTTATGACTTCAATGGTTCTAAACCCTGTCAGCTTGATATTCAAAATAAATCATAAGGACTGTGGCTTACTTAACATTGTCAGAATATATTTCTGTTACCAATGAATCAGGAAATCTTATTTTGTATACCATTCAATATTGGCAACATATTGAATATAGATTTTCATATGTTTGTCAAAACAACATTTTTAAATATCTAAAATAAATGATCTATAATTACAAAGGAAGCATTTTGAAGTGTAATTAAATGTACTTTAAACTGAAGCTTTGTCATAGTTATATATCTTCAAGTACCTTATACTGTAGGCACAATAATAATGTGAATGTGTTATGGCAGAAATATAACAATGAGCATATCCTAGTGATAGAGTAAATGTTAAGCATGTGAGAACCCTGGGTTTAATCTCCCAAAGTTACAAACAATATTTTTAAAAAGTAATGCAGTCTATTTATAATCTATAACAAACCAATGTACATGAAAATGCAATGTTCAGGATGCAATCTCAGTTTCATATCTGCATTGTTTTAAAATATACATCCAAAAATTATGGGAACAAGAAGATTTTTGTTTTAGTTTATGATTTTAGGTTACAGCTCATCATGGCAGAATTTATACCAGCAAGAGGGTTATGCCGGCATCGTCAATAAGCCATACCTCATCCACAGTGAGAACAGAGATATAAGGATCAATGAGAATTGATAGCTTTCCAAATTCCTAGCTTTCCAGTCTTTCAAATTATCTATCTATCTATCTATCTATCTATCTATCTATCTATCTATCTATTTATCTACCTTTATCCATCTATATCAAGTTCCCATACATTAAAGGCTGAGTCATTCCAAAGCAATTAGATAATCTCCTATGTGTTTGATAGAGACATGCCTTAATTAAATCATTCTTCATTTATTTCTCTAAGGTTCAGTTCTGAAGAATTAAGTTAATACCATAAAATATCTGATACAGATTTCCATATATCTAGGCAGTAGGACATGAAACTGAGGCACAGCTCTGCACTGAACAACCTGAAGAGTTCATTAGACCTCTTCTCAAGTGAATACAAGGTTCTCAACTTGAATAAAGAAGTGAATTTCAGCAAGAAGCAGAATTGAACTTCATTAGCAAGAAATTTTAACACAGATTTAAGCAAGGGGTTAATAGAAAGGGGCTTTTGTAAAGGACAGTAAATAGACAAGAGCTAAAGTTTGGGTTTCTCAAAAGTCTAAAGTATCTTTTCAGAAACCATCTCTACTGGATTTTGTGATTTATGAGATTACATCTAAAAGACTTGCTAAGGTACTCCTCCTTTTTTGGTAAATTAGACCACAGAATGGCTCTTCTCGTGTCCCGGGTAAGATTAAAACTAATAAAGTAAAGGGTGTAGTCATAGAGCTACAGAAGAAGATGATATCACTATAAACAAAAGCTTAACTTTACATGTAAGATTTCCAGAAACTATCTAGTAAAGAGCATGGCCATACCTAAAGATCATTTAAAATATTAGAGACTGCACATATATCACTGAGGTTTCAGCATTCTCTTTTGAAAACTCTTCATATAAAAGGAATACCTTCTCTGTTGGTGCCATTCCTTATGTAAAATGTTGAAGTTGCCGGAATTCTTGAATCTCAGCTGGCATTATCTTGATACGATGTGTATCATCATGATTTTCTACATATTTGTATTTGAAAGAAAAAATAATTTTAATTAAAAGTCACTAAAATTTTACATATAATGAAAATTTACATATGCAAACATACAAATGTTTTCTGTACAGAAGCGTATGTTTACTAAATTCTATCCTCACAGGTCTTAAAGATCTTTATGGGTTCTAAACCTCATTTTTATCTTGGGTCAAACTTTAGGAAACTCTATTTGTTCCCTTACAACTCTTTCCCTTCAGACTGGAGTCTTTCTCTTTGTGACTCTAGACACTCCTAAAGATTTCAAAATTGCACACATTCATTCTTCAGTTCAGATCCTGTGTAATGTCTGAATTGAATGTAGCTTCTTCAAACAATTGATTTCATTTCACACCATTGCTCTCATTTAATCCCAGCCTCCTTAATATCTGAAGTTGCTGGAAACACTTTCCTGCTTTTTTAGAAACCGCAGGCTTGCCAACTCCAGCTCTTTTGAAATTCAACTGCATGATAATGAGAGCAGTCACTAACACTGCCAAGCTGCAAGCAGTTATAATGGTAAATCACAACTGCTAGAATATCTTATTTTAGGCCCAGTAAGAACTTTTGCATCTGGGTCTGTTATGATCTATTTCCCAAAGTTGAGAGGGCAGTGAGGCACCTACCATGTCTGCTCCACCTCAATCCATGGATTATAAGATATCACACACTCATTTCAGGGAAAATAATCTATACCTTTAGATTTAAATAAAAAAGATCCTGTCGTCCCAACCCTCTTCTCCAACTTTTTATCATTTTCCTTGTTTTCATCTTTGCAGATTTTTATGATGTTTGATATTTCATTATATCATCTGACTTGTATGCTTTATACTCTAAGAATTTTGCTTGACCCAGTATAATATAAATAAAATTATCAGATACAAAATCTGAAGATGGTGTTTAAGTTTGTTTTCCTTGTCTATACATGAAACCTTAGAACAACTAATTTATTGTCTTCTCTTTTGCTTGGTTTATTTTTCCCCTCTGACATGGAATACAAAGAACACCAGCAATTAGCTCACATATTTCAGAAACTACTGCCTTTCTAGATAAAAACATCTTTTTAAGCTATCAAAATTTTCAGTGATCTTCAAATATTCATGGAAGATTTGGTCCAGTTTTCTTTCTCTATGATTTTTTGGTATTTTTCTCTATGACATAAATCTTTTTCAGAAAATATGAATAATATAATTATGTTTATATATGTATACATATGATTATCTAAACAGTAACCATGGAAGCAACTAGATTCTAGCAATATTTTCACAATTTGTAATGCCTACTCTGTGCTAAGGGCTGTGGACACAAAGATTAAAAATAGCAACTTTCAGCAAGTCACATTCCCACTTAAGAAATGAAATGCAGTGGTAATAACTAATCTAGTGTCTTTTACACATCACTCATGGCATGAAAGAGCAGAATTGATTATATTTTCCCAGCTATTCTAGAAATGCTAGCATAATGTCCCATTTTGATGGTGATAGAGTTTAGGTTGACATCTAAGTTCTCTGAAATTTTGCAGGTGGGAATGTTGGAAGTCTCTACGGTATCAGTATGGACTCAGTCTCTATGCTCTTAGGAGGCAGGCTATCCACATGCCTTGCAGGTGATGAATTTTCCATAATAGAGTTTTGTGTTTGGTATAAAGACATCGGAAAGCTTCATCTGAACTAACCATCTTCCTAATTGAATCCTCCTAACTGAAGAAGAATGTTCTGTCTCAGAAAATCTCTGTTTTAGATCAGAAGAGTATTTTTTTTCTCGTACATAAGTATTTTATCTACCTGCACTACTTTAATAAAATTGTCCTAACTAAATTGTTAGTAATTATATCTGTGGTAAAAAAAAAATGGTAAGATTGTTTGCTAGAAGTACATGTACATCTGTTACAAGACCTCTACTGCTACTTTAGTGGGATTTCTTTGTAGGCAATGTGTAATTTTTCCTCCCGGTAAAAACAGACCTGTTACAAATAAAAGTCTGACTTGAGGTCAATTTATTAGCAATGAAAGTGAAGGAAAGGTAAAGGAAATTGTTTCAGATAAAGAGGAGAAAAACTGATCAAAACCAACTGAAGAGGTATATAAATAGGAATAGGATAATGAAAAATTAAATTTGGAATTTCAATCAGAAGCTAAGAATACATATACCTATGATTTTCATAAAATCAAAACCATCTATGACGTGCAGTATTAAGCTGAATGCTTTGTGCAGGAAAGAGGTTTTTCAACTCATAGTTCTATTTATTTATTTTTGATCAACTCAACAAATATAAAAAGGTATTTAATGAAATTCATCATCCCTTCATGAGTAAAAATATTCTGAATAACAGGATTAGGATAATTATCTGTTTTCATTATGCAAATATTTCTTGATATCTTATTTTTTAATTAATTAATTTTTCCCACTCATACAGACTTAATAGGTACCAAAATCCCCTGCCCCCTTCACCCCTCCCCGTTCCCCCTTGCACTTCCCCCCTTTTCTCCTTCCTTTCACCCCATCCCTCCCTTTCTCACAGTGCCCCTTCTTCTCCCCCCCATGCATGGATGATCCTTTAGTGTGATGGCAAACTTCCCTCTGTGTCCTCCACTCTAATGAGGTGCAAGGACTCAGTAGCATTGCCTAGAGCCCATTCTTGTGCTCCCCTTTAGTATGAGAACACTATTGTGACTGTCAATCCCTTGCCTCTAAGGATCCTAGTGACTGTGATCCACGCTAGACTTCAGGGTGTCATTGATATGTCAGTCATTGTGCAGGTCATGCAAAGTCCTATTATGATTACTTTGGCTCTAACTTTTGTGGAGTATCTTGCTTATTGTTGCTGCTCCCCATCTTTAGGCTCTTACAATCTTACCGATCCTTCTTCCACAAATTACCCTGAGCTTTAGGATGGGGAGAGATTTAGCTGGTCTGCTTCCAGGTGATTAATGTAGGGTCTCTAATGTTCTGAATTATGGTTTGTTGTTATTTTCAGTTTTGCTATTCCTGAACCTTGGCTCCATCCTGATTGGTCTTGGATGTCACCTCCTAGCCAGAGAAAAAAAGCTGTTAAAATGGAATATTACTATAAGAGTAGATTCAGAGGTAGATGGAATAAGAGTAGGAGACCTGGTGAGGGGGGGTCAATCTCCCATTTGCAAGATGCTTACCATCTATCTGCCAGACTCTATGACTTCCCTGACTGGTGAGATCAAACCTCCTCAATTAAAAGTGACCAGAAAGGAAAGTGAGTGAGTTCTACCAGATGTCTCATTACTTACTTGCAGTACTTGATGGTGACCTATTTTCTCTGCTGTAGCATGATTCCCTCTTTCCCTATCTCTGGGGGAGC
This sequence comes from Typhlomys cinereus, assembly GCA_023101885.1. NCBI lineage: Eukaryota > Metazoa > Chordata > Mammalia > Rodentia > Platacanthomyidae > Typhlomys > Typhlomys cinereus. The sequence continues at coordinate 1,969,934 of JALPQD010000226.1, forward strand.
CCTCCTTCCCCTTCTCTCTTGTTTATAATCTTTGCAATTCCTGTAGGTATTACAGAGATTTATCTTTGAATATGTCACTATGTGGGTTTGGTACTAGGAATCACCTATAAGGGACTTCAATGGCCTTAATTTTCTGTGTCTGGGATACTTCACTCAATATAATTTTTTTCCTAATTCCATCCATTTCCCAGCAAATTTCATTAATTTATTCTTTTTTGATGGTTGACTAGTATTCCATTGTATAAATGTACAGCATTTTCCTTATCCACTCGTGAACTGTTGGGCATTTGAATTGATTCCATGACTTTGCTATTGTAAATAGTGCTGTTATGAACATAGTTGTGGTTGTGCCATTGAGGTAAATTTTTGTTTTATGGGGTATTATTCCCAGAAATGGAATAGCAGGGTCATATGGCATTTTGATCTTTAACTTTTTAAAAAATTACCAGACTGATAGCCAGAGTGGCTGTATAAGCCTGCATTCCCACCAACAATGTAGGAGAGTTCCCGTCTCACCACATCTTCTCCAGCATTTGATGTTGTTTATATTCTGGATTTTTGCCATCCTAACTGAGGTGAGATGATATCTCAGGAGGTTTTGTTTTGCATTTCCTTGATGGCTAAGGATGTGGATCATTTTTTAAGATATTTGCTAGACATTTTAATTTCGTCCCTGGTAAAGTTTGAGTCCCAGGCCCATTTTTTCTTGGGCCATTTATTTCCTTGGTGTTTAGTTTTCTAAGTTCTTTGTGCACTCTGGATAATAGAGCTCTATCAGATATGTGGTTAGTGAAGATTTCTCACATTCTGTGGGCTGTCTTTTTGCTCAGTTACAATCCCTTTATCTCAACAGAAGCTCTTTAATTCATAAGATCCCATTTGTTGAGTATTGGTTTTAGTGACTACTATTGGCTTTCTGCTATTTGTCTAGTCTAATCAGCTCGAGGGAGTTCCCTACCCTTTTAACTAGGGTTTTTATACTCTCTGGCCTAATATTGAGGTACTTGATAAATTTGAAATTAATTATTATACATAGTGACAAGTACCAGTCCAGTTTTAATCTTCTGCATGTTGAGATCCAGTTTTGCCAGCACCATTTCTTGAAGATGCTGTTCTTTTTCCATTGGATTTTTTGGACCCCTTTGTCAAAGACCAAATGGCTGTAATTTTGTGGGCTTATATCTGTGTCTTCAACCCTTGTCCATTGATCTGTGTTGTCTGTTTTGGAGCCAGTACCAGGCTGTTTTATGGATTTATAGTATAGATTAAGGTTTGTTATGGTGATTACTTCTAGCAGAGCTTTTGCTATTCAGGATTGTTTATGCTATCCTAGTTCTTTTATGCTTCCATATGAATTTTGAGATTGTTTGGTCATTTTTTTTAAAGAATTGCTTTGGGATTTTGATTGGTAAGATGATCATTTTTATGATATTGATTCCAGGAGAATGACAGGTTTTTCCACCTTCTGGTGTCTTCTGCAATTTCTTTCTTTAGGGTTTTAAAGTTTTCATTGTAAAGGTCTCTTACTTCCTTGGTTAGGTTATACCAAGGTATTTTCATTTTTTAAGGGCTATAATAAATGGGACTATTACTCTTAGGTCTTTTTCACTTTTTTCATCCTGGGCATATAGGAAGGCCACTGATTTTTGTATATTTATTTTGTATCCTGCCACCCTGCTGAAGTGGAGTTTTTAGGATGGTTCAGGTATATGATCATGCCATCTGCAAATAGAGATAACTTGACTTCTTCCTTGCCAATTTGAATCTCTTTTATCTCCCTTTTCTGTCTTATCACTCCAGCTTTTATTATGTTGGTAAAGGTTCCTTCCATTCCAACTGTCTCTAGGGTTTTGTTCATAAATGGTTATAGGATCTGTCAAAAGCTTTGTCTGCATTTATAGAGAATATCATGTGGTCTTGGACTTGGACTGGTTTATGTGGTGGATTACATTTATTGATTTGCATATGTTGAACCAACCTTGTGTGCCTGGGATAAAGCCTACTTGATTTCCATAGATGATCTTTTGATATGTTTTTGAATCTGATTTGCTAAGATTTTGTGAGAATATTTACATCTGTGTTCACAATGTTTTCTTTTTTAAGTGTGTCTTTATTTGGTTTTGGTATTAAGGTGATATTAGCTTCATAGAAAGAATTTGATAGTACTCCTTCCTTCACAATTTGATGGAACAGTTTAAGGACAATTGGTGTAGTTAGTTGTTCCTTAAATGTCTGGTAGAACTCTGTGCTGAATCCATCTGGTCCAGTACATTTTTTGATGGGAAGATTCGAGATTACTTCATAGATTTCCTCATATATTGCAGAACTGTTTAAATAATTCAAAATTTCCTATTTCAATTTAAGTAAGTTGTGCTTACATAGGAATTCATCTTTTTCTTTTGTATTATCAGATTTCATGGAGTATAAGTTTTTGAAATATAACCTTATATTTCTCTGAATTTCTTTGGTAACCCTAGTGATAACTTCATTTCATTTCTAATTTTCTTAATTTGGATATTCTCTCTCTTGTTTTTGGTTAATTTATCTAGGTGTGTATAAATCTTATTGATTTTTTTTCAAAGAACCAGCTTTTTGACTGTTTGATTCTCTGTATCATGTTCCTATCTCAATTTCCAATATTTCTCCCCTGATTTTGCTCTCTTCTACTGATTTTGGGAATAGATTGATCTTTTGTCTCTAAAGCTTTAAGCTGCATTGTTAAGTTACTTATTTGTGATGTTCCTATTTTTTTGTTGTAGGCATTAATAGTTATGAACTTACCTCTTAGGACAGCTTTCATTGTGTCCCAAGATTTTTATAAGTTGTATTCATTATCATTCCCTTCTAGGAAATCTTGAATTTCCTTTATTATTTCTTCCTGAACCCAATTATCAGGAGTTTCCAGGAGTTAGTGTATTTTCTATTGTTTCTTGTGTTGTGGATGTCAAACTTTAGACCATGGTCGTCTGATAGGTTATAAGCTATAATTTCAAATTTTCTGTCTATGTGGAGATTTGTTTTGTGGCCCAATATGTGGTCTATTTTGAAGAATGTTCTGTGTGCTGCCAAGAAAAATATGTATTCTTTGGTATGTGGATGAAAAGTTCAATAGAGATCTGTAAAATCTGTTTCAATAAGGGTCTGATTAAGTTCCAATGTGTGTCTGTTAAGTTTTGGACTGGTTAATCTATCCCATGTTGAGAGGGCAATGTTTAAATCTCCAAGAATTATCATTTTGTGGTTGATTTCTTGCTTTAGGCATTGTAGCATTTGCTTAATGAATGTGTAGGAGCCCATATTAGGTGCATATATGTTCAGTATTATGAAGTGTTCCTGTTGAATTGTAACTGTGACTAAAATATAGTATCCATCTGTGTTTCTTATGACTTTTTTGGTTTGAAGTCCACTTTGTCTGATAGCATAATAGCTACCCTTGCCTGTTTCCTTGCTCTATTAGCTTGCAGAATTTTTGACCAGCCTTTTACTTTTAGAATGTGCCTTTCTTTTGTGTTTTTTGCAGGCAACAGATGGATGGGTTGATTTCGAATCCAAGTTTATAATCTGTGTCTTTTGATTGGTAAGTTAATTCTATTGACATTTAGTTTTTTAAAAAAAATTTTATTATTTATTCAATTGTGCACATGTATGTGTGTGTGTGTGCATGTATATGTGTATGTGTGTGTAGAACCACGGGCGAATTCGGGAACCACCATGGACCGCCTCCACATCCTCCTTGTTTACTCTGCCCCAGGATTCACAGGCTCCGCCCTACCGGACCAGAAACGCAGGCCGCCCCCGCTTCTGCCTGGCGTCTACATGTGGGGTCTAGGATCTGAACTCAGGACCTTCCGCCTGCAAGGCAAAGACTTAACCCCGAGCTACCTCTCCAGTCCTGACATTTAGTTTTATAATGGAGAAATTACTTTAATTTTTTATTCTTTTTAATTTTTTTAATTTATTTATTTTTCTGCTCATACAAATGTAATAGGTACCACTGTCCCCTCCCTCCCCCCACCCTCCCTGGACCTCCCTGCTCCCTCCCCGCTTTTGCCTTCTTTTTCCCCTCCCTCCCTTTCTCCCAGCTCCCCCTCCCCTCATCTCTGAAGCATCCTTTAATGTGTATATCAACTACACTCTGGCTCCTCCTCTCTGATGAGGTGTAAGGACTCAGTGGCATTTCCTAGAATTCTTTCTTGTGTTTCCCCTAAGTATAGGAACATTATTGTGACTGTTAATCCCTTGCTTCTAAGAGTCCTAGTGCCTTTAGTCTATGCTAGACTTTGAGGGGTCAATGATAAGTTGGTCATTGTGCAGATCACGCAGAGTCCTATAACAATTGCTTTGGCCCTAACTTGTGTGGGGTATCTTGCATATCATGACTCCTCCCATATTGTGCTTTTACAATCTTGCAGCCCCCTCTTCCACAAATTTCACTGAGCTTCAAGATGGGGAGATATTAAGCAGGCCTGATTCCAGGTGGTTCATATAGAGTTTCTGATGTTATGAATTATAGTTTGTTGATTTTTTTTTCAGTTTTGCTGCTCCTGCAATGCCCTTGGCTCCATCCTGATGGGTATTGGATGTCACCCCCTAGCCAGAGATAAAAAGTTGTTAAAATAGAGTCTTATTATAAGGATAGATTCAAATGTAGATGGAATAAGAGTAGGAGACTGCAGTGAGGAGTGAGTCAGTCTCCCATTGCAAAATGGTTACCTTTTATCTGCCAGACTATGGCCTCCCTTTCTGGTAAGATCATACCGGATCAGTTGCAAGTGACCAGGAAGGACAGCTTTTTGACTGGTTGATTCTCTGTATCGTTTTCCTAGTCTCAATTTCGGATATTTCTCCCCTTATTTTGCTAATATCCTCTCTTCTACTGCTTTGGGATCAGGTTGCTATAGTGTTTCTAAAGCTTTAAGCTGCATTGTTAAGTTATTTATTTCTGATGTTTCCATTTTTTGATATAGGCATTAAGAGCTATGAATTTACCTCTTAGGACAGCTTTCATTGTGTCCCAAAGATTTTGATAACATGTATTTTCATTATCATTCACTTCCAGGAAATCTTGAATTTCCTTTTTAATTTCGTCCTGAATCCAATTCTCCTTCAGCATCGTAGTGTTAAGTTTCCAGGTGTTAGTGTATTTTCTGTTGTTTATTGTGTTGTGGATATCAAGCTTTAAACCATGGTGGTCTGATAGGGTACAGGCTAGAATTTCAACTTTCTTGTATATATGAAGATTCAGTTTTGTGGCCCAATATATGATATATTATGGAGAAAGTTCCATATGCTGCTGAGAAAAATGTATATTCTTTGGTGCATGGATGAAAAGTTTGATAGAGATCTGTAAGGTCCATTTCTTTAAGGGTTTGGTTGAGTTCCAAAGTGTCTCTGTTAAGATTTTGGCCTGTTGATCTAACCCATGTTGAGAGGGCAGTGTTGAAATCCCCAAGCATTATTGTTTGAGGGTTGATTTCTCGCTTTAGATGCTGTAGGTAGGGTTTGCTTAATGAATGTGGAGGGACCCGTTTTGGGTGCACATATGTTCAGTATTGTGAAGTTTTCCTGGTGAATTGTACCTGTGACTAAAATGTAGTATCTGTGTCTCTTATGATTTTTTTTTTGGTTTGAATTCCATTTTGTCCCAAAGCATAATGGCTATCCTTGTCCGTTTCCTGGTTCCATTAGCTTGCAGAATTTTGGACCAGCCTTTTATTTTTAGGATGCGCCTATCTTTTGTGGTGAGATGAGTTTCTTGAAGGCAGCAGATTGATGTTTTGGGGTTTTTAATCCAAGTTTGTAATCTGTGTCTCTTGTTCGGTGAATTAATTCCATTGACATTTAATGTTATAATGGAGATTTTTTTAAATTTATTTATTATTATTATTTATTCAATTGTGCATATATGTGCATGTGTTGTGTGTGTGCGTGCATGTGTGTGTGTGTGTGTGTGTGTGTGTGTGTGTGTGTGCATGTGTGTAGAACCACAGCTGAATTCAGGAACCATTATGGACCACCTCTACCTTCTTCTTGTTTACTCTGCCGGGGATTCACAGGTTCTGCCCTACCAGGACTAGAAATGCAGGCCACCCCCACTTCCACCCAGCATCTATATGAGGGGTCTAGGATTAGAACTCAGGATCCTCCTGCTTGCAAGGCAGAGACTTAACTCCTGAGCCACCTCATCTAGCCCCTGGAGAAATTATTTTTAATTCTGGATATTTTTTATGGTTAGTAGCTTTTGTAAGTGTATTGTTTGACATTTAGGTTTTAGTGGTATTATACTTCCCTTCTATCCTCCTGGATATGCTTGTTTTTTTCTTCAAGCTTGAGTATCATTTCAAGCATTTTTGGAAGGCCTGGCATGTAAGCCTTCAAGTTGTCTTTGTGCTGGAAAACTTTTCTTTCTCCCTCGATCATGACAGATAGTTTTGCCAAGTATATCAGTCTGGGTTGACATTTTTGCTCATTTAATACTTGAAGTACGTCTCTCCAAACTCTTCTTGCTTTTACTGTTTCCATTGAGAAGTCATTTGTTATTTTAATAGGTTTACCTTTAAAAGTGACTTGTTTTTTTTTTTTTTTTTCCCTTGAAGCTCTCAGCATCTTTGCTTTGTCTTGAATGTGGAGTGTTTTGACTATTATTTTCATGGCAAGTTTCTATTTTGGTCATATCTGTTTGGGGTGCGGAATTCCTCTTGTATTAGGATGGGCCTCTCATTCTTTAGTTGAGGGAAGTTTTCATTTATGATAGTTTGAAAAATTTCCTCAGATGTGATATTTTGGGATCTCACTCTGGTATTCCATGAATGTACATGTTAGGCTTCTTCAGGGTGTCCCATATCTCTTGAATATTCCTCTCAAGTATCTTTTTGGCTTTAGGAACCTCTTGCTTTGAGTTGGTTAATTCTCCCACTTTGTCTTCAAGATCTGAAATTCTATTTTCTGCTTCATTAGTTCTGTTGATAAGACTCTCTGTTGAGTTCTGGGATGAAGATAACTTGTCTTTTAGTTTGATTTTAAACTCTGCCTAAGACTGTTTTAACTGCTCTATGTCTATTTTTGTTTCTTGAACTGTTTTTCTCAACTCCTCCAAGTGTCTGTTGTGTTTCTGTTCAAAGTGGTTGATTCAGTTGTTTAACTCCTCCCAGATTTCCTCTTTCATAGTATTAATCATGGTAATGATCGTACTTTGAAAGTCAATATCTCGGGTCTGGCTTTCTTGGCTATTATTTGTGAATTTATTCTGGTTTGAATCCATCATTATGGGGTTATTTCTTTTGGTGGGATATTTGTCTTCTGGGTTTTATATCTCATGGATCTGCACTTTGACTTGGCCCTGTCATTTTGTCTCTTAAGACCTTTAAGTTTCTGTGTGTTTTTGACTGAATTGATTTAGTTGGTATTATTACTCTTGGGCAGTTATTACTAGTGCTTTCCTTGTAGTTGGGTTCATTTGTCTGTTGTTAGTATTATTTCCTAGATGAGGTTATTAGGCTGTTAGTACATCAGTTAAGTCAGGTTAAGTAATAGGGATTGAACATTAGTATAGTAGTGCACTTTTATGATTTAGTATCTTGGTGATATGTGAGGGTGATTTGTATAATCCCTGGAGTTGTATATATTTTTAGGGTGGCTGTATGGAAAAGTTAATCTACAGTGATTAAAAAGTAACCATTTTGCAAATGGGTGATTGACCCCTCCCATTGCCTAATGCCATATGACCCTGCGATTCCACTTTTGGGTATAAGTATTACATCTACCCTTGAATGTGCTCTTATAATAAGACTCCAGTTTAACAACTTTCTGTCTCTGGCCAGGGGGTGACATACAGTGCCCATCACGATGGAGTGAAGGGCATTGCAGGAGTAACAAAACTGCAAAAGAAGGGCTGGAGAGGTGGCTCAGGGGTTAAGCCTCCGCCTTGCAGGCGGAAGGTCCCGAGTTCGGATCCCAGATCCCACGTATAGACGCCAGACGGAAGCGGGGGCGGCCTGCGCTTCTGGTCCTGGTAGGGCGGAGCCTGTGAATCCCGGGGCAGAAGGAGGTGGAGGCGTCCATGGTGGTTCGCGAATTCGTCCGTGGTTCTACACACACATACACACACACACAGACACGCGCGCGCACATACACACAGTTGAATAAATAATAATAATAATAAAAAAATTAAAAAAACTGCAAAAGAAAATCAACGAACCACTATCCAGAACTTCAGAGACTCTATATCAACCACTTAGAACTAGGCCAGAATAAACTCTCCCCATCCTGAAGCTCAGGGACATTTGCGGAAGAGGGGGCGGTAAGAGTGTAAGAACAAAAGGATGGGAGGAGCAATGATTTGCAAGATACTCCACACAAGTTAGGGCCGAAGCAATCATAATTGGATATTGCATGCCCGGCGCAATGTCCAACACACTATTGACCTCACAAAGTCTAGCATCTTCTAAAGGCACCAAGATCCTTGGAGGCAAGGGATTGACAGCCACAGTAGTGTTCCTATGCTTAAGGGAAACACAGGAAAGGGTTCAGGGAAAGGCCACTGGGTCCTTGTAAGTCATCGGAGAGGAGGGCCCAGAGGAGAGTCAGGCATGCATAAGAAAGGACTCTGGGAATTGGGGGGGAGGCACGGGGGGGGGGATGGGACGGCAGGGGTGAGGGGAGGGAGAGCAGGGGGTTCGGGGGATGGAGGAGGGAGGGAGGGAACTGGTGTACCTATTAAGTTTGTATGAGCTGAAATAATAATAAAAAATGTATTAAAAAAAAATCTCAACTTGACCAGATACGAAACAATTTATAAACCTTTAAAGGTGTATTGAGGAAAAAAGAAAACGGGCTTTTTAAAAAAAAACGCATTTGTCATTTCCAGAAAGAGACATCTTTAGGTACAAATAATAAAACGCCATGCTGCATAGACAATGTAAAAAAAAAAAAAAAATACTTAAAAGGAGCAATAGGGTAAAAGAAAGATATTTACTTATCTTTGGGCTGGATGTGAAGAATCTCTCCCATGTGATAAGATGATTTTAGAGGACCTCAGATGTATGGCTTTGTCCTTTAGAGTTTTGCTTGGGTTTTCTTTGGATTCTGTTGAATTCTGAGTAGCAGTGTGTCCTCTGTGAACCATGAAAGAGGGTCCCTAATGGGTCGGAGGGGCAGAGGGGCTGGTGGTGAGGGCAGAACTCTTCACCTGGGACCTGGGACTTGGCTTAATGGCCCACCTAGGCTCCAGGGATGGAGGGCTGGCTAGTGGGAGGAGCTGAGACAGGGGGCTATCTGGGGGCTGAGTAATTCACCTGGGATGGAGGACCGACTGACCAGGAGCGAGTCCCATCTCAGGCGGGTGGGAGGAACTGAGAAATTACTTTAATTCCACATACTTCTTATGTTTAGTGGGTTTCATAAGTGTATTGTTTTGGTGGTATAATACTTCCCTTCTGTCTTCCTGAATGTACTCGTTCTTTTCTTCAAGATTATCTTTTCTAGCATTTTTTGAAGGCCTGGTTCGGTAGACATGTAAGCCTTTGAGTTATCTTTGTGCTGGAAAGCTTTCCTTTCCCCTTGATCATGACAGATAGTTTCGTCAGGTATATCAGCCTGGTTTGACATTTTTGATCATTCAATACTTGAAGTACGTCTCTGAAAGCAAGTCTTGCTTTTACTGTTTCTACTGAAGAATCATTTGTTATTTTAATAGGTTTACTTTTAAAAGTAACTTTTTTTTCCCTTGAAGCTCTCAGCACCTTTTGTTTGTCTTGAATGTGGAGTGTTTTGAATATTATTTTCCGTGGTGAGGTTCTATTTTGGTCATATCTATTTGGGGTGCAGAATGCCTCTTGTGTTTGGATGGGCCTCTCATTCTTTAGATGAGGAAAGTTTTCTTTTATGATAGTTTGAAAAATTTACTCAGGTGTGGTATTTTGGGATTCTTGTTCTGGTATTCCATGAATGTGCACATTAGGCTTCTTCAAGGTATCCCATAACTCTTGATTAGTCCTCTCAAGTATCTTTTTGGCTTTAACAATCTCTTCAATTGAGCTGGTTAGTTCTTCCACTTTGTCTTCAAGATTTGAAATTCTGTTTTCTGCTTTGTTAGTTCTGCTGATAAGACTCTCTGTTGAGTTCTGGGTTGTCTTTTAGTTCAGTTTTAATCTCTGCTTGAGACTGTTTTAACTGTTCTATGCCTATTTTTGTTTCATGAACTGTTTTTCTCATCTCCTCAAAGTGCCTGTATTGTTACAAAGTGGTTGATGAGGTTATTTAACTCCTCCCAGATTTCCTCTTTCATAGTATTGATCATGTTAATGATCATGCTATGAATGTCATTATCTTGGATATGGCTTTCTTGGTTATTTTCTTTGAGTTTGTTCTAGTTGGAATCTATCATTATGGGGTTAATTCTTTGGGTGGGAAATTTGTTTTCTTGGCTTTTGTTTCTCATGGATTTGCACTGTTACCTGGGCATTGTTGTTTTATCTCTCAAGACCTTCTTTCAGTTTCTGTGTGTTCTTGGCTGAACTGAATTAGTTGGTATTACTATTCTGGAGCAGTTACTACTAATGTTTGCCTTGGAGTTGGGTACACTTGTCTGATATTGTTGTTATTTCCTAGATGAAGTTATTAGACTGTGAGTACATCACTTAAGTCAGGTTTAGTAGACAGGGATTGAAGATTAATATGGTAATACACTTTTACCATTTATTATTTTCGTGATATGTGAGAGTGAATGGTATAGTCCCTGAAGTTGTATGCATTTTGGGGTGGCTATATGGAAAAATTAAACTACAGTGACTAATAATTGAAAGGAACAGTATGGTAAAAAGGGGTTTACTTATCTTTGAGCTGGATGTGAAGAATCTCTCCCATTTGATAGGATAATTTTATTGAACTTCAGATGTAGAAAGTTTGTTCCCTAGAGCTTTGCTTGGGTTTTCTCTGGACTCTGTTGAATTCTGAGGAACAGAGACTCCTCCCTGGATCCCACACTCCAGGCAGAAAGGGCAGAACTTCTAGTTGTTGTGCAGATGACCTGGGACCTGGGGTGTGGTCTTCCCTAGCCCAGAGCAGACTGGTTGCTGCTCTGGCGGGCTGATGTGTTGCCTTCTGGGAGGAGCTGGGATGAATGGGTAGCCTGGGGCCTGGGACATGGACTGGGGGGTTTACCTGAGGAACAGTGTGTCACAGATCCAGTTTTAGAAGTTAAAAATCCAAAATTTGTCATCTGCCACTCTCTGCATCACATAGTGAGGGGCATGTCACTGACAGAATATGACCTAAGAAGACCACAGTGAGAGAAGAACTGAAAAGGTTCTAGGGGCCAAAACCACTCTTCTACAGCAACTTGCTCTGAAAGGAATTAATGGGATTTGCACATATTGCTCTCCCAACAATAGGACACACACATTTCTCTGCCATCTGCTATAACCAACCAGTTACAGTTTTCAGCAAAGTACCACCCCACTGGAGAATATGCTTCTTAGAGAATCTTTGGAGGTCACAACAAAATCATTCCATATCAGTTCTGCTTAAGGAAAAGTAGAAAGAACTTGGTATCTTGACAATGAAAAACTTTTGATTTGAGGTAATTAGAAGTTATCATTTACAGAAACAAACATTTTGTCTCCTGCTTTAGTTTAAGGGACATCCTTCAGACTCACTAGAAAACTTAATAAACTAAAAAAAAGATTAAGAAATTATCTGAAAATGGAAGATACCTCAAAAGAAATTGTAATTCATATGTATTATTATCAAGAGGTAACTAACATGAAAAATGTGTTTTCATTTTTGTTATCCTAGTACCCTCACATTTTCCAAATATGTGTGGGCAGCTCTGGATGGCATCAATCACAGAGCAGAGCAGTGTGTTTATATCCATAAAAATAAAAATGTGATAATGGAAATTCTTTTTTCTCTGAATCAGAGTTTCTTTAGAAGTAAAAGCCATACTAAAGTAACTAAACAAATGTTAAAAAATTAAGCAAATCATGTACTTTGCTAGTAAGCAAAGACCAAATTCACAGAGGAACAAGAGGAATGAGGAAGAAATCAGAAAGGATCTCATGAGATTTATTTGTAGAACAATAAAAACAAAGCACAGTGGGTAGGTATTAGGGAACCCATCATTTTAAAATTATTCTACATTTTGGCTAAAGTGTCAATTTCCCTAAGCTGAGTAATGCTTTAGTCAGAGCCTCTAAGCTGAGTAATGCTTTAGTCAAAGTCTCCAAGCTGAGTAATGCTTTAGTCAGTCTCCAAACTGAGTAATGCTTTAGTCAGAATTCTTCAGAGAGTCAAAGCCAGCTAGGGGAAATGATATCTCCATAGATAGATGATAGTCAGATAGTTATAGATGATAATAGACACATGAATGAATGAAGATGGTTTATTAGCAGAATTAGTACATGTTATTATGGAGGCTGGAAATTCCCATGCATGCCATCTGAAGACAAGCACTGATATACTAGTAGTGGACCTCAACCCAGATCTGAAGACCACACAAACAGGGAAATTTATTGAGAAATAATCATATGAGGTCAAAAGAATTGCACCTAGGGGATCATGGCTACATGTCATGGAATCCAATGGCTAGAGATCTTGAAGTTTTGAAATCCAAATAAGAGAGTTCCAGAGAGCTCCAGAGAGAGAGAGAGAGAGGAGAATTTCTTAAATTTTTTTTGTTTTGCTTTTGCATATGCATGTATGTGTATGTATATGTTCAGATGTTCAGGTCAGTGGGCACATATGTATGTGTAAGTCCATATTTATTTGTACATGAATGTGGATGCCTGTGGATAACTTAGCGTGATTCAGGAATCATCCTCAATTGCTCTTCCACCCTACAATTTTGATACTGTACTTCTAATTACAGTCCAAAATGAGAAATTATACTTAGATTAGCTAGCCAGTTTGCTCTGAGGAGTTCCAGGATTTAGTTCTTAAAACTGGGCTGCCATTGGGCTGAAGAGATGGCTCAGAGTTAAGACTCTGGCTCATAAGCAGAAGGTCCTGAGTTAGGATTCTCAGTCCCATGTAAAAATGCCAGATAGAAATAGTGGAGGCCTGCTCTTCCAACTCTGGTGGGCAGAGCCTGGTAAATCTCAGAATAAAGCATAATGGAAATGGAAGCAATCAAGGATGATTCCCAAATTGCCTTGGTCCTCCCCAGGAATACAGAGTGCCCTCTGATGCAAAAATACACACACACACACACACACACACAAAGTAAATAAATAAAATAAATTAAAAAATAGGCTGTCATGACCAGCCAGGATTCTTGTTTTTTTCATCAGAAGTGAGAATTGTTATTTAACAGGAGTTCAGTCTACTGAGTTGTCTACTTCGGTAAAAACTTATCTTTCCTATAAAATGTTGTTTATTTTTATAACCCCAACAATGTCTATATCAACACAAATCAAAAGAACACATGTAATGGTTACTCTTAACTATTGCTGTGAGAAAACACGCAAAGTCAATCAACTTAAGGGAGAAAGGGAGGTTTATTCAGGTTACAGTTCCAGAGGGGAGGCAGTTTCTCATGACAGAGACGGCATGGCTGGCTGGCCAAAGCTGGAGGAGGCTAAGTCACTGCAGACATCCTGGAAGCTCAGAGCTGCAAACTGGTTGCAGCAAAGGCTGACTTCTCCTGAAGGTACAATGGGACTAATCCACCTTAAGGCCCATCCCTTGTGATTGCCTTCCTCCAGCACGGCTCCACCTCTCAAGATACCGTGACTTTGCCAATCACATGTGACTGTGGGGGACACATTTAAAACCATGACATTACACCCCTGACCCCCACAGGCTCATTGCCATCTGATTATGCAAACCATACTCAGTCCAACTTTAAAAGTCTTCATAGACTACATCAGTAGTCCCAACAGGTCAAAAAGTCCACAGTCCAAAGCCTCCTGTAAAATCATAAGTCATATACTTTCAACATACAATGGCACAGAATAAACAGTCCCATTCCAAAAGGAAGGAATAGGGGCATATACAGGAAAAATCGGTCCATAACAAGACAGAAAACCAGCAGGACAAACCCCAAATCTTGTAGCTCCAAGTCTAACAGGTAAGCCTCTTGTTGAAATCATCTTAGTTTCAAAGGGCTTTGGTTCCATCCCTCCAATGCAGCTGCCTATAGAATACATTGCTGTCTGAGTTGACTCCTCCTAGGGTATACAGTTCTCCTTGACAGGTGTCCCATGTTGTCTCTGACATTTCTAACATCTTTATTTCTCAATAGCAAACCAGGCTTTAATCCCACAGCACAAACTGCCCTTCTTGGGCCTTTAAACTGAAGACTTCTTGCCTCATGATGCCTGGATTCTGCCAATTTTTGAAGTCTTGGAGGTGGACTCCATGATCTCCTCCCTCTTGAATTACTGATGCCTCTAAAACCAGAACTACATGGACAACTTTGCCAAGACTGGCCCCCTTGAATCACAGCTGATTCTGTTTCTCTATGTTGACCATCTCTTTCACTCCTGGGCGGTTACTTTGTAAGAGAAACCAACTCTTGCTTTGGAACTACACCCTTTAACTCCAGTCGTCTGAAAGGATTTGCATTCTTATGAGTGGGAGCCTTCCCTGAGGATCTTGCCCTCAAGCTAGGGCCTTATTCAAATTGGAGGAGGCTTTGATTTACAAATGAAGCTAATCTCTTTGACAGCCATTTTGTTCTCTGCTCCTTCCTGGTTCAACTCTTCAAGTTTGGCATTGTATTTTTCATCATCAGATCTTACAGTTTTTGCTTCTTCCTGATTCTTTGCTCTTTTTCATAACTCTGAAGACAACTAAACAGTAGCCATATCACATTGTCAAGATTATACTGCTTTGAAATTTCCTCCGCCAAACACTCCAATTTAACTTCAGGCAAGCTTTCAGGACAAAACTTCATTAAACTCTCAGCCAACACATGGCTCCATGTGTCACTCGTCCAGTTGCAAACACAGTCTCTTTTCCCCTCTGGACCTCGCAAGCTGGGCTTCCACTGCCTGTGTCTCTCACAGTCTTGCTCTCCTCTGAGCTCTCATGAGAAAGGCCCATTTGGCCCCCTCGCCAAGATGTGAAGACTTTCCCAGCACAAAGTCCCAAAGTTCTCCCTATTTCTCCCAATAAACAGTTCCAAAGGTATACTAGCCACATCGCAGCATTGACCATACTTCTGGGTACTAAATTTTCTCAGCTTCACTAACTTTACCTTGTGGTACCAGCTGTTCTTAATCTCACAGCAATACCCCACTAGTTGGTACCAATTTCTGTAAGAACACAAAAGTCAATCAACTTAAGGGAGAAAGGGAGGTTTATTCAGCTTAAGGTTCCAGAGGGGAGGCAGTTTCTCATGGCAGAGGCGGCACGGCTGGCTGGCCAAAGCTGGAGGAGGCTAAGTCACCGCAGACATCTTGGAAGCTGAGAGCTGCAGACTGCTTGCTGCAAAGATCGACTTCTCCTGAAGGTAGGGTGGGACTAATCCACCTCAAGGCCCATCCCTTTTGACTGCCTTCCTCCAGCAAGGCTCTACCTCTCAAGGTACTGTGACTTTGCCAAACACATGCGACTATGGGGGACACATTTCAAACCATGACAACACACATTAACACACAAGTTGAACGCATGAACATTTTTGCATAACCTAGAAAAGACAGAATAGCTACATCTCCTTCCAACAATAAAATCCCAGTTAATTTTCCTTGGAAAGTATGTACTAAATATGAGATATTCCTATGCATGATTGAAGCACTTTCATATTGTATTAAGGGGAAATACTAGAAGTGAAGGTGTTTCTTTATATGGCCCATTTGATAGCTCTAGATAAACCTGAGGCAATGACATGCTTATATCATTAACATTACAGAAATATATAACATGCATTTCTAGAAGGCATCGCATTTTGTCACTTGTATTGGTTATGCTGCATTAAAGCAGGATTTATTAAATAAGCATGGTGAACAATTCGCAAGCCATAATTAATTTTGTATGAAATGCCACTCTCTGGGGTACTTGCAAAGAATAATCAGAGCTCTTTCTGCTGCTGGGAAATACATTGGGTCTAATATTTGATCAAATTACACTACTCATCATCTCTGTTGCTTCCATAATATACATTCTTTCTAAGGACAACCTATAGCTGTTATGTTTAAAATTATTTTTAAATTGTCCTATTTCTTTTCTGAAGGCAAAATAAATCAATTCAATTTAATCCTTTTTTACTTTCAGTAACCTCAAATTAGTTCCAATTAAATCATAACTGCAAATTTTTATTTGTTATGAAACAAAACATCAATGAGCACAGAATTCCATTAATCATAATAATTGTCATGGTTTCTTAAAACTCGGGATAATGTATTATTTACATACATGTCTTTGTAAAGTTTGTCACATGAACCTTTCCTTTAGTGGTGTGAAGTCTTGTAGCTAAGTATATAACGTCTGTCAATATGGGACATACATATATAAGTTATTCACCTGTATCTTAAGAAATTTCAAATTACATAGAGCTTGAAACTGTCTAACTAGGTCTAGGAGCATGACAGAGATTTTGTAAACAATTCTATTATCAAAAACATATTTCAAGGCATAATGCATCAAAGTAACTTTAAGATGAGGATGTGACTATTTCACTGGAATTTTTTTTGTAAGATTATCGCTTTCTAAAATTTGAATGATACTTTAGCTATATTGTAGTTATTTCATATCACATACTTTTAAGATCAACTGAGTTGGTAATTCCAATTATCAAATTCTAAATTTTACAGTGTTTTAAAATGTCACTGATAGGACTCTGGAGAATATCAAAAAGAAATATCTATATTAATTTTAGTTGCACTAATAATCCAAGGACAATCTAGAAGATAAAAATAGAGTTGAATGAAACATAAATAGAGATCAGAAGACAGGAAGTTTAACACTCCCTTTGCTCAGCAGGAGAAGGACCTGTATGTACAGTTGCCTTCACTGTCACTTAGACATGGTCTGAGAGTAGCTAAGCTATTCTAACTATCCTATGAGAAATGAAAACATGTTTGTATTATATATTAATTAGTTTTTATGACAACTAAACTTTTCTACATTTGGTAGTTGTAAAATGGTATTAGAAAACACTGACTTGCTCAATATTAGATCACTCTGCAGAATTGAACAAATAAATTCAGTATAACTTTGAGATTAGAATAAATGAAATGTGCTACTTTTGGACATCAGTGTTTGGCAAAATGTCACAAAAGGACTGAGCCAATGTCTTAGAAAATTTAAAAAGTAAATTCCAACAAAATAGACAAGTCATTTGAATGCAATAAGATATACTAATAGTATTTAATAAAAACTTCAAAAAGATTATTCATGATTTTTGCAAGCAGTAAATAAATCCAAGGCTTATTTATTGTAGTTTGTCTTTCTGGGATATTTATAACGGTAGCTCTACAAAGTTTAAGGTGGACAGGTAACATGGAAAAGGGATGAGAAAAGGCAAAGAAGCAAATTGTTGAGATGGATTTGTTCTGTCCTTTATACCTGTCTGTGGCTAGGAGAGAAGACTGTGAGACCATGAGACCAAGATCTAAAACCTGAGGACGTAATGTCTACAATGTAATTAAAGACTAAAGATATTCACTGACAAGAAGATAAGCATTCCTATGTATGACCTGTTTTACAGTACTAATGCAACTCCATTTCAAGGAAATAAATTCTTGAATTTGTTAGAATGGGCTGAAAAAATATGTTACTATGATGTATAGAGCATTGCAAGTAAATTATATTTTCAAAGATTATTTCTTTTGTAAAATTGAAACAAAATAACTGTTGAACAGTGAACACCAACTCCTCTCTAGGTAGGGAGGGAACATATCCAAGATTCATTTCAAACTATTGCAAGGAAAATGGTGTTATATTTTACAGACACTGGAAAAATACTACTAGTGCTAGAATCCTTCTGTTGCAGTCTTAAAATATCTGCCAAAGATGTATTGGGTTCAATGAGGCAATTTTTTTCCTTTCCTTTCTCTTTTTCTCTGTATCATGAAATTGTATTTCCTATGTCTGTTTTCATTTAAGTTGATTCTCTAAGCTATAACCAATGGTTCAACAAATAAATATTTATGGAGAATATTTTATTTATCTTTCATTATATATAGCATGCAATTTGAAGAGATCAGTATTTACTTATAGATAAAGCCATTAATGTACCATTGAATTTTGAATTACTCCATCACAGCAATCATAAGAAGTAGCAATTAAAGAGATTATTGATGAATTAATCAAAAAATGAATGCTGAGTTTTTTTAGTTTCATGACCCATTGCTATAATAAACCTATAACACAAACAACATAGGGTAAAAAGATTCTGTCCAAGCATACAGTTATAGGTTACAGTTCTTCATGGCAGAAGAAACTGCAACTGCAGGAGCCTAAGGAATCAGTGACATCACATCCGTGGCAAGAGCAAAAGGCAAAGAAAAATGTGTTCTTATTTACTTGCCAGATTTACAACTTGCTTATTAGTTTTTTCTGGCTTATCAGTTAGCTCAAAGAAAGAGCCCCACTATTAGGGCTGGAGCCTCCCACATCAGTTAGACAATCAAAAGGATATACTATAGTTAAATCCACAGAGGCATACTTTAACTAAATGATTTGCCCAAGAGCCTACCTCTCAAGTGTCAGGTTGACAGTTGAAAATAACAATCACATGAGTCATTAGATGGGAAGGACTTTACCTGGTTTGAAGACATGAGGCATATTTAATACTGAATAAAGGCCATGATAATATCAAGATAACCCAGGTAAAAAATAAAAGCACTAGTCCAAGGCTACAGAAAATATTTTTCAATTTCAGGAGAATTTATTCTGAAGTACAGTAAAAAATGAAGGAACAAGAGAAAAATGACTTGCTTAAAAATAAGTGTGTTCAGAAAAGGGAGCTGGAAGAACACAAAAACTACCTTCAGCCTTAAGCACAGGACCTTCTTGTTGACTGAGCAGAGGTGAATGCAGAGAACCATAGCTGTTCTAGAAGCAGAGAATGAGTGAAATTTGAGGGTTTCACTCTTTCGTGGCACATATATTACTTCTAACAGACTATGGAGCTTTGAAGAAGAGAAGGTGGAAATAACGTAAGAGGTAAAAGACAGGGAAAGAGGTTATAAAAAGATGTTTTCCAACACAAAACATTCCTGGTGATCATGAACTCACCTGAGGCGACTATTGACAGCAATTCTGCAGTGGACCCACATGGCCCATGATTAGCTCCTGATTGAGGAAAATCCAATCAGTCCCTACAAAGGGCTGATGAGCAAAGGGAAAGATACCAGTTCAAGGAGGGGTGGGGACAAAGTAGCCAGTTGTATAATCACCAGAAATCTATAGGCTCCAAGAGATAATCTAAACCTTTTATTATACACAAAAGGCCCAGGTTAAATACATTAGGACACAGAACAAAACAAAACAAAACAAAAACAGAAAAAGGAAAGAACATTAACATGGGAGGAAGTATTCAAGAGAAGGAGCTTGAGGAGATGAGTTAGATAAGAAAAGGAAGAAAGAAAAGTAGTTAGAATGTTTAACATTTTCATATGAAATTGTCAAAGAAAGAAATGAACCAATAAAGGAAAGTAAAACCATAATGACAATAAACTACTAGATGGAAAGAACTTATCAAACCCACTAAACCATAAGGAAGTAGGCCAACCTCTAGGTGCTACAGTGGAAAAGGCAGGTAAATAGAGAACATTTAGAAGTATCTCATGCCTTTGGTGCTATCTGGCATGCTATTTAGTGGAAGCCCTTTCTTTTACAACACCCTTTGTGGAGTGACAGTTCTTATAGGTCTTGAGGAAGAAGCAGTACAGGAGCCAACAAGGGAAACTGAAATGGACTTCTGCCTCCTTGGTTGTACTGAGAAAACAAATCCTGACCAGCAAGGAATTGTCTCCAGTAATTATGTACAGTAACCTAGGTGTTTGTCTTTGAGAAAGTCCGCATCAGAGGTGATAATAATAGTAAAATAATAATAATAATAATAATAAATGAACCATGAGAACAACTCCTTAAATCACAAAGATTCAGCTCACTGACCTGTAGAAGTGATGCTGCTTTGTAAGGGTCTGTCACTCTCCTACTCCAAAACATTTTAAGTCACTTTTTCCTAATTAACATGACCCCTGTCATAATTAGGTACAGGTGTCAACTTGACAGTTGAGGATTTTGAGCTCTGGGCACATCTGTAGACAATTAATGGTTGAATTAAGCCCAGAGCAAACCCGTCAAAGATTGTATAGCTGATGGGAAAGGCCCAGCCCATGGTGGGTGAGACTAAGCCCTGAACAGGTGAATAAAATATAGAGAACTGGTTGAAGAAGTTGGCATCCTTGTGTATACTTGGCCAGACAGGCTGGTCTGGCAAGTAAGGATCGTCCATCCCTCTCTCAGACATTATGTAGAGATGGTGTGGCTAGTTCCCTCAGCCATACTCTCCTGTCAAGCTGGACTAAGAACTGTAGCCAATAATCATAAGAGAAAATAAATTCCTTGTTCCTTTAAGCCGTTTGATGGTCATTTATCAGCAATCATGTAGGCTGACTGCAACAACCCCCAAATCTATAACTTTCGAGATTAATCTTAAATAATTTTGGGATGAAAATAAATGTAACTTTTATCTTCTTTTCAAGAACAGCTTCTAAAAAACAGGAGGTGATCATTAGATGATCTAACGGTACATTGTGATGTTAAGCTTACTTGCCAACTTGACTATATCTTGTATCAAGCTATCAGAAAAGCTGCCATGAACCTGTGTAAGAGATTCTATTAGTCATTTGAATGGCAGAAGGAAAATATACCCTAAATGTGCACAGTACCTGAAAGGAATGGTGAGAAAGAAAGAACTTGCTTTTTGCCTACTTGCCTTTGTTGCCTGTTGGTTAGTTATCGATCTTGTATATGTCTTGTCAATGAGTTTATCTACCCTGTTGCTCCTTGTACTTCTGCTGCTCATTTTTCAAAAAATGAGCTTGAGACGGCTTAAGAAGCCTTCCTCAATGAACTCAGAACCAGTACCTCGCCAGGAATTCTCCAGGCCTCCAGCACCAGGTTGAACTACTGAGACACATTCAGTGTTATAGGCTGAGCAGGAACTGATTCTTGGCTTTTCTAGAATGTAGATGGACATTGTTGACTGACCAGACTGATCATATTCGTTCTATTGATTTTATCCTCTGAGTACCTTCACTAATATATGGATCTAAAGGATACTTCACATGGACTGCAAACCAGGATTTGTAGAAAGACTGTTTAGCAATAATTAAAACATCATCTCAAATTTGCATGTACTTGAAGACAATGGGGAAGAATGTATGTATATACTGCTTGGAGTTATGTTTAACTATTCCTCTATTGATACGGCCTGGTCTAATTGTTCTGTGAAATAAGGATGATAGTGCATTATTTATGGTGAAATGAGGAAGAGGGATGATATTGTCTCTTTATGGTGAAGATGTCTCTATAGTATCTTTACAGATATTACCAACCATAACAAACATGAATACTGAACACAGTTTATTAACTGCCCTACAAAAGTATTTCATAAAAATCCTAAAGTTGCTTTTATTATTGTTGTCATTTCACAGATCAGATTAAGGCTTGACAATTTCCTGTTAATATATCAGGATAAAAACTTGACTGAAATCTAAAATAATTTCATGTAATTCTGAAACTTTCATCCTGTCTTTCCTCTGCCAATCTATCACATCTGGTACTTTGACTATATCTCTTGGTATCTGAAGTCATATGAACTTAAATAGAATGCAAAAAAAGAGAAAATACAGTCTAAATTCATA
This sequence comes from Typhlomys cinereus, assembly GCA_023101885.1. NCBI lineage: Eukaryota > Metazoa > Chordata > Mammalia > Rodentia > Platacanthomyidae > Typhlomys > Typhlomys cinereus. The sequence continues at coordinate 1,991,752 of JALPQD010000226.1, forward strand.
GCACATTGCATATTTCAGACTAATTGTAGTCAACTTTTTAACCACTTTCCTGTGCATGTAGTAGGGGTGTGTGCATGCATGTATATGGATTTGCAAGTGTGTGGAAGCATGTGAATACCTCCTTAGGTCTCTAATCATACCAATAACTCACTAACAGGGCTAGTTGGAGATCGTCCTGCTAAAATTACAGACAGTTCACTGAACCAACCCTGGCATTTTACATGGGATCTGGGGTTCCAAAATCCAGTCTTTCTGTTTGTATAGCCCATATTATTGCTGAGCAGTCTCTGTAACACTAATTCTTAATTATTTTTAAGGAACAATATATTTATACTTCTGAAGCATGTACCCACGACAGTGTTTTCTGGACTCCAAATTCTTATTTTTCTCAGCATCATGCAAGCATATTTTACCCCAAGCTTGGTGGGTTTCCAATGTATTAATTAGAGCATACATTTTATACATATGAACTGACTGTGGTAGTTATATGTAAAAGATGCAATGATATCTATGGTTTAGAAAGCAAATACAGTAAAACAAACCAGAGCAGGTGTGTTATAGTCAAGCTCAAAACACACTCCACTCTGTTCAAGACATTCCATGGTAGGAGACAAACAGAGGCAACATATTGCATCCACACACACACCAGCATGCAAATTCCACAGCCTATTCATAGGCGACAGGTGTTAAAATACAGGAGTGAGTACTGCTCATGTTATTTATGTCCTTCAAGTTTGTTTGACATTCTAGAAACAATGTGCCTGGCATTCATGAACAAAATTAGAAACACTTTGTTTCATTTTAAATTTGTTTCTTTTTGTCCTCATCCCCATGTCTATCAAAAAGACAAGCAGAGGTAAATTCATCTGTATATTCTGTTAACACCAACAAGTTATGCATAGAAAAACCAATTAACTACACGAAACACATTTTACGTTTGTACTTCCTTATTATTCTCTGTACTTGCTGTAGTTTCAAATAGTAGGAATTTGTTATTTGCTTGAAAATGAGGTGACTGTGCTTCTAATGGTATGCCAAGAATGATAAAGGATGCAGCAACTGTGAAAGAATAGAAATTAATATAATAGATATCTTTCTGGAGAATCTTCAATATCATATGTGAAACAGGTTGTTTTATAGGATATAGCTCCAGATGAGACATGTATGCCATATTAATAAGGAAAATGTATGCTTACATGTAAGTCAGGAAAATTGATTGCTTATATTAAATGGTTTCTTCCTTTATTACACTTTTTTTTGTTTTTCCTAATTTTACTATAAATTGGATAAGTTGTTCCAGAAATACTGTAGTATGTGTCTGCATCTACTAATGGGTAGAATAATTTATACAGGCACATATGTGAATAGTCATATATAAAACTCCATACTGTTAATTTAAGCCAATCTTACCACCACTAGTAATCACAATCCTGAGATCTTGGGAGTATAAAGTCATGCTTTCAAAGTTATTAACACATGATGTCTTTATATTCTCTCTAATTTTTAAAATTAATAAAATGACTCTGAGTATAAAAAATATTTTAAGCTTAGTTATGTTTAAGAAAGCCTTAGATGGCCCTCTTTTTTTTAAAAGTAGTTGTATACTTTATGAAAGACACACATACAGCAGAACTTATAGAAAAAAACTCACAGAAAGATATTTTATGCTAAGGCCAAGAAAATGAAGACTCCTGCATTTCTGTGAACCATAGTTTAGGAATAAGAGGGACTGTTTTAAAATGGTCAGAAATTAGGACTTTTAAAATTAAAATTTTGAAGAAAGCAAGTTAAAAAATGCGGATTTGTTATGTGACAGTCCACAGTAATTTTCCTGGGATCTCCAGTGTGGCTTGAAGGCCCTGAAAAATGACCCAATGGATTTGGACAAATTTAATAAACTTTTTAATTTAAATTTCTATTAAATTAAATTCAGTAGAAACTGTGCCCAAACAAACAGCAGAAGTAATCTTAAGTGTATCACTGTAACCAAATAAATATTATTCTCTTGTGAGGGAGAAAAAAAGAAAGTATCTTGTAGCCATTATGTATCATGGTTTTATTATGGTCTGAGATGCCACCCCCCTACACTTTCCCCCCCACACACCCTCTCTGGTGAAACATATACACTGGCTCATGTGTTTGTATCTTTAAATCCTGTAGATTTTGGGAATTTGGGACACCTTTAAAGGAGCTTTGATGGAGAAAAGCAGGTCATAGGGAACTTGCCTTGATGTTTGGTGCCTAGCCCTGCTTCCTCTTAGTTTACTCTTGCTCTCTCTGCCCAATGATGGCTGTGGCAACCTGAACCAGCTCCTGCCTAGAGCTATACCTTTTGCTGTTCAATTCTGACCATAATCGACTCATTCTCTCTATAATTAAAATTTAACCAAACCTATCTTTCTCCTAGAAATCATGCATGAGCAATGCATCAAAAAAGAGTGGCAACTATATCATGTTATATTTATATATTCCTGGAATGTCAATAAGGAGAAATAACTATATTACAAAAAAATTCCCTGAGATGTTTTTAGACTGTCAAAGGAAATAATTGTCAACATAAAAATAACCCTCAAACATTGAGGATGTGGGTTGAAATCAAAATATTTAAGAGCACCAAATTATAAGATGCAAAACTCATAAATATTTAAAAAATTTCTGTGATATATATGTCTCACAGATTTATATATATCAGGATATGTATATGTATCCTACAAGAATTACCTAGTCTCAGCCAAGGACAGTATTAGTTTTTTGGCAAGCAATTTTTTTTCTTTCTTTTTTTAAATAATTTATTTATTTATTTAATTATTTACTTATTTAGTTCTGCTCATACAAACTTAATAGGTACATAGGTCCCCTCCCTCCCTCCACCCCCCCTGGACCCCCTTGCTTCCTCCCCCTTTTTCCCTTCCTTTCCCACCCTCCCTCTTTATCTCCCAGTGCCTCCTTGCCCCTCTTCCTGGAGCATCCCTTAAATGTCAAACTTTCTTCTGGGTCCTCCTTTCTGATGAGGTATAAGGACTCATTGGCATTTTCTAAAACTCTTTCTTGTGTTCCGCTTAAATATAGGAACACTATTGTGACTGTTAATCCCTAGCTTCTAAGGATCCTAGTGCCTGTGATCCAAGCTAGACTTTAGGGGGTCAATAATGTATTGGTTATTGCGCAGATTATGCAAAGCCCTATTATGATTGTTTCAGTCCTAACTTGTGTAGAGTATCTTGCATATCAGTACTCTTCCCCATACTTGTGCTCTTACAATCTTACCACCCTCTCTTCTGGAAATTTCCCTGAGTTTCAGGATGGGGAGAGATTAGGCTGGCCTGGAATCATGTGGTTATTATAGAGTCTCTGATGTTCTGAGTTAAGGTTTGTTGACTTTTTTTTTCAGTTTTGCTCCTCCTGCAATGCCCCCAGTTGCATTCTGACAGGTACTGGATGTTACCCCCTGGCCAGAGATAAAAAGCTCTTAAAATAGAGTCTTACTATAAAAGTAGATCCAAAGGTAGATAGAAAAAGAGTAGGAGACCACTGTGAAGGGGGAGGGGAGTCAGTCTCCCATTTGCAGGCTGGTTACCTTCTATCTGCCAGGCCCTACCTGTCTGGTGAGATCATACCCCATCAGTTGTAAATGATCAGGAAGGAAAGTCTGTGAACTTAACCAGAAGTCTCATTACATACTTGCAATCCTTCATGTTGGCCTATGTTCTCTACTGTGGGCATGATCCCCTCTCCTTGTTTCTGGTGGGGCCCTCCTTCCCCTTCCCTCCTGTTCATAATCTTTGCAATTACTGTAGGTATTACAGAGATTTATTTTTGAGTGTGTCTCTAAGTGGGTTTGATATTAGGATCCACCTACTAGGGAGTACATATGACACTTAATTTTCTGAGTCTGGGATACTTCACTCAATATAATTGTTTCTAATTCCATCCATTTCCCAGAAAATTTCATTAATTCATCATTTTTGATGGCTGAGTAGTATTCCATTCTATAAATGTATCACATTTTCCTTATCCATTCGTCAATTGTTGGACATTTGGGTTGATTCATGACTTTGCTATTGTAAACAATGCTGCTATGAACATGATCGTGCTTATGCTATCGAGGTGAATTTTTGCTGTATGGGGGAATAGCAGGGTCATGTGGCATTTCAATCTTTGACTTCTTTAAGAATTGCAGATGGCTCACCAGAGTGGTTTTATAAGCTGCATTCCCACCATCAATGTAGGAGATTTCCCCTCTCTCCACATCCTCTCCAGCATCTGGTGTTGTTTGTATTGTGGATTTTTGCCATCCTGAAATGATATCTCAGGGAAGTTTTGATTTTCATTTCCATGATGGCTAAGGATATGGAGCTTTTTTAAGATATTTGTTAGACATTTTAATTTCATCCTTGGTAAAGCTTCTTTTAAATTCCAAGGCCCATTTTTTAATTGGCCCATTTGTTTTCTTGGTGTTTAGTTTTCTAAGTTCTTTGTGCCCTCTGGATAACAGAGCTCTATCAGATATGTGGTTGGTGAGGATATTCTCCCATTCTGTGGGTTGCCTTTGAGCTTGTGTTATAATCTCTTTATCTGAACAGAAGCTCTTTAATTTCACAAGATACCATCTGTTGAGTGTTGGTTGTAGTGACTGTGCTATTGGATGTCCTTTAAGGAACTATTGGCATAGCCCAATCAGCTCGAGGGAATTCCCTACCCTTTCAACTACAGTTTTTGTATTCTCTGGCCTTATATCAAGGTCCTTGATCCATTTGGAATTGATTTTTGTACATGGTGACAAGTACGGATCCAGTTTTAATCTTCTGCATATGACTATCCAGTCTTACCAGCACCATTTGTTGAAGATGCTGTTGTTTTTCCATTGGAAAAGACCAAATGGCTGCTAATTTTGTGGGCTTATATCTGGGTCTTCAATCCTTATCCATTGATCTGTGTGTCTATTTTGGAGCCAGTTCCAGGCTTTTTCACAACTATGGATTTGTAGTATAGACTAAGGTTTGGTATGGTGATACCTCCAGCAGTGTTTTTGTTACTCAGGATTGTTTTTGCTATCCTGGGTCTTTTGTGCCTCCATATGAACTTTGAGATTGCTTTGGGGTTTTAATTGGTATAGCATTGAATTTGTATATTGCCTTTGGTAGGATGGTCATTTTTACGATGTTGATTCTGCCAATCCAGGAACATGGGAGGTCTTTCCACCTTCTGGTGTCTTCTGCAATTTCTTTCTTTAGGGTTTTAAAGTTTTCATTGTAAAGGTCACTTACTTCCTTGGTTAGGTTTATACCAAGGTATTTCATTTTTTTAGGGGCTATAGTAAATGGGATTGTTTCTCTCAAGGCTTTTTAGTTTTTTCATTCTGTGCATATAGGAAGGCCACTGATTTTTGGATATTTATTTTGTATTCTGCCAACCTGCTGAACTTCTGTATTAGTTCCAGGAGTTTCCTGGTGGAGTTTTGGGATCACTCGGGTATAATATCATGTCATCTGCAAATAGAGATAACTTCATTTCTTCCTTGCTGATTTCAATCCCTTTTATCTCCCTTTCTTGTCTTATGGTCTCAGTTAGGACTTCAAGTACAATATTGAATAGAAGTAGTGAGAGTGGACAGCCTTGTCTAGTTCCTGATAAAAGTGTGAATGCTTCAAGTTTTTCCCCATTGAATATAATCCTTTCTGTAGGCTTGTTGTATACCGCTTTTATTATATTGATAAAGGTTCCTTCCATTCCAACTGTCTCTAGTATTTGGATCATAAAGGGCTGTTGGATCTTGTCAAAAGCTTTTTCTGCATCTATCGAAAGTATCATGTGGTCTTGGACTTTGGACTGGTTTATATGGTGAATTACATTTTTTGATTTGCCTTTGTTGAACCAACCTTATGTGCCTGGAATAAACCCTACTTGATCCTCGTGGATGATCTTTTTGATATGTTTTTAATTTTTTTATTATTTATTCAATTGTGCATGTATGTGTGCGTGCACATGTGTGTATGTATGTGTGTGTGTGTAGAACCACGGACGAATTCAGGAACCAGTATGGACCGCCTCCACCTCCTCCTTGTTTACTCTGTCCTGGGATTCACAGGCTCTGCCCTACCAGGATCGGAAATGCAGGTCTCCCCTGCTTCTGCCCAGACGTGGTGAATAGGATCCAAACTCAGGACCTTCCACCTGCAAGGCAGAGGCTAAACCCCTGAGCCACCTCTCTAGCCCCACTGATATGCTTTTGAATCTGATTTGCTAAGACTTTATTGAAAATCTTTATATCTGTGTTCATCAAAGAGATTGGCCTATAGTTTTCTTTAAGTGTATCTTTATTAGGTTTTGGGATTAAGACGATATTAGCTTCATAGAACAAATTTGGTAGTGTTTCTTCCTTCGTTATTTTATGGAACATTTTAAGGTTTATTGATGTTATTAGCACCTTAAATGTCTAGTAGAACTCTATGCTGACTCCATCTGTTCCAGGACACTTTTTGGTGGGAAGATTCAAGATAACTTCATAGATTTCCTCATAAGTGACAGGACTGTTTAAATGATTCACAACTTCCTGTTTCAATTTAGGTAAGTTGTGCTTACTGAGGAATTCATCCATTTCTTTTGTGTTGTCAAATTTCACAAAGTGTAAGTTTTTGGAATATGATGTTATAATTCTCTGAATTTCTTGGGTATCTGTACTAATAACTCCATTTTCATTTCTATTTTTTTTTTAATTTGTGTTTTCTCTTTCTTGCTTTTGGTTAATTTAGCTAGGGGTGTATCAATCTTATTGATTTTTTTTCAAAGAACCAGCTTTTTGACTGGTTGATTCTCTGTATCATTTTCCATATCTCAATTTTGGATATTTCTCCCCTGATATTGCTGATCTCCTCTCCTCTACTGCTTTTGGGAATGGATTGCTCTAGTGTTTCTAAAGCTTTAAGCTGCATTGTTAAGATATTTACTTGTGATGTTTCCATTTTTTTGATGTAAGCATTAAGAGCTATGAATTTACCTCTTAGGACAGCTTTCATTGTGTCCCAAAGATTCTGGTAAGTTGTATTTTCATTATCGTTTACTTCCAGGAAATCTAGAATTTCCTTTTTAATTTCTTCTTGCATCCATCAGTTCTCATTCAGCATCATAGTATTTAGTTTCCAGGAGTTAGTGTGTTTTCTGTTGTTTGTTGTTTTGTGCATGTCAAGCTTTATATCATGGTGGTCTGATAGAGTACAGGCTAGAATTTAAACTTTCCTGTAAATGTGGAGATTCGTGTTGTGGCCCAATATGTAATCTATTTTGGAGAACGTTTTGTGTGCTGCTGAGAAAAATGTGTATTCTTTGGTGCGTGGATGAAAAGTTCGATAGAGATCTGTAAAGTCCCTTTCAGTAAGGGCTTGATTATGTTTCAAATTGTCTCTGTTAAGTAATTTTTATTATTATTATTTATTCAATTGTGTGTGTGTGTGTGTGTGTGTGTAGAACCACAGGGGAATTCAGGAACCACCATGGACCGCCCCCACCTCCTCCTTGTTTACTCTGTCCCATGATTCACAAGCTCTGCCCTACCAGGACCAGAAATGCAGGCCTCCCCTGCTTCTGCCCAGAGTCTATAGGTGGGATCTGGGATCCAAACTCAGGACCTTCCACCTGTAAGGCAGAGGCTTAACCCCTGAGGCACCTCTCCAATCCTCTAAGTTTTTGGCTTGTTGATCTATCCCATGTTAAGAGGGCAGTGTTGAAATCCCCAAGAATTAAAGTTTGGGGGTTGATTTCTCGCTTTAGATGCTGTAGAGTTTGCTTAATGAATGTGGAGGGCCTGTATTAGGTGCATATATGTTTAGTATTGTGAAATCTTCCTGATGAATTGTACCTGTGACTAAAATGTAGTATCCATCTGTGTCTCTTATGTTTTTTTTTGGTTTGAAGTCCACTTTGTCCAATAGCATAATTGCTACCCCTGCCTGTTTCCTAGTTCCATTAGCTTGCAGAATTTTGGACCAGCCTTTTATTTTTAGGATGTGTCTATCTTTTGTGATGAGATGAGTTTCCTGAAGGCAGCAGATTCATGGGTTGTGATTTTTAATCCAAGTCTGTAATCTGTGTCTCTTGATTGGTGAGTTAATTCCATTGACATTTAATGTTATAATGGAGAAATTCTTCTTAATTCTAAACATTTTTTATGTTTAGTGGCTTTTGTAAGTGTATTGTTTGGCTTTTAGGTTTTGTTGGTATTATACTTCTCTTCTGTCCTCCTGGATATGCTTGTTTTTTTTCTTCAAGCTTGAGTATCATTTGTAGCATTTTTTGAAGGCCTGGTTTATTAACCATGTAAGCCTTTAAGTTGTAAAACTTTTCTTTCTCCCTAGAACATGGTGGATAGTTTTGCTGGGTATATCATCCTTGGTTGACATTTTTCATTTTTGCTCATTTAATACTTGAGGTACATCTCTCCAAGCTCTTCTTGCTTTTACTGTTTCCACTGAGAAATTATTTGTTATTTTAAGAGGTTTACCTTTAAAAGTGACTTGTTTTTTTCCCTTGAAGATCTCAGCACCTTTTCTTTGTCTTGAATGTGGAGTGTTTTGACTATTATTTGCCATGGCAATTTTCTATTTTGGTCATATCTGTTTGGGCTGTAGTGTTCCTCAGGTGTGGTATTTTTGGGATTCTTGCTCTGATATTCCATGAATGTGCACATTTGGCTTCTTCAGGGTGTCCCATAATTCTTGAACATTTCTCTCAAATATCTTTTGGCTTTTAACAACCTCTTCCATTGAGCTGGTTAATCTTCCCACTTTGTCTTAAAGATCTGAAATTCTATTTTCTGCTTCATTATTTCTGCTGGTAAGACTCACTATTGAGTTCTGGGTTGAAGATAACTTGTCTTTTATTTCAATTTTAAATTCTGCTTAATACTGTTTTCACTGCTCTATGCCTATTTTTGTTTCTTGAACTGTTTTTCTCAACTCCTGTTCCTGTTCAAAGTGGTTGATGCTGATATTTAACTCCTCCCGGTTTTCCTCTTTCATAGTATTGATCATGGTAATGATTATGCTTTGAAAGTCATTATCCTGGGCCTGACTTTCTTGGCTATTTTCTATGAATTTGTCTTGTTTTGAATCTATCATGATGGTTAATTCTTTCTGTGTGAGAATTGTCTTCTTGGGCTTTGTTTCTCATGTATCTGAATTTTGACTTGGACATTCAGATTCTGTTTGTTTTTGAATGAACTGATCTAGTTGACATTAATATTATCTGGCAGTTATTACTAGTGGTTGCCTTGGAGGTGAGTATGTTTGTTGTTGTTATTTCATGGATGGGGTATTAGGCTGTTAGTACATCAATTAAGACAGTTTTAGTAGACAAGAGGTGAATATTAGTATGGTAGTGCACTTTTACAATTTAGTACTTTGATGATATGTGAGGGTGAGTGGTACAGTCCCTGAAGTTTTATATAGTTTGGGGGTAACTATATGGAAAAGTTTTTCTGCAGTGATTAATAATTGAAAGAACCAGGATGGTAAAAATGGATTTATTTATCTTTGGGCTGGATGTGAAGAATCTCTCCCATGTGACAGGATGATTTTAGAGGACTTCAGATGTATGGCGTTTGTCCCCTAGAGCTTGGCTTGGGTTTTCTTTGGATTCTGTTGTTTTCTGAGGAACAGTGTGTCCTTCCTGAGGCAGGGTGACCAGAAGTGTCCCGGGCAGGTGAGTGGGTGGACCAACAAAGGGGCTGGTGACCCTCTGGCTGCACACTTCACCTGGGACCGGGGAGTGGCCTAGAGTTTCAGCCAACCCGGGGCAGGCTGGATGCTGCTCAGGTTGGCCCGAGGGAGGAGCTGGGACAGGCTGTTGGGAGTTACCTGAGACACAGGGTGACAGGGAGCATCCAGGGCAGGTGGGCAGATGGACCAGGAAAAGGGGTAAGCATTTTTTTGGTTAGAAGAAAGGTATAATTTCAAGCTATACTCGGTAAGTTTTAGTAGCAAAATACTGAAAAATAACCTTGTTGATTGGTTGATTTATACTCAGGTGTATAGTCACTCCTAATAGCTATAAGAACTGGGCATTGTGGGACTATTAGTTATCAGAATTCAAAATCTATTTAAAATAAGCCTAGTGGTTCGCACGTTTAATAAATGTACTTAGGAAGTTGAGAAAGAAGGATTTCCATGAATTCAAGACCAGATATTGGATCACAGAATGGCTTTAAGGCTGGCCTGGGTACAGAGCAAGTCCCGGGTTCAAGGAATTCCAATAAGCAAGCAAGTAAATAGATCATGAATTAATCATGTACTTCAAAAATTAACACCCACTCATGGAAATTGTTCAAGAAAGAATAGAAAACATTCTTCTCGAAGAGCATCTAACACAAAATTCTCTATATATACTTATAGTATTGCAACTTTCATTTTATACTGCTTGAAACTCTGAAAAGAAAGAGTAAATAAATTTTCAACTTACACAACACATATTTTCCATACTGTAAATCCTCAGAATTATCTATAACTGATCAAGATGAATAGATAAATAAGCATTAGAACTTAATATCACAGTTCTTTTAAAATACTGGTAACAACATTCAGAATCTTAAATTTTATAACCACTTAATACCACAAAATAAAAAAAGACAAAATTTATAACAAAAAAGTGAACTTTTTACATTCTTTTTTATTTTTTTATTTTTATTTTTTTTTCACTCATACAAACTTAATAGGTACCCTGGTCCCTTCCCTCCTTCCACCCCTCCTTGTTTCCCCTTGCTCCCTCCCCCATTTTCCCCTTCCTTTCCCCCTCTCCCTCCCTTTCTTCCAGTGCCCCCTAACCCCCATCCCTGGAGCATCAAAAGAAAACATCAAAATGTTAAAAACAAAAATGTGCATAAGTTCAAATTCTCACTACAGTGACATTTCTATTTTAGTCAATTCGATGTGCAAATTCAGTGTTATTTTATAAGATATTTATGATATTTTAAAGACAATGCCAACCTTTAATTAAATTCTTATGGAAAAATCTCTAACAGATCCAAAAGTTAATTTCATAAAGGGAAACCAAATTGTAGAATTTATTTTACCTTGCTATAAAACCATATATATCATGAGTTAAATAATTATTATTATTCCCAAATCCCCTCAATCAGCTTTCAGGAAGTTATCTTGCACAACCTTAGCCTCTGGGACCACTGATCTGGCTTATTCCAATGATTTTCTCTGAATTTTAAAAAAAATTTAAATCATTTTATTTTTGTAGTTTTACAAGCATATTGAGTACTCATCCCTGCTTCCCTCCATTCCCATTCCTCTCATGTACCACATTTCTCTTCATCATTCCATCCCACTCCCTGCCATACTCTTATTTGTCTGCTTGTATTACCCCTTGAAAAAGGAACAACAGACAATATTTCACAAGAGAGTCTAAGAGCCTGTTAACAAAAAGTCACTTGTCCTTTTCAATACTTTTGAAACAGAAGATAGTTGTCATAAAACTATTGTAAAGGATATTGGATTGTGTAGGAATACCATTACTTTTCACTGTAAAATAACTGTATTATGTCATTCATAAATTTTATATAACTTACTTGGTGTTTGTGAAAGAATTGTAAATATGGGAAAGTATAAATTAGAAAGTAAATGCTAATCAGTCCTAACACTTGGAAAAAGAGCTATGAGTATTTGGGGGATTATACTTGAACACCTCTCTTCACCTACACACACATTCTTTTTGGAATGACATAATCCTTTCAAGTCTTTGCTGCCTGATGTTCACATGTGATATGCTCCAAGCTTAGAAATGCACCTTGGGTCCCACTGTCTCTTTCATGTACATGCCCTGGGTTACTCTCTTATTTCTGGCATCTGTAACATTGAATACATACTTGTTTAATGCATACTTTTGAAACACCCACAAGTCTTCTTTTTAAAAGAACAAAGCGGATTTGCATGATGGTCTGAAGGCTGAAAAGTAGGCTGTCTGAAAGCACAAGTAGAAGAAATTTGGGAAATTCCATGGCAAATGCCCTGCCCTGAGTATGTGATTTGAAATACTTGAGTTATCCACAGGAGCTTATCTTCTTTGCCTTTTGGATATAAATGACAGGAGAGTAATAAAAGAACAATGAGCAGACCAAAGTTCAATAGCATGTAAATGTTCCACATTTTCCTCCCTCCCTCCCTTCCTCTTTCCTTCCCTCCCTCCCTTCATCCCTCCCTCTCTCCCTCTTTCACTTCCTTCTTTCCTTCCTTTCTTGTTCCTTTCCTCTACTACGTATGTGTATGTGTGTGTGTGAATGTGTGTGTGTGTATGTAATTTGAAGAGATTGAATTATGTGATGTTATGAAGATCTTTCAGGATACAGTTCGTCAAATATGAAGTAAAATATTGACTGTAATTTGAAATTTGTTAATGTGTGCATTTTCAGTTTGATAAGGTATATATATATATAGTCTATTAAGAACCTTGATTATTTATCCTGTGGTATATATTTGAAAATAACCATTTTAATTATAGAAATGCATAATTGTTATACATTCTCCATCTGTGGAAGTAGAATCTATGAATAATTATTAATCTAGATTTTTATTTCATCTTTTTTTGAAATATGCATTTACTGTTAAGTAATTCCCACAATGTAGTTAATCAGCATATAAATTACCTGTTTTCTTTTTTTTTAGTTTTTTTTTATTCAGTTGTGCATGTGTGCTTGTGCCTGTATGTGTGTGTGCGTGTGTGTGTGTGTGTATATATGTATGTGTGTGTGTGTGTGTAGAACCATGGGTGAATTCAGGAACTACGGTGGAAGGCCTCCAGCTCCTCCTTGTTTACTCTGCCCCAGTATTCACAGACTCCACCCTACTAGGACCAGAAACGCAGGCCGCACCCTTTTCCACCAGGTGTCTATACGTGGGGTCTAGGATCCGAAATCAGGACCTTCCGCCTGCAAGGCAGAGGCTTAACCTCTGAGCCACCTCTCCAGCCCCCTCACAGTTTTCTTTTGTGAGCCAGGTCATTATAATTTAGCATTTATTACCTTACCACTTTTCAATTGAATATTATTATGTTGTTGTAAACTCACCATGTTTCACTCTAGGAGTGCAAAATGTAATTTTTCAGTATTCACACACATTTGTTTTTGGTTTTTTAAGCTTTATTTATGTGTGTGTGTGTGTGTGTGTGTGTGTGTGTGTGTAAGCAGAATGTAGACTAATGTTCACAATAGGTTGGAAGATAGCACAAGGATAACAAGGCAGTGATACACATAACTTTGTTTAGCATTGGCTTGTTATTCTTGTTTCTTCTTCCAACCCATAGTATCAGTCAGTCTATAGTCTGCTTCCCAGATGGACCCAATTAGAGGATACTTGTAACATCATACAGTGTTTATTTCTCTGGACCTTGCTTATTGATCATATTTTACAAATTAAATGATATGTACACTTTACTGAGAAAATAAAAGTCTTTTAAAAGTCAATCTATATGTTGTGCAACCTAAAGGAGACTTTGTATCTTGCATTCTTAGGCTAAATCTTCACCATGACTCAGGGTTTTTGAATATTATAACACATGAAATTACTAAAATGTGTCAAGTTACTGTTAAGGTAACTTTTCCTGAACAAAAAGAAACCATATTTGTTTGCTCTTATAATTTCACATTAGTTCAGTTCTATTGTTCCTAGTAAAATCTCACAATTTATATTTTTCAGAAGTTTCCTATGCTGTTGAAAGTAGCTACTGTTAATCAAGGAACTCAAGCTTGACTTAAAAAGGCATCAGAGGAGCTGGGAAGAAATGATGGCCTTCACATTCTGGAAGACAGAATCTAGGAAATGCCAGAACAAAGCAATAAGGGGGTAGAGCAACACACACACACACACACACACACACACACACACACACACACACAAAGTCATCAGAGATACTGACGCTGAAACCACTTTTCTTTAAATTTGACATGATCATTCACAGTGAAGATGATGCAGAGTCCACTCATGAGTCTGTGAGCTTGTTTGTGATCTCTTTCTGCTTGTGTCCAACTAAATTTTCTTCCTTGCTGCTTGCTTACCAACAGCATCCTTGAATCACCACTGTGCATTTTAGGCAATGGCCAGTGCAGTCAGCAGTGAAAAATCTGATTGCCGTGAAGGTAGCAGTCAGCAGATTCATCATCTCCCAGGGCTCCTTGTCTGAACATCAATTCACTGTCAATGGTTTCTTGATATTTTTTCCTTCCATCTCTGCTTCCTCTCTATATAATTTTGCTTAATGGGCCACAGTGACTGTTTTTCTTAACTAGTGTTCCCTATTAATGGATTTTTCACTATCCATCTTCAATATTCAATTAGGTTCCAATCCCCTTAGTGAATATATTTTTTCATTAATACATATAGTGATCATTTTCCAACTGAATACTGCTATTGATTTTATGACCGGCATCCCATAATGTCAACATTATACATAATAGTTTGTTAAAATGTAGTATGATATGTGCTATCAGTATTTTAGCAATAATGGCAATATCATGTAAGGTAATAAGAGAATGAAGAGTCACTGTATGTAGCTCTTATTTAAGATGATGCATATGATAATATGTGGGCTATATTGTTATCTTTTTTGCAGATTATGACAGTAGGGGGCTCATTTGGTAGTTAGATAAATACTAATGTTGTTATTTCTGATTGGATTGATGATGGGAGGAATTGGTTTACATTTCTGCCTATCATTCAAAGCTACAGACTTAATCAGGCTTTCTCACATTCATGCGAGAATGCAAATTTGCCCTTGGAATTGCTATGCTAAGAAACCACAGAAACTTCTTAACCTTACTAGCCCAGAGACAAGAACCATTACACCTTTCACATTACTGGTAACAATTGTGGCTCAAAGTATTTGCAATGGTCAATGACAAGATGGAAGTGATTGGAAATACAGTTGACTGAATCAGTGTTTTTCCCCTGAGAGACCAGCAGTCTATAAAATGGGCTAAACATTTTAACATAACGAGGCATCTGTGCTGAGTCAGGCTACCAGAGGCCAGTAGACAGCCTACTTTGTCCTCCTATGATGTATGCAAGCCAGATAATCCAAAGTTCTTTATGTTTACTCCATTTAGTTCAAGATGTGTTCTTTATTTTGTCTTCTCTATCACATGCAATTTAGATAAATTCTATTGCTATAAGTAATGATTTCAGTTCTCTTTTCCTTACAGAGAAAAAATAAAGACAAATCTTTATTATATATAAAAGATCATTTAGAGGCAAATGTTTACCATGGTATTATGGTGATAATGAAGTTGTCTGAGGAATACTCTGGAAGGAAAATCACTTTAGAAATCCCTTTTGCTCTCAGAGAAACACACGTCTGTAGTCATTTGAGCACTCAGTTACCATCCTATGAAGTTTCATGATAATAATAATCTCTATTTCTAAAATTGGAATAGGGAATGTCTAGCTTTTGTGACATGCATCAGATCCTGGATTAAACTTTATAAGATCAATCATTCAAACAATTTTAGGTCATATTTTGGTGTTTTTTTAAAGTTATTCTTTCAGGATCATAGTAAAATTCAGATTGTATTCTGGTCAGGTAAGTCTCTGTGGTATAAACAATTCTTAAATTATTTCCTTGACATAACTTCCTGGTTGTTTCATTTTCTTTGTTTCTTGATACTATGTGTTCTTCGTAGAGCTTGTGGAAATGTAGTAGCTTTGTCTGGTATCATTACTTATGATTTTCTCTAACACTCACTTCTAAGTGAGCTTTAGGCAGTCAAGGCCATGAGACAACAACCACAGTCTAGCTGAAGAAGAACGCAAAAGTATCCAGCATTTTCAATTTTATTCATGGCTCACAGATTTTTATTTCAAACAAAACTTCTAAAGGAGAGAATTTCAAAGGTTATGCATGTTTTGTTATGACCCCCAAAAGTAAAGAATTCATGGTTCAGATTTATGCATAATTATCAATCACAACTAGTCTTCTCATTAACATCTGGGTAGTCATTGACTATACTAACTCTTTACCATCACTTCACAAATCTTTCATATTTATTCAATTTTGTCAATTTATACCATCACAAACAAGTATATAGATTTCAGAAAGAAAAAGGCATCAAAATTACAAAGACCCTACTTTATATCCTACTGATACTATGATATGTTTTAATTTAAAATTTTTCTTGCCTGGAAAGGGGCATAAAAGGGATTCAGATCGGCAAGGAAGTAAAGCTATCCCTATTTGCAGATGACATGATCTTATATCTGAGTGATCCCAAAAACTCCACCAGGAAGCTCCTGGAACTAATTGAGAAGTTCAGCAGTGTGGCAGGATACAAAATAAATGTGCAAAAATCAGTGGCCTTCCTATATGCCCAGAATGAAAGAAGTGAAAAAGCCCTGAGAGAAACAATCCCATTTACTATAGCCACTAAAAAATGAAATACCTTGGCATAAACCTAACCAAGGAAGTAAGTGACCTTTGCAATGAAAACTTTAAAACCCTAAAGAAAGAAATTCCAGAAGACACCAGAAGGTGGAAAGACCTCCCATGTTCCCGGACAGACAGAATCAACATCATAAAAATGACCATCCTACCAAAGGCAATATACAAATTCAATGCTATACCAATTAAAAATCCCATACAATTCTTTAAAGAAGTTGACCAAACAATCTCAAAATTCATATGGAGGTATAAAAGACCCAGGATAGCAAGACAATCCTGAGTAACAAAAACACTGTGGGAGGTATCACCATACCAAACCTTAGTCTATACTACAAATCCATAGTTATAAAAACAGCCTGATAATGTCTCCAAAATAGACACACGGATCAATGGATAAGGGTTGAAGACACAGATATAAGCCCACAAAATTACAGCCATTTGGTCTTTGAGAAAGGGGCCCAAAAAAATCCAATGGAAATAGAACAGTATCTTCAAAAAATGGTGCTGGTAAAACTGGATCTCCACATGCAGAAGATTAAAACTGGTCCCGTACTTGTCACCATGTACAAGACTTAATTCCAAATGGATCAAGGACCTCGATATAAGGCCAGAGACTATAAAAACCATAGTTGAAAGGATAGGGAACTCCCTCGAGCTGATTGGGCTAAGCCAACAACAGTTCCTAAACAGACATCCAATGGCACAGTCACTGCTACCAATTCTCAACAGTTGTGATCTTGTGAAAATAAAGATCTTCTGTTCAGATAAAGAGATTCTAACACGAGATCAAAGGCAGCCCACAGAATGGGAGAAAATCTTCACTAACCACATGTCTGATAGAGCTCTATTATCCAGAGTGCACAAAGAACTTAGAAAAGTAAACACCAAGGAAACTAATGGCCCAATTAAAAAATGGGCTTTGGAACTTAAAAGAAACTATACCAGGGATGAAATTAAAATGTCTAACAAATATCTTAGAAAATGATCCACTTCCTTAGCCATCAGGGAAATGCAAATCAAAACTTCCCTGAAATACCATCTCACCCCGGTCAGGATGGCAAAAATCCACAATACAAACAACAACAAATGTTGGAGAGGATGTGGAGACAGGGGAACTCTCCTACATTGCTGGTGGGAATGCAGGCTCATACAGCCACTTTGGTGAGCCGTCTGGAGGTTCTTAAAGAAATTAAAGATTGAAATGCCATATGACCCTGCTATTCCACTTCTGGGAATAACCCCCCATGCAGCAGAGGTTCACCTCAATAGCACAAGCACGACCATGTTCATAGCAGCACTGTTTACAATAGCAAAGTCATGGAATCAACCCAAATGTCCAACAATTGATGAGTGGATAAGGAAACCATGGTACATCTATACAATGGAATACTACTCAGCCATCAAAAATGATGAATTACTGGAATTTGCCGGGAAATGGATGTTATTAGAAACAAGTATATGGAATGAAGTATCCAAGACCCAGAAAATTAAGTGCCATATGTACTCCCTCATAGGTGGCTCCTAGTACCAAACCCACCCAGCCCACCTAGAGACACTCAAAGATAAATCTCTGTAATACCTACCGTAATTGCAAGGATTATGAACAGGAGAGATGGGATAGTAGGGTCCACACCAGAAACAAGGAGAGAGGGGACCATGTTACAGCAGAGAAAATAGGCCTCCATCAAGGACTGCAAGTAAGTAATGAGACATCTTGGTAAGTTCACAGACTTTCCTTCCTAATCATTTGCAACTGAGGGGGTATGATCTCACCAGAAGAGGAGGGCATATAGTCTGGCAGATAAAAAGTAACCATTTTGCAAATGGGTGATTGACCCCTCCCTCACTGTGGTTTCCTACTTTTATTACATCTACCTTTGAATGGGCTCTTATAACAAGACTCTAGTTTAACAGCTTTTTGTCTCTGGCCAGGGGTTGACATACAATGCCAATCAGGATGGAGTGAAGGGCATTCCAGGAGCAGCAAAACTGCAAAAGATAATCAAACCATGATCCAGAGCTTCAGAGACTCTGTATCAACCACCTAGAACTAGGCCAGCCTAATCTTTCCCCATCCTGAAACTCAGGGAAATTTGCGGAACAGGGGGCGGTAAGATTGTAAGAGCAAAAGGATGGGAGGAGGAATAATATGCAAGATACTCCACACAAGTTAGGGCTGAAGCAATCATAATAGGACTTTGCATGCCCTGCGCAATGTCCCACACACTATTGACCTCACTAAGTCTAGCATCAGTTAAAGGCACCAAGATCCTTCGAAGCAAGGGATTGACAACCACAGTAGTGTTCCTATGCTTAAGAGGAATACAGGAAAGGGTTCAGGGAAATGCCACTGGGTCCTTGTACGTCATTGGAGAGGAGGGCCCAGAGGAGAACCTGGTATGCACATTAAAGGATTCTCCGGGGATTGGGGGGGGGAGACACTGGGGGATGGGGAGGGAGGGGTGAGTGGAGGGGGAGCAGGGGGGTCGGCGGGAAGAGGAGGGAGGGAGGGAGGGAACCGGTGTACCTATTAAGTTTGTATGAGTGGAAATAATAATAAAAAATGTTAAAAAAAAGAACAGAAAAGAATAAAATAAAATAAAATAAAATTTTTCATGTCTGATTTTTTGTAAAACAGAATAATTTTCACAATCTTGAATATTGTATATTGGTTTCATTCACTGATGTTATTATGTTAAAAACAGATAACATAACTTTATAAATATGAAAATAAAAGCTTACCAAGTAATAAGGAATTCCATTGTCAGGATTAGCTCAAACAGTCTGGCCATCCTCTTTTTGAGCATTTGCTTAACAGAACTTATTTAATTTGAGTACTAACCCATCTATTGCTAAATTTGCTCTACTTTTTAATGTTTCTTTGTCTAATTGTGTCTTTTTCAATTGTCAATGTATTCTTAATGCATTTCTTCTTTTCTTTCTGAATGAATTGTCCTCAGGCATTAGCGATTTAAGTTTTCAATGCTTCATACGTCATAAGAGCTTAAACCTCATATAGAGTTAAATATTGCTTAAATATCTCCTTGAACATTTGCAATAAAATTTTTTCTTATAAGCAGTTTGTAAAACTTTGAGACAAAATACATCTTTCTCTTCAACATCTCCATCCTCCACTCCCAGTGTTTGTCACAGTTCTACAAAGCTTGATAACTGTTAGGTAAGGTAATTCCTCATGCACTGTCTATTTAGTTCAAGGAAGGGTTGTAATTTTTAGCTTTATGAAGAGTGTGACTGTTATTTCCATGGCCTTACATATATTGGCCAGTATGCATATTGTAAAAATAGCATAGTTTCCTTTTTGCACTTCCCTATCTGAAAACCTTTCTATAATACACACTTCCTTGTTAATTTAACCATCCCTTTTGCATTTACTCCTGGTGCATAGCTTTAAATTTTTTTCAGGGTACAAATTTACTAATCATTTTCTATGAGTTATTATGAACAAAAATATTGGAAATACTAGAGAGATTGCCCTGAGGATAAACCTTTGCCTCGCAAGCAAAACAGCCTGATTTAGGAATCTAAATCCCAGTGTAAAAATGCAGATGGAAATGACAGTAATCTGTACTTTCACCCGTGATGTCAGAGCTTGGGAAACACCAGAACAAAGCAATAAGGAGGTAGAGAAATCAAGGGTGATTCCAGATGTCACACTTGGGTCTCTATGGTCACATATAGTGCCCTTTTTTATACAAAGAGGTACCTTTGTACATACATATCCATACTCATTTCCACAACCATACCATTACATGGTAAAAAAAAAAAAGAACTATAGGTATCATGATAAAGTCTACTACAGATTTACATTTGGTACTTTGAAAACTTAGAAGATTAATTCAATACAAAAACAGAATTTCCTGGATAATTTTTTTTAATGTGTAACCTAATTAAAATAAGAACAGTAAGAACTGAATTTTTTGATAAAACTTGTTAGTCCCTACTTATAAAAGGAATAAAAGCAATATATAATAAAAGAAATAGAGATGGAATGTGTAAAGAAAGGACAAACTGAAAAAAGTCTTCATAGATCATCAGAATTTCACAACCCAAGCTTGAATGCAATGCATTTGTGGGAGAGTGACAAGAATTGAAACAGACACAAAGATTAGTTAAATGTGCTGATATCAAATAGGAATTTTATTTTCTTGTCTCATCATATCGGCTTCCACAACATACATTTTTAAATAAATTTTCTCTTCCTTTCCCTCAGCATTTTAAAACTTAGAATTGTATTACTTCATGATGTGTTGGAGGTAAAGGATGATAGCAGAAAGGGAAAGAAAAAAAGAACAAATACATTATACAGCTGAAATATGTGAAGATTTTTTGTATTTCCTCTGTTATTTGATATTCTTCCTCAACTTTTTTCTGTTTGGAATTATAACATTCTTATTAGTTTTCTTGGTTTGATTTCTGAAGTTATGATTTATTAAATGTCAAATATCTGTGAAGTTAGATAAGAAGTACATAAGATGAATAATTCCATTAGATGTCACAGTGAACACATTAGTCACTAGCAAAAAGGAGGTAGGAAGCATTTAAAAATAAGTGAAAGTTATACAGGACAACAATCAGTTTCTATGTACATCAATTTCCTTTGAAAGCTTGAAAAAGCAAATAAGTAAAACTGGATACAAAGAAGCATTGCTATTTCATGAGTTTTTAAACAATAATTTTGTATGAAATTTAAAGGAAGTTTAAAGGTGAGTGGATAAAAAATGAGAAGTTAGTTTATTCACAAAAATATTAAAAGAATACAACAGTAAGAATATTGGCTGAAAATCAACCTTTCATAGTATCTCTGTTTTCAGTTTCTTTTAATAGAGAGCACTGCATATTAGGGCATACCTGCACATGTATGAGTTGGTTAGTCAGTGTTTCATTATTGCAACATAACACTTAAAATATTCAGCTCATGACTTCAGAGAGCTTAGCTCTTGCTAAACAAGGCCCAACAGATTGTCTATTTCTAATGTGGGAAATGAAATCAAGTAGGAACTTACAGTACAGAATACATGGTCATCTCATAACTGGATTGCCAAAAGAGAAGTACAGACCCAATGCCTTCTTTAAGAACACATTCCTAGACACTATGTTTCAAATTTCAAATGTTCCACAATGTTTTTTTGGAGACTATTCCTGAGGAGAATGAACCTATAGCAGGTCAAAGGAAAATGATATCAAATTTTAACTTGTTGAACCAATTAGTTTGTTATGGTTACTTACAGAATCATGGATAAACTAAGTCATCTCCTTCACCAAAAACCTGACCCGGTGTGGAGGAAGACTTGGCTTTTCTGTAGGACTTTCATATAGTTAATCTGGTCGAAGTTGCTCTCCCAATAATTGTCATTTAATCCATTTGAAATATTGTGAATCTTGTTAAAGAATTTTCTGAAACCTGCTTATTTCATGAACCACAAATAGATAGAAATGACCCCACAAAACACAATAGTTACATGGACTCGAATGCCGAGATTTTTTTTAAATACACAAGTTAGTGTGACATTCCAGCTTAAAAATATAAAATAAAATGATGCATATTACTAATATATATATATATATATATATATATATATATGTGGGTTTGTGCCTATTTGTGTGAGTACTTGTAGATATACTACTAAATAATGGAGAAATCCTTTTGTATGCCTTTATGTGTTGCTTTATTGAAATTAGCAGTAGCAATAAGCATACTGTGGGAAGATATTTGACCAACAGCTAAATATTCCTCTCTCACTTTTTGTTTCCCAGAAGAATACAGCTGTGTTTACATATTTCCCTCATGTCAGATAATATTGCTGTAAAATAAATGCCTTTGTTTAGATAGTTTGAGAAATAGAAAACTTTAGGGAACAGCTTTCAATGTTTTCAGATGTTATAGCTTACAAAAGAGAGGGAAAATGATTAAAAATAATACTTTTATGAAAGAAAGAGAGTGATAGAGAGACAGAGAGAGTTTTATGACTAGATATTGAGACGAGAAGGATTAATTTGTTGGAGTAAGACTGAAAAAGTCCTGTATGAAAGCTTGGGGGTAGGCTGGAGAGGTGGCTCAGGGGTTAAGTCTCTGCCTTGCAGGCGGAAGGTCCTGAGTCGGATCCCAGATCCCACGTATAGATGCCAGGCGGAAGCGGGGACGGTTTGCATTTCTGGTCCTGGTAGGGCGGAGCCTGTGAATCCCGGGGCGGAGGAAGTGGAGGCGTCTGTGGTGGTTCCCGAATTCGTCCGTGGTTCTACACACACAGACGCGCGCTCACACATACATACGCACACACGCACAATTGAATAAATAAAAAAAATTCTTAAAAAAAAAAGAAAGAAAGCTTGGGGGCAGTCACCAACTGAAAGTGGGATGTGATAAAGAAAGCAAGATGCAGAAGCAAGGACTTCAACAATATGTGGGCAGGATTATTGGAAAACAAACCTAAGAGGGATCTCTGCTCTCAAACCAAATTCAGAGATGGAGAAACACTTCTGTTACAGACAAGGGGGCTTTTATATTACTTTGGGAAGGGGTCTATAATTTGGGAATATCAGAAAAATTCTGTGGAAAACTTTTCTGGAAATATATACAAAGGCATCTTAAAGGAAAAGCATACCAAAAGGTTTTTCAGGGAATGTGTAACCAACCATCTATGTGTCTGCCAAGGGGAAAGTCAGCATCTACCATGAAGAGGAATTTTAGCTGGAAAGATGTGACGATGTGATGTAGGTAATACCAATTAGGCAGAAATCTGCAGATATTGTGGTCTATCTCCTCAGATCTCTAGTATTTTTCCAACTGTATATTTTCTAAAACAGCCTGTTTCAAGACTGACTTTTGGTTGTGTTCTGGGTTCATGTTCTGCTTCAAAAGAGAACGATTGTGAATGTGTAACATCTCAGGTCATAAAGTAGGGTTGTGAACATGAAGTGGGGTTTGATAATATGTTTAAAATTATTTATTGTAATATATTTATTACAATTATTACAATTATTATTTATTGACACCTACAAGAGAAGTCTCCATGATCATCTGAGAAGAGAATCTCTGGATTAAAGCTGGTATCTGGGCACAATTTAGAGGTATTAGTTTGTCTGTACAGTTAATATTGGAATACCGTATACCATTGCAGGCAGGATGGAACTGAGCAATAGTCAAGCAAGAAAGCATGCATGCCTTGGTTTTTGTCCTCTGCCTTTTCTGTGACTATAACATGATCCAAATCCTTTGACTCCTGATGCTGTTAATCTTCTGATACCATTTATTTTAGCATAGAAATGTCAGCAGGAATTAACGTCTCTCCCAATTGCTTGTGTCAGGTATTTGGTGGCAGCCACACATAATGAAAGAAAAAAACATGATTTAGTAAACATTTATTTCTCACCTAGATATCTTGAGATGATACCACAACTGAATGCAGTAAAATTTTTAAACACAAAAATTGGGCGAACTTTTCTAAAATGCAGTACTGAAGTTCCTGTTGCCCTACTTGGTTGGGAAAATACACAAGCTGGTAACCTGTGACTGCCAGAGTCTGTGTACATTCTATTTCATTTTTTTTCATTTAAACTGTATCTTCACAGTATAATGAGTCCTACATATGACAATAATAGGGTTTGTAGGTCTGTGAGTCCTTGTAATATATCATTGAAAGAGAAAGAGGGGTTATATACTACAATAGAGGATTGGCTTTAGCATAAATCCAATGCTAAAACAAATACAGTTTTGCAAATTATCTCTAAAGAAAATACATGGTTTTGTAGTCCAAAACCAGGAGGATTCAGAAAATAAGCACATATTATTACCATTGATGCAATTTCAGAGAGATTGCTATGTGCATAAAACATTATTTTAGTACATTAGTAGAGAAATGCCTTTACATATAAATAAAGGACACAATATGCTCTTCTTGCTCATGTTTATTCATTGGAAGGAAACAGTTTTTAACAGAGGCATATCTTATTTCTCCGGTAAGCATTTGATAATCAAAAATATCAGCAAAAGAAAGCATCCTATCAATCTTAATGTAGTTTTTAGATGTGTGAGTTGTTGAAATACTGATAAAATTAAAATTCTCATAAAATCATATTTTCAACCTATTTCGATATATATCTACACAGTTGGCTTTATGTAGTAGTGATTCTCTTCATCTTTCATTCCATTTCCTCTGCATTTCATTTTCCCACATACTTATTTAATCAGTTACAGAACCATTCATCCATTCATTAATGAAAAATGTATTTTGTATTTGCCTTAGTACTCAGGTCCTAAGCTAAAGGGAATACAATGATGCTTGAGAAATTTTCATCCCATACAGAAGCATAAATTCAAAACAGGGGGCTGGAGAGGTGGCTCAGGGGTTAAGCCTCTGCCTTGCAGGCAGAAGGTCCTGAGTTTGGATCCTAGACCCACGTATAGACACCAGGCAGAAGCGGGGGCATCCTGCATTTCTGGTCCTGGTAAGGCAGAGCCTGTGAATCCTGGGGCAGAGTAAACAAGGAGGAGGTGGAGGTGGTCCATGGTGGTTCCTGAATTCGCCCTTAATTCTACACACACACACACACACACACACACACACACACATATACACACGCATGTGCACACGCACAATTGAATAAATAAGAAATAATTAAAAAATTTTTAAAAAAATTCAAAATAGCATAAGAATTAGTAGTGAAATGAAATGATTTCATGTATCAATGACACACTAACTGTTTTATCACTGAAGGCAGTTCTGAGGGAAAAAGTACATTATAAGAGATGATAAAATATTTTGAATTAGCTAGTCAAGGCTATAAAGTAGGGTTTATATAGCTACTGAAAATCTGAAATGTTAAATACAAATAGAGAACATGGCAAGTGAGAAACATTATCTGGGTTCAAAAGACTTGGGAAAAATGGAAGATAATAAATTATGCAGTGTAGAAGTCAAGCACGATACCCCTTGATGACTGGCAACCAGGTCCAACAATATTATGATAGAGGATGTAACAGGTAGTGAAGAATTTACCCTTTAGACTTGACTGGGAGAATTATTTCATATTCAGCAAAAAAGAACAGTAGGCACTGCAATAACAGGAGAAATTTGATTATAACAATTGGCTGTGAGGATCTACATTTTGGAAATGTATTTTACGGCTAAGATTATCCACACTGAACACCATTCTTGCCATGCAAAAGAAGGCATTTCTGAATTATTAGTCTCCTGTCCAGGATACTAGAGTAACACTATTGTGAGCAATATTCACCATGCAAAGCAAGGTAGTTCTTTCGTTTTTCTATTGTGGCTAAAGTTAATTGGCCATACCATTCTATTTTTTTATTATCTGTTGTTTGGATCAAACAGAACCAGCAATTTTTGTTTGAAGAGCATGGTATACTTTCTGGACTAGGTTTGCATTGCGAACTTGTTCTTCTGGTCTCTGAATCATAGCCTTCTGTCCACAAACATCATTTGGTTACTCCTTACAAAAGAGAAAGCTTAAAAAAAATTCCAGGAAGTATTGAATACAGATTTTCTGTTTACTTCTTAAAGAAGAACCATTTACAAAAGTTATTTAGAAACTAAAAGAACTAATGAAATATATAACATAGTCACAATAGGTAGCTAAGTGAATTTTGGGCTTATTACCAAGGGACTCCACATCTTAATACACACAATTGTGCACAATCATGTTCATTACTGCTCTATTAACAATAGCAATGAAATGGTATCCACCTAAATGTCTATGAACAATCAAATGTAACATGAAAATATGGTACATATACATAGTATCAGTCTATTTAGTCATGATGAATATCAAAATTTTGAACTGGTAATAAAATATTTGTCACCTGATTATATCATTGTAAGATAAAAATCCCAAACACAGCATGCCATTGACAAGGAATGAAAAACTTTATTGATTTCATGATTATTTGATGACATGGACTAATTCTCTGAAAGGAGAAGTCTCCTTTAAAGGGGGAGTAGAGCTTTATCTCTAGGGGGTGAAGGACAGAGGGGAGCGAATCATCATTTCGTGTTCCAATGGGGTATGTGAATAACTATGGCCTTTGCAAGTATTGGATGGCTATCGTGGAGATAGAATTGTGACCAGCAAGCAGAGCTTTTGCTTTGAATGTGATGATTGGAGGAAAGGAAATCTATGAATTATATTAAATGAATTAACTCAGACTCAGAAAAACAAGTAGCACATGTCCACATTAATATCTTAGTTTCTATAGCTGTATTCTTATTTATGCATATATATATAATGGTTTATTTTATACATTTTTTATTTATGTTTATATATGTTTATTTTATTTAATATCTATTTCGTGTATGTATATGCCTACATATAAATGTGTGTATTTCACAAGTGTGTATATGTGTGTGTGCTTACATATAAACACATGAGTTTGAAATTTCTATGTATGAGTAGGGAAAAAGGTCAGAAAAATGGAAAGGAATCAATAAGGAAGAGAAGTAGGATGATAATAGAACACATTTGACATGAAAATGGAAAACAGGAGTGTAGAAACAGGTCGGGAGGAGGCAGGTAAATGGAAGAATGGGAAGACTTGGGAGGGGAAGATAAGAATATGTGAAGATGCCATAAGATAATGTATTACTCTGTATGCTAATGGTTTAAAAAATTTAAAGTACATAGCAAAATAAGAGTAGGTAAATTTACAGTTATATTAAGCAATCTGTAACCTGGAAAGTAGAAGGACCTATAGTTTTTTTCTTGGTTCACAATAAAAGATCATATTGTATATATAAACTATAGGGGGGCTGGAGAGGTGGCTCAGGGGTTAAGCCTCCACCTTGCAGGCGGAAGGTCCTGAGTTCGGATCCCAAATCCCACGTATAGACGCCAGGCGGAAGCGGGAGCGGCCTGTGCTTCTGGTCCTGGTAAGGCGGAGCCTGTGAATCCCGGGGCAGAAGGAGGTGGAGGCGTCCATGGTGGTTCGCGAATTCGTCCGTGGTTCTACACACACAAATACACACATGCGCGCACATACATACACACACATGCACAATTGAATAAATAATAATAATAATAAAATTTAAAAAAACTATAGGGGAAGGAGAGTTGAATATAGTGATTTAAAACAAACAATAAATTTTCATGAAAGCATATGTTTTCAGGGGAGCAGAGTTTTCTGAATTTTCATAGGAAATGAAAAGATGTTACTATCTAGCCAGAGACCTAGATTTTCAAGTCTATTTCCATAGATTTGTATCATACCATACCTTTAGGCTTCTACTATCTATGCCTTTGAAGACATATCTTTATAAGAATGTTACTCTTTCTGGAATATTCAGTTGAGAAAGTCATCCACAGTCATGACAGTATCCTGAGAAGTTAATAAAAGTTATTTCAATTGCATCTTTCAAGCCTTACCCTCAAGCCTTTTTGCTGGACGTTTCTATATTTGAAAGATGTTTTCTCTGCTGTAACATGGTCCCCTCTCTCCTTGTTTCTGGTGTGGTCCTCCAACCCCATCCCTCCTGTTCATAATCATTGCAATTACGGTAGGTATTACAGAGATTTATGTTTGAGTGTCTCAAGGTGGGCTGGGTGGGTTTGGTACTAGGAGCCACCTATGAGGGAGTACATATGGTGCTTAATTTTCTGGGTCTGGGATACTTCACTTAATATAATTGTTTCTAATGACATCCATTTCCCGGCAAATTCCAGTAATTCATCATTTTTGATGGCTGAGTAGTACTCCATTGTATAGATGTACCATGGTTTCCTTATCCACTCGTCAATTGTTGGACATTTGGGTTGATTCCATGACTTTGCTATTGTAAACAGTGCTGCTATGAACATGGTCGTGCTTGTGCTATTGAGGTGAATCTCTGCTGCATGGGGGGTTATTCCCAGAAGTGGAATGGCAGGGTCATATGGCATTTCAATCTTTAGTTTCTTTAAGAATCTCTAGAGGGCTCACCAGAGTGGCTGTATGAGCCTGCATTCCCACCAGCAATGTAGGAGAGTTCCCCTGTCTCCACATCCTCTCCAACATTTGTTGTTGTTTGTGTTGTGGATTTTTGCCATCCTGACCAGGATGAGATAGTATCTCAGGGAAGTTTTGATTTGCATTGCAAAAGAAAATCAACAAACCACAATCCAGAACTTCAGAGACTCTATATCAACCACTTAGAACTAGGCCAGACTAATCTCTCCCCATCCTGAACTCAGGGAAATTTGCGGAAGAGGGGGCGGTAAGAGTATAAGAGCACAAGAATGGGAGGAGCAATAATATGCAAGATACTCCACACAAGTTAGGGCCGAAGCAATCATAATTGGACTTTGCATGCCCTGCGCAATGTCCAACACACTATTGACCTCACAAAATCTAGCATCTGCTATAGGCACCAAGATCCTTGGACACAAGGGATTGATAGTCACAGTAGTGTTCCTATGCTTAAGGAGAACACAGGAAAGGGTTCAGGGAAATGCCACTGGGTCCTTGTATGTCATTGGAGAGGAGGGCCCAGAGGAGAACCTGGCATGCACATTAAAGGACTCTCTGGGGATTGGGGGGAGGCACTGGGGGATGGGGAGGGAGGGGTGAAGGAAGGGGGAGTAGGGGGTTGGGGGGAGGAGAAGGGAGGGAGGGAAGTGGTGTACCTATTGTTTGTATGAGCAGAAATACTAATAAAAATGTTAAAAAAAGAAAGATGTTAAATTTACTCTAATGAGGTCTTGAACATAGACACAATTGATATTTTATGTTCTTTTAATATACTAGCTTCTTCACTTTTGGTTTTCAGTTCCTATTGAATTAGTGACAACCACGGGGAGCTGATCTGCGTATTGTACATTAAAATTTTCTGTAAGTACCTCTGATTGCAATATTCTTCTTTCTATATTCCATAATTATTATTTAATCATTAATTCAATAGTATAACAAACTCCTCTCAAACCCCAGAGGGCTTTTTACATAATTAATGCCTAAAAGGATTAATTTTCCCCACTATTAATATTCAGGATTGCTTGTAAAGATTATTACAAGTACTTCCAAAATATTATACTGTAGTTAAGAAAAAGAGTGGTTACCTATTCAATGTCAGAAGAAAAAGGAGTTTCAGTATAAGACTAAATCTCACTGCAAAACATAGAAATAGTAATTGTAAGAGAAAACAGACTAGAAAACCTTTAGCATATGCTTGCTTCGTTTCTGCATTTTTATACCTCATTCTTTCAAAAAGGGTTCAGTAATGAATTAAAACATATTCTAAGGTGCCCAATTTGGATAAGCCAAATTTTCCCAAAAGTATTTTTGGACATTCCTGAGCAAGAATGTTGTTAGTTTTACATGTTAAGGACCTAACATTATTTGGTCATGCTGAAAGTAATGTGTAAAATACTGAGTTTCTGTGTTTGAGTATTCTTTCCTCTGATGATTAGATCACAAGCATTCAGAAAAGACACATGAACAAGAGCAATAATTTAGACTTTCTTTTTCATAAGATCAAAGTTGAAAATGACAAGACAGTCACAGAGACATAGTTTGCTCTACATTCTCAGGAACTGTCTGACCTCTCTTTGATTAATTCTGTCAGTCCAGCAGCTAATTAGAAAATGAAAGAATTCCCGAACACCTTGATTCAAATGCCGCTTCGTATCAATCAACAGCAATGGTCAAAAGCAGATGATCACAAGATAACTAGGAGAAACTAAAAAAATGAACTTTAACAATTTGTATGAATTTACTTTTGAAAATTTTGGAAAAATCTGTCACATGTGCATAACTAATTGTGTCTAGGAAGCACCTGCTCTGCTTCAGAGATTGTGTGCTTTTTCCAGTTTGCCCCAATCCCTATGAATTCTGACTATGCACTTTATCTTGGCTCTAATGTCAAATTCCTTTTTTGCTGAGTAACTTCATTAACTTGTTATAATTGCAAGATATCTGTCTGTGTCTTGCTTGGTAATTGCCAGTCAATGATATTCTCTAAATTTTGTTTATTAAAATTATTAAATAATTTTAAGCTATCTAACTGCAAGTGATAGAAATACCAATCCAGGAGTTAGAAGCAGCTATATACTTTGTCATCAGTTTAAAATTTATATGAAGGCCAATTCTGAAAAGCAGTTACTTAAGTCATTTTAATGTAATCATCAACATATGAATAAATCATGCCATTAAATAAATAAACAAGATAATTATTATGCTCATACTATGTAAGACCTTTAAATCTTACTAGTAAAAAAAGTGATTTATATAAAATTGTGCTGTAATACCATTTAGAGAAGAGCCATTACCTTCTCATCTTGTCATGGATGTTACTATGATTCTCTTATGTATTTTGTTGGATGCAAATATTGCAAAGGAAACCTTTAGATTTAAATTGTTCCCCACTCATTGTTCTAGGCTGGGTTTTTTGATAAAGACTTATCCTGTTCTTGCCACATCAATACTGTCTCACTAGAGAAAGATGGAAAAATGCATCTCCACAAAACTTCAATGCATAGTTTATTTAGATTTTCATTTTTTTAATTATTAGATGGGAAATAGGCACATGTCTTAGCAAAAGGCATTAGCTACTCAAGAATTATAAAAGAAACCAGGATGTTAAAGTAAAATTTAAAATAACAAACTGAATGAGAATTAGATATGATCCTTAATGCAAAACTGCCTCAAATTTCACATCAGATCATGAAGAGTATTGCCACTAACGGCTTCCCAGCAGAGTGCTGGATATGTGTACAAGAGGCTAACAGACCAAGCCTATGGAATAGATGATAATTAAAAAATTAAAAAGCTTTCAACATTTTGAAATAACCCTCTGAGTTGAAGAGCCGAAGAAACAATTACATGCTTTCTGCACCTGAGTTTTCCAGAATATGATCATCTTGGGCAAAATCTATACCTGTCTGCTTTCTTTGTGCAGTGCTGTACAAAGGTATACTTTCATCTGGGACTATCTTTTCAAAGATGATTACATTAGAACTAGTCTTGGAAAAGACAAAGTATCTTCATGGAGGAAGCAATAAGTCTGGTGTATTTTTTGTAGCCCAGCAAAATGATTAACGTTAACTAAGCTTTGGGCTGCCTGGGCATGATGCGAGTCCAGTAGGTGAACAGCATGTATCTGGAATGCTCCACATCTCTCCTGCAGAATCTGAGGAACAAGGAAATCTGATGAAAATGAAAAGCTGATTCTACTTGCTGTGCTATGAAAATAAAGCTCTTTTCTTCTGAACCATAGGTTGCCTATCTCCTGTCATCATCAACATAATGGTAGCACACAAAATTTTAGTGTTCAAAAGAGCAAAATCTGAGAACTTTCACAATTCTTGACAATGAAACAAGGTTTGAGTTTCCATTTTATGTCAAAAATACATTCGATTTTTCAATCTTTACAACTTCTGGAGTTTGAATAGAGCTTGATTTTTATAGTCTCCAAGATATGCTTCAGTATCATTATTCAGTTACTTTATCTTTGTTTTCTATTAATAAATTCATATTGTGACTCAGTTCATTGATTGTGCAGAATAAATGAAACTTACAAACATTAATCCCTTGGGTAAATATTCATAATAAACTTTTTTGAATCATCTTGTTTCTAAGTCCTTTGTGCTCGGCAGAATTATAGATTTGAGTCAATAAGCTTAACTAAAACTTCGGGTGTAGATCTGGGCTCAACAAAGATGTTTTGGTTCTGTAATCTGACAGAATGTGACAATGAAAGTTTTCCTATCCAGAATTCTTGCTTTTTAATTAATTTGTAATCTTTCAAGGATGTGAATTTCTGTGTATGAAGCAGCCCATAGTTTTTGTTTATTAAGTACCACTTAATGATTATACCAAACAGCTCTAAGATTTTTATACTTTTGAAAAAGAATGTTCTATATTGGTTACTGTAATAACAGTTACAATATCTATATTAAGCCTTCATCTTCTATAACATTTCTATGCTCATTTTTTGATGAGTAATGACCCAAGTTTTAATTCAGCAATGTTATCTCAATGTATTGGAAGGTAATACCGATCTGGAGCAAGTTCCTGCTAACAAATGACATGTAAAGATTAAAATAATTGTGTGTCATTTATTTCTTTTTTTAAACATTTTTTATTATTATTTCTGCTCACACAAACTTAATAGGTACACCACTTCCCTCCCTCCCTTCTCCTCCCCCCGAACCCCCTGCTTCCCCTCCCCTCACCCCTCCCTTCCCATCCCCCAGTGCCTCCCCCCAATCCCCAGAGAGTCCTTTAATGTGCATGCCAGACTCTCCTCTGGGCCCTTCTCTCCGATGATGTACAAGGACCCAGTGGCATTTCCCTGAACCCTTTCCCATGTTCCCCTTAATCATAGGAACAGGGATTGACAGCCACAGTCATTTATTCTTATTTTTGCTTATGTATGTAGTATGCATGCATGTGTGCATGTGCTCATGTGTTTATAGGCACACTTGTGTATGCATATTTACAGATGTCTTAGGTCATGTTGAGTGTCTAATTATTTCTACCATATTCATTCAGCATTTCTTACAAAACTGAGACTGCACCAATGCAAATAGTGTGGATAGGAAACACACTATGTACTCCAGCAATCCTCTAGATGCTATTGACCTACCAGTATCTATTACAGAACCCAAACTGTACCAATAGTTTAACTTGGCAGCTTGCTTCAGCAATCCTCTCCTATCCTCCTACTGAAATACAAGTGTGTCACCATATCTATCTGCCCATTAGTTCTGGGAACACAAACTTCAATACTCACATTTACCTAGTAAGTACTTTACTTGCAGAGTCATCTCCTAAGCCAAATAGCTTTCTGCTCTAACTATATGTACAATTCATTTGTGAATCATTTAATTTGTTAACCTTATGATACAGTCTGCTATGAAACATGTAGGTAGCAAAACAATTCTTGTGTCAGTTTCTTACTTATCAAAAACAGCGTAAAAACTGGCTTAAAAATGTTATTTTTACTTTTTCTTGTTAAACTACAAAGAAAGTTGATTGTGTGGAAAGAGAAAATACAAATGTTATTCATATTCTCCTTTAAAAGTTAATAACAAAAAGTTAGCAGCTTTCCCACAAGACATTGAGTGATAGCTCATAAAATATGATGTTAAAGAGCTACCCAAGCAATTGAAATTATCTGTACAATAACACAAGAATGAAGATGTGCATGGATTTGCTGTTGTTCTTAGCATTTATCAAAAGAAGACTCTCATTTTCAGTAAAAGCTCTTGAAGCTGTCAAAGTTGATGAAATTGTAATTTAGAGTAAAGATCATAATTATCTTTATTTTTTAATTCTGCAATCAGGCATTAGCATATCATTCTATAAAGTAAAATAAGTGTTTTTACAGGCTGAACAGAAAAAATGCTCTGAAAAGAGCCAGAAACCAGAATAAGAGATTGTTCATGACAATGGGAAAGTAAGGCAGTGCTATCATGAGATTATACTAGATTACTTTTTATAAAGAGTAAAAGGTAAGTGATTAAATGAATACACAGAAACAATGTCATTTTCATGATGACCTTGAAAATTTGACCATTTATTAAATCTTCCTCTGTGTGTGTGTGTGTGTGTGTGTGTGTGTGTGTGTGTGTATTAGAGAAAACTGTGCATCCCTGTGAAGGACCAAAGGTAACTGCAGGAGTCATTCTGATTAGTTCTAACTCCTTTTTTGTTTCACCCTGGAATGTCCCACACTCCACCTTGCAAGGCAAGAAGTGCAGGCCACTGTCATCACTGTCATTTCTTCCTAACATTTTATGTGGGGTCCAGGGTCTGAACTCAAGTCCTTCTGCTTTCAAAGCAGTATTAAGCTTTGAGCCATCTTTCCATTCTTAAGTCTGTTTTTTGGAATGGTGAAATGAACACTTTGTTTACTTTTGGCTATGCAGAACTGATTTTCAGTAATGTTATATTGGGATCCCTGCCACTTTTATTTAAAAACACATAATAGATGTATCCATTCTGTTAATATGACCTTTCTTATCATGAATTGTTGCTGCTTTTAAATAAATAATATGGGATAAAGCAAAAGGGAACAGGGAAGGAACAACTGAGAACATAGTATGACACATATCTGTGAAGACATCATGATGAAACCTATAACTTTGCATGATAATGTAAAATATTAATTAAAAAGAAAACTAAATAAAATAGGAATTGAGCTGAATGTGGTCTAAATCTTTGATAAAGTGTCTTACTCAGCGCTTACCTTATATTATCAGCTCAAATGCCACCTTATCTAGGAACATTTCCTTGAAAACACACACACTTGAGTGCTGTGAATTTTCTTCTGTATATAGTAGCAGATATACAGGCCATGTAATTGTCTAATTTTCATTACATTTTTTGCCTAGGTATACAAGCTTCATAGGTACCCCTCTTATTTTCTCTCCCCACTCCCTTCCCTCCTGTTGTCTACCCACTGTATTCTCCCCTCTTCCCACTCTCCCCCCCTCCCTTTCACATCTTTTCCTTCCTGCCTCCTGTCTTGGTGCTTTCTGCTTTCTCCCTCTAGTTCTCCAGACCATCTGTTTATGTGGGCACTGAATTTCCCTCTGAGTTGTCTCCACTAGTGAGGGTTCAGGACTCAGTGACATAGCTTGGGGCCCCTTCTTGGGTTGCCCGGTAGTATGGGAGCTCTATTATGACTGTTCAAGCCTTTGTCTCTAAGGATCCTACTGCCTGAAGCCTGTCTATTTTAAACTCAGAATTTGAAACATGAGATCTTATTTTATCTTCGGGTCTTCATTACAAATAATATTTTTCACTATAAAATAGCCAGTAATGAATGAGGTTAAATATTAAAATGAGCAGAAATTTTCTGTATTGAACTGCTAAAATACATGTATAATATCTGAAGGATGATGGAGTCCCAGAAGTATCATATGGAGAGGTTTCCATTAATGGAAAGAAACAAAGTTAAACTTGGAAAGACAAGGAAGTTATCAAGAAGCCCAGAAAGCAAACTGGAACACAAAAGCAGACAAATTCAGTTACCCTAAACTACAACTGGGTGACACGTAGACTCAAATGATGGAGAAATACACATTCATTCTCATCTTCAATCAGAACCTGCCTTAGAGAAGGTAAGCTGTATGCAAGGGAAGACTCAGAACTTCCAGATGATGGACCTCCTACTTTGATTCAAACTATTTAAAGGTCAAAAGAATAAATAAGTCAGATTTAGTTTTATTACACAGTCTTAAATTAATTTAATTTGTTTTGATCTAATGAACCAGGCCTATGTTGGCTTGCCTATGTTGGCTTCCGGACTTCAATTGACCCTCATATGGGCATCTTCAAAGTAACTTTGAATTAGCAGATGAGACATGTTATCCTTTTTGCATACACTAGAGATCTCATGAGTCAGAGCTAGTTGGGATACATGTCAGATTTCCATAAGATTAATGCTAATCTTTGAAAAAAGTTAATGACTGAATAAATAAAATTAATATAAATGAAGGAAAAACTTACTCTGATTTTATGAACTTATTATAAATAACGTTTAATACTGTGCATGCATTTGTGAATCAAGGAAATTATCTAGCTTTTATTTTCATTTTATTGTTTTATTTTGTTTGTCTTACTCAAATATGTGAAGAAGTCAATTAAAGTCATATAGCTGCATTACAATGTCGGTTAAATTTCCTCACATTTTAATTACAGCTCACACTACTGATCCATTACTTTAATTACATTGCTGCTAATGTATTAGAAGAGATGATACATACTGATGCATTTTGAGTTTTGTCATTTGAACTCTTTTCAAGCACAGATAAAGGGTACTCCCACTACTTGGAATAATAAAAGCAAAACGAGCTCAACTGAACACATAATACTCTGGGTAATATAAATTATCTGGCTTTTACATTTCAAGGTACAAAAAGCTGTGATTAAACTACATTGTACAAAGATAGGCCAATAACTGAAAAACCTGTGAATTAAGATAAACTAGTCCAAACTCAGAATTTCAAATATGTTTATACTTGAATATTTTTCAGAAGGGATATCTTAAAGACCTAATCTTAGAAAAATTGATCCATTACTTTAATAATGTATTGGGAGAGATGATAAATAGCATTTTTCTTCTACGACATGCACAACAGTATCTTCATTCTCTCACAAACAAAGGTCTTCCAGCCTTGTTCCATCCAGTTGGAGCAATTTTGTTTTTTGATATAAGTGACACACAATGTTAACTGGGAGTAAGTTTTGATTTACTCTTGGAACTGATCAGATTTTGATATGGTGTCTTCATTTCCTAATCTGTATTACTTCCATGTCCCTAAAAATTTAAATGACTCTACTGTTACAACTAATTCATATTTAAGTTGTATCTTTCTCTCTGGGTCACTACAGTTAATATCCAGACAATTGGTGTAATACGTAATGTAATTATGAAGAATCTGCAAAGAGAAAAGGAGAAAATAGAGAATTTTTTCACTCCATTACACATTCCACCAGCATTCTTCAGATTTTTCATTAAGTTGTGTTTGGATATCTCTAATTCTGATGTCTATGAAACATTATCATATTTTCAACTCTCTAGCCACCTTTCAGATTTCCTCACCTAGAACTTTTCTGTGATTATAATACTGTTGGAGTAATCAAACTGCAGCATTGGAAGGTTGAAAAATAGGTTCACTAACTAATATCTACAGGAGGCAAGAGGTTACATATGCAAATTAGGTTACATGAGTTATCCCGTGTGTTTCATATGTCTTCAAGGTATGTATACAGAATAAAGTATTAATAGATAGTGATCTAGGGTTAATTGCCTGAAAAAATCAATCTATTTATATTTTTCTACTTTATTTAGCTGACTGAAGCTTGATTTAAAGAAAACAGAATTAAACTACGGGATGTAGAAATTTAAAAATAACAAACATGACATTTAAATCAGATTGTGAACAACTTAAGTCAAAAGTATGTATTCATATAAAATATTTTCACTTTGTTCCATTTTGAAATATATTACACATTATCATTAATAATATGTGTGATAGGACTGGAGAGAGGGAATAGGGGTTAAACCACTGACTTGCAAACAGAACCTGAGTTCAGAGTCAAGAGCACACATAGAAATGTCCAGTGGATATGCTAGTGTCCTTCCAGCTGTGGAAGGCAGATCCAGGAATACCCATAGCAAAGCAATAGGAAAGTAGATCAATCCAGAATGATGTCCCATTCATGGGCCTCCATAAACACACACAATGCCTTTTTCTATACTATGCGCATGCACGCACACACACACACACACACACACACACACAGAGGAAACAAAAATATTGCAAACAACATTGTAAACATTATTATTGGTAGTGTTAGAGCTAGATTCTAGAACTCATACAAGCTGGGGAAGTACTCTATTACTGAGCTATAATTATAGTGCACATAATTACTTCATGTGTATTAGTGCAAAAATATTTTGTGAAAATCCCAGAAAAAATTTTCACCTTGCCTGTTTTATTTCAGACCTTCAAAAGTCCCATAGAATTAAATGACTCACCTAAACTCTCAAAATTTACCAAGAAGCAGCACTAGTAATCTTGCTATAAAATTCATGCTCTTGGGAATATTCCAAAAGAATATTGCATCCTGCATCAGAGTCACATGTACAACCGTGTTCATAGCAGCCCTTCTAAATTGCAGAGAAATGGAACCAATCTAGATATCCAAATGTTGATGAATGGTTAATGAAGATACTATACATATAAAATGGAATACTGTTTAGCTGTAAGGAAAGATGAACTAATGAAATTTTCCAGCGAAAGGATAGAATTGGAAGAAATCATACTGAGTAAAATATCCCAGACAGATTCTATTATAAAATATCTTAACACCAAGTAAGACAAAGCCTAGTGAAATCGCAAAGCAGTGAAATGAATAACAGTAAACAAATCAAAGTGAAGAGTACGGGGGGCCCTAAAATCCTCAGCTGGATCAGACCAACCAAATCTCTTCCCATCCTAAGGCTCAGGGAATCTTGTAGAAGAGGGGTTGATAAGATTGCAACAGCCTCTCCATGAGGAGGTCCACTGCTGTCTAAGACATTCCACTCAAGGCAGGGCTGCTAAATTCAGGAACTCATTGAAGTGAGACTTATCTTCAGCAGAATGATTGGCATATCAACCTTCTCCCATATACCAGCAAGGAACTGAGGAGAAATTATTAGATGCAATGGGAACATTAGGGGTTAGGGCTAGACAGGTAAAAAAGGAGGCCCCTGTTGGTGGAACTACCCAAAGTATGGCCACTTAATCTGCCACAGAGGCCTAATCCTCTATCAGAGTATACAATCCAAAGGGATCCCTGGTGCCTACAGACAAATAGGCATTTTAGAGGGAGTAGGATGGATTGATGGAGGGGTGCATGAAAGAGAAAAGGGGGAGGAGAGGGGAAGGACAGGAAGAGGGACAACCACTCATTTGCTTATAAAACTAGAAAAAATACATTAAGGTGGACACAGGAAAATATAGTGTTCCTACATAATATATCCTATTTTATAGGATGAAATTTTAACAACTTAAGCTATGATAGAAGATGTAGTCCAAACAACATTCTAGTGTTATATATCACTTGAAATATTAATATGGACAACAAACACAACTACCTAAAAGAGCAAAGAAAACAAGCACAAAAGAAAACTCTTAAAAGCAGTCTGTAAATGAATGAAAAACTATATTTACTAAATAAGAAATAGAAAGAAATGCAATTAACAAGATATAAATACTGAAATATTGAATTCTACCACAACAAGTTTCCATAAGCAGAGGTTTTGAATAGCAAGAGTTTACTGTTACCATTCTGGAAGATTCAATTCCAAGACTAAGAAGGCAGCACAGTTATTTCCCTCTCAACGCTACCAGGGAGTAACCTGTTTTTCACATGTGTCTGTGTGTTGGAGATTTGGATGACTTGATAATTATTGATGCTCATCATCTTAAATTGAATGACCCAGTCTTGGCTTATTCACATAGTATTATCCTCAATTATGTTTTTGCATTGAAATCATCCCAGCTTTTTATAGGGACATTAGTCTTTTTGATAAGTGATCCATGCTACTATGGTATGGTGTTGTCCCAACCTAACTACAATGAAAATGAGTCTTCTGGCTTGTATAGTTAATTTTTAGGGTACTGAGTTGAGCTCTCACTAGATAAATTCTGAGGATATTGAATTCAACATATATCTGACTGTAAGCATATAAAGGAACATTTTACATGTAATGAAGAAACAAAAATTGGCAATGGAATGCATTAAAATAAATATTCGTAATATTCAATGAAAATACATTACTTCAATAGACTTCTGGTGACATTGTTAGTTTTATAGACTTCTGGTTACATTGAAAAATCTCTGAGGTATTTCTAGGGACTGTACTCTCTTAAAATAATTCAAATATCTTCAAGTTTACTATTTGAACATTTCATTATCACAAGTGACTATACACAAAGAAAATAAAAAAAGTAATAGAATGTTTCACAGAAAGATTCTTTATAATGATTTTTATTTATAGAGTATTGGAAATAATTAAATCTAAGGGAACAATGGAGGAAATTTGTTGTTGTGAATAGCTGGAATATATAGACTTCATACCGGTAGTCATACAAACGATTTTTTAAAATTTTATTTATACACTTATTTGAAGGGAAGATAAAGGAGAGAAACCGAGAGAGAGAGAGAAAGAGAGAGAGAGAGGACACATACACACATGAATGCCATAGTACAAGGTGGAGGTCAGAAGAAAACATTCAGAAACTCCTTCTACTATGTTGGCTTCTAAGTATGGAACTCAGAACTCAGCATGCCAGGTTTGCAAGCAATACTTTACCTCCTGAGATATGTTGCTGACCTATAATTTTAAAGATGTAATTCATATGCTGTAGGTATTAATCTAATAAGCTTGTGTGTATTAATAAAAAATCCCTCCAAGAATTCCATGAACCATACACACAGACACACACACACACACACACACACACACACACTTTTTAGAAAATAAGCAGTGTTCTTAACCAGTTTGCTTCATGGACTGCATAATGGCACCATAACCGATATGGCCAGTTTTTAAATGTTTTATTCATAGTTTGCAATTATTTCCAATTTTACCTGTCTTTTAAATTGTAGTATTTTATGAAGGCCTGAATTGTTAGATAAGAAAGACATTAGTTCATTTTGGTCAGAAAATATTTTTCTTTCACCTTCAAGCATACCTGATAGTTTGGCTGCATATAGCAGTCTAGATTGGCATATGTCATCTTTCATGTCTTGAAGAATGCTTCCAAAATCTTCTGGCTTTTATTGTTTGCATTGAGAAGTCAGCTGTTATTCTAATAGTCTTGTCTTTAAATGTGTCTTGTTTTTTCCCTCTTGTAGCTCTCAGAACATTATCTTTGTCTTTTATCTGAGATGTTGGTGCTATTATTTGCCTTGTACTCCTATTATGGTTATATGTGGATGTTGTGTGGTATGCATCTTGTACTTGGACAGGACACTCTTTTCTTAGATATGGGTTCTGAGCTGGAATGTTTTCTCGGGTTTTGGCTTTTTTACCTTATTTAATGGAATGATCCTGCTCTATCAATTTATCTTCGAGATCTGATATTATGTCTCCTGCTTAATCTATTCTCTGTGTGGTATTCTCTGTTGGGTTTTCAATTTCAGTTACTTTAGCTTTTAATTCTGCTGAATCTGGCTGTCCCTTGGCCTGGGTGTTGGTAAAGAACAAAAGAGGGGTTCTGAAGTATGAGACAGTACTTCTCTTGGCTCTACATGCCACTTACCTGATGAAGTGGGTCAGTGATCCCAAGAATTTTCTTTTTGTGATTTTCAATGATATTTTCAGCTTATTTCTGTATTTTTTCTTTATCATCATTACTTTTTTAAATGATGAAAATTTAAAGAAATCACATCTGAGGGGTTTCCAAGTTTATGAAATACTCAATGTGCGGTATTTATATGTTAGTGGAAGACTAGACCCTGTCCCCAGAAATAGATATATGAGCCCAAAAGGTAAAGCCAATTTATTTTATTACATTCACCTTCACTTATAGGTAAAATTAATTTCATGTTGGACAAAACGTCAAGTACTGATGTATAACATAAGAAAATTATAATGTACTATTAAGAGAAAATACTTCCAAGGTACTTCCAAGGTAGAAAAAAACATATTTACAAATACATAGATGTTTGTATTTGTGGCGAATTGTGTGATTCTTCTTTATGTTAATATACTTAAGTATTGATTCCTAGTTAGTCAGGGTCTTCTTCCCCATATTTGTCAGCCTTAGATCTGATATTTGAGTTTAGAGATGCAGTTATCTAAATTGTAGTGTGTTATTTCTCCTTGGTATGAACACTTGGTATTGAATTTTAGTTGCAGGGAATGGATGACAGCATTTGTGAGTTGGCTCATGTACAGAAGAGTCTCATCCATTCTTTTATCATGCATATAGAAAAGAACTGTGGCTTCCTGCAGGGAGTGAGGAGAATAGGCTGATTCAAAGTGGGCTTCCTGACCCAGGGGAACTGCTATAAATGAAAATGTCCATCATGATTTCAGGTGCCTAATCTGTAAAATGTTAAGCTCAGGCAAAAATTTGGGAGATAAAGTCACTTAACACTGTGTTTGAATTTCCTAAGAGATTTTAATGAAAAGTCATATTCAAATAGCAAAACTAATTTATCAAAAACAACAACAACAACAATAAATGGGCATTCATTTCAAACACAACATGTGAAGAATTTTCTAGAAAAGCAAGTAAGGACCCTCCAGCTAGCTTCCTATAGTGATGTGTGTTTAGGAAACAAGTAATTTCTGAAACCAGAAGGCAGAATTTCAGCAGAATATGTTTTCCTTTCCTTTAACAAGGATACTTGTTTTCTTCTTACAGTTTTGCAGTTTGATATGATCTAATGAAACTTAGCTTTTCCACTCTCTTTTTAATAAAAACTATATCTCTTCCACATAGAGTGATCTATTACATTCGATATAAGATTTGAAAGGATACACTGTGCACCATCAAAATGTCAGTGGACAAAGTTGGTTCATAGAGCTATTGAAAATATTTTATTAGGAAACTTTACAACATAATATTGTAATTTTTCTTGTT
This sequence comes from Typhlomys cinereus, assembly GCA_023101885.1. Lineage (NCBI taxonomy): Eukaryota > Metazoa > Chordata > Mammalia > Rodentia > Platacanthomyidae > Typhlomys > Typhlomys cinereus. The sequence goes on from JALPQD010000226.1 coordinate 2,034,274, forward strand.
TTTTATGGCATGCTTTTTATGCTTTCTATTATGGTTTCTCTTTTTACAATCTTCTCAAAAATGATTAGATGGAGTCTGATGACTATGGCAATTATAGAATGAACAGGGTTTGAGAGTTTTAACATTGGAAACCATATCCAGCAGCTCAACGTACACTCAAATTTTGCTTTGCACAAATATATATATATATATGAGATTAATATTTTAAAAGTAATGCTATTGATTTGTGTGATAATGTATGTCATCATAAAGTAAATGATATTTTAAATTAAGTGTCTGATAGTCTTCTCTTTAAATCTAATGAAGTAGGAATGGGAAGACTGCTATAGTTATTGGCAATTCAAAGATCTAATACCTGATTATTATGATACTTGACACATATTGTAGAAGAGCAAATAATTCTTCTTATGGTTATATTTGAATCTCAATTTGACAATTGCTGGTTGTTTGGGGCATATCTGTGATATATATACACATACATATATATATACACATACATATATATAGTAATATATCACTACTGTTCTTCCAGAGAACACTGACTAATATAGGGCTCAAAATGTGAACATGAAGGTGTCTTCCCATGCTCTTTTGCTTGGAATGTATGGGCCAAGTGTTGGACTCTTCTTTTATTGAAAACATACTTTACGTCCACTTTTGAACCAATCATGATCACTTTTACTGTAAGCAAAATCTCTAGTCCTTAAACATCCATGGCTCCATTGTACAGAAGAACACCTATAACTTTCATTAAGATGACTTGTACTAGGGTGCACTGATTCTCTACCAAGGTAGGCAATCCTTACCATATGAAGTGGTACCTCCCTCATTCCAAATTATCTGGTGTATCAGTGAATTCATTTCCAGTCTGAATATTTCCAGCTTTTGGAGGTTGTTTATATGTGAAGGAAGATTTTATTGTTCTAAATCAACTGACTATCAACAGTTAACTGATTGTCTAGTTAGAATCATTATTCATCATTATGACAGCTATTATAAAACTCAGATGAACTATATGCTAAAATCCAGAAATGAGTCTGAAGAAAGTGCATGTTTTCTTGGAACTCATAAGCTTCAAAAATTACTCTAGATAGTGATTTTACATTGCTCTTTGCAACGAATCCTGCTAATCCTTATTAAGTAAGTTATTTTCCTTGCGACCATATCTAAAATTGTTTCCACCCATTATTCAAACTTATTAAATGATGCTGATGGAGGGCTGCTCAGATGGTTCAGACAGTAAAGCACTTGCTTTACAAGCATGGGTTTATATGCCAAAATGCAGCTAACAGAAGCCTAGTATGTTGGTGTATTTCTTATCCTAGTAATAGTGAGGCAATGCCCCATAGATTTCTAATGTTTGCTGGCTAGTTATCATAACCTTCTTAGTGAGACTTAGGTCAGTAACAGATCATCTCTCAAATAAACAAGGTAAACAAGGTGCATATGCAAAAAAGAATGACTTGAAAACTCCACATGCATATAAACACAAATACTCATGCACATGTAGACACATGAGCCTTCGCAAACACGCACACTTGCACACACACACACACACAAGCATAAACACACATAAAGATCCACACACAAAAAATATAAGTAAATGGAGGTAACAGATACCAGTAACCTCATATGGGAAGAGAGTCAGTCTAAAGATGGTATATTTTCATTATATGAGATGGCCTCTCAGGCCTGTCAGGACTCTACTCATTTGCAGTTCACCAAGAATGACCAGAAGATGAAGCTTCGTTCTCCATGCAATGATTACTATCATTCACCTTAGCATAGCATTTCTGTTTAACAAGATGCTTATTTAGACTTGTCTATCTGCTCTGTTGTATTTTCCAGAATTTCTCAAGGAAATGAGGATTTCTCTGTTCCCCAGACATTCTTAGTAACTTTTGTTTAAACATTAAGAACAACTTTTTGTGCTTTTAAACTTTAAGAACAATTTTTGTTCCTTATTGCTTTCGTAAAGTGTACCTTACTTTAAACCTGGTTTACATACATTTTAATGTCTAGGAATTGATGAAAGATGTCAAGGCTCTTGGAGTTTTCTTCCTCTAAATGAGAGTCCCTTTATTAGAAAGAGGGCATTCAACTACTTTTTTTATTAAAAATTTAATTATACATTTTAAACTTTTTTTACCAGTTCCCTCCCTCCCCCCGAACCCTCTCTTCCCCTTTCTCTCCCTCCCCATCCCCCAGTGCCTCCCCCCCAATTCCCAGAGAGTCCTTTATTGTGTACGCCTGACTCTCCACTGGGTCCCCCTCTCCGATGACATATAAGGACCCAGTGGCATTTCCATAAGCCCTTTCTCTTGTTCCCCTTAAGCATAGGAGCACTACTATGGCTGTCAATCCCTTGCCTCCAGGAATCTCGGTGCCCTTAACAGATGCTAGACTTTATGAGGGCAACAGTGCACTGGACATTGCGCAGGGCATGCAAAGTCCCATTATGATTGTTTTGGCCCCAACTATTGTTGAGAATCTTGCAAATCGTTGCTCCTCCCATCCTTTTGCTCTTACAATCTTACCGCTCCCTCTTCCGCAAATGTCCCTGAGCTCCAGGATGGGGAGAGCTTAGGCTGGCCTAGTTCTATGTGATTGATACAGAGTCTCTGAAGTTCTGGATTGTGGTTTGTTGATTTTCTTTTGCAGTTTTGCTGCTCCTGCAATGCCCTTCACTCCATCCTGCTGGGCACTGTATGTCACCCCCTGGCCAGAGAAAAAAAGCTGTTAAACTGGAGTCTTGTTATAATAGCACATTCAAGGGTAGATGTAATAAGAGTAGGAAACGTCAGTGAGGGAGGGGTCCATCACCCATTTGCAAAATGATTACTTTTTATCTGCTAGATTATATGCCCTCCCCTTCTGGTGAGATCAGGAAAGAACGTCTGTGAACTTAACCAGGTTTCTCATTACTTACTTGCAGACATTGATGGAGGCCTATTTTCTCTGCTGTAACATGGTCCCCTCTCTCCTTGTTTCTGGTGTGGCCCTCCTACCCCATCTCTCTTGTTCATAATCCTTGCAATTACTGTGTTACATAGGTTTACTTTTGAGTGTCTCAATGTGGGCTGGGTGAGTTTGGTACTAGGAGCCACCTATTAGGGAGTACATACGGCACTTAATTTTCTGGGTTTGGGATACTTCACTTAATATAATTGTTTCTAATGACATCCATTTCCCAGGAAATTCCAGTAACTCATCATTTTTGATGGCTGAGTAGTACTCCATTGTATAGATGTACCACTGTTTCCTTATCCACTCGTCAACTGTTGGACATTTAGGCTGATTCCATGACTTTGCTATTGTAAACAGTGCTGCTATGAACATGGTCAAGCTTGTGCTATCGAGGCGAACCTCTGCTGTATGGGGGGTTATTCCCAAAAGTGGGATAGCAGGGTCATATAGCATTTCAATCTTTAATTTCTTTAAGAATCTCCAGACGGCTCGCCAGAGTGGCTGTATGAGCCTGCATTCCCACCAACAATGCAGGAGAGTTCCCCTCTCTCCACATCCTCTCCAGCATTTGTCGTTGTTTGTATTGTGGATTTTTGCCATCCTGACCGGGGTGAGATGATATCTCAGGGAAGTTTTGATTTGCATTTCCCTGATGACTAAGGAAATGGAGCATTTTTAAGATATTTGTACTTTTTAACAATAGCATTCCTATTTATTTACTTATTAATCTATTGTGTAAGAGAAAGAGAGGAGAGACAGAGACAGAGAGACAGAGAGACAGAGAGAGAGAGAGCAAATACGAACATGCTATGTAAACATCTTTGCTGGGGATTTTCCACACTATCTACACCAGATAGTTGTTCAATAATATGCCAAGATCTAACCTGACTTACCAATGAGCTTGTTAGGGTTAATTAGAAAACTGCAGTAAGGGTTACTTTCAAGAACAGAGACAATTCAAAGACAATTGAATCACCAGAAATCCTTCCCACAGCATGGCTTAGACTCTTGGAAGTTACCCTCCCGCAGCTTTCTGCACTATGGCTTGCTAGGAGAATCTTCTCTGGGCTTTGCTCTCTCTCTCTCTCTCTCTCTCTCTCTCTCTCTCTCTCTCTCTCTCTCTCTCTCTGCCTACTGGACAATTTATTGTCCTCTCTCTCCCAACTTCTTGGCTGTCATACTAGGCAGTCTTCTGCAGACTTGACTATTCTTCAGTCTTCTTTGAACTCCCTGGAACTGCTCAACTGTGCCCTTCTATCTGGTGGACTTGCAGACCCCTCCTTTTGCAGTAGTTTATTGTTTTATAGCCCTCCCCCCCCCCCGCCGCTGCTCCCAAATTTGTTATTTTTCAGAGGCTTCCTGAGCCTAACAAGCTGTTTACTTACTGAGACTTCATCCAAGATTGGGATGTTTCTACATCCTGTTTAAATTAGACTAAAACAGCTGCCCAAAGGAAAAAATGCCACATAGCAGAGATAATATTTTAAAAGTCCATTTTCACATCCTACTGTGAATGTTTGCAGAATTCAGAACTCAGGTCACTGACTTTGGTGACAGACACATTGCCTGCTGAGGTCACTCTCTGGTCCTGGCTTTTAACTTTTGATTTAACATCATTACCTTGTAAAATTTTCCATAATTTCATTGATTATTCTGTCTTGCTTATTTTATCATTATTACATTGCAGCTTATTTCTGCAAATGTTGTGTTATCCTTCCCTCTGTATTGAGCTACTTACTCCCTCTTGAGAGAAGTTTATATAGCTTACCAGCTGAGAAAGCTCAGAAAATCACAAGATTTCTTTCCATGGTTATGAATGTAGTCAACAGCTGCTGGGAAAGAGAATAATCTGAATGAACCTGTCTGCAAGTTGTACAAGGACCTTCAGGGATGTTCTCTGTGGGTTTCTGAGCTGTCTTCCACACTAAGGTGCACTTTCTGGAGATAAAGCTGCTTTTGGATAAACTATGCTCCTGTAAGTAACCTCAGTAAGTAATTGGTTCACCAAACTAGACTTGGGTACAATTTTTCTTTTGTTTCTTTATGTCCACCAAGGCTAAAACTCATATCAGCAATTCTTTATCATTATATACAAAGTCACTCTTTTATTTCAGAAAGTTTTATATATTTTTGACTTTTTATTGTCATCTTCATACAAGTTTCCCATGATATGTTATATGTACATTTTCTGTTTCCTCCCTCTCAGTTGTTCACATGAATCCTGATCCTCTTGCCATGAGTTCCCATGGGATAACAAGAAAGTGTCACTATGCCTGGTGTTGTAATAACTCTTCATTGTTACTGATACACTAGTGACAAAACAGCTTATAGGAACAAAGGATTTATTTTGTCTTGTGATAACCCAGTTAAAGTTCCTTGTCCAGCTTGGCACGAGAATCCATACCAACACCAGACACCAAGGAAACTATACATGACCTCTGAAAGGGAATAATTCACACATGCCAGACCAGAATGTCAGGTCAAGTATATAGAATGATGCCAACTTTCTCAAACAGTTCTATATATTTTATTCACCTGCCCAGGGACTAGACCCACACACTAGACCTTCCCCATCAACTAAGCAATCTCTTGCAGGGTCACTCTGCTTTACTACCAGTTTTCTGTAAATGTGCCCAGAACAGGAAACCTCAACTGTCAAGATGACACCTTGTATCCAACCATGGAACCAAGTTTAACATTATGTATTCTTAACAGAAAATAATGTTCTGTACTTTGAGATATAATAATAGAAACCTCAAATAATTATACCTATATGATATTGTGCTATTATATTTTTATGCATGTGTGTGTGCAGCAGTATGTACACATCTGTATGAATGTTTTCATGAAAGTGATTGTATACATGCTTATGTCTGCATATGGAAGATAGAGGTTGAGGTGCAATTTATTCCTCTTTTACTCTATACAAAATTTTTAAGATAAGGTTTCTTATTAATCTGGTACTACTCATCGAGGCTAGGTTTACTGCCCTATATGTTTCTTTACCTCCATACCAGTAGTGGGATTACATGATAGAATAGCCAGTGTTTATGTAGGTGCTGAGAATAAATCTGAATTCAGGTCTTCATGGTCATATGACAGGCGCTTTGCTAACTGAGCCATCTTCACTTCCCTTTGCTACCTTTTTATACAAATTATGGTTAGAACTTGCATAACTTCTGTAGTAGGTCATTACATGATTGGTGCTTTTGGATTGGTTGTGCCAAAATCATATTAATGTTGCTTGTTGCTCTTAGTTGCAGAGGTCAATTTAACAACAGATGATGACAAATTGGCACATAGGTGAATAGTTGCTTAGCTAAAGCAAGCTCTGTGCAAGCCTGTGAGAAATCAAATGATTTATGCAGGTGGATGAAAGGATGAGAACTGGTTCAGTATTTAGCATAATTGTATAATAGAAAGTATGCTCTTCTCTCAGCTCTTTCTATGGATACGGCTCTGCTAATTTCCTCGGCTTTTGATGCTGGTAATATTCTGTTGCCCTTTTGATGATCTACAACTAAGAATCATAAAATGAATAAGAATCTTGTGTCTCTAAATCTTTTTAGGTCCTACGAACATTCAGCAACAGGAAGATTAAATTAATGCTATGCTAATTCTCTAATAATAACCACAGAAGAGTCAAGGTTATTAGTTCCTCTATCAGTGAAGCATCTAGAGATGCCACAATTATTCCTATTATGTAAAATTACTATTTTAAATACTAAAATTGGAACTAATGCAAGTAAAATTGCATGTTTAAATCCATATGCTCAGCAGACACCAAAACCAAGACATAACTTCTGAGATTCTTGCTTTAAAACTCTGTATTTCTAAAAATATAAAATTTGTTTTATAAGATTAATACTAGTTAAAATAAACCTGCTCATACTAAAATATATGCAAAACATACTTTATGTATCATTGAATAAAAAAATTAAATGAATATATTTTAAAAAGATTTATTATTTATGATGTTTTTGTTTTTGAACTCAGTCTTGATTGAAAGAAAATGCTCATCATAAAAATCATAATTCACTACCCATACTGCATTTTTAAAGCTAGTTTTAAACTAGATAAACAAATCTTTATGATTCTTATGCCATTACATTACAATTTACAAAATATGTCCATGTACTTACACTTCAAAATAAATCTAAGATGTCACACATATCTAGGTAACACCATCAAATGAAATTTCACCTAATATGCCTATATGATTATATACTTCTTAAAATAAACGAGAGCATTTTATTAATTTTTCTCCCATATTTTATTTTTTTCCTAATTTTGCAAGCTCAATAGATACCTCTGTCCACTCTCTCCCTCCCCCCAAGTCATCCCTACTTGCATTCTCCCCACTTCCCTCTTTCTTTTACCCTTTCTCTCCCTCTCCCCATCCCAGTGCCTCCCCCTTCTTCCCTCCCATCCCCTGGAGAATATGTTTGTGTGAATGCCAAACCTCCCTCTGAGTCCTCCACCCTACTGAGGGTTCAGAACTCAGTGACATAGCCCAGAGCCCCTTTGTGGGCTCCCCATTAGTATGAGAACTCTATTATGACTGTTAATCCTTTGCCTCTAAGGATCCTATTGCTTAGAGCCTTCTTCCCTATGATCAATGATAGCCTTTGGGGGGGGTGTCTTGACATGTAAGCCACTGTGCAGGCCAGGCAAAATCCAATTCTGGCTGATGCAGCCCTAACTTACATGGAGTATCTTGTATATCATTGGTCTTCCTCATCATTAGGCTCTTACAATTTTGTTGCCTCTCTTCCCCAAGCTTTAGGATGAGGAGAGATTTGGCTGGTCTCATCCAGGTGATTAATGTAGGGTCTTTGGTGTTCTGAATTATGTTTTGTTGTTGTTTTCACTTTTGCTTTTCATGCATTGCCCTTGGCAATCCTGATTGCTACTGAAAGTCACCTCCTAACTAAATATAAAAGACTGTTTAAATGAAGATCTTAATACAAGAGGAGACTAAAAGGTAGATGGAAGAATTGGAGTGAGACACAGCAGGAGGAGGGGCTCAGTGTCCCATTTATGGGATGGTTATCATCTATCATCTAGTCCCTATACCCTCCCTGATTAGTGAGATCAAACCTGTTTAGTTGCAAGTTACCAGGAAGGGAAGTAAGAGTAAGCTGTACCAGATGTCTTGCTACTTCCATGCAATACTTGATGGTGACCTATTTTCTCTACTGAAGCATGATCCCTATCTCCTTTTTTGGGGAGGGTCCTATTTCCCCTTCCCCACTCTATAATCCTTTGCAATTACACTAGATATTATAGAGATTTACCTTTGAATATGTCATTAAGTGTGTTTGGAACTAGGATCCACCTATTAGCGAGTACATAACAGTGCCTAACTTTCTGTGTCTGGGATACGTCACTCAATATAGTTTTAAAAAAATTCTATCCATTTCCTGGCAGATTTCATTAATTCATCATTTGATGTCTGGGTAGTAGTCCATTGTATAAATGTACCACATTTTTATAATACATTCTTAAACTGTTGGGCACTTGGGTTAATTGAAAGCATTGTTATTGTAAATAGTGCTGCAACGAACATGTCACTATAGTGAATTTCTGTATTATAGGGATTATTCCCAGAAGTGGTTTAGCAGAATCATATGGCATGTCAACCTTTAAATTTTTTAGAAATCACTATACTGATCGCCAAAGTGGTTGTATAAGCCTGCAGTCCCATCAGCAATCCTCTCTAGCATTTGGTGTTGTTTGTATTGTGGATTTTTGCCATCCTGACCAGCGTGAGATGAAATCCAATATCATGGTCACTAGAACAAACACTCAGCAAATGGGATCTTATGAAGTTAAAGAGCTTCTGTTCACATAAATAGATTGTCAATTCAGCACAAAGGCAACCCACAAAATGGGAGACAATCTTCACTAACTACATATCCCATAGAACTCTATTATCCAGAGTGCATGAAAAACTTAAAAAAACTAACACCAAAGAGATGAATGGCCCAACTAAAAAAACGGGCCTCGGAACTCAAAAGAAACTTTTCCAGGGATGGACGAAGTTGATATGTCTAACAAATATCTTTAAAAATGCTCCAAATCCCTAGCCATCAGGGAAATGAAAATCAAAACTTCCCTGAGATATGGTCTCACCCTGTTCAGGATGAGCGCTATTTTTAAAAGACTAATTTATTTTTCTGCATCTTCATTAAAATCTTACCCTTACGTCAGTGCTATAGCCTAACCCTTTCAAAATAGTACATATTTCTACCACTGCTATCATTCCATTATTAAACTTTCTGAAAACAGCAGTTTGGCTCTTTATTCATCCTTATTACCTAATGTAATATTTACTTTGTTCTAGGAACTCAATAACTATTTAATTAAAATTCATGTTTCATAATAACAGTTTCCTCTTTCAGGAATTTACATTTGAAGAAAAGTTTGTCACTAAAGTTGGACAAGTTGTTACTCATAAAATAATATGCTCTTACTTTATCACAGTCCAAATTTTTTGTAATTGGATTTTGAAGCTATCAAATATAAGCAAAGCAGAAAAATAAATTTATTTTAATATTGTTTTCATGCCTCTGTGGGTAAAACAATAATAAGTGTGACTCATAATTTTCAATAACATTTTCATTAGAAAAAATTGCAGTTTTATTGGGATTTATAATGACCTATAACAATGTAACTAAATGAGATTTATTATAGTTCATTGCTGCATTTCTCTCACAACATTTATGTTGTTTCAGAGTAAAACTCAATTTTCATAGAAAATACTTATGTGTATATCCTCTTTAGCATTTATTGAAGATTAAGAGATACCAAAAATGTTAGAAGCATTAAAAAGTATCCAACAACATACATGGAAAAAGAAATTGATATTTTTCCTATATGAGAGAATGATTATGTATATGTTGCTCTAGATAAACAGTTCATTACTATGATCTGACTGTAGGGAAAGAATGTGTCATGAATTATCACTATCATTTGTACAATAAGTAGGTTTGATGGCACTGACCAACTTAATTCAATGCACATTGTATTTTGCTTTTGTCAGAAGTAATTTAATGAACATCTATTAAATTAGAAGATGAGTGAGCCCTATTGTCCTCAACTTACAATGTGAGAGCATAATAGTGTTTGTAAAGTATGTATCAGCAGATACTAGTTCAACACTTCAAAAATGAAAAATTACAAAAGATGGAAGAACAAAAGAATTGATAAAATATTGAAGAAGCTTACTTCTGTATTCTAGGCTAATGATTACAAAATGTATTTCAACATCTAGCAAATTGCTAAAATGCAAATGCACAATGTATTTCTTCTGAAAATAAGTACCTATATGACAATCATTAGTTAAATTTCTAGTTTCTTAATTTATGTCATAGGCCTTTCAGCATCTTGAGAAGTGAATGTAAATAAGAAAGCAAAGAAAATTATTAGCAAATGTATACATCTGATTACATGCTTAACTAGAGCATTTTATTACTTTCCTGAAAGTCATAATTTATTCTTTAGTTTTTGTGTTCATTTTTCTGTTATTTACATTATATTGTAATGAGTCAATTTTTGAAGGTATTATTTAACAATATAGTTCACATCACACAGATTTAACTCCAGTCCTTAAAGTTCTATAATGGTTACTAAACTGTATCCCTAAAATCTGTATTATAGGGCTTATTCCCAGAAGTGGTTTAGCAGAATCATATGGCATGTCAACCTTTAAATTTTTTAGAAATCTGTTAAAATCATGGTCTGTTAAAATCAGAAAACATCTAACATCTGCATTTTACATATTTTACCATGATTTATTCAACTTCTTGCTTCAATCTATTTTAATTGAACAAAATGATAATTTTACTATGATAATTTCATTCATGCATATAGTATATTTTGATCATATTTGAAGCATCACATTATGTTGGTTCATCCTTCTGTATTTTATTATCTTTATAGACATTCGGTGGGAATAGAATTCACTAGTTATAGGATATTTTGACCTTACACAGTATGGCCACATTTTCTGTCCTTAGCAATTTAAATTGTTTCCCAAAATATAGCAACAATGAATATAACTATAACTAATATGCTATAACTAATATGACTTAGATCACAAATACCAAGCCTATTTTAAGTACTGTGAATGAAAAAAATTAAAACACTGAATCTCTTCTATCAATTATTCAAAGTGCAGATCTGCATGACACTTAGTAATTATATAGTGCTGATCCAATGGCTGGGGTAGACAAAGAAGTTCTAGCTTCAAGAAATGGCTTCCCCTAGAAAATAATATTTTTTTATTGGTAATGCATGTATCATCATCTCAAATTTACTCCTAACAATTAGATAAAGATATCTCAAACCAAGAAGGAAACATAAATGCATTCATTAACTATCTATATTACTGAAATCCTAACAGAATAGGCTTAAATTAATTTATAGAGTTTAATTTATATATTTCTAGGTCTGAAAACTATCATAAAACCACCACTGAAAATGAGCTCACACGTATGTGTACATATGCAGGAATATAATTTTATGAATATGAGTCATTACCAAAGTCAATTGAAAAGAGTAATATCAAAAGCAATTAAGAAAAAATGCCAAATACATTTTGTTCAAGAAATTCACACTAATAACTATAAAGAAAGTTGAAATTTTGAAAAAAAACAACACTAACATAATCTGGAAAAAACAATATAAACTAAGGGATACAATGACACAGTGTCCATGGTGAAACAAACACCAGTGGAAAGAGCATGAATGAATTGAGTAAATCCAGGTGATACCCGCAGTAAATTAGAGTATGAAACAAAAATGAACTCATATATTAGTTTCAAATCATTTTTGAGCTTCCCATAGAGATTTTGTGAAGCAAAACTTACCAAAGAAAAAGTAGCTGAATATTTTTTCCAGAATGGTTGAAAGATGTAAATTCTCACTTTTAATAAAAAGACTAATAAAGTTTTGATAGAGTAAACTTTTGGACAAATGAGAGTAAAAAAATAAATAAAAAAGACTCCTCTTGGTAAATATAAGTAAAGGGACTGAAAACCAAAAGGGCTTTGAAGGAAGAGGAAAAAAAGACAGAACAAAGGGTAGGGGACACTGGATACAAAAAAAAAAAAAAAAAAAAAAAAAAAAAAACAGAGAGGAGGAAAGGGAGATAAGGGAGAATCAAGCAAAAATGAATTAAAGTTAAAAAATCTCATATTGAGAAAGGTTAATATCCTTCTTAAAAATAAATAAAATATTAAGAACAAAATTAAAATTAAGGTTTAGGAATATGCATTTACCAACAGTACTGACATCAAAATGAAACATTTGTGAAAATGTTGAATAGCAGCTTTAATCAGTAAAGATCAAGTCATGTTACAATAAAATGAACAGAACCTGGTGTGTTCCACAAAGAAAGTGAAAATGAAGACAATCATGGTATAACCTTGGTCTATATCCCAAACAATATTCAAACAACTACATGAATATGCTTTATACAGTTACGATTAGTGAAGGTAGGAAAAATATCATGTGTATGGTAACTTGGAAATATGAACTTGGACTAGACATTTTAGAATACCAAAAAATAGCTGTCAGTGTAGAATTACATAAACCTTAGTTCATTTCTCACAGGGATAAATTAATGTGTATTCAGTAAACTTGTAAATACAAAGTTTATTAACTTAAATAATGATTGATATTAGCATTAATTTATGGCTTTCATGAATACACACACACACACACACACACACACACACACACACACATTATCCAAAGGGAAAAAGTGTGAAATGCAGAAATAAGGCCACAGCTAATAGAAAACCTAAAGAAGAACTCTCTACAGGAAGCACCAGAAAATGCAAAAATGGAGTGGAGGGCAATCACTATAAAGGAAAGAAAAGACTCCTTTGTTTGAAAATTATACAACTTCTACATATATTGGAACATTATGTGATATCAAGTAAATCTATAAAATGTTTGTGTTTTCATTTGTTGGTTAACACATTTAAACTTAAAGTTTACCTTTCATGTTTAACTGAGGAAGGAGTGCCAGCTACAAGATGTTAACACTCTGATCTTTCATGACCAAGCTTCTGAAACATCACTGACAAAGATTAGCTCTGAGCGGCATAGCACATAGAGATTGAAACAGAAAAATTATGTGGGATAGAAGGTATCCATAGGTATTCAATCAGCAAATCAGCAAATTCTAGGCTAAATGCACCTAGTCATACAGCTTCCCAACAAATTTCAAGGAAAAAATTTCAGGAGTACATTGTCTTAAAATGTAAATCAACAACTGCAATATTTGTGTCTTACATAAAATTTTTAATACTTTTTTTCTTTAAGGAAAAACCTACAATTAAAAATTGAAGAAATGTGAATATCGGTTTGTACTTGACATTATTGGAAAATTATGGGAAAGTTTAAAAGTGTGATAATAGTAAAAATACTATCAAAAGGCAAAATATAACACATTCATACTTCTTTCTGAAGGTCTATGTTAGGGCTGTTGTTAAATAAAGTGAAACATAAATTAATTTGGATCAGATTTTATTTTTGTTATTTCATTTAAGTATGTGGAGAGAAGGGAACTATTCTACATTGCTGGATGGAATGCAGGTTTATACAACCACCCTGGTAATCAGTCTGGCGATTTTTAGAAAAGTTAAAGATTGAAATCCCACATGACCCTGCTATTCCACTTCTGGGAATTATTACCCATAAAGCAAAAATTCACCTCAATAACACAAGCACAACCATGTTTATAGCAGCACTATTTTACAATAGCAAAGTCATGGAATCAACCCAAATGCCTAATAGTTGACGAGTGGATAAGAAAAATGGTACATTTATACAATGAGATACTACTCAGGCATCAAAAAAGATGAGTTAATGAAATTTTCCAGGATATGGATGGAACTATAAAAAATTATATTGAGTGAAGTATCCCAGACACAGAAAATTAAGCTTGTATGTACTCCCTAATAGGTGGATCATAGTACCAAACCCATTTAGCGACATATTCAAAGATAAATCTCTGTAATAACTACAGTAATTGCAAAGATTATAAACTAGAGGGAAGGGGAAAGAAACCCTCTCACAGAAATAAGAAGATAGTGGATAATGCTACAGTGGAGAAAATAGATCACCATTAAGTATTGCAAATAAGTATCAAGACATCTGGTTAAACTCACTCACTTTCCTTCCTGGTCACTTGCGTCACCAGTAGGTGTAGAGTCAGGCAGATAGATGTTAACCATCCTACAAATGGGAGACTGATCCCCCTCACTGCTGTCTCTTACCCTTATTCCATCTGCCTTTGAATCTACCCTTATAGTAAGATTCCATTTAATCAGCCTTTTATCTCTGGTTAGGAGGTAACCTCCTATACCAATCAGGATGGAGCCAAGGGCAGTATAGGAACAGCAAAACTGAAAACAACAACAAGCCATAATCCAGAACATCAGAGACCCTACAATAATCACCAAAACTCTTCTGGTCCTAAAGCTCAGGGAAATTTGCAGAAGGAGCAGTAAGATTGTAAGAGTCTAAAGATGGGGAGGAGCAATGATAGGCAAGATACTCCATACAAGTTAGGTCAGCAGTAGCCATAATTGTACTTTGAATGACCTGTGCATGTCAATAACCCCCCAAAGTCTAGCATGAATCACAGGCACTAGGATACTTAGAGACAAGGGACTAACAGTCATAATAGTGTTCCCATACTAAAGGGTAACCCAAGAAAGGGCTCTGGGCAATGCTGCTGAGTCCTTACATCTCACCAGAGTGGAGGACACAGAGGGAAGTTTGATATTCACATTAAAGAATGTTCCAGGGAATGGGAGGGGGAAGGGGGGGAATGGGAGAAAGGGAGGTAGAGAAGTGAAAGGAAGGAGAAAAGGAGGGAGAATGCAAGGGGGACTGGGGAGGGGTGGAAGAGAGGGAGGGAACTGGATTACCTATTAAGCTTGTATGATTGGGAAAAAAGTAAATAACATAGTGCAGGAATTAATAAATTAATCTAGAAAATTGAAATAAAGTATCTCTTGATGGCTCTAGTAGTATCATGAAAGGAACTTAACTATTAAAACCTGGGCTTCAAGAAACGTTAGAAATCCCAGTTCAGTACAACTTTAAAGGCAAGAGAAATTTTAAGTGAAGAGAGGTATAAATGTTATCAAGGTTTAGCTGTGACTTGTCTTCATAGGCCTATGTGTTTAAATGCGTTTTTTTAATTTCTTTTTTTTTTATTCAATTGTGCGTGTGTACGTACGTATGTGTGCGCGCATGTGTGTATGTGTGTGTGTAGAACCATGGACGAATTCGGGAACCACCATGGACTCCTCCACCTCCTTCTGCCCCGGGATTCACAGGCTCCGCCCTACCAGGACCAAAAGCGCAGGCCGCCCCCGCTTCATCTATACGTGGGGTCTAGGATCACGAACTCAGGACCTTCTGCCTGGAAGGCAGAGGCTTAATCCCTGAGCCACCTCTCCAGCCCCGTGTTTAAATGCTTTTATCTCAGTTTGTTGGGCTGTTTTGGGACGTTACCAGAACCTACAAAGATATCACAGAGGACAGGCTTTAAGGTTTGGTTACCTGCCTCTCCCTACTTTCTCCCTGTTGCTTTCTATCTTCTGATGGTTAGTAATCCAGACTACAGTTTGTCCACCAATCTTTCTGTCTTGTATTCTGTACCATAGTGAGTTACTTACCTTCTGGATTCATAGGCCAAGAAAATAATCCCTTTCTGTATTAGGTTGTTTGAGTAAGAGTATTTTCTCACAGCAATGGAAGAATAACTGCAACTGTCATTACAAAAGAGTTAAACCTGCAGAAAAATAAAATTAAAGGTAAGGAAACAAAGTTCAGAAAAATATATTTGTGATAACTAAGAAAAGTACTTTGTCATTAGCTTCATTAAAAACAAATGACTCAGAAAAGTGGTTAGAAAACAGGAAGAAAAAAATAAACCATATGATTTTATCTTTTGTAAAGTAATATGGCATGAATTTCATACTGTCAAAATATGTAACAGCAAATATGGAACAAAATACAATGAGAAATCATAAAACCATGTTCACTAAATCCCAACTTTTATATACCATTTAGTGAGAGTTTAAGAAATCTGAATGTATGGTCAAAGTAAAGAAGGATGAACATAAGATTCTTCCCTTAGTCACAGTAGAGGACTGCACCTCTTGAAGAAGGAATGTTCTTTTTAAATATGAAGCTTTAATACAAATTGCAGTGAATTAAATAAAAATGAGAAGCTGAAAAATATCAAACATTCAATATGATAGAGGTAACATTCTCAGATAAAAAAACAGTAGCCAACAATTAAATTCCAACTTCTTTCATTTGAAAAAAACCAAAATCTTTAAAGATAATTAGTTGTCAGTGTGAATTGCAGCTGAAATAAGTAAGCAAAATTGAAAGAATTAAAATATTACAACTGGGTAGAAAGATAAAGACAGGTTCAAAAACTTACATTTCGAAAAGAAAAATTATAATAGAAGGCTTATACAGTTGGTAACAATGATCAGAAAAGAAAAAATGAAAATTGCAAAGAGAATATTAACATACATGGAGGCTGATATTGTAGATATATTGAAATTATTAAAAGAAGACAGAGCCAATTGCCTACTTCAAAAACCAAAAAAAAAAAAAAACAAGGTGTAAAACTAATAATGAGATCAATTCTTAAAGGATTTATGCATATTTTCTTATTTTTTGTAATTATATATTTGATGTATTGATGATGTAACTACATTGGATAGTTGGTTCCCTGTGATCAAGCATGACACAGATATGACTTAGTAGAGTCACTGGATAGCAGTGCATGTGATCAGTTCTTTTTGAGAACTCAACATCAAACTCTCCTCCCCACTCTGTCTCTTTCTGCCTAGCACCTTCTTTTCTGAAGAGTTAATTTGGCGTGACAATAAATTATAATTTATTGACAACAACACTGTTACATTTCTCACTTACCAACCTAAAATCAGATCCAAAGGAATAGATATTTCATAAGCAGACAGGCACTAATCTCAAACAATTCCCTCTCTTAGACATAACTACATCAATCTTTTTTAACTTCTGTCTCTCAGTCATTTGATGACATTCACACAGCATAAGCCCCGCATGAAAAAAAAGATGTAATTAAGTCTTAATTGAACCTTAGTAGACAATGAAATTTCCTCAGCTCTGTCAAATGGGCTGTAACAAACACAGTTATAGCATCATCCTATGAGTAAGTACTTCAAATGTAACACAGTGGCCCCAGGATATGGTTCAGGGGTTAAAGCCTTTGTATCAAAAGCAAAAAGACCCCACTTCAGAATCCCAGTTATTAATGTATGCAGAACCCCGGAAAAAGGAGCCTGGGAAACCTCAGAACAAATGAAGAGGTGCAATGATCAAAGATGATTCTTGATATCACCCTTGAGTCTATGAAGGACACACACATGAGTAAGTAAGCAAACAAAAAAGAATGGAGCAAATCAAGAAAGGAATTTAAAAGCAGAGAAAAAGAAATTATGTCCGATCTTGTTTCATTGGCTACATCCCATAATTTTTAAAATGGGATCCATAGAAGATCAAAAGCAAAAAGTCAGTTCCTTCTACTTTCAGGACGATAATTTATGTAATACACATACAAAAAACCCTACATGCATGTGTATACATACATACATACATAAACATATATTCTGTTTATTTCTTAATAATATATAGCATATAAATTTATAAGTATATACTTTTTTCTTCTGCAGTTTAGTCTCAAGTATGTGAATCAATACAGTTTGAAGTTCAGGATTTATCACAAGAAATTGAAGATTGGGATTTGAAATGACAACATTTGATGAAGTGGAGGAGAACATTCCATTCTGAATTATATAGGCAGAAATGCATGGAACATCTCCAGCCTCACTTTGTATTCTCACAAGAGCCATAAGATAAGGAGACCATTCTGAAGTTGGTATGGTATGAAGAAGCAGAATCCCTCTTATGAAGGATTTGGTACAAATAAAAGCACTCCCTACAGTTTATAACTCTGTGAAATCCCATTATAAGTTATCGTGCTTGTAAGGAAAGGATGTATTTCATATATTGAAATACATCATGGAAGGCGGGAATTTTCAAATCCTTTCCTTGATTAAATGACTCCTTCTTTCAAAACCCTGACAAGCAAATCACTGTAAGTTAGTGCTTTATAACTAGGTGAAGCTCTGTTCTCTGATACAATAAATTGAAAATTTCTTTCTCCCCAGATCACATAGCCTTTAGGAATTAGACATAAAATAGGCTGTATTTTTTTAACTGGTCCCTAACTAGTAACTAAAATGGAATCCAAATGTTAGTCCTTCCTTGGGCATATTGGGAGTATGATGATTCTCCAAAAAGGCAAAACTTATCCAATTTTTAAAGCAGGGTTCTTCTGAGATGTTTTCCATATTGGCTTTGGAAGCAAAGATCACTTCCTGGGATTTCTACCTATCAGGTCCTTATGCAGCTGGAATGCAGTGTCCAGCTTTGTCTCAACGACCAGCATTTTGGATTTATAAAAGTTAAAAGAAAAAGAGGAAAATAACTGGCATTTCATTTCTGCAGCAAAAAAGAGCAGACTTGTACCAGGTTTTCCCAGTCTCTGATTCATCCTCTTGAGCTGAGATCTTTAATTCCTTTGAGAGCTCAAAGCCCCATGATTACGGTGCCTTAAATTATCCTGGCATTTGGCCAGTATTGATTTGCAGTTTTAATCTATAATGATGGCATGGGGCAGAAAGAGGGCAAATGCTTCCTCTCCTTATTTTAACAAGGTGGTGTTAAAATTAAAAAGAATATGGCTTTCTAACAGACACCTTAATAAATTACTGTAATCTACAATTCCTCTGAACAATTCCATTCTTCTAAAACTCTTTGCCATAATGTCACACTTGCTAGAACTTTCAACTTCAGGTGCACTTGTACTTCACTTCTCAGAACACTACATCTCTGCATGTCAGCCACTGTCTCTTTCTAAATGAATTATGAGTGTTGAACATGGCTTGTCTTTTATTCCTCCAGGCCAAGAGAACATGAATTGAAATATAATTATCAGCCCTCTCATTTAATTTCTTTTCCCTCCTTACAATTTGGGAAGATCTTCCATTTCCCTGACAACCTTAGAAAATGAATTGGAACCATTGCTAGGAGAAGCTCTGGGAGTTGAAGACTGTCAGGTACATATATATGGTTACAGCCTTTGACACATCTTCATGGTTTGTTGTCTACACTGAGTTAAAAGGCTATGTATGAGTTCTTGATAAAACAAGCAAATTTTTATGCTATGTTCCTGAAGCTAGTCGAAAACTTGAATACTAGCCCAAATTCACCCATTGTATTATTCAGGGTTCTCTAGAACAATGGAATCAACAAATGAACATATAAAGGGAATTTATTGAAATGGCTTACTAGATAGGGCTGAAGTAGTCCAACAATGGCTGCCAGTAGTTCTCAGTCCAATAGACCAGAAGGTGATGGCTGAAGGATGAAGGACTCCTGGAGAATTTTTAGTCAAGTTGAAGACTTGGAGGTTTGGAGGACTGGAGAGCCGAAGAGTAGAAGCTGGGTGGCAGAAGGGATGAGAGTTTTCTAGCACAGCTTCAGAGAGTCTCTCTTCAGTCTTCTGTTTTGTGGTTCCTTTTATCTGGTCCACTACTGGGAGGTTCCAATCAGATCTAGGGCTTGTCTTTTTATTTTAAATGTATTGATCTGGATAATCACTTCAGGTAATCTAATAGTTGATCTTATTTAATGCCAGGTGTGGTCAGGTTGACACCTAAGATTAACTATCACACTTCATTCTTCCTTGTTCATGTGACCAAGTAAGGTTGTATGCATTGTTCTTGCAGCACTAGGGATTCAATGTGATAACTTTTAGCTGAGGAGGGCAAAGAAATTAAACAAGATGGCTCATAAGTAGCCTAGGCAGGTCTTGAACTTCTATTGCTTCTGACTCTGCCACCGAAGTACAATAGTCAAATAGTGGACATCAAGTTGAGACATATAGGAACTGCAGGATGAAGACTATATGTTGATGTTTTAGAAGACTTGACTAAGACTCTATAAACAAGGCAGGTCTGATGGCTTTATGCTAGAAAGTCTAGGAGAATGGAAACAATTTCAGTAAATTACATAAGGGAAGAGAAAGCTTGGGAGATATGACAGCATGATGTCATTTTATACTAGATTCCATGACATTAGTGTCGATAACTTTTGAAATGAATTTTACATAGTGAATATTATCAGTGTGAGCCATAGAAATCAAAGAAGTGAGTAACTGTTGATGTGGCTTAGAGTTTGCAAATTTCACAAACACTGCTAAACAAACTCAGGAGGATTACAAGAGTTAGAACCTATGAAGTTTCAAGCTGAAAAGTAAAAGGAAAAATTAAAAAGGAATAGTGGATCCTGGCACAAAAGACACTGCTTTCTTTCTGAAGTCTCTCTCGCCCTCTCTCGCCTCAAGCAGCATGGAGGAGGTAAGTTAGAAAACCTTTTCACACTTGAGGCTTATTTCTTCAGGGATCAACCCCCCAAACTGTCAAGCCACAGTGAAAGAAAATCTAGGAGAAATGGAATGAGCTGTTTCTCTAATTCTTTTGGAATTTCATTGAGATTTCATGCTAAAGTAATGTAATTAGATTTTTTTTCATAAGTCTTGCTCTTTCTAAAGGTACATGGACATAATTTTTTTAAGTTCTTGCTAAGACAGTTTTCAAAAGTATGCAAAGAAAACATGTTTTCTTGAAAGCATTCCTAAAACTTTTATAAAGGACAAAAATATAAACACATAACTTTAAAAATAAAATCTAGGTTGCTTTGTCTCATTTTAGCAAAATAAAACTTCAAATTATCTTCAAACGTATACTTCTTTCAAAGAAATCATATTAAAAGAGATATAATGTAGGTTGAAAATAGAAAGTGTATAGACAGAAGACATTTGTTTATGGTCATAGCCGGATTTTGTTATTTCGGATATGTCATTTTAATTTTAAAGTTTTTTCTTTCTTTTTTTTTTTTTCTTTCTTTTTTTTAATACATTTTTTATTATTATTTCAGCTCACTACAAACTTAATAGGTACACCAGTTCCCTCCCTCCCTCCTCCTCCCCCTGAACCCCCTGCTCTCTCCCCCCTCACCCCTGCCGCCCCATCCCCCGTGCCTCCCCCCCTAATTCCCAGAGTCCTTTCTTGTGCATGCCTGACTCTCCTCTGGGCCTCCTCTCCGATGATATACAAGGACACAGTGGCAGTTTCCTGAACCCTTTCCTGTGTTCCCCTTAAGCATAGGAACACTATTGTGGCTGTCAATCCCTTGCCTCCAAGGATCTTGGTGCCTTTAGCAGATGCTAGACTTTGTGAGGTCAACAGTGTGTTGGACATTGCGACGTGCATGCAATGTCCAATTAAGATTGCTTCGGCCCGAGGTGGAAGCGTCCATGGTGGTTTCCGAATTCGTCCGTGGTTCTACACACACATACACACACACACGCGCACATGCACACACGGGCACATACATATGCACACATGCACAACTGAATAAATAATAATAAAAAAATTAAAAAAAAAGATTGCTTCGGCCCTAACTTGTGTGGAGTATCTTGCAAATCATTGCTCCTCCCATCCTTTTGCTCTTACACTCTTACCGCCCCCTATTCCGCAAATGTCCCTGAGCTTCAGGATGGGGAGAGATTAGTCTGGCCTAGTTCTAGGTGGTTGATATAGAGTCTCTGAAGTTCTGGATAGTGGTTCGTTGATTTTCTTTTGCAGTTTTGTTGCTCCTGCAATGCCCTTCACTCCATCGTGATGGGCACTTTATGTTACCCCCTGGCAAGAGACAGAAAGCTGTTAAACTGGAGTCTTATTATAAGACAACATTCAAGGGTAGATGTAATACTTATACCCAAAAGTGGAATTGCAGGGTCATATGGCATTTGGCAATGGGAGGGGTCAATCAACCATTTGCAAAAGGGTTACTTTTTAATCTGCCGGACTATGTACCCTCCCCTTCTGGTGAGTTCATACCCCCTTAGTTGTAAATGATCAGGAACGAATTGTGAACTTAACTAGGTGTCACATTACTTTCTTGCAATCCATGATGGAGGCCTATTTTCTCTACTGTAACATGGTCACTTCTCTCCTTGTTTCTGGTGTGGCCCTCCAGCCCATCCCTCCTGTTCATAATCCTTGCAATTACTGTAGGTAATACATAGATTTACCTATGAGTGTCTCAAGATGGGCTGGGTGGGTTTGGTACTAGGAGCCACCTATTAGGGAGTACATACGGCACTTAATTTTCTGGGTTTGGGATACTTCACTTAATATAATTGTTTCTAATGACATCCATTTCCCAGCAAATTCCAGTAATTCATCATTTTTGATGGCTGAGTAGTACTCCACTGTATAGATGTACCCCATTTTCCTTATCCACTCGTCAACTGTTGGACATTTGGGTTGATTCCATGACTTTGCTATTGTAAACAGTGCTGCTATGAACATGGTCGTGCTTGTGTTATCGAAGTGAACCTCTGCTGCATGGGGGGTTATTCCCAAAAGTGGAATAGCAGGGTCATATGGCATTTCAATCTTTAATTTCTTTAAAAATCTCCAGATGGCTTGCCAGAGTGGCTGTATGAGCCTGCATTCCCACCAGCAATGTAGGAGAGTTCCCCTCTCTCCACATCCTCTCCAGCAGTTGGTGTTGTTTGTATTGTGGATTTTTGCCATCCTGACCGGGGTGAGATGATATCTCAGGGAAGTTTTGATTTGCATTTCCCTGATGGCTAAAGAAGTGGAGCATTTTTTAAGATATTTGTTAGACATTTTAATTTCATCCCTGGTAAAATATCTTTTAAGTTCGTGGGCCCATTTTTTAATTGGGCCATTGGTTTCCTTGATGTTTAGTTTTCTAAGTTCTCTGTGCACTCTGGACAGTAGAGCTCTATCAGATATGTGGTTAGGGAAGATTTTCTCCAATTCTGTGGGTTGTCTTTGAGCTCGTGTTATAATCTCTTTATCTAAACAGAAGATCTTTAATTTTACAAGGTCCCAACTGCTGAGAGTTGGTAGCAGTGACTGTGCCATTGGATGTCTGTTTAGAAAATGTTGGCCTAGCCCAACCAGCTCAAGGGAGTTCCCTATCCGTTCAGTTATGATTTTTATAGTCTCTGGCCTGATATCAAGGTCCTTGATCCATTTGGAATTAAGTCTTGTACATGGTGACAAGTACGGGTCTAGCTTTAATCATCTGCATGTGGAGATCCAGTTTTGCCAGCACCATTTGTTGAAGATGCTGTTCTTTTTCCAATGGATTCTTTGGGCCCCTTTGTCAAAGACCAAATGGCTGTATTTTTGTGGGCTTATATCTGGGTCTTCAACCCTTATCCATTGATCTGTGTGTCTACTTTGGAGCCAGTACCAGGCTGTTTTTATAACTATGTATTTGTAATATAGACTAAGGTTTGGTATGGTAATACCTCCAGCAATGTTTTTGTTACTCAGGATTGTCTTTGCTATCCTGGGTCTTTTGTGCCTCCATATGAATTTTGAGATTGTTTGGTCAACTTCTTTAAAGAATTGCTTTGGGATTTTAATTGGTATAGCATTGAATTTGTATATTGCCTTTGGTAGGATGGTTATTTTTACAATGTTGATTCTGTCTGTCCGGGAACATGGGAGGTCTTTTCACCTTCTGGTGTCTTCTGCAATTTCTTTCTTCAGGGATTTAAAGTTTTCATTGTAAAGGTCTTTTACCTCCTTTGTTAGGTTTATACCAAGGTGTTTCATTTTTTTAGGGGCTATAGTAAATGGGATTGTTTCTTTCAAGGCTTTTTCACTTCTTTCATTCAGGGTACATAGGAAGGCCTCTGATTTTGCACATTTATTTTTATCCTGCCACCCTGCTAAACTTCTCAATTAGTTCCAGGAGCTTCCTGGTGGAGTTTTTGGGATCACTCAGGTATAAGATCATGTCATCTACAAATAGGGATAGCTTGAATTCTTCTTTGCCAATCTGAATTCCTTTTATGCCCCTTTCCAGGCAAGAAAAATCCCTCTTATGTCCCTTTCTTGTCTTATGGCTTCAGCTAAGACTTCAAGTACAATATTGAATAGAAGTGGTGAGAGTGGACAGCCCTGTCTAGTTCCTGATCGAAGTGGGAATGCTTCCTATTGTTCCCCATTGAGCATAATCCTTGCTGTGGCCTTGTTGTATACAGCTTTTATTATATTGATAAAGGTTCCTTCCATTCCTACTGTCTCTAGTGTTTTGATCATAAAAGGCTGTTGGATCTTGTCAAAAGCTTTTTCTGCATCTATCGAGAGTATCATGTGGTCTGGACTTTGGACTGGTTTACATGATGAATTACATTTATTGATTTTCATATTTTGAACCAACCTTGCGTGCCGGGGATGAAGCCTACTTGGCCCCCGTGACTAATCTTTTTAATATGTTTTTGAATCCAATTTGCTAAAACATTGTTGAGAATCTTTGCATCTGTGTTCATCAGAGAGATCAGTCTATAGTTTTCTTTTTTAAGTGAGTCTTTATTAGGTTTTGGGATTAAAATGATATTAGCTTCATAGAAGGAATTTGGTAGTGTTCCTTCCTTTGCTATTTGATGGAACAGTTTAAGGAGTATTGGTATTATTAACTCCTTAAATGTCTAGTAGAACTCTGTGCTGAATCCATCTGGTCCAGGACATTTTTTGGTGGGAAGATTCAAGATTACTTCTTCAATTTCCTTATATGTTATAGGACTACTTAAATAATTCACAACTTCCTGATTCAATTTAGGTAAGTTGTGTTTACTTAGAAATTCATCCATATCTTTTGTGTTGTCAAACTTCACAGAGTATAAGTTTTTGAAATATGATGTTATAATTCTTTGGATTTCTTGGGTATCAGTAGTGATAACTCCACGTTCATTTCTGATTTTGTTAATATGGGTATTCTCTCTCCTGCTTTTGGTTAATTTCGCTAGGGGTGTATCTATCTTATTGATTTTTTCAAAGAACCAGCTTTTTGACTGGTTGATTTTTTTCTATCGTTTTCTTAATCTTGATTTCAGATATTTCTCCCTTTATTTTGCTAATCTCCTCTCTTCTACCACTTTTGGGATCAGATTGCTCTAGTTTCTCTAAAGCCTTAAGCTGCATCGTCAAGTTATTTATTTCTGATGTTTCCATTTTTTTGATGTAGGCATTAAGAACTATGATCTTACCTCTTAGAACAGCTTTCAATGTGTCCCAGAGATTTTGGTAAGTTGTAATTACGTTATCATTCGCTTTCAGGAAATCTTGAATTTCCTTTTAAATTTCTTCCTGAATCCGTTCTCATTCAGCATCATATTGTTAAGTTTCCAGAAGTTAGTGTATTTTCTCTTGTTTGATGTGTTCTGGATGTCCAGCTTTAGGCCGTGGTGGTCTGATAGGGCACAGGTTAGAATTTCAACTTTTTTGTATATGTGTAGACTCGTTTTGTGGCCTAGGATGTGATCTATTTTGGAGAAAGTTCCGTGTGCTGCTGAGAAAAATGTGTATTCTTTGGTACGTGGGTGAAAAGTTCGATAGAGATCTGTAAGGTCCATTTCTTTAAGGGTTTGATTAAGTTCCAAAGTGTCTCTGTTAAGCTTTTGACCTGTTGATCTATCCCATGTTGAGAGGGCGGTGTTGAAGTCCCCAAGAATTAATGTTTGGGGGTTGATTTCTTGCTTTAGATGCTGTAGGGTTTTCTTAATGAATGTAGCGGGGCCCGTATTGGGTGCATATATGTTCAGTATTGTGAAGTCTTCCTGGTGAATTGTACCTGTGACTAAAATGTAGTATCCATCCGTGTCTCTTATAATTTTCTTTGGTTTGAAGTCCACTTTGTCTGATATCATAATGGCTACCCCCGCCTGTTTACTGCTTCCATTTGCTTGTAGAATTTGTTGACCAGCCTTTTAGTTTTAGAGCGTGCCTATCTTTTATGGTGAGATGGGTTTCCTGCAGGCAGCAGATTGATGGATTGTGATTTTTAATCCAAGTTTGTAATCTCTGTCTCTTGATCGGTGAATTAATTCCATTAACATTTAATGTTATAATGGAGAAGCTATTTTTAATTCCAGACATTTATTATGTTTAGTAGTTTTTATAAGTATATTGCTTCGCTTTTAATGGTGTTATACTTGCCTTCTGTTCTCCTGGATATGTCTGTTTTTTTCTTCACGCTTGAGTATCATTTCTAGCCTTTTTTTAAGGCCTGGTTTGGTGGACATGTATCCCTTCAAGTTGTCTTTGTGAGAGAAGATTTTTCTTTCTCCCTCGATAATGATGGATAGTTTTGCAGGGTAAATCAGCCTGGGCTGACATTTTTGCTCATTCAATACTTGAAGTATGTCTCTCCAAGCTCTTCTTGCTTTTACTGTTTCGACTGAGAAGTCATTTGTTATTTTAATAGGTTTACCTTTAAAAGTGACTTGTTTTTTCTCCCTTGAAGCTCTCAGCACCAGTTCTTTATCTTGAATGTGGAGTGTTTTAACTATTATTTGCCGTGGCGTGCTTCTGTTTTGGTCATATCTGTTTGGGGTGCGAATGCCTCTTGTATATGGATGGGCCTCTCTTTTTTTAGATGAGGAAAGTTTTCCTTGATGATCGTTTGAAAAATTTCCTCAGGGGTGGTATTTTGAGATTCTTGCTCCGGTATTCCATGAATACGCATGTTAGGCTTCTTCAGGGTGTCCCATATCTCTTGGATATTTCTCTCAAGTATCTTTTTGGCTTTAACAACCTCTTCCATTGAGCTGGTTAGTACTCCCACTTTATCTTCAAGGTCTGAAATTCTGTTTTCTGCTTCCTTAGTTCTGTTGATAGACTCTCTGTGGAGTTCTGGGTTGAAGATAACTTGTCTTGTAGCTCAGTTTTAAACTCTGCTTGAGTCTGTTTTAACTGCTCTATGCCAGTTTTTGTTTCTTGCACTGTTTTTCTCAACTCCTCCAAATGTCTGTTGTGTTCCTCTTCAAAGCAATAGATTCGATTATGTAATTGTTCCCGGATTTCCTCTTTCATAGTATTGAACATGGTAATGATCATATTTTGAAAGTTGTTATCCTGGGTCAGGCTTTCTTGGCCTTTTTCCATGGGTTTGTTCTGGTTGGAGTCTAACATTATGGGATTAATTTCTTCAGTGGGAAATTTGTTTACTTGAGTGTTGCTTCTCATGGATTTGCACTTTGACTTTGGCATTGTCGTTTTAACTCTTAAGATCTTTCAATTTTACTAAACTGAATTATTTGGCCTAGGGTTCTGGGGATGGGCGCGGGCGGGGCTTACCTATGGTTGCGGATGAGGCCCGGCTGGACAGCTCGCTTGTCCCGGCAGGCGGAGTGGAGTGGGGAAGGGATGATGGGGGTGTTGATGTGGAGCTATTTAACCCGAGGGGAGCTGGGGCGGGGCCGGGCGCAGTGGGAGGTCCTCCTCGTCCCTAGGTCCTGCGTGAGGCTCTGGCTGGATGGCGGGAGTCGGAGCTGGGTCCCTTGGGCTGACCTGGGGTTCTGGTGGGCGGGCGCAGGCGCCTACCTAGGTCGCGGGTCAGGCCCGGCTGTACCGCGCGCGTGTCCAGACTGGCGGAGCGGGGTGGAGAAAGGCTTTTTTTCTTTCTTTTGAATATAATAATATATGATATCTAAATAGAGTAATGTTAAGGTAATTATAATGAATAACATAACTATTGCAGGTAACATTTCTACAGAGTAGACTATAACAGTGTGCTATAATCTGGAGAAGTTAGTAATTAATAATGTTGAAAACAAAGCAATAGCAATAGTACTTTCAAATATTCATATTCCAAACTTACATATAAATTAAAATTATATGAAATTTCTTATATGTACCTAAGCTGTTAGAGTGCTTGCCTAAAATACATAAATCTTTGTGTTCAATTCCCAGCACCACATAAAACTGTCTGTGATGGCACACCTTTGTAATCCCAGAATTTCAGACTAATTGTCATCAGGTACTTACTTAGTAAGTTGAAGCCTAGCCTGGGTTACTTGAGACTCACAAGTAAATTTTTTTAAAAAAAGAAGAAAATTTCGTAAATTGACACTTATCTACTACATTTCTTAATTATTCCCAGCAAATTCCCGTGATTGCTATAACAGCAAGGCTACTGACAGACTACTCAAACCACTGTGAACATCTCTAGTGAGTGTAAGAGGATGTAACAGCAACTGGTGTGCTGAGAACACCAGAGCACGGCAGAGCAAAGTGATGCTCTCTCACCCTGCAAGTTCTCACCAGACATCTCCTCCCCTTACAGTTGCCCTGTCATCTTAGGGTTTGTACAACTCCAAAATCATCAAGAATAAAAGAAGCTTCCCCCTCATTCCTGTTGCTATTTTCCTTATTTCCAAATCCCATATATGGGGTTGATCTCTCTTGTTGGCGAAATTTACCTGCCTGAACTCTAGAGCAATTTGAAAAATGAGTATCTGGTATGTTCTGCATCTAAAAGAGGTGATAGGGGCTGGAGAGGTGGCTCAGGGTTTAAGCCTCTGCCTTGCAGGCAGAAGGTCCTGAGTTCGGATCCTAGACCCCACATATAGACGCCAGGTGGAAGCCGGGGCGGCCTGCGTTTCTGGTCCTGGTAAGGCGGAGCGTGTGCATCCCAGGGCAGAGTAAACAAGGAGGAGGTGGAGGCGGTCCATGGTGGTTCCTGAATTTGCCCATGGTTCTACACACACACACACACACACACACACACACACACACACACACACACATGCACTCACACACATGCGCATACACACAATTGAATAAATAATAAAAAAAATTTAAAAAAGAGGTGATAAACTCAGACACTTAGCAGTACTCTAGAAACAACTGGATAATAGGAGGACTTCAATAGCGTCATGGTTTGAAGAGTGATTCCTCCACCCACAGGAACATGTGTTTGAATATTATTTTGGAAAATTCATGGCACCTTTGAGAGATATAGCCTTCCTGGAGGAAGACAGTCACAGTGGGTAGGCCTTGAGGTTGATTAGCCCCACTCTACTTCTCGGTGAGGTCTGCTCTTGTGGATGGCAGTTTTTGCATTCTCTTGGATGTAGATGGTTTAGACTGCTTCCAGCTTTTCCAGCTGGACTCTGTCTCTCTTCTAGAACCATAAACTCAGTGAATCTTCCTTTCCCCCTTTAAGTTGCTTGCATGAATGCTGTCTCACAGAAACAGAGAAGAGTAACCACTACCAATAATAACAGCTCAAATAAAATTGTCATATTAATAACTTGCTTTAAATATTCTATTTATTACAGAGAGCAAGGACACACATTATTGAGTGAGGCACAGTATACATGTAGAGGGCAGATAATGGATTCTCTACATCTACCATATAATCTCTGGCAACTGAATTCATCACTCCATGTTTGCTCATAAGCACCTTTAATAACAGAGTCATATCTCCGGTTCCTTAACTCCTTCTTTACACTTAAAACAATACAGAGTATTCACTGCAGTGTAATTTATACTCCCTTTAATTTGTGTTTATTCATTATTTTTAAATTATTCATATTTATGAGTAAAGTATATGCAAGTATATGATTAAAAAATACTCAAGTTAGAAAGTTCAGTACTTCCATCTGCTTTAAACTATTTTTTATGATATGGGGAGGTCAAATGCAGGGCCCACCTATGCTAGACAAGTACTGTAAAACTCAGTCTGATTACCAGATACCTCCATTTTTTAAAACATGGATCATTTTTATTCATTGGAAAAATTTAAAGTCCTATGACTGATTGTATGATAACTTGGCTAATATTGGAATAATATACAAGTAGTATGACTGAAAATTTCCCAGAAAATATTTTAATTAATCTTTCATTAATCTCAGAATGATATTATTGAGCGAAATGAAGCACATTTTTATTGTCACATTTACATATAGTATAGGCAACATTGATCTTCGGTGACAGTCATTTTCATTTTAAATCTTTATATATGTTTATATACTCAAAGATCTCAATTTCCTCTCAAAGACCACCATGTCACTGAAAAAATGAATTGTTTACTCTGAATAGTAGACAGGGATACATTCATTTATTCTAGTTGGTCAAGTCTTAAGGTTATTTTATCCTTACGATATTTTCAAAGCACTTACTTAGGGTTATCTTTACAAAGATGATTTCCAAAGGTGCTTCTGAATTTAAACTGTGAATTCTTGTCTTACACCTCTCAGTCTCTCAAGTTACAGACATGATGCTAGAAATACCATCAAGACTATCTTAAATGTTTAACACTTCAAGGAAAAGAGTTAATATAAAATATTGGTAAGGCCTGCTTATCAGATAATAAGGAAAAGAAAGTGGAAATTGCTAGGGACTAATGAGCATAATGCTGTGGGTCATACTTTAAAATGGCTTTTATTTCTTAACAGCTTAATATTTTCCTTAAATATATACTTCTTCTGGCTGATTGTATCCATAGGTATATATATAATTTTCATGATAAATAAAGGATAAAAACAGTTAGGCAAGGCAACAGTGAGAAAAAGAATCAATATCACAATCAAAGAACTGTACCTTTTACTTCTTTATTTCTCAAAGCCTTCAAAATTGTATTAGTTAATAGAAATTAAACTTTTTTGATGATTTGAATATTTTCAATCTCCAAACAGTACATCTGGATTTCTCAGAGGAAAAAAACCCACAAAAACAAAATATTTGTGTTTCCATCAGTTACTTTTTCTTGTTCTGCAGCTCCTATATTGCTATAAGATAAACATTTTATGCTTTGAAGCAATACACTCTTTCAAACAGATGGACAAGTGTCCCTTTGTTACCACAACAGGAAATACAGTTATGTCCACAGAACCCACAGAGGAGAAAACAATGCAAAAGAGCTTCATAATTCTGAGCAGGATCACAGAACCATTAATTAAGGAAGAGGAAACAGGCATTATGTGCAGGCCAAACACAGATTTCTTGATCGGGTTCGAATGTGATAGTGTTAAGAAGTGTCCAGGGATCTGGATTTCATTGTTTCTTGGGTTGAGGGAGTACATGGCTGAAGAGAAAACAGAAATCAGTAACTGCGTAGTTAATGCTCAGCAGATGTGGAGGTCACCCAGTAGTTTCCCTGATATTCCAGAGAACTGAGGAGAGAATTCAAAACAAGTATAGCTCAAAAATGCCCAGGCTGAATCCAAACAGCAGCATTTGGAGACTTCACATTTAAATGAGTCATTAGCAAAATGAAAATCATTAAGCAAAGTATTTCTAACTGAAAGCATTTGCCATTTTTGTTGATTTATTTAATTCAATGCTTTTTACTTTTGTTCATTACACTGTGTGAGTTTAGGTTTCAATGATTCTTGTTACCTATATATCCATGCTGCTGCCACAGCTAGGACTGTCTCTTTACTTTGTTTTATTCTATACTGATGTGGCTAACATTATTGCTAAACAAAAATACTCAATTTTATTTCTCTTGTTTCTCAAAATCTTCAGCATTTTAAAGTTTAGTATTTGTGATATGCCAAACTATTATCCTAGAATATAAATACTTCTTTATATGTAAGGAAATACACATGAAGAACTGTAAAAAGGACATGCAAACTGCATACATACAAAGAATATAATAAAATCATCAGCAGACTATAATGGTCCACATGAAGACATTGTTACCCACATGGTTTGTGTGTGATTTATTACCCACAGAATTGTGTGTTTACAACTTTAGCTGTTGTTAATCTTCTGGAAGATCATGGCCCTTTAAGAAGTTGAAGCCTTCACAACAAACAAGAGAAAATTCATTAACTCCTGGAAACTTAACAATATGATGCTGAATGAGAACTGGATTCAGGAAGAAATTAAAAAGGAAATTCAAGATTTCCTGAAAGTGAACGATAACGAAAATACAATTTACCAAAATCTCTGGGACACAATGTAAGCTGTACTAAGAGGTAAATTCATAGCTCTTAATGCCTACATCAAAAAAATGGAAACATCAGAAATAAATAACTTAACGATGCAGCTTAAGGCTTTAGAGAAACTTGAGCAATCTAATCCCAAAAGTACTAGAAGAGAGGAGATTAGCAAAATGAGGGGAGAAATATCTGAAATCGAGACCAAGAAAACGATAGAAAAAAATCAACCAGTCAAAAAGCTGGTTCTTTGAAAAAATCAATAAGATAGATACACCCCTAGCTAAATTAACCAAAAGCAGGAGAGAGAAAACCCAAATTAACAAAATTAGAAATGAAAATGGAGTAATCACTACTGATACCCAAGAAATCCAGAGAATTATAACATCGTATTTCAAAAACTTATACTCAGTGAAGTTTGACAACACAAAAGAGATGGATGAATTTCTAAGTAAACACATCTTACATAAATTGGATCAGGAAGTTGTGAATTACTTAAATGGCCCTATAACATATAAGGAAATTGAAGAAGTAATCTCGAATCTTCCCACCAAAAAATGTCCTGGACCAGATGGATTCAGCACAGAATTCTACCAGACATTTAAGGGGCAATAATACCAATACTCCTTAAACTGTTCCATCAAATAGCAAAGGAAGGAACACTACCAAATTCCTTCTATGAAACTAATATCGTCTTAATCCCAAAACCTAATAAAGATTCACTTAAAAAAGAAAACTATAGGCCGATCTCTCTGATGAACACAGACGCAAAGATTCTCAACAAAGTCTTAGCAAATCGGATTCAAAAACATATCAAAAAGATCATTCACAGGGACCAAGTAGGCTTCATCCCCGGCACACAAGGTTGTTTCAACATACGCAAATCAATAAATGTAATTCATCATATAAATCAGTCCAATGTCCAAGACCACATGATACTCTCGATAGACGCAGAAAAAGCCTTTGACAAGATCCAACAGCCTTTTATGATCAAAACGCTAGAGACAGTAGGAATGGAAGGAACCTTTATCAATATGATAAAAGCTGTATACAACAAGCCCACAGCAAGGATTATGCTCAATGGGGAACAATTGGAAGCATTTCCACTTTGATCAGGAACTAGACAAGGCTGTCCACTCTCACCACTTCTATTCAATATTGTACTTGAAGTCTTAGCTGAAGCCATAAGACAAGAAAGGGACATAAGAGGGATTCAAATCAGCAAGGAAGAAGTCAAGCTATCCCTATTTGCAGATGACATGATCTTATACCTGAGTGATCCCAAAAACTCCACCAGGAAGCTCCTGGAACTAATTGAGAAGTTCAGCAGGGTGGCAGGATACAAAATAAATGTGCAAAAATCAGAGGCCTTCCTATATCCCCAGAATGAAAGAAGTGAAAAAGCCTTGAGAGAAACAATCCCATTTACTATACCCCCTAAAAAAATGAAATACCTTGGTATAAACCTAACCAAGGAGGGAAAAGACCTTTACAATGAAAACTTTAAAACCCTAAAGAAAGAAATAGCAGAAGACATCAGAAGGTGGAAAGACCTCCCTTGTTCCTGGATTAGCAGAATCAAAATCGTAAAAATGACCATCTTACCAAAGGCAATATACAGATTCAATGCTATACCAATTAAAATCCTAAAGCAATTCTTTAAAGAAGTGGACCAATTAATCTCAAAATTCATATGGAGGCACAAAAGACCCAGGATAGCAAAGACAATCCTGAGTAACAAAAACATTGCTGGAGGTATTACCATACCGAACCTTAGTCTATACTACAAATCCATAGTTATAAAAACTGCCTGGTACTGGCTCCAAAATAGACACACAGATCAATGGATAAGGGTTGAGGACCCAGATATAAGCCCACAAAAATACAGCCATTGGATCTTCGACAAAGGGGACCAAAGAATTCATTGGAAAAAGAATAGCATCTTCAACAAATGGTGCTAGCAAAACTGGATCTCCACATGCAGAAGATTAAAGCTGGACCCATACTTGTCACCATGTACAAGACTTAATTCCAAATGGATCAAGGACCTTAATATCAGGCCAGAGACTCCCTTGAGCTGATTAGGTAGGCCAACATTTCCTAAACAGACATCCAATGGCACAGTCACTGCTACCAACTCTCAACAGTTGGGATCTTGTGAAATGAAAGAGCTTCTGTTCAGATAAAGAGATTGTCACACGAGCTCAAAGGCAACCCACAGAATGGGAGAAAATCTTCACTAACCACATATCTGATAGAGCTCTACTGTCCAGAGTGCACAAAGAACTTAGAAAATTAAACACCAAGGAAACCAATGGCCCAATTAAAAAATGGGCCTTGGAACTTAAAAGAAATTTTACCACAGATGAAATTAAAATGTCTAACAAATATCTTAAAAAATGCTCCACTTCTTTAGCCATCAGGGAAATGCAAATCAAAACTTCCCTGAGATATCATCTCACCCCGGTCAGGATGGCAAAAATCCACAATACAAACAACAACAAGTGCTGGAGAGGATGTGGAGAGAGGGGAACTCTCGGACATTGCTGGTGGGAATGCAGGCTCATACAGCCATTCTGGCGAGCTGTCTGGAGATTCTTAAAGAAATTAAAGATTGAAATGCCATATGACCCTGCTATTCCACTTTTGGGAATAACCCCCCATGCAGCAGAGGTTCGCCTCGATAGCACAAGCACGACCATGTTCATAGCAGTACTGTTTACAATAGCAAAGTCATGGAATCAACCCAAATGTCCAACAGTTGACGAGTGGATAAGGAAAATGGGGTACATCTATACAGTGGAGTACTACTCAGCCATCAAAAATGATGAATTACTGGAATTTGCCGGGAAATGGATGTCATTAGAAACAATTATATTAAGTGAAATATCCAATCCCAGAAAGTTAAGCGCCGTATGTACTCCCTAATAGGTGGCTCCTAGTACCAAACTCACCCAGCCCATCTTGAGACACTCAAGGGTAAACCTATGTAATACAGTAATTGCAAGGATTGTGAACAGGAGGGATGGGGTTGGAGGGCCACACCAGACACAAGGAGAGAGGGGACCATGTTACAGCAGAGAAAATCGACCTCCAAGGAATGCAAGTAAGTAATGTGACACCTGGTTAAGTTCACAGACTTTCGTTCCTGATCATGTACAACTGAGGGGGTATGATCTCACCAGAAGGGGAGGGCATATAGTCTGGCAGATGAAAAGAGATCATTTTGCAAATGGGTGACTAATCCCTCCCTCACCGAGGTTCCCTGCTTTTATTACATCTACCCTTGAATGTGCTATTATAACAAGACTCCAGTTTAACAGCTTTTTGTCTCTGAACAGGGGGTGACATACAGTGCCCATCAGAATGGAGTGAAGGGCATTGCAGGAGCAGCAAAACTGCAAAAGAAAATCAACAAACCATAACTCCAGAACTTCAGAGACTCTATATCATCCACATAGAACTAAGCCAGCCTAATCTCCCCCCATCCTGAAGCTCAGGGACATCTGTGGAAGAGGGGGCGGTAAGGTTGTAAGAGTAAAAGAACGGGGGGAGCAATGATTTGAAGAGTCTCCACACTAGATAGGGCTGAAGCAATCATAATGGGACTTTGCATGCCCTGCGCCATGTCCATCACACTATTGACCTCACAAAGTCTAGCATCGGCTAAAGGCACCAAGATCCTTGGAGGAAAGGGATTGATGGCCACAGTAGTGTTCCTATGCTTAAGGGGAACACGAGAAAGGGTTCAGGGAAATGCCACTGGGTCCTTTTACGTCATCGGAAAGTAGGACCAAGAGGAGAGTTAGGCATACACAATAAAGGACTCTCTGGGAATTGGGGGGGAGGCACTGGGAGATGGGGAGGGAGGGAGGGGCAGCAGGGGGTTCGGGAGGAGGAGGAGGGGGGAGGGAACTGGTCTACCTATTAAGTTTGTATGAGCGGAAATAATAATAAAAATGTTAAAAAAAAACAAAAAAAGAAGTTGAAGCCTTGCTAGAGGAAGGAATGTCACAGGGGATGAGTCACAAACAAATTGCTACTTGTTCTCTCTCTGCCTCCATAATGACAAACATGATCTAAGCCTTTTCCAGCTTCTGATACATGCTTTTTCTGCCATAATATACTTTATGTCCCCTCTAGAACCATAAGCCAAATAAATCTCCCTTTCTCTCCTTAGGCTGATTGTTTGAGTATCTCACAACAAACAGAGTAACTGGGATAGCCTTGACATCTGATTTCAAATGATTTTGTTAAATTGCTACATTCTTTTTCAAACAACCACATATCTTTAAATATATTGTATGTAATAATAAGAAGGTACAAAAGGCTAAATATAAAAAGAGAAAATGAAAGTTCATAAATTCCTTGAATGAAAAAAAAAACAGTGAAGATGGACAAAATTAACACCACTCGCTGCATATGGTCTTCAGGACACTGTCATACTTCTAAATCACTTAATTTTTCAGCAATGTGCACATCTATTTCTACTTAGGTCTGATCTCTACAAGCATAGGTAGTTTGCAGAATGGTGTGACATACATTGATTTTCCTTAAGGAGTTCTAGTTACTGAGTTTTTCTCAGGTCACATTATACTTGTTCATCTTCAACAATCATTGGGAAAAACATGAGAAAATGCACAGTTATGTGAGCCAAAAGAATTCTTCCTGTCTCTCCAATGTAGCAGTACTCCTAGTTCTTCCAGATGAATAAGATAAATTAAACCAGGTAGGATATCTCCATTCTACTTATCAATTGCATCTTTAAGAGTGTTTTGTGACTATGAGGCTGAAGATTTCTGTGGTATGCAGTACTGCATAAAAACAATGAATTTATGTTAATTATTGCATCTCTTTTGTGTAATGGTGGCTCTTTAGATGGTATGAAATAAAGTGCACAAGAACAACAGATAACAAAAATATGTGGAAAATACTGTTGAATAAATGAATGCTTTCATTCAAATATCCCTGTCTTAGTTTCATAACTTCATTGCTGTAAAAAAATGCCTGACATAGAAAGTTTAGGGCAACAAAGAACTTTAATGGCTTAAGATTCTGTCTTTCAATTCTATTATAGCAGTAAATTCTATTATAAGCAGGAGCCAAGAGAAGTGTCCACATTATATCCACAGCAGGAACACAGAACAAGGACCAATACATATCAGCTCGCTGCAAGTTTGTCAAATGTCAGCTACCTCCTTCGCTATGTCTGTCCATTTGCCTATTGAATGTTGCTCCCCCAAATGGGCAGCTCTACTGATGTCAACTGAAGCAATTTATTCTGTCTCCTACAGGCTTGTCAAGAGACCTGTCTTAACCAAATAACATCTCAGAGGCCACCCTATAAGTCCCAAGTTGACAGCTAAAACTGTCACATTCCTTTCTACTTGGTATCATGCATTGAATGTGATGTTTCACCTCCTCTTAAAAAAATGGCTTGAACCTTTGAATTGGGGAGATAACTCAGTGGTTAGAGTTCTTATCATCCAAGCAAAAGGACCAAACAGGATCCTCATCTCTTATATAATTTCCAGAGGGTGTGAAGGCTTGCCAATAATTTTATCCCCTGAAGGTGAAGTCTGCAAATTTGCAGGGAAAGATGGTTAGTCAGAATAGCCACCATGATGACTTCTGCAATTAAATGTTGCCCAACCTCAAAAAAGTAAGTTGGAAGAATGATAAATGATGATTTGCAATATCACCTTCTGACCAAAACAACCTGGTACACTCATATGCACATGTAGCAACCCATGTATGTGTCCACAAATATGAACACGCATGAAAATAGCCACAAATTTTAATTAATTGTCAGAATTTCCTACTCAGAGTCCACATAAAGGGGATGGTAGAACTGTTGTCTGCTGGAGTCTTGCTTCCCTATTTCAGAAACCCATCTTCTTGCATTTTCATGATGGAAAGCAAAGAAGTAAAATAGCTCTTGATATAAGCTTACCAATTTTATCAGGAAAGCATAGTTTCTCGAGAAAATTATTTCCCAAGTCCATTACTACCAAATAATAGCTCAATGGGGTTCTGATTTTCAACACAAATTCTTTTGAGAAGTAGGCAATGTAAAATCAGATAGAAGGGTGGGCTCATTCTCATTCATAGTTTATATTCATTGAAATATTTTCAACAATTTAGATAAATATGTGCCCAACACACTGAATTACAAATAGCATGCTTTGAAAAAGGGAAGTGTTTGTCTTTATATTCTGAAATGATATATTATTTCTGAAGTTGCTGAAATGTTGAGATATAGGTATATTCAGTTTGAATAGTTGATAATACAATGCTACTTAATTTTGTGCTGTTGGCATGTGTAATGATTGGCACTATGAAATTTTTTTCAACCTTCACTATATACCAAGGCATACTAAAATATCGATAACCTACTCTCTAAGCAAATCCAACTATTGCCTGATTTGAGTGATTTACTCCTAGTTGCAACTCTAGTGACCAGTAGAATTAAGAAAAAGGTGTTGCAAATGGAAAAGTGTTCCATTTTGCAAGGTATGGATATCTATGTCATTAATCAGCAAAGAAACTCTCAGTGGACTTCAAAAGAGAGGGTATAACTTGTTTCTGCATAGGTGTCAAGACCAC
Source organism: Typhlomys cinereus (assembly GCA_023101885.1). Lineage (NCBI taxonomy): Eukaryota > Metazoa > Chordata > Mammalia > Rodentia > Platacanthomyidae > Typhlomys > Typhlomys cinereus. The sequence goes on from JALPQD010000226.1 coordinate 2,072,780, forward strand.
ACCTATTCTTAATTAAGGTCTTGAACTTGTATTAAGCTCTTTTTGAACTTGACAAATTTAAAGTTCTTTTTTATAGAAATAGTTACTAAGTTTGATACCCCACAATTTTGGACTTTTCATTAGAAATTAAAAACTTTATGGGTTCAAAGTTGAACGATAGTCTTAAAACTGAAGCAATGACTCCACTCTTTATCCCCACCATAACACTATTCATATGGCTAAGAGCCTTCAAATACAGAAATGTCTTCTTTTCAAAACCAAAGAAAGCACAAGTAATCTCACCTATGCAATCCCCGAAATTTTAATGTCTTCGTTCTTTTTCTATAATATACCTAATTTCATATACAAAAATCAAATGATCTTGTATGAATTATGATCTGATATTTAGTTCAAGAGGCCAAAATAAAAAAAACAAAAAGTATCTGATTCTCTGTTTCTAGTAATATAATAAGCAGCTCCTATTTTCTGATCATGAGATACATGATTTCTGTCTGATACAATGAAAATGTGGAAAGGCAATTTATTATCTTCCAAAAAACTAAAAGTTCAGAATTCTCACAGTTGTTCTAGTAGAGATTTGCTTTAGATTTCCAGCAGTCTTCAATTATTTGGTAGTAAGTTTCCCAATTACCTTTCTTAAATGACCATAGTGTTTCCAAAAATAGACATGTGTGAATTTTACGCTTTCATTTATTTTTATTTACTCCTTCTTTTCTATTTCTGTATGTTGAAAATATAGAAGCAGACATGGGACATAGACATTGTGTAAATAATGAATAAATGAAAAATGATTAACTCTAGCCATCCTAGAGTTAATGCACATGAATAATAATGAGAGTAATTAAGTTAGAGACTTTGGGGACAGAGTGGTTTAGTTCAGGTTGAATCTGAACTATTGCAGTTCTCCTGAATGGTTGCTGATAAATGACCATCAAATGGCTTAAGGGAAAAAGGGGTTTACTGTCTCTTATGATTATCTGGTTACAGATCTGAATCCAGCTTGACTCATGCCAATACCAAGGCTGAGGGAACTGGCCACACCATCTCTACATAATGGATGAAAGAGGGATGATCCTTACTTGCCAGACCAGCATGTCTGACAAAGTGTACAGAAGGATGCCAACTCTTTCAACTACCCATCTGTATTTTATTCCAGGGCCTAGTCCTGGGCTAGACCTTCCCCATCAGCTAGACAATCTCCTGCAGGTCTGCTCTGGGTCTAACTGAATCACTAATTCTCTACAAATGTGCCCAGAGCTCAAATTCTCAACAGTCAAGTGCCCAACTATGACACCGACTGCAAGAGAATCAGAACTGATGGAGTATCTCCAGTACAAAGAAGACCTGATGTTTCAAAGCACATCCAGGTTAATCAGTAAGCTAAACTATAGAATAATAATGAACAGGATGGGGCTGGAGAAGTGGCTCAGGGGTTCAGCCTCTGCCTTATAGGCAGAAGGTCCTGAGGTCAGATCCTAGACCCCACGTATAGATGCCGGGTGGAAGCAGGGGCGGCCTGCGTTTCTGGTCTTGGTAGGGCGGAGCCTATGAATCCCCGGGCAGAGTAAACAAGAAAGAGATGGAGGCATCTGTGGTGGTTCCTGAATTCGCTCCTGGTTCTGCACACACATGCACACACACACATACACGAACAATTGAATAAATAATAAATTAAAAAAAAAAGAATAATATTGAACAGGATGAAATTTTATTTTACTCATAAATAAGGACAAGGAGACAAGATCTTTATTTTTGCTTTTTAGCAGTCTGCTAACTGAGTGGATAAAGTCTTCCCATATTAGGAAGAGTGATTTTATTTTCCTGTTTAATTCATTGAACTAAGTATCAATATAATCTAATAAGTTGAGTTGTCACTCCTCTCCAGTAACCTGGCAATGGCAGCTCATCTTTAGTCCAAAAGTTTAAGGTGCTTGTTATGTTCTCTACTCCCAAACCTGGTGCAGAATATTAACAAGATCAACAACTGCTGAAGAGAACTACTACCAAAATATAGAGGCTGTTTAAAAGGATAATGACTTTAAATGCAATTATTATGCAGTAAAGGAACAAGGATAATATTTTGTATCCTAATATATTTGTTACTAGGAAGAAGAAAAGGGGAAACACTAAATAGTGGGAATTAGTATTAGATCAATTGAGAGAAAAGTAGAAGAGAAAAAAGTCTGAGTACTTGTTTCCTTGTTTTTTTTTTTTTCTTTTACTTCTTATTTCTAGATGTCTGTCTATATTAGAGGGCTGTGGAGGTCCAAGGTGACCTCAGGAATCATCCTGGATGGATTCTACCTCCTTTTTCCTTAGCTCTGAAATTTCCCAGATTTCACATCTTCAAGATCCAGAATTGCAGCATGTTGACTTTTCTGCTTGCTGTTTTCATATGATCCGGCGTCCGAATTTCAGACCTTCTGCTGTGAGACACAGACTTAACCCCTGAGGAATATCTTCAGCTCAGAAGATTACATACTTGTTACCAGGCCTTGAAAAGAGGTGATGGATGAATGTTTAATTGATATAACAGGCAGCTGACATTAAAACAGAAAAAGAAATGACAACAAATTTGGGGAGGATGTAGGGGAAAAGAACCTTAATTGACTGGGGATTGGAATATAAAATAGCACACACACTATGAAAATCAGTGTTTTCTCCAAAAATTAAGAGGTGATCTAAATATTGTTCAGATATGCTTCTCCTAGATGTATACCCAACAAACTCTTTACCTTGCAGCAGAAATACCTGTAGATCCATGTTCATTACTGACTTACTCACAACAGCAAAAGAATAGAGTCTGCCTAGATGTCCATCAAGAGATGAATGGATGTGTGGATTTGAAAATGTAATACGAACTCTTACAAAAATTATTAATTTGGTTAGAAAACTGAAATTATGAATTTTTTAGGAAAAATGATTGGAATTGGAAAATACGAGATTAATGCACATAATATAGGCAGAGGCCTGAAGTTCAGAAGGGAAGAACTTATTTTCTAAGAAGATATTTCAATGCAGTTCTAACAACCTATCACACATTTGAGAGATATACACATCTTTTCTGACCTTGCTTTGTTATCTCTTTCTCTCTCTCATGCTCTCTCTCTCTCTCTTTCTCTCTCTCTATATATATATATAAAAACACATATATTTATATGTCTTTGTCTATGTAGATAGACATAATTAGAGAGAAAGTAAAAACTTCATTTGTTCCTAAGTTCTGGCCACAAACCATGAATAAACCTGTTATCTGTCACCAAAAAAAATTCATATTCCATTTTATGAAACAAAACAAAGTAGAAAGCTGGCTAGCAATTATCATTACTCCAAAATATAGAAATGCTTAATAGTATTGCTTGTATACATGAATTAGTCTACTACTTGCTTTAATATGTGTATTTTATCACAGTAGAACTTTCAAAGAGGCAGAGATGTTATTTACAAGTGATAAAAAGGAAAAAAAACATGTAATTTAAGTACAATTAAAAGTTTTACCCATGAAACTATGATAAACTATGGATATCATTTGCTGTGTCTAGAAGATAGGTTCCAGGATTTCTATCGATATGAAATCTATTTATGTTCCAGTCCCTTATATAAAAGAACAATGTTTTCTTGCAACTAACATTCATACTCTAGATTACATACAATAAACCCTAAAGAAAGAAATGGCAGAAGACACCAGAAGGTGGAAAGACCTCCCATGTTCCTGGATTGGCAGAATCAACATTGCAAAAATGACCATCCTACCAAAGGCAATATACAAATTCAATGCTATACCATTAAAATCCCAAAGCAATTCCTTAAAGAAATTGACCAAATAATCTCAAAATTCATATGGAGGCACAAAAGACCCAGGATAGCAAAGACAATCCTGAGTAACAAAAACATTGCTGGAGGTATTACCATACCAAACCTAAGTCTATATTACAAATCCATAGTTATAAAGATAGCCTGGTACTGGCTTCAAAATAGACACACAGATCAATGGATAAGGGTTGAAGACCCAGATATAGGCCCACAAAATTACACCCATTTGATCTTTGACAAAAGGGGCCAAAGAATCCAATGGCAAAAGAACAGCATCTTCAACAAATGGTGCTGGCAAAACTGGATCTCCACATGCAGAAGATTAAAGCTGGACCCATACTTGTCACCATGTACAAGACTTAATTACAAATGGATCAAGGACCTTGATATCAGGCCAGAGACTATAAAAACCATAGTTGAAAGGATAGGGAACTCCCTCGAGCTGATTGGGCTAGGCCAACATTTCCTAAACAGACATCCAATGGTACAGTCACTGCTACCAACTCTCAACAGTTGGGACCATGTGAAATTAAAGAGCTTCTGTTTAGATAAAGAGATTGTAACGTGAGCTCAAAGGCAACCGACAGAATGGGAGAAAATCTTCACTAACCACATATCTGATAGAGCTCTACTGTCCAGAGTGCACAAAGAACTTAGAAAACTAAACTCCAACGAAAACAATGGCCCAATTAAAAAATGGGCCTTGGAACTTAAAAGAAATTTTACCAGGGATGACATTAAAATGTCTAACAAATATCTTAAAAGGTGCTCCATTTCCTTAGCCATCAGGGAAATGCAAATCAAAACTTCCCTGAGATATCATCTCACGCCAGTCAGGATGGCAAAAATCCACAATACAAACAACAACAAATGCTGGAGAGGATGTGGAGAGAGGGGAACTCTCGGACATTGCTGGTGGGAATGCAGGCTCATACAGCCACTCTGGCGAGCTGTCTGGAGATTCATAAAGAAATTAAAGATTGAAATGCCATATGACCCTGCTATTCCACTTTTGGGAATAACCCCCCATGCAGCAGAGGTTCGCCTCGATAGCACAAGCACGACCATGTTCATAGCAGTACTGTTTACAATAGCAAAGTCATGGAATCAACCCAAATGTCCAACAGTTGACGAGTGGATAAGGAAAATGGGGTACATCTATACAGTGGAGTACTACTCAGCCATCAAAAATGATGAATTACTGGAATTTGCTGGGAAATGGATGTCATTAGAAACAATTATATTAAGTGAAGTATCCCAAACCCAGATAATTAAGCACTGTATGTACTCCCTAATAGGTGGCTCCTAGTACCAAACTCACCCAGCCCACATTGAGACACTCAAAGATAAACCTATGTAATACAGTAATTGCAAGGATTATGAACAGGAGGGATCGGGTTGGAGGACCACACCAGACACAAGGAGAGAGGGGACCATGTTACAGCAGAGAAAATAGGCCTCCATCAAGGAATGCAAGTAAGTAATGTGACACCTGGTTAAGTGCACAGACATTTGTTCCTTATGATGTACAACTGAGGGGGTATGATCTCACCAGAAGGGTAAGGCATATAGTTTGGCAGATAAAAAGTAATCATTCTGCAAATGGGCGATTGACCCCTCCCTCGCTGAGGTTTCCTACTTTTATTACATCTACCCTTGAATGTGCTATTATAACAAGACTCCAGTTTAACAGCTTTTTGTCTCTGACCAGGGGGTGACATACAATGCCCATCAGGATGGAGTGAAGGGCATTGCAGGAGCAGCAAAACTGCAAAAGAAAATCAACAAACCACAATCCAGAACTTCCGAGACTCTATATCAACCACATAGAACTAGGCCAGACTAATCTCTCCCCATCCTGAAGCTCAGGGACATTTGCGGAAGAGGGGGCGGTAAGAGTGTAAGAGCAAAAGATGGAAGGAGCAATGATTTGCAAGATTCTCCACACTAGTTAGGGCCGAAGCGATCATAATAGGACTTTGCATGTCCTGTGCAATGTCCAACACACTATTGACCTCACAAAGTCTAGCATCAGCTAAAGGCACCAAGGGAGGCAAGGGATTTACAGCCACAGTAGTGTTTCTATGCTTAAGGGGAACACGATAAAGGGTTCAGGGAAATGCCACTGGGTCCTTGTACATCATCGGAGAGGAGGACCCAGAGGAGAGTTAGGCATACACAATAAAGGACTCTCTGGGAATTGGGGGGGAGGCACTGGGGATTGGGGAGGAAGAGGAGGGGGAGCAGGGTGTTCGGGGGGAGGAGGAGGGAGGGAGGGAACTGGTCTACCTGTTAAGTTTGTATGAGCGGAAATAATAAAATATGTATTAACAAACAATATCCAACACAATGTGAATGACATGTAAATAGCTATACTATAATTGTTAAAAAATTATTAAAACATCCTCGTTCAAAATACTTGCAACTATTGAAGTACTGCTATCTTTAAAAAATAATGAAAAGGGAGAAGTATCTGTGCATACATGTTCAGTACAGATAAACCATCATAGTCTAATTGTATAGCCTGTGATCTGTTGAGTTAGAGAACATCAAACACATAGATACCACATCATCTGTGTATTCATGTTTTCCAGAAAATTTCTACTTAATTACAAGTATGGCAGATCATTAATTTGTCTGGGCAGACATGTGCATTTCCAGAAACATGTACATTTGTGATTCCAACATTTTAACATAAGCAAATGCATAATATGTATACTTCTCTTTTTGTTGCTGTTTATGGTAGTATATTTCCAATTACCTTCAAATTTGAATTTTGCATTGTCTGTGACATGTATTTTATACATCACTGATAATTTCACAATGAACATTCTTGAACTCACATTATTGTACTCATCTGCAAGTGAGTTTGTATTACTGGAAGCAGACATACTGGGTAATATGATGCTATACCTATTTCAGTTCTGGAAGATGCCATGAGTTGCCTTTTGGAAGGGCTGTAACAGTTAACTGTCCTTCCAATATATGACCATCTTCCTTAGCCACATCTTTGCTGATCATCACCAAACTGCATGCTATTTTAGCTCCAAATTCTTTATGGAAGTATTTTATTTCATTTGCCTTTAATCTAGTTGTGTGTCATTTTAATAAAGTATCTTTCATAACTGTAAATACATGTGTGTACACAAACATATCATATTAATTTTCAAAGCAAGAAAATAGGCTCTTTACCATATTTTCCATTGTTGTTCTAAAATAACAAGGAATTGAAAATCATTGATGCCTTTAACATACTTTCAGAGAGCTTATCTCATTTCTGTAGTAGGACCCTTATAAAAAAGTTCCTTTAATCACAACTTATTTTCTTTTGAGTTCTGGGTTTACTCAGCTTGGATTTCTTTCTGATATACAACCAATGTGTGTTTCTATGTAATGTAAGGTTAGAATGTGACAAGTGCCTGCATGCTTCTGTTGATACATACGGGAAAAATATAAATTGAGAAGAATCACTTTTAGCCTCCTTCAGTTTTTTCTCTAGACAATAGCAATATACATAGATTTCGGCTGGCAGTGATCCCACCAATTGCCAGGAATTTAAAAGTTATGTGAATGGTCTTTGTTACTGATTTCAGGATGTGTACTGATCAATATAATGGTTAGGCTTGCCCTGACTCCATTTTTCAACACTCATTTTCAGACCCCTTCTTGATTTTTTTCACGTGAACAGTTATACACAGTGCAACATTTAGTAAAACATTTTACTATTGTATTTGATTTAGTACCTAGTAGTGGAGCATTTACCTTGATTGTCAAGAGCCTTTTCCCCATACAATGAAAAAGGAAAGTTCATTATCCAGAGACTTACAGTGCTTTGCATTTGATATGGCATTTCTGTTCCATCCTCTGCATTTCTTTGATGTTGCTAGAAAAAAGGACTGTATATGAACAATGGAATATGCATTTAAATTTTATGATAATTATCTGGTAATATCTTCTGTGGCTCTTTTCAATCAATATTTCTTTCCAGCATGTGACTGTTGTAGAAGTTTGCCTATTAAAATTCAAATTAGGTAACAAGGTGTAAATTGCCTTCGTGAATGTTTTTCTTCCTCTTTTGCAAATTCCTCATGTTTATAGCTTTCTCAGTTGCTATGAGTTCCATGAGGTTTCATGCAGAATTACTGTGCAGACACAAGTATAGGGAGTTCTTAAATGAGATTGGTAACCCATTTTCCTCACATGGTCTTTGAAATGGAAAACCAACTGGTTTGCACGTTAACTAGAGTGTATAAGCTAATTAGAGTATCCTAACTCTAGAGGATGAGTGAAAGATACATAATTCAGTTTTCAAAGTTCTTCATATGACACAAGGAAAGTTTTTGATAGAAGCAATGTGGTAATCTTCCTCCTCAGGCTTGTAGATGTAGCCTGACTAAGTTGCTTATGAAAATGTGATTTCTCAGGGCTTTGGGCAAATTTGATTTAAGGGAGGAAGTCAAGGGATTTTTGATAGAGCACTGAAGTGACAGGTTAATATTATTGGGAAAAGAGAGAGGTAACGTTCGCTTTTTCCATTTTCAGCATTTCGATTTTGTCAATAGGATTGGCACTATAATTATCTCTGGATTAGTCATAGGCCTAGATCTTTGTTAAAAGTGAATATAATGCAAACTGCAACTTGACAGGAAATTTGTTTTAAAAGACATGACAAAGGAAGAGGGCAATGGGTTCAAACTGAGAAAAAAAAGTTAAGCATTTTAAAACTTAACTGTTGAAACAATATCATTTTTGAAAAGGTATTGTGAGAGAGACAGCTGTGGGGAGCATGCATATTGTCAGGACAGTGGTTAATACAAAGCCAGCAGCTTCTAACAGGGAAGATCTCACCAGTGTCAAGATATTAAGCCTCAGTCGTCCTAGGCTTCGTCCTCCCCAGGAAGTTCAATGCACCTTCCACTGTGCAGCTGAGTTTTAACTCCTCTGAAAACAGGCACTAAAGGTGAATAAGCTTGATGGGGGAGCAGGAGCTGAGTTCCTTCTACGTCATTGTCCCAGTCATCGATCTTTTCCTTACTTAGAACCATTTCATAACCATCAGTGAACACACCTGTTGAACTGTAGGCACATGAGAATTTTTTTTGAGCTGGGTTTTATTTTGCTTGGTGATTTTTCATTCGTTTATTTATTTACAAACAAACTAGGTTTTATGTTTTGCCCTTATCTCCCCATTCTCTTCCCTCTTCTCCTACTCTCCCAATCTACATGCCTGCCTCCCACCTCCCCCTCCCTTCCTCCATCTGCTCTGCCCCCCTCCCCTCCTGTGCCTCTACTTGTATGTATCACAGAACTCACTTTTGTGGTGCTTGAGTTTGTAAGGGAGTCATATTTCTTTTGCACGCTATGTGGCTCTTCAGTGGGTAAAGTCATATGTGAGGAGGTTTCTTTTCCCTTGCCCAGAACCTGTCCCAAAGATGCTATCTGAGTGCAGCTGTTTCTTTTAATATTTTAGAAAGTCCTTGGGGGAAATGTTGGTTAGTTGCCCATTGTGCTGATCTGGTGGTACAAGCTTTTATCGCAGTGACTTTCTTGGTACATCAGCTCTGTATTAACTGAAGTGTGTTGATCAGGAGTATTTCATCTCAACGTTAGGCTCTTAAAATCTTACTGTCCCTCTTTCTCAAGGTTCCCTGAGCCTTGAGAATGAAGTTTTGATTGTCTGATTAGAACTTAGTATTCCAGGTTCACTGATATTCTGTACTCCGATCCAAGTCTGTGGGGTTTTTATTTTAACTGAATTTGTGCTTTGCTACAAAAATATCCTATGTAAGATTTTGATAGATAAAATTAATGAAAAAAGACAACAATAAAAGATATATGACAAGAGCCAAATTAACATTTAATATAAAATTTTAAATAAAACCAAGTTCTACTTTGTTCCTCCCCATGTTTTTCTATAAGCTAAGTAGGCAAAAAAAAAAAAAAAAAAAAAAAAAAAGAGAATGTAATCACTTAAAAGGTTAAAGTACCATGCAGAAGTAAAGTGTAGAAAAGAATTAGCATCTTCCTTAAGGAACTTATAATACATAGCAACCAAAGATTCATCAAATGGGAGCACACAAACTTTAGAGCACACAAAACCATAATTCTTCTTTTGAGAGTACAGCCCAAAGGGATGATTACTTGAACAAGAAATATACAAAGAATTTACCACAGGGAATATAAGAACAATGTTTTTTCAAAACAAATTCTGAATAAAAATTAAATGTTCAACAGTATGGGAAAGTGAATGATAAAAATATGCCCACAAGACACTGAAAAATGTAGTAGAATTTTTACCAGCTTAAAAATGATTTCTCAATACACTGTTGTAGTAAAGAATATACTTTCAACAAAGTAGAGTATGGTCCTACTTTTATCAAGCTAGGGAGACACATAGACAGACAGGTAGGTTACTGGATATATAGACAGAGAGGATAGATAGATAGATAAATAGATAGATAGATAGATAGATAGATAGATAGATAGATAGATATAAATAGATGCTCAAAATAGTTTAACAAATTTATAAAACTTTCTAATCATTATATCATTTCTTTTTTAAAAGTCCAATGTAAGTCAAACATTTCTGCATCTTTATTACCAAAATGCATGATAATGTCAAAATGAAACCTACTTAGGACAAAAGACAAGCAGTAACATTATGGATAAAGTTGCCAAACTTGCTAAGAAACATTTCTCCAATTCTCATTTTCAGCATTTATAAGTCAAGCTCCAACAATTTTCGGTCAAAAATTAATAAATATTAAATGAGTTCTTTGTGTCAAAAAATCTTACTCAAATCTAAAACACGGTAAGTATTAAGAGCAAAGTATTCTAATCAAATGGTCATCTGCCATTTTTCTTCTTCCTGCACACTACAATAAAAATAAAGACAGAGACTGGAGAGATGACTCAGTAAGTAAAATGACTCTTTGCAAACCTGGAGAACTTAGTGCAATCCTCTCATAGTAAAGTGGGAAAGAAGGAACTGACTTGGGAAACAGAAATCATGCAATCTGTTGCAGTCAGTACAAAGTCCTCTTGTTTGCAGTAAAAGCTAACCGCTATGGAAGCTAAGTTTGCCCTCAGCTAAAATTTTTTATGATCAGATACCGTTGCAAATCTACAATTCTGCACTATGAGAATATAAAAGAACAGTCATCATGTGGCATCCAAACTAGATATGCTAGGACTCACAATTGTCTATGTCCATTGCAGGGGACTAAAAGGACTATCTTTTCCTATCCTATACAAGGTTCATGACTGAGTCACTTAAGAAAAGATAAAATAATAGAAGAAATCAGAGAATCGGTTAATGTAAATTGTTACACTGTCCTTCAGAAATAAAGATTTAAAGAAACAGATATCTACTTTTCCATGTTATGCTTGATAAACTAAATATTTGTGTAGAAGTCATCTAATGGACATAAGCTGAGGAGATACAGAAAGTCTTGTTCCACATTTTCTTGCTGTCACTTTTAACTAAGGGAGAAGGTGGTTAAGTAAAGGGGGGCATCCTGTCTTTTGTGTGGAGTTTGCCTCTGGGAATAAGACAATGCCCTTTTGGATTGTGACTCATTTCACCTTTGAGAGGCAGTAGGTTGCATCTGGTTCTATTGCAATTTGAAACATTTAATCTTAGAGGGAGACATAAAGAGTTGGGAGTTTCTTAAACTTAAAGATTCAAGAGTCCCTTCCACAAGGGAAGAAAAGCATTTATTGCTATCCAGAAGATACTCTCTAACTAGGCTAGAAATCTTTATGTGGTTTTTGGAGAGGACCTGTCATAGTTTTTGTGAGTCCCAAGCATGTCATAAGTAGGCAATCCGATGATGACTGTCTCTGAATCATTTTCTGCTCCTGCAACTGGTCCCAATAAATTCATTGTTTCCTCATGTTAGACTTTGGGGTAATTGTTACTTTGGTCTATTATAGGATTGCTACTCTGAATAAATAGAAGCCTTCCCTGAAAGAGTTGAACACATCTCTGGCATGAAATCTTTTGGACAATTTCTAGGGAAGGCCCTGGAGGTATTGAGTGTTGCTTCCTGGACTAAGAAACCCAAGCAAAGAGGGTGTCTTCTTTGGATGTTTTGTCTGACGGTGGGATGCCACATAATAAGTACCACATTCTGAATGGATAGCAATACTGCTGGTGGATGAGGCAGATTACAACAGGATATTCTATGATCTTGAAGAAATTTCTGGTAGAATACTGTAATAGAGAGCTAAATAACTAGTTAATATGTGTTCTTGACTACAGATGTGCTGGCATCCAAGTTCTTGTCAACTCAAGAAAAGAGCATCAGGACCAGGTTCTGTAAATTAGTTCTATTCTTGCTTCTATTCTTCTCTTTCTTCCTTCCTTCATTATATTTAAAGTGATTTTTAATTTCTACCTTTGATCTGTACAATTTTCTCTTCCAGAATGGTTTTGATAAAGATCAACATTTATATTATCTGGAAGTTTCTACTGGCTGTCAGGCTTACCATTCTTTTTTTTATAATATACATACTTTTATTAAAGATTTTTTTTTAGTTTTACAAGCATATTGAGTATAAGCCCCCTTCCTCCCATTTCCCTCCCTTCCCCTCACCAGTACATTCCATTCCCTCCCATCTTCCTACCTGGCTTCTTCTATGGACCCCAGGGTTCCCTCTGGCTTTTCTACACTTGTGGGGGTTCAGGCCTCTGTGGCATAATAAGTTGCCTCTCTTGGGGACATCCGACTGATAGGGACATTTCTCTTCACTCATCTAGCTCTAGTCCCTAAGATTTTTCCCTGTTGTTCTTATCTCTCTTCAGTTCCTCATAGTCTATGGGGGGCATGTCAGTTTTTAAGCCATTTTGCAGGTCTGGTAAACAAAGTCTCATTGCTGTGAGCTCTGGATGCAGCATTCTTGCCTTGAATGGAATGTCTTCTTCAACAGTGGGCTTTTCCATCATATGGTTCTTACAATCTCACCTCTCCATTTTCCACTAGGTTCCCCAACATTAGGATGGGAGAGATTAGGATGGCTTAATTTTGAAAGAGCATTGCCAGGTCTCCAGGAATCTACATTATAGCTGGCTCTTGTCCACTTCACTGCTCTTCTACTGGTCTAGGCTCCATCCTGTCAGGGATTGAGATTTTCTACCTCTCTTGTAGAAGAAGATTTCTAGGTTGAGTGATAAGTGCTCTTCAAATATTTACAGAGCAGTTTGGTGCCCTGTCTTTCTAGCTATGGGTTCATTGGTTGGTTATCCTTATTGGTCTATTTCTTCCCTTTGGTCTTCGGTTCAATCAGAAAACCGTTGGTTGTCTCTTTGATACTCATGCCACTATTAGACTTGTTGCCATGGTGATTTTTATTACAACTTGCAAATCTCATGAGATGATGAGGCTTGTAATTATTTCTCTTCCCCAGAGGCTTCTACAGTAGTCCTTGGTACTGTGTAAGTTAGCCAACAAGGAGGAAGTCCTCAGACCAGTTCCATTTGATGTATTTTGCCCATGTTCTGTGATCCATTTGTGTAGCATCTTCAATATTAGGGTCTTACTGACATTTTTTTTGGGGGGGGAGCAACCAAAAGCAATAGCAAAAGCCTATATTATTTTCAGGCCTTTGAAACTTCTGTTTCCTATATTTTCTCAGGAAGTGCTATACTCCTGTTACTTCTAATTTATCTTTAATTGTCACTGCATATTAAGTGATCAGCTCTGGGATTTTGTTTTGTTTTGTTTTGTTCTCTTTTCCTCACTCTGTGCTACTCTGCATTGAGGCTGCCCATTCTTATTCATTTCTTTATATTACATTTTTGACATATTTGTAGCATATGAGGTTCTAATGGAGTTACCTCCCACAGTCTTAGGGTTTTTATATAACTTTTTCTGTTCCTCCTATATCTTATTCCCTCATGTCATCCTAGGTATTTTCCCAATTATTCCCTCTCTCACCTTATTTGTCCTAGCATCCTAAATCTCCATTTTTAAAAAATTTAACCTTAACCAATCATTCCCACCTTCCCATTTATTGGTCTCTTCGAATTTTCTGGCTGTTCCACTAATTCTAAACCAAAAACATTGACAAGGATATCAGTACTAGCGCCTGCATATAAGAGAGAACATGAGATGCTTATCTTTCTGTGTGTGAGATACTTAATGCAATATTAAAATGTCCAGTTCCATCCATTTACCAGCAAATTCCCTAATTTTATCCTTACTGATGGCTGTATATTACATTGTGTATATGTAATTTTCGTTACCCAGTGTGCTGTTAATGGGCATGTTGACTGATTCCATTTTCTTGCTTCTGTGAATGAGGCTATGAAGACCACAGATGAACAAGTGTCTTTGTAATAAAATGTAGAGACTTTTGGGAATATTCCTAAAAATGGTGTAGTTGGGTCATATGGCAGTTCCATTTTTAACTTTCTGAGGAACTACCACAGTAATTTCCAAAAAGGCTATACTAGCTTATACTACTATCAGCAATGAATAAGTGTCCTCTTTGCTCCACATCCTTACTAGCATTCTTTGTTGGTTGCTTTTTATCTGCCTTTCTGACTGAGGGTAAGATGGTATTGCAGGGTAGTTTTAATTTTAGTTTTCTCTGATAATCAGGGAAGTTGAGTATCTTCATAGATATTTGCTTGAAATTTCAATTTCTTTTTGAGTGAAGTCCCTGTTTAGTTCCAGGGCCCATTTTTCAGTAAAAATGTTTGCTTACTTCATGTTTAATTTTTTGAGCTCTTTGTATACTCTGGAGATTAATCCTTTGTCAGATTCATAGCTAGCAAGATTTTCTACCATTCGGTGAGTTGTCTTTTTGCATAATTTAACAGTTTCTTTTGCAGAACACAAGCTTTTTAATTTCTTTAAATCCCATTTATTGATTATTGGTGGTAGTTCCTGGGCATTTGCATTTCTGTTTAGGAAATCTTTACCTAGGCCTACCAGTTCAAGTGTACTCCTTACTCTTTCTTCTAACAATTTCAGGTTTCAGGTTTAATATCAAGGCTTCTGATTCATGTCGAGTTGATTTTTGTGCAAGGAGAGAGGCAAAAATTTTTATCCTTCTACATGTGGATGTATAATTTCCCCAAGACCACTTGCTGAAGATTCTGTATGTTCCTCATTGTGGGTTTCTGCCACCTGTGTCAAAAATCAAGTGGCTAAATGTGTGGGAGCTTATATTTGGGTTCTCTGTTCTAATTCACTGGTTGATATATGTTTTTGTATCAGTTTCAAGCCATTTTTATTATTATAGTATATTGTAGTACAGTTTGAAGTATGGTATGTGATACTTCTAGCAGTCTTTTTTTGCCAAAAACTGTTTTGGCTAATCATGGCCTTTTTTATTTCCATATTAATTTTGAGATTGATTTTTTTCCATTTCTACAGAGAATTGTATTGGGATTTTATGGGAATTAAATTGAATCTGTATATTGCCTTGGGTAGGATGGTCATTTTCACAGTATTGATCCTACCAATTGAAAGTCTTTCTGCTATCTAGTATCCTTTTTAATTTATTTCAGCAATGCTTTGTAGTTTCTATTATACAGATCTTTTAGTTTCTTGGTTAAATTTATTCCACTTTGTAGCTATGGTGAATGGGATTGTTCCAGCTAGGTCTTCAAGCACAATTGAACAGGAGTGATAAAAGTGGACATACTTTTCTTGTTCTTGATCTAAGTTTGAATGCTTCAATTTTTTTCCCCTAATGCTTGCTTTAAGCTTGTCATATATTACCCTTTATCGAGTTGAGATAGGTCACTTTAATTCCTGTTTTCTCTGAAGCTTCTATCATGAAAGGATGATGAACTTTGTCAAAGTTGTTTTCTGAGTCTATTTAGAGGATCATTTTTGTTTTTGAGTCTATTAATATGGTGAATCACATTCATTGATTTATGTATATGAATCACATTTGTTGACTTATGAATGAATGTTAAATCATCCTTGCATTCCTCATAAGAACCCAACTTGATATTGCTGTTTGATCCTTTGGATGTGTTTTGGGATTTGGGATTTGGATTTGAGGATTTTTGCATCTGTGTCATTAGTGAGATTGCTCTATAATTCTCTTTCTTTGAAGTGTTTTTGTAATCAGAGTTACGTTGGTTTCATAGAAAGAGCTTAAGAGTATTCCTTCTTTCTCTATTTTAAGGAATAATTTGAGATATGTTATCATTAGTTCTCTTTTGAAAGATTGGTAGAATTCTGCACTAAATTCATCTGGTCCTGGGTTTTTTTTCTTAGAAGACTTGCAATTACTCTTTCAATTTCATCTCATATTATTGGCCTGCTTAATGTATCTATTTTATCTTGAGTCAATTTTGGTAAGTTGTATGTGTTTGGGAATTCATCAGTTTTCCCCCACATTGTCCAATTTAAGAGAATATAGATTTCAAAAATATATCCTTATGATTCTCTGGATTTTTCTAGTATCTGTTGTAATTTCTCCCTTTTCATTTCTGATTTTGTGGATATGAGTGTTCTCTCTTCTTTTGGTTAGTGAAGGTAAGGGCTCGGCAATCTTATTTATCTTTTCAAAAAACAGCTTTTTGTTTCATTGATTTTTTTTGTATTGTCCTTTTCAGTTCCAATTCAGTTATTTCTGTTTGGATCATCAATATTTCTTCCCATGTGTTAATTTTAGGATTGATTTGCTCCTTTTTTCCCTAAGGCTTTCAGGTATAACATTAAGCCATTTCTCATGATTTTTCCTTTTTTGTGATGTAGTCATTTAGTGTTACAAATTTCCCTCTTAGAACTGTGTCCCATAGATTTTGTTAGGTTGTATCATCACTTTCATTGGTTTCAGGGAAGTTTTTAATTTCTTGTTTTATTTTTGACCCATTCCTCATTTAAAAATGTATTACTTAGTTTCCATGGGTTGGTGTTTCTACTATGTCCTTTGTTGTAGATCTCTAATTTTATTTCATGATTGTCAGATAATATGCAGTGAATGATTTCAATTTTTCTGTATATGTTTTGGTTTGATATGTATTCTAGTTTATGGTCTATTGAGAATGCATTCTTTAGTTTTGGATGAAACCATTTGATTTATGGTTTCATTTAACTCCAATGTGTCTCTGTTTAATTTTTGACCCATTAACCTGTCCAATGTGAGTGGGGTATTGAAGTCTCCTACTACTACTGTGTTTGGGTTGATTAGCTATTTTGCTTTCTATAGTGTTTGTTTGATTAATTTTGTGCTTTCATGTTTGGTGCATATGAGTTTAAGATTGTAAGATCTTGCTGAAATTTTCCCTCTACTAAGATATAGTATCCATTTATATCTCATATGGTTTGCTTCAGTTTAAAGTCTATTTTATCTGATATTAAGACTGCAACTCCTGCTTGTTTCCTCTTTCCATTTGTTTGGAGTACTTTTGTCCATCCTTTTACCTTGAGAAAGTGTTATCTTTTGAAGTGAGGTGTGTTTCTTGGAGACAGAGAGTTGCTGGGTCATGATGTTTTGAGTTATAAGCCTGTGTTGAGCCAATTGATATTTAAAGTCATTTTTGAAAGGTATTTAACGGTTCCTGACATTTTACTGACCTTGTAGCATTTTTCTTTTATAGTTCCTAATTCATCTCTTGTGCCAATGTTATTTATTCTCTTTAGCTTCTTTGATGTGTTTATCCTTCTCTTCCATCTTATGAATTTCTTCCAGTATTCTCTGTAGCCTGGCTTATTGGACATATAGTCTTTTAGTTCTTTTTTTCATAGAATATTTTTCTTTCACCTTCAATTATGACTGACAGTTTTGCAGTTTTCCTGACTCTAAATCCACCACTACACTCTCATCTGATTGGGAAATAAGTAAGCCTCAAGCCCTGCAGATGCAGAGATGATTGGTTGCTGTAAGAGAGAATAGAGATTTGTGTAGCTTCTAATAAAAATTTACATAGTAAATCCCAATTGTTTTAATCTGTCTTTGTATTTAAAGCTTTATTTCAGGCATTATACAAAGGAAAATGAAGGTATATTTCTACTTATTGATAAATTCATTAGATATTATACAAATGACATTCAGGAGATAATATTTAGCGTAATATTGTCAAAATTGACAGTGATAATTAGCTGCTTTAAATATTTATAAGGTCATTTTCAAATGGAAAAGAATCTCACATGCAGCCATCAATTTTCTCATTAGTGGTGTACCTAAGGTTCTTCAGGTGATCAAAAGAGCTGTCATCTCTAGGAAGACAAGTCCACACTAACACCATGTGCATCAAACATTTGTGATCAATAGTGTGATTTCAGCTGTGGACATTTGTAGTAAACAGCGTTAGCACTCTGATTGATTCAGTCTACTCTGACTTAAAAAGCTGGAGATATGCTTCTATGTAATCTGACAAGGAAAACGAAAAGGGTCTTAATACTAGGCTAGAAGCCATTTTATTCTATGTATCATCTTGGACCAAAGATTAAAAAAAGGAAGCTTTTGATATTAGCAGAAACTGGGGCTTGGGGCAGAGCCCCAAAGAGGCGCTAGGATTTTTCTGTCCTAGAACAAACAATTGTACAGTAAATAAACAAACAAACAAACACTAGAAAAAGGAGAGATCATATATTAAGAAAAAAGTACTCATCAAAGAATGGGAAGCAGAAATACATTAGCAACTCCGATAACAAAAGCAAAAATGAAGACAGGACTTTAGAGTTCTGGCATTCTGGGTCATTTATACAGCTTAAAGTTCCAGTATATGTTCTCTTTACTGCATGTAATTCTACATGCATCCTCATCTCATTTGCATCATTAATCTACACCCAGGGGTAGTAATGTCATAATGAGTCACAGTGCCTCTGCAGTGCCTCTGTGCAAGGGCAGCATTTGCAGACAATTTTAGTTTATCTCAGTGGGGAAAGACAGGTGCTCTAGGCTGTTTGTTTGCCAATGTTTTTGTATTATGCTAATTTTCAAACCTTATTCTCCACTGTGCTGTATTGCCTTATCTCCGCTGGAAATACTACTTCATGTATATCCTTTAAGATTTACAAGATGAGCTTTGAAACATGGATTCTTTGTTCTTACCAATTACCATCACCACTAGTGATACTACGGAGGTAGAAGTACCAAGGTATTTTCTCACTATCTACAATGAACATAATTCTTAATACACAATTTGTGAAACGTAAATCCTTTAGGGTCAAGCAATTTTCTGGTGGAGAGTAGCAGGGAGTACCTTAATACAAATGAATTTTAAGACTTCTTCATAAAATCAAATCAGAATCCAAAGGTCAAACATACTTTTCTTCAAAATGTCCATTCGGTGTGCAGTTTTAACAGGAATACTCACTTTTCAGAGAATATTATTAATAGAGAGGAAAGGCAGAGGGCTTTGTGAAGCTGTTATGAGTATGACATGACTGTGGCATTTATGGTTACCTGTATAGTTCATGCCTAAGCAAACATTCAATCATTGGCTGGGAAGTGAATCATAAGGCCCAGTGCTGCCAAAGGGAGACATTGGCAATATAGGGCTGCGGGACAGAGGAAGTCATTGTCCCTAGTAATATGTCCATTTTGAGTTACTCATTCTCTAGTGGGTAGCTTCACAATTATAACCACATAGATAAATCTAGATAAACCCATTGGGTCATAAAGTAGCACTAAAAACAAAAGCAAAAGACATGAAATTGGTGTGGGGACTTGGTGACAGGAATGTGTTGTAGTTGTGACAGAGGTATATGTTTGGGGGGAATATGAAAGAAATAAATTATATACATGGGCAAAATTGTCAAATAGCAAATTAAATTAAAATACAGTGTGGGCTTGGATATAGTTCAGTTTGTAGAGTGCATCTTTATCATGCATAAAACCCTAGATTTGATCCCCAGTATCCCAGTACCACAAAGTTATGTGATTTGTGACTGTAATCCCAGGCTACAAAGTAAGAGATGGAACATCTGAAGTTCCTTTTCCCTCAGAAACACAGGAAATTCATTCTTTCAAACAAAACAAAATAAGCAAAACAGTTCTGTTAAGATAATTCTAGGTTAGAGCTTCCGTTTTGAGATGTCAATTTGGTCATTTGTGTCAGAACTCCAACAGAATGCTAATGTTAAAAAGGCAAGGGAAAAATTTAGTCAAAATTGGATATATTAGGAAGAAGAGATCAAACATCTCAGCTAACTTTTGATGCATACAGACATGAAGATCATCTTAAAAAAGAGTAAGGTTTGGGGTAGTGGATAAGAGACAAGCATAATTAAACTGCATGATTCAAAGTGGTCTCTGGATGATCATTACATGCTTATTCGAACTTGTTAAGGTGACAGGATTTAATTGCCCAAAGAAGAGTTATTGTAAAGGAATGAACTTGTGCCTGTCCTTTGACTATGAGGATATTGAAACAACAGATTTCGAATGATTGAAATTCCAATACTTGGGGAAGAAAGATTAAGAAGGCTCTGCACAGTTCTGATTTTTTAAAAAAAAATACTTGTATATTTCCTACCTTTTGTTCCACCTTGAAAAATATTTTAGAATTATCTTTATTTGAAGTGGAGAAGAGCAAGAGAGAGAGAGAGAGAGAGAGAGAGAGAGAGAGAGAGAGAGAGAGAGAGAGAGAGAGAGGAGAGAAGTGGGCATGCCTATGAGAAGAGCAGAGAACAACTTTTAGAATTTGGTTCCCTTCTTCCACCATGCATTCTCCTGAGATTCAACTAAGGTCAGCATGTTTGTACCTTTACAGACTGAAACATGTTGCTAGCCTTGTTCATCTTTAATATTATTATTAATTTTAGCAGTATTTTTATTATTGTTTTACTTATTTCCCTTATTCTTTGAGAAGGAATCTATGACATTTTCAGATCATTTTGCCCTATCCCATCCCCTCCTACTGAATTCCTTTTTATGCTCAACCAATCTCCCTCCAACTTTCATGTATTTATGTATGTTGTCCATTGAGTTTAACAAAGGTTGCTTTGTTTTACATATGCCTGGGTACTTGCTGGAACATGAGCAATGTGTCACTGGTTATATCATTGCAGAACATGTCTCCTCTTCCCACAACCAGCAATAACCATCCCTTGGGAAGAAGTAGGGTCTCCTCAACTCTCTTCTATTCGATGAGAGAATGTTGAGAGAACATCTGTGCAGTTAAATGAAGCTGCAGTGAGTTTCTGGGTTGCAATTGCCTTGCCATGTCCAGAAGACTCTGCTGGACAGCATTCCTCCCTACCCTCAGGTTCTTATTTTATCACTTTCAAAATAAAGGCAGAAATATGGCAGAAGTCCAGGTTTGAGGATATAAGTCCATTTTCCTTTACCATTCTCTTTTCTAACCTGTGGAAGCAGTGCTTCATCATAACAGAGAGAGATTGTTATTTTAGTCCTTGTTTTGTTGGAGATTTTCTCCTTAGGGTTTTTTGTCTCACCATCACACAATATGAGTCACGTGGACAATGAATACCAACCAGGAGAAGGAGATCTAACTGGCCTCATTGTAATTTTGATGAGTAATTCTCTTAACAATCATGTATCTTCCACGTAATTTTAAGTGTTATGCCTTTGTCTTTTCCTTTATAGCTTTCTTCTTGATCCTAATTCCAAAGGAAAGTGAACAAAGTCTTTTATCTTCAATTAATTTGTCGCATATATAAATGAGTAATTTTGGAAATCATGTAGATTTCTCCCTAATATTAGTCTGCCACCTGCTTTGCTTCAGCTAATATCTATGACAATGACTATCATTGTTACTATTTGGGGATTCGAGCTATATTTGATTCAACCATATCCCTTACAAAGGGAGGAGGATTAAAAACTTGGTACCACCACTTTCATATTGTTTTGTCTGTCTTCATTACTTTAGCCCTTCTCATCAGATTGGTTTTTCTCAAGTATGTATGTAGACACACTGACATTTAATGAAAATACTACTAGTACTTCCTATTACCTCCACTTTACTTATTATTCTTTATTGATCATCCCTTGACTAAGCACACCAACATTTACTTAGCTAAGATCATTTTGTGGTCAACAGATTTCTAAGTAGGAGCTTTCAGTGTCCTGACCCACACCACTTGAGCTATGTTTGTAAGCTAAGTCAAACCTTCTTTCCTCCTTTGGGTGAGGAAGAATGGCAAAAGTCGAGGGAAGATGATTTGTGAGACAGAATTATACCATTTTCCCAACAGTTAGCTAGTTGCTCAGAAATTTTTTTCTCTAAATTCATTTAGTTGATTCTCCTAATTGATTGGCTCTGTCATGAGATGAATATAACCATTCTTCCCATGTTTTTGATAAATTTTACTACTACATTTCCCTACAAATTATTATTTATTTAATTATTTCTTCCCACATAACATGTAACTGAATAATACTTGTTTTTGTATTTTAACTTTTAGTCCTTTAATCCATGAAAATGTTTAGGTAATTCTCAATTTTAAAAAATGCAATATGTTATTGTGAAATTATTGCACCTTTTAAGTAGTCTTACTTTTGTTAGTTTGCAGTGTTTGTCCTGTCTTTTGGATAAAAAGTTTTATTGTTTTTTCTATTGGATGATTTAAGCTCCTAATAAACTTTAAATTTAAATTAATCTATATCTCTATTCACTTCTTTTTAGAGATTCATTTGGCAGGATATCCTATAATTCAGGTTGGCCTCACATGACTTCTGATCCTCCTGCTTCGGACTCCCAAGTTCCCAATTTAAAAGATTGAGACAAGGCATCTGGCTAATTCCATTTTCTAAAACAAAGTCATTGTCCAATAGGATTTCATTCACACAATTTTGTCTCTATATAAGAGTTTATTTTTTAGAATAAGGTAGAGGATCTTTAACAATTGATTCAAATTTATCTTAATTTGATATGGAAAATCCTTTAAATTATAGAATTATAAGGAATGTATAAGCCTATAATAAAGAGTTCATTTTGAATAACAACTGCTTCCAATAACACGTTCAGATAATGTGCAGCACTACTTAGTAGATGTTTTTTGATGAGATGTCATTGTTTTAGTCTGAAAAATTATTGCTTGAAAATAAGATAATTCTAACTAACTTTCTTCAGATTTTGCATATTGAAGATATATATTATATTATATACCCTGTCGCATGTGGAACTATATAGGGATCATTTCTTTCTGTAATTTTGGTAGCTGAGCTATGGTTCTGAACAATTTTTTTAAAACTGGTAGTTATAAAATCAATCCCAAAGTGTCTTTATCTTAGTCACTCAGATATTTAACAAAAAACATTTCGTATTTCCTCATCTTTTATAATGTTTATTATATTTCAGATATGATTAGTGCACATCCTAATGTGTTAAAATCCCATGGAGCCAATGTTAAGATTTGGACAGACTGCAAAGAGATGGACTTTCTGTCATTTATTACACACTCTTGTCAATTCTAATATGTAGCTTTCTGATTGTCTGATTGTCAATATAATTATTTTCTCATATATATATATATCGTGACCATCATATTTCAAAGGTTGCAAGGGCTTAATTGTAACTGAAGCAACTCCATAGCAATACCATTGAACCAAAACCTTTAAGCTAATTAAAAACCTTTTCCCTCCAAAGTCAGTTTGCTAAGTAATATATTTATTTATTTTATTACTTATATAATTTCCTGTATGTTTTTAAATGTGTTTTATCATATTTACCTCACTTCTCATTGCCCATTATTACTTCATTCCTACCAAAATAAGCCTAATCCTTTTACCATTTGGTGGCCCAATGAATTTCTTCGTGGTTGCCAGCATAAACAATATGGGGAGCTATTTGTCAGTGTATTAGTAATTTATCTATGGCTGCACTATTGGAAAAAAGTGTCCCCTTTCTCCAGAAACCATTAACTGCCAATGTTTGCAATTATTTTCATTATTCTCTTGGCAAATTTCATCCATATGAATGACAAATTTCCAAACAAATTTTCATCTTAGTTATAAACATCTCTATATGAATTATAAATAATAAATAATTCATGCAATTGAATGCCTTTGAGGTATATATATATATATATATATATATATATATATATATATATATATCGGATAGTATTGACCTGGTTGGGTAAGACTGCATAGAAGAAGAAGCATTTTTGAGTAAATTTGATGAGATACAGTTAGAATAAGGAATAGAGAAATATTTTGAGATAGAAGCAAATGCTCTGGAGAATTCTAGAATGACACCTTAGAGGATTAATTAAATAGACCACTCATGGAATAAGGTTTGCCATGAGTACAAGGTGATAAAGTTTAAGTAGACATCAGGATAAGAAAATGTCAAGATATTACTGTAAATTAATAGGTTTGAACTTTACCCTACTGGCACATTGGTGTCATTAATAGTTTAAGGAAGAAAAAATTGGCAGTAGTGAAATTAGTTTTAAAATGAAATAATGTTCTGACAATAACTTTTAGTATAGAAATGAATGAGCAATATAGAAAAGGAAGCCTATTAGGAAGCCACTGTTGTAGTAGAGGCTTTATGTTTTAGCCAAAATTAAACAAGCTTAGCAAAAGTTCATTCAACAAATAACATCTGAAATAACTGAGGTAGAGATTTGAAAAAAGGGCACATTTATGAAGAGAGAGTTCAAAATAATCACAAATGATCCTGACAGAGTTAGAAATCAATTGCCAAAAATGGTTTAGGAATTATTGAAGATTCATTTCAGATAATTGTAATGTTTGCAGGAATAACTTCTGCTGAATATTATTAATTTATTTTAATAACAATTCTGAAAGAAAAAATTCAAGTGGATGTCTAAAGTTAGAATGAAGTATTAAGTGGCTGAGATTTTTGTCAGTGTTTTCCTCTGACTTATCCCAGGCTCTTAGAAAAGCATCTTACATTGTCAGTCACTCAGGTAGATGTGAGTGGGCATTCTGAGATTATTGGTGATAATAACATATATTGGTTATATGAAAGTCTAACACTTAAAGAAGTTCTTAGGAACTAAGGAAACTTTGCTCTCATATCCTTATAAAAAGTTCATATGAAATGTAAAATGTATAGAGTTTTACAAATTAAAATTAACTTATGTTTGGACTCAGGAAAGAGGAAAAAAGCCAATTTTGATACTGTTACTTCTATAACAGTGACCTAATTTTAAAATTACACTCTGACAAATGACCAATGAGATTTTTTTTCCCTTCAACTTCACACTTTGAAAGGGACATTGCTAAATAAATCAATGGGCACACATTCTTACTTTCACTACATTTAGGTAAATACAAAATGTAATTAGTCTTAATTTACCACTTACTAAATAAAATATTAGGTGACATACTAGATTAAGATTTATGTCAGGCCATAGAAATATTGGTCTGAGTGAATAACTAAAAAGATACATTGAGAAGAAAAAGACATGCATGTGAGTATCCAAGATCATAACCGAAAGCATGCTTAGTCTGCAGTCAGACTATTCTTTACCTTATATTTACTATACCCCTCTAATTGCCCTTTCTTATCTCTTTTCTACCTCTACTCTCAACCTTATATTTAAATACACATTTGATTTTTAATGTTACTAAATAATGATATATGATTAATAATCTATAAAAATGACATGCAAATAACATTTTATGTTATATTAATCTTTCTACTATTTAGGTAATTTAACAACGGAAATTTTTATTCTACACAGAGTAACATTTATTACACATAAATTCATCCCATCTAGCTCCACAATTTCCCTTTGTTGTCTATGCTAAGTGGCAACTAAGTGTTTAACTACAGTGTGGCCATCATATGGACTTCTTAGGACAACATTATGACCCAAGACACCATTTGTTTGACAGAATATATTGCCTTCTGTTTTTAATCAATTGTTTTAGAAATTATAGCATCTCCAGGCTAGATCAGGTATTGATTAAAAAAATCAAAATTGATTTTTGAAAGAACTATTTTATTCTAATAAAACATTTAACATCTGAAAACATAAATAATTTTTCTCAGCAGAAGTTGCAAAAAGGTCATTGGCTACAACCCCACAACTTTAAGAAGGAATGAAACACTCTGAAATTGGATAACAGTAAATTGGATTATAAATGTTGGTGGCTAAATATCTGTTTTAGTTACTTTATGACAAAGCACCTGAGAGGAAGCAAACATAAAGGAAAAAAAGTTTGTTTGACCCACAAAACAGGTAGCAGTTCAACATTTCAGGGAAATTACAGAGGTGGAACTTGAAGAATCTGAGCATATTACATTACAATCAAGAAACAGAGAGTGAATTAATATTTACATATTTGTCAGTATTCAGCTCACTTTCCCTCCTTTACACAGTCCAATAAATGGTTCCACCAACAATTAAAATGTGTCTTCCCATATCAAGTAGTAATCATGACATCTACCACAGACCTGCCTCCTGTGATCTCTCTCAGGTGTGTCCAGAAGCCTGGCTCAGAGGTGTCAGGCTGAAAATTAATACTTGCCATATGTAAATACATAGATTAGTGAAAACGTGTGATGGCTTTAAAAAAATGTAATGCACTTTAAGGATTTTTTTCACTCTTCGAATAATACTTCAAAAATCATTTGAAGGAAAGATTTTGAGTGGTTGAAAAAATATTTGTATACTGAAATCTCAAAAGAATATAGCAATTCTATAGCAATGTTCTCACATGATAAATACATGGTTCAGTTTCTTCACACATATCATAATCAGTGTACCAGCTAGTCACTAACATCTGCTAGCTGGAGAATAATAGCATTTGTTTCTCTTCTATTTCCTGAATATATTCTGAAATTACCTCTTATTGGTCAAATTCAACTTTACTGACAGGAAATTCATTTTTCAAAGTCTATTTTCTGCCATAGTTGGGAATACCTACAAGGGAACAGTTTGGTGTGTTTTCAATAAATGAGTCTATCTGAAAGAGTTTCATCTCCTGATATCAGAAACCTAAATTTATATTTTAATTCTAAAATCCTTCTCTTGCTAAGTGTTAATATTTTAAGTTCATATAAAAGTGATAAGATTGTGCAGTTTTACATTTTCACATATATATCTTTTTCTTCTTAAGTAACTATCTTCTCTATTTTCTTGAAGGAAGTTACAATATACATAGGGATTTGAAACAGCATGTCTGAAAAAATCTGAAAAAAATAAAGTTTCTGGACAGATGTTATAAGAGTCTTGTAGAAAAAGCTATCAGCATTACAATCCCAATTCTAATTTACTTTACATCAGGCATTTAAATTTATTGTCTTTAGGCCATATGTTCCAAATGAAGCTTGGTTCTATATTCATGAATCAGTTGACAATGAATAGTTAAGTTCTGCTAATTCAAAAAGGTGAAGTTGAGTGAGTTTATTTAAATGGCAGAATATTCGTAACTACAAATTCTGCATAACATCAGAAGACTTCCAAAAAAGACCTGCCATATGTTTAAGCCGTGGTAAAAATGGTACAAGAAAACTTCAACTTTTATGCAGCTATAGTTCAGAATATCTTAGCATTTCCATTAAAATTATATTTTGAAGATTATAAAGTTAGCCACAGAGATTATTGTAAACTAAAATGAAGCATTTGGAATACAGAAGAGTACAAATCAGCAAATATGTTCAAATAATGAAATGCTTTTTCACATTTCATGGCTATATTAAGAATTAGATTTGAATTATTTTTTCCAAATGTAACAATTGGACAACTGAGTGTCCAATTGGCTAGTCCCAACTTCCATGTGTATACACTTTATTTTTGGCAAGAAGGGATGATGCATTCTACCGGGAAAGGTGTTGAATGCCCTCATCCAGTTATTCATATTACAAGTTACAATAATAACTTTGTCAAGAGGAGTTCAGTAGCAAGGGACAAAGTAATCAATTCATTGGGGAACACCTTTTCTGTGAGGGAATCTATGTAATGTTCTGTAGACCAAGAAAACCCAGGATAGGGAGACTATAGGCCCTAAGAAGAAATTAACTTCTTTGATGGTCAGCAACTGCTTAAAAACTTATCATTATATTCGTAAATAAGGGAAGCATTTGGGGCCGTCAATCAAATAGAATTGTGTACAAGGGAGGATGTATAATGCAGAAAACCATGATTGTCCAAAGTACATAATAAAGGCAACTGTGGACAGTTAGGCCTCAATCAGGACAATTAAACCACCCCCATCTCAAAGTTCAGGTAACTATGTAGAAAAAAGGGTATAGGAGACTGGGAGCAGCAATGCCTTACCCAGAAAAACAAAATATATTCCCTGATCTCTGTGTTAGAATAAATTCTTCCTTCCTGAAAAAAAAAAAAAAAAAAAAAAAAAAAAAAAAAAAAAAACAGATGCAGGTGAAACTCAGATAGTCTGTAAAATTGATAGAGACTGATTTTACAGATTATACTTTCTTAAATTTTGGTGAGAGGGGATTTATTGTTTATTTTCAAATCAAACTTAGTTAATAATCCATTCAAAGCAGTCTATTGCTATCCCACTGAGGACATTATACAAAATGAACACTCGAATCTCTAGAAAGCAAATACTAAGATGATAGAACTCAGTGATCTAAACTAAAAAAAGAGGCAATCTGTGCACTAAACTTCACAGAAGCTGAGGCATGACATCTCATATAGAAAGTTCCATGCCCAGGACAAAATTTCCTTTGCTGAGAGTTGCATAATTACTTTTTAGAAAAGTCTTTCAGCTACACTTGTTCTAGAACATTTAAAATTTTTTTCCTCTATGTTCTTTAAAACTTTCATACATAAACATAGGGAAATTATGCGAGTACCACCACGAATCTCTAAAACCTCTTCTAAGGGCATTTTTCAATTGAATTCCACAAACATATATTCTTGTGAGCTCCCTGAGGAGCTCTTTTAATTACTAGAGTGTTAAAAAATAGATGATCAATCATGATTAAGGAAATGTCCAAAATGGTCAGGAATGATCGAGACAGATCTACAAACAGAATATTGGATGTATATTCAACAAATGTTATTACCTGGGTTAGAAATTTTTTATAGCAGCAATAAATAAGTCAAACTTGAGGAGTAACTTTTCAAGAAAATGTCATTATATTCTTGAATCGAACTCAAAATTTGTTAGCGATTTTTTGTATATGTGAATGCAGCTTAGTTTTGTGTATTCCAGTGGTCTTTCAGAAGGCATTAGCAATAAGAATAAGAGAAACAATGCTGATGCTATTCTGAACAAAGTGCATCATTGATAATTTGCATTAAGCATGAAAATATTATAGGCATTGCAAATAAAGTCAAAAAACATCTCTACATCTATTTCAGGATGATATTACCTTCAAAAGCAATAATGTAAGAAGAAATTGTTTCTCTTCAATATATAAATGGAGTTTGATGATTCAAAGAAAATCATGCTCAAGTGGTCTTAAGCAAATAATGCTCAGCTCTGTCATGTTGTCTCAGACATCTGCCACAACATCCAGATTTACCAGATTTATATTTAAAAATGTATTCCAAAATATAAACTTTGAAATCTCTCTTTTATCATTTGTTGGCAGTGATATTCAAAACTTATCAGCTACAATTCAATGTTTAGATTAAACAAGATGGGCCATTTCAGGAAAACGTGCCTTTTCATATTTTTTTCTTACTTTGTACATCTGTGCTTTTGTAGTATAAAAATCTAGTTATCATGGCAACTGGAGAATCACATGCACTAGCTCAAAGTTAAAACAGTCCCTGTGTGAGAAATATGTTCACTGGTGTTTTGATTATATGTAATATGACATTCGAAAGAGATGATAATTGTAGGTATCATATCATTCATGGCTTTTCATTAAATGTTTTCCAAGTAAGTTTTTATTTTCAAACAGTATATTTAATAATAGCAATGGAGAAGACCTTAATTCAATAGATAAAGACACCTAAAAGTGTAACAGTCAAGATGAATAAAATGGTAGTAAAAGGGCCCTTCATTTCAACAAGAATAAGTATTTTTCTTAAATATGCTCCAACTATAGTAAATAAATATATCAACACACAATTATAAGCTGAAAGGAAGAAAATGTTTCAGAAACCAATTCATATAGAACAAAATTGCAATTTATTTTATCATCCTATTTTTCAAGACTTTTATGGTTCAATTTAAAATAAATTAAACATAAGGGAGACAATTATGGATGCACTTAACCAAATTTCTAAAACTGATGAAGTACATCTGCCCAAAGGAATCAGAGTAAAAATAAGAAACACTCCCATCAATTTTTTATTACCTTTATGAATTACATTCATTCCCTCCTACTTCTACCTTTGGTAAAGTAGTCTGTGTAGCAATTTAAGTGTAAAGGTCTTTCTACTTTCATCCAGAAAGATTCTCTGTCAGAGAGAGAACTCTATCCATTTGCATTTCAAACATGGTACTTAATCCTCAAGTTGATTTTTCTTAGTAAAGTGGAAATTGGGGCTGAAGAGAGGACTCAGGGGTTAGCAGGGCCTGCCTCACAAGCAGAGCCTGAATTCATATCCTGGATCCCAAGTGAAAGCACCAGGTAGAAATGACAGTGGCCTGCACTTCCAGCCCTGTTTGGCACAGCCTGAGAAATCCCAGAGAGACGCATAAAGGATGTAGAAGCTATCCAGGATGACTCCTGAAATCATCCTTGGTCTTCCTCAGGGACACAGTGTACACACACACACACACACACACACACACTCACACACACGTGTGTGTGTGTATGTATGTATGCAAAAATAAGTGGAAAAAAATGGGAATTGGAATGGAAGATGGAAAGTTCATGATTCTCAGAATTTTAATTGGATGTACAACTATCACCAGAGCCCATTGCATGTATATTCTACACAGAAAACGAGCAATGTTCCTCTGTTTCCAATTTCTACATCAGAACTTTTCTTACATATGTTAATAAAATTCTATGTATTTTTCCCTATGGCCTTTTATCTTACACTAAGAAAGCATTTTTGTAATATTTACGCTCCATATCCTTTGTCAGACTTATAGTGTTGATGTTTAGAAATGAATGAATATGGGACCTGTGACATACCAAGTAAGGTGACTTCACAAACCTAGTCATCTGAATTCCATCTCCAGCGGCCCACATGGTAGAAAAATAGAAATGATTTCTGAAGATTGTCCTATGGAAAAATGAAGATTATGCATCTTGGTAAGCATATGTTCTGTCCCTGTCTCTGTCTCTGTCTCTCTCTCTCATAATAAAAATAATGAATGAATGATAAAGCAAGACAAATAATTTGGTGTATCTTCAGGAATACCGCACTGAAGGTACCAGCTAAAGGTTGTGTCTTCAGACTTCAAGTCTACTGCTTATTGCTTACCAGTAGCCTATAAGTTTGTTGATTACAGGAAAGAAAAGAAAACAAACATACTGTTTATGAATTGGCAGGAATCTATTTTTGTGCACAGCAATCTTGTCTTTCTATTCTTTTTAATCTTTATTTTCCTTTCTTGACCTGATACATCATCAAATCCAAACAAAGTCATAATACTAGAATTAAATCCATATATACATACATAAGAGTTGTAACTATACAAATTAAGGAGAAAAGTGACCATGTTACAGTAGAGAAAATAGGCCTCCATCAAGGACTGCAAGAAAGTAATGTGACATCTAGTTAAGTTCACAGAAATTCGTTCCTGATCATTTACAACTAAGGGGGTATGAACTCACCAGAAGGGGAGGGCACATAGTCCGGCAGATTGAAAAGTAACCATTTTGCAAATGGGTGATTGACCCCTCCCATTGCCAAATGCCATATGACCCTGCGATTCCACTTTTGGGTATAAGTATTATATCTACCCTTGAATGTGCTCTTATAATAAGACTCCAATTTAACAGCTTTCTGTCTCTGGCCAGGGGATGACATACAGTGCCCATCACGATAGAGTGAAGGACATTGCAGGAGCAACAAAACTGCAAAAGAAAATCAACAACCCACTATCCAGAACTTCAGAGACTCTATATCAACCACCTAGAACTAGGCCAGACTAATCTCTCCCCATCCTGAAGCTCAGGGACATTTGCGGAAGAGGGGGTGGTAAGAGTGTAAGAGCAAAAGAATGGGAGGAGCAATGATTTGCAAGATACTCCACACAAGTTAGGGCCGAAGCAATCATAATTGGACACTGCATGCCCTGCGCAATGTCCAACACACTATTGACCTCACAAAGTCTAGCATCTGCTAAAGGCACCAAGATCCTTGGAGGCAAGGGATTGGCAGCCACAGTAGTGTTCCTATGCTTAAGGGGAACACAGGAAAGGGTTCAGGGAAATGCCACTGGGTCCTTGTACGTCATCTGAGAGGAGGGCCCAGAGGAGAGACAGGCATGCACAAGAAAGGACTCTGGGGGCTGGAGAGGTGGCTCAGGGGTTAAGCCTCCGCCTTGCAGGTGGAAGGTCCTGAGTTCGGATCCCAGATCCCACGTATAGACGCCAGGCGGAAGCGGGGGCGGCCTGCGCTTCTGGTTCTGGTAGGGCGGAGCCTGTGAATCCCGGGGCAGAAGGAGGTTTAGGCATCCATGGTGGTTCGCAAATTCGTCCGTGGTTCTACACATACACAGACACACACACACACACATGCAGACACACACATGCACGCACATACACACACATATGCACACAGTTGAATAAATAATAATAATAAAAAAATTAAAAAAAAAAAGAAAGGACTCTGGGAATTGGGGTGGGAGGCACGGGGGGGATGGGGCGGGAGGGGGAGCAGGGGGTTCGGGGAGAGGAGGAGGGAGGGAACTGGTGTACCTATTAAGTTTGTATGAGCTGAAATAATAATAAAAATGTATTAAAAATTTATAAATGAAATATTTATATTTAATTTAATTGATATTTTAGTTAATTATAATAATTTATACATAAAATATTTATGATTAATAAAATTAATAAAACTCTCCTATTGTTCATCATGGGCAGATCACACAAATTAAACTCAAGTGGTTTGGTCAGATCAAGTAGTATTCAACTCAGAATTATTTGTGTAATAACCCAAATATTTGAAAAAATGAGGATTGTGAGTGAGAAAACAATGGGTAAATGGAACATGGAGAAATAGGAAAGGAACAGAACTGCACAACATGTAACACCTAGTGAACACTATGGGACACAGTAGACTTTGTGAATATAAGTTCATCTGTTGCCATGCCTGTCATACGCTGGTGATGCATGTTGAAAATAACATGTGACTAAGTATACATGGGAACAACATGGAAAAAGGAAAGCTGGTTATTTTTCAATTCCCTGTGAACTCAAAAATATGCCATAAAATAGTGCATTATTGGCGAGTAAATGTGACATAGCCACTCATTGATCAGAACTTCATCAGCACCGACTTAATTGTTATAAGCACATGATTTGCACATATCAAGGGATATTTCTCAGAAACATTCCAAGTATTTTTCACATTTTATATAATTCAGTCCACACTAAGTATTCCAGGGGTCATTATTATGTTTGTCCAAGCTTCCCCCTTTTAAAGTAGTTGTAAAATGAAGACCACACCTGCTTGACTGCTACACGAAGCAAAATTTTTCATAGTGGCATCTGCCTTTGGAAAGGAAAAAAGAACTTAAAACAATTTGAAAATATACTGAATGGCAACTGAACATGGGTGATGAACTCCAAGTTGCTCCTTAAGTAATAGGGAATGCAAGATGCTACTGCATCCCAACCACACCCTTCCTTACTCACTGATGCTTTCCTGAGCATCTAAAACTCTGCAGACTGTTCTCAATTATCTGTAAGACAATTGCTATTAATACTTTTCTTCAGTGTAAAATTATGTGGGTAGATATTTGCAATGATCAGTACCTCAAACCTCCCATTGTGTCCTGTTCTTAACCTTCTCAGCTGAATATGATGAGTTTCTGAAAATTCATGTAGCCAAATTCTCTAAAAATTAAGCTAAGAGAAAATGATATTTCATGTGTTTAATGGGGGACACTTTCCAGTCCATACTGTAGATGTACTTCAACTACCAAGCATTGTAAGACATAAGAAGTTATTTAAAGTCATTTCAAGACACTTATACAATTGAATACAAATTTCACAGAATTCTTGTCCAGACCAATTTGGCAAAGTAGTGTCTTTGCTGAGTCAAATATAGTGTCAAAATATATCACAATCCAACATGTTAAAAAGTACAGCAAAAATATTCATGACATTCTCAATCAGTTTTAAAGAATTGCAAAGAACTATGAAGTCTTTCAAAATGCATATTTATTTATCTATTTATTTACTTATTTATTATTTATTTCTATCAATATTGTGCACCCATCTCAAGATCTGTTTCTTAGCATTCCAGGCAAATAGTTAACCACTGTGGTGTATTTCTATCATGAATCTTTCAATCTGAAGAAATAAAGTGAAGAAGAGAAAACTTGCTCAGTTTCACAGGAGGCATTGTCCAAGGAGTTCAAAAGGTCCATATTGCTCATAAGAATCTCTTGAAATATTGATATTCCTTCAACTGTTTTTGGTTATGTCCATTTATGCACATAAATGTAAACTACACACCTAAACACAAACTGATTAGAAACCTTTGCTCATGCAGTTTTCTCCTATGTGCAATATCATTTCGCCCTCCTGGTTTGCCAGTTTTGCTACTGAACTTTTACTCTTTTTTAAGGACAGAGTCGAATGTAACTTATTAGCATAGAATATTCAAAAACTTCCTTATGCAAAATAGGATTTACCACATTTCAAATGGTTCTACTCTGTTATTTTATGGAATCCTCTCATGAATGGACTATTCCAGAATGAGGGAAAAAGTTTTGTATTAGTGTCTATTTTTTCATCACTAAAGTGTGAGTTATCCT
Source organism: Typhlomys cinereus (assembly GCA_023101885.1). Taxonomy (NCBI): domain Eukaryota; kingdom Metazoa; phylum Chordata; class Mammalia; order Rodentia; family Platacanthomyidae; genus Typhlomys; species Typhlomys cinereus. The sequence goes on from JALPQD010000226.1 coordinate 2,107,325, forward strand.
GTGGTGGCTTCACCTTTCTCAATGATTAGAAAACAGCATGCCTTAATTAAAAGTAAAACCTCAAACAGATTTATTTAATATTAATCACCACAATTTATCTTGATTCTCAGGTTATTTCTGGATAGTCCAAAATTATATCCAAAATAACCATAGGAACAGAATCTGTATCTCTTATTTAGAATGTTCAAGCTGGACAAGTTTGTACTGCTTGCAATGTTTGGCCTCAGTGTAGTAACTGAAGCTTTGTAGATAGGAAAGAAAAGTCAGTAAATTGGCAAATTGATGAAGAAGAGATAATTTAGGGGAAATGAACAGGGGAGATGAACTCAATGAGAGGTTTTTTTGGTAGTACTTTTAATATATTGCTATTATTTTTAATTTACTAGGCAGTAGAATTTTCATTTCAGAGTTACGCAAACCAGTGCCAAAGCAGGACCTTACCTTGGAAAGTTTTGCCACTGCCCTTCAGATAATTTGAAACTGATCACAATTACATGTGAAATAGATGCCAGCTAGACAAGCATGATTAAATAAGGAGAAAAAATACATATGCAGTCGTAGAACATGAAACTGAGGAAGTAATTTATTATCTGAGTGCACTGGAAATGAGAGAGCGAGAGATGCTTCTGATGCTTCATGAAGGGTCTTTTAAAACCCTGTAACTGGGCTGGAGAGGTGGCTCAGGGGTTAAGTCTCCACCTTGCAGGCGGAAGGTCCTGAGTTCGGATCCCAGATCCCAGGTATAGACGCCAGGCGGAAGCAGGGCGGCCTGCGCTTCTGATCCTGGTAGGGCGGAGCCTGTGAATCCTGGGGCAGAAGGAGGTGGAGGCGTCCATGGTGGTTCGCGAATTCGTCTGAGATTCTACACACACACACACACAAAGACACATACGCGCGCACATACACACAGTTGAATAAATAATAAAAAAAAATTTTTTTAAAACCCTGTAACTACCAACAAATAAAATTAGTGATCTAATTATTTTTATTGTAATGTTAAGAAGAATATGACATGAAAAGAAAATGAAAACATTGCAAGCAGTACAAACTTGTCCAGCTTGAACATTCTAAATAAGAGATACAGATTCTGTTCCTATGGTTATTTTGGATATAATTTTGGACTATCCAGAAATAACCTGAGAATCAAGATAAATTGTGGTGATTAATATTAAATAAATCTGTTTGAGGTTTTACTTTTAATTAAGGCATGCTGTTTTCTAATCATTGTTTTATATTGTTGTTCAAATGCACAATTATACAATAATTACAATAAAATATTGAAATAATAGACTACTACTATTTAGCATAAATATTTAACAGTCGAGCTATGTGCTAATTTGAATTTAAGATATTTAATTGCACTAATATTAATTTTAAGATTATATGATTAGTCTACTTTCCCATATTTAAATAAAGTTCATATACATGTATGTGTGTGTGTGTGTGTGTGTGTGTGTGTGTGTGTGTGTGTGTGTGTGTGTCCTTCGGATTACCGAAAGGAGAAACTCAACTTACCCTGTCTGTCCCAAGTCCTGGCTCTTAACTTACATTTTTGGATTTTAGCGATGGGTGGGGTTGATTGTCCAGTCTGTGCAGCAAGCAGTTCTGTTCTCCAACTTTGAAAAGCAATTATTAAATCCTCATGAGCTGCATGAATAGTGTTTGGAGGAGTCATGTGAGTTAGATATTCACAGCAACATGACTTTGAATATGCAGAAAGAGAAAACTTTTCATAATGTCACCTGTAGAAATACTGGCATAATTGTTGGTACATATTTACTCCAGATATAAAATATTTGACCATTATTTTGTTTAATGCTGATAGAAAACTCAAAGGAATTCAAATTCACAATACAATTTAATCTCCAAAATCTAAGGAAAACTCTCATAATGTATCCAGATTAATTATTTTTAATATGCAAATATCCTATGCTTTCCACTATAAATTTAATTTTACAGCACATATAAATGTCATTGTTATCGTTTTTGCACACTTTCTATTATGTAGATTCTGATCTCTCAGTACATAACATCATTATATTTGAAGAATGAAATAAGAGACGATCTAATCATACTTCTAGAATGTCTGCAATTCTTTCATTTTAATATACTATGTTGTGAAGTTTATTGATTATTGGCCATTATTTCATACTGTATTTTTGCTAATCAATAAATATAAAAGAGAGAGTGGAAGATGGAAGTCATGCATCTGTATCATACACTTAAAAAACAACTGGTAAATTATTATTAGCCTTGTGAAATTTCATTGTATCAATAAGCTTTCACAATGTGAAAGGCACAAACTTTGCATACTTCTTTTATTACTTAGAAAAACATCTTCATGGTATGTCATGAAAAACTGAGGCCCAAATCCAGCATGTTTCTATAATGCAAATTAAATTGTCATCACTCCTTCACTGAGATTTTAATAAAAATGAAATTGCTCAAAATGATTTATAAAACTTGTTTCTACTCCGGAATTACTATGATCAAGTGCAAGCAAACAAAAACATTATGTAAGTTCTTGCATTGGAGACAATGGACTAGAAAAACATTACAATGAGAAAATTTTATCATTGCATAAGCAGTAGAATCATGAGGATGGTGTAATATTTTCAAGGATAAAAATAAATTTTGCCAAGCATTCTATTTCTTTTAATTGCTATTATCATTTTCAATGAACATCTTCTCTAAGCATTCAGCTTGTCTGAAGTTTCTCTTCATCATTGTTCAGAACACTATTATTTATATTTTCCTTGTTTATCACATAAACTTAAATTTATTCTCATTTTGTTATCTTAAGCATCCTAACAAGATATAATAGATATGCAACTGAATGTTTATGAACCAACATTGTTATTCACATTTATCCTTTATAATGTTAAAATACTATAAGAAATTTCAAACATACAATTGGTATGTTATTCTGTATTTTCCATACGCAAAACAGTATAAAATAAGTCCATTTCCTATCTACAATTTCCAGTCATTTTTCTCTTTTTCTGTTACAAAGTGTGCTTAGTTTGAATTTGTTTTCATATTCCTATCTACTCTTTCTGCACAAATATATCAGTTTTTCTCCCCCAAATACATCATGCAACAGCATCATCAGTTTTCAATTTTTAACTTTAAAGTCCTGAAACAAAAACAATTTCATTGTACACTTGAATTTGAATCTCCAGATTCCCCAATCAGAAAAATTGCTAACTAAGAATGATTTGTTGATATTTCTTTTTTGATCTTCCTGTACACTGCCTTCATAACATTTATGAAGCCAGGACCATTTTTCTTCACAGAGTTTCATATATATTCTGCACTCTCTTTCAGACTCACCCTTTTCTACTTTAATCAAAGCCACTGTCAGATCATCCTAAGGCAATAACAATTATCTGCTAATTGAACTCCCTCCCCTAAGACTCTTGATATTGCAATCCATTGCATAAAGAAGAGCCTATTAATCTTCTTAAAAAAGCATATTGCTCATGTGGCTTCATGTTAGAAAATATTCACTATGACTCTACAAAATAAAATTCTGTATGTAAGTTCTTCATAGGCTTGATTCTGGCTTTACTTCACTATTCTGAATGTTTGCTTCATGTAACCTCCCCCTCTTACGACTAGGAATACGCTGAAGAAATGAGACAGAGAACCAACTATTTGGAGATAATATTTCACTGAAGTTTCTTTGTGCTTAATTTCTAATTCTATACAGTGATTTCTGCCTGCTATTAGAAAGGAAAATTCATTTATTATGCTTTATTATTTGTGTTCATGTATGTGAGTGTGTGTGTGTGTGTATGTGTGGGTGGGTGGAGAAAGAGAGAGGGGAGAGAAGAGAGAGAAATATTGAGGGAAGGGATACTGCAACATACTAGAGTAAAAGTATGAAGGTACACTTTATTTCTTGTTGCTACAATTCCTATATTGAATCATAATATAACGGGACAGTGACTTAACATCAGATAACATTCAATTATGTTACAAACCTCCAACCTCAACCCCTTCACAGTTTTATTTTTTATCTTTTAAAGCAGCTTGTTCTCAAGGCATAATCCACCTTTCTTTTGTAATAACCTGTCCCTGAATGGAGTAATGATCTATAATTTTTTCAGCTCAATATTTTACTAAAAGATATATTTAATATAGTGTTCAGGGAGCATCAGAGAGGCTTCTTGTATTAACAATCTCGTGTTCTTTCTACATCAACTTATAATCTGAGCTAATATTTAAATTAAGATATTTATAAAACATTTCTAGGACTCCATTCTGTTACCAATCATTAACTATTGTTTTCAGTTTTTATAATATAATCTAAAGTAGACAAATCATTTATTATTTTAAATTTCTTGCTATTTATCAGAGGGATAATAGGCATCATGAATAGATTTTCTAATGTAGTTAATTCAATGTTAGTATATAGTCTTGGTTTTAATCTCTTGGGTTTAATAGGATTCTTACACATATTATTTATAGATAATAAATAGTAACTTTCATGTTGACTGTTAATTTTAGCAGTGTAGAAAGTCATTTAAGGAAATATGAATACAAAATGTCTGTGTATGACTCATACATTTAAAAATATTTGACTTAGGTTCTAAGTACATTTGATAGTTAAACAGATTATAAACAAGAAGTAGGTCATTTTGATTAAGAAAATCATAACAAGCAAAAGTGAAATATGAACTCAGTATAATAAACTACATTAGATTTATGGAGAAATAACTTGGCATAAATACATTCACCAAACAAACTCCTTTCTGGCACAATCTCTCTAGGGACAGCCCATATATACTTTCTCCTGTGAGAATTACTTTACAAACCTATGACCACGTTCTATTTGGGAATATACATAGAAAGACAATGAGAATGTATTAGACAATTCCTCTGTATTTGTAAATTATATGTCATAATTGAAATAAAGCTCAATGAGGAAATTTGTTACTTAAAGACAATGCCAAAATGATCATTCTATTTGCCTTCATTATAATAACTGTATTAGAGAATTTATAGTCAATCTTTTTTTTTCCCACATTTTATTTTTTTCCTAATCATACAAGCTCAATAAGTATCCCTGTCCTCTCCCTCCCACCTCCCTTCTCCAGTGGTCCCCTTTGCACTCTTCCCTGTCCCCTCTTCCTTTCACCCCCCTTTTCTCCCTCTCTCCCAGTGCCTCCACTTTCCTCCCTCCCATCTCCTGGAATGCCAAACTTCCCTCTGAGTCCTCCGCCCTAGTGAGGGTTCAGGACTCAGTGGCATAGACCTGAGCCCCTTCTTGGGTTCCCTGTTAGCATGGGAACACTATTATGACTGTTAATCCCTTATCTCTAAGGACCCTACTGCCTAGAGATTTCTGCATTGTGATCCAATGTAGACTTTAGGGGTCCTTGACATGTCAGTTATTGTACAGGTCAGGCAAAGTCCATTCATGGCTGCTGCAGCCTAACTTGTGTGGAATATCTTGCATATCATTGGTCCTTCCCATATTTAGGCTCTTACAATCATCTGCCCCCTCTTCCCCAAGTTTTCCTGAGCTTTAGAATGGGGAGAGATTTAGTTCCAAGTAAATAATGTAGGATCTTGGTGTTCTGAATTATGGTTGTTGTTTTCAGTCTTTGGTTGTATTCTGATTGGTATAGAAAGCCACCTCCTAACCAAAGATAAAAGACGGTTTAAATGAAGATCTTAATGTAAGAGGAGACTCAAAGATATATGAAAGGATAGGAGTAGGACGCAGCAGGGGAAAGTGAGGGGTTACTATCTATCTGCCAGTCCCTGATTGGTGAGATCAAACCTGTTCAGTCACAAGTGTTATAGTCAATCTTTAAAGGAGAAATGGTACAACGTTGTTAAAATAAATGGAAAAAAAAAACCCTGTAAAGAAGCAAGTCATTTAAAGATATATATTTTGACAATTTGTCAAAAGTGTATGATTTATGCAAACAAGATGATTCTTACTTGAGATTTGGTTACTTTAGGTATTGAAATTCTTTTTAGAAATATATTAATATATTGTCCTTTAGTTCTACTGTGGCAAATTATAGGAAATATGCTCTCTGAAGAAGAAAATTAAGACTGTTAAACATTAACAAGTATGGTCTATCTTGACAGGAATATTCTCTAAAGGTCACGAATATGGAATGACACTTTGATGTAGCACCTATGGTGATTGAGAAAATTCTTTTTAATAACAAATTACTTTTTAATGAGAAATGATACAAGAATTTGTCAAAAATAACAAGTAAAGCTCCTAAATTTTCCATCATTTCATATGCAATTCCTGCCAAATATAATTGATTTATTAATCATAATGAGCTGAAAGCAGCAACATGGACTGGATTTATTGATTATTACAAAAGTGATCCCATAATATTACAGTCATCCTGGGGCTGGAGAGGTGGCTCAGGGGTTTAGCCTCTGCCTTGCAGGTGGAAAGTCCTGAGTTCAGATCCTAGATCCCACGTATAGACGCCAGTGGAAGCGGGGGCGGCCTGCATTTCTGGTCCTGGTAGGGTGGAGCCTGTGAATCCCGGGATAGAGTAAACAAGGAGGAGGTGGAGGCCTCCATGATGGTTCCTGAATTCATCCGTGGTTGTACACACTCACACATACATACACACATACATGCACATGCACATATACGCACAATTGAATAAATAAAAAAAATATTACAGTCATCCTCAATGCAAGTTCACCTGAATATATAGTTATTTTCTAGGAACACAGAAATGGAAACAACACAAAAAAGAAGTGACATTCTTCGAATCATTGATTTATTAATAATTTTCAAATTTTTAGGCTAAAAATTCCTATAGGACCAAGGAGGTATGTATGAGATAAAAAATATAAATATTCATCACTTCACAAAGAGGAGAGCCATTCACTGTATTAAAGGTTATGATGTGACTATAAGACTTGTCTTTGAAAAAGGAATGAGTAATTATGTATATGTATTATGCCAATTTTATGTTTTGCAAACCAACTGGTACCTAGGAACATTGTCATCCAAAGTAATATTGCCATTCATTTTCTTCAGTTCACTGTCAGATAAGTACTGAGCACACTAAATGTGGGCCACATTACTGCAAAGGTTCACCACGGTTATTTCATAGAGATATGTAATAGGGATCACTGATGAGAGAAGACTTACTGTATTGCATTTCAATAGGTCTTTTCACCTGGACTTCTTTCCCTCCACTACACAGGGAAAATCTCATTTTAAGAAATTAATTTCACCTTGCTGGAATTCTTTTTCCAACAGTGCAACAGTCTTCTCATGGTTCTGATTTTTCTATTTCACTGTTGCTTTTCTTTTATTGTTGACATTGGTAACTCTGAGTATTATTTTGTCAATTTCTATGAAGAATCACCTTAAAATTTTGATTGGTGCAGCATTGAATCTGTATATTACTTTTGGTAGACTGGTAATTTTTATGATGTTAATTCTGCCTATCCAGATAGATGGGAGGCCTTTCCATCTTTTGGTGTCTTCTGAAATTTCTTTTTTTCAGGATCGTAAAGCTTTCATTATACAGGTCTCTCACATCCTTGGTTATATTTATACAAAGGTATTTCATTTTATTATGGGTTATGGTAAAAGGAATTGTTTTCTTGGGATGTTCTCGATTTTTTCATCCTTGGTATATAATGAAGCCACTGATTTATTAATTTTATAATGTGTCACTCTCATGAAATATTTATTAGTTCTAGGAGTTTCCTGGTAGAGATTTTAAGGTCTCTCGGGTGTACAATCATGTGATCTGCAAATAGGGATGATTTCTTCTTTTCCATTTGTATCTTTTATCTCACTTTCTTGTCTTATGGCTCTAGCTAAGACTTCAAGTACAATACTGAACAGAAGGGGTGAAAGTGAATAGCCTTGCCTAGTTCCTGATCAAAGGGGGAATATGGCTTTTATTATGTTTATATAATTGTTTATATAACTTCCTTCCATTCCTATTGTCTCCAGATCTTTTATCCTAAAGGATTTTGTCAAAAGGTTGTTCTGTGTCTATGGAGATAATCATATGGTTGGTCCTTGCTTTTGTTTTTTATAATGAATTACATTTAATGACTTGCATATTTGCAAACAACTTGTGTGTCTGGAATAATTCCTAATTGATCCTAGTGAGTAATATTTTTGATGTGTGTTTGAATCCAGCTAAAATTTTGTTAACAATCTTTACATCCATCAATGAGATTGGCCTATAGTTTTCTTTTTTATTGTATCTTTATTGGTTTTGGAATCAGCGTAATATTAACATCATAGAAAGTGGTTAGAAGTATTCCTTTGTTTTCTGTTTTGTGGAATAGTTTAAGGATTACTAATGTTAGTTTTTTTTCAATGTTTGAAATAATTCTGCACTGACTTCATCTGATCCTGGGCTTTTTGTTGTTTTCGTTTATCTTCTTTATCTTCATCACTTGAAACAGGATTACTAAAATAATTTAATTTATCTTGATTCAATTTTGGTAAGTTGTATGTGCTTCGAAATTCATCCATGTGTAGTTGTCAAATTTTGTGGAGTACAAATTATTCAAACATGATCTTTTTTTGTTTAATTTCCTTGGTATCAATTGTGATAACTCCATTTCCATCTCTAATTTTACTGTTTTCCATTTTCTGTCTTTTGGTTTCAGATTATTTGACTAATGGGTTTAGTGACATTATCGATTCAGGGAGGCCTTTAGACGGGGCTACGGACAAGCCTGGACATGAATGGACATGCCCTGGACATGTCCCAATAGATGAACCATGCAGGTGGAGGGATGAACAACCAATGGGAAATGGCCCTCTAACTTTCCTTTGCAATGGGCACTTAGTAAACAGCTAAATGATTGGTGGCTGCCCCCACCTCAGCTGAGAGGTGGCAACACCTGATTGGACCCCTGAACCTGTATTAACTCAAACACTTCCTTAAATAAAATGAGTGTGCAGCAACTTGTCTACTGCCTGCTTCTTTCTCACCAACTCCCAAGGTCTGTGGTGACTGCTCGGCTCACCCCCTCGCCTTGAGCCTGGAGGCTCCTGCAAACTTTCCCCAGCTGGCCAGGTGGGGATTTGACAACATGGTTTATTGTTATACATTTTTTCAAAAAGAAAAATGACTCTTTTTTGGTTGATTCATTGTATCAATTCTTTATCTCAATTAAAGATATTTATCCCCTGATTTTACTAATCTCTGTTTATATCCTGTTTTTGTGATGTTTTTGTTTTTCTAAAGCGTTATTTTTTTAAAAAAAAAATTCTCCATGTGACTTCATGCCAATTTTGATGAACATGGAAGTCATACTTTGTTTAAAAACTCAAAACAGTTATTTCAGGTAAAATTCTCTAGAAAGAAGTACATCTTCTAGCAAAAAGAAGAAATTATGAGATGTGTTTCTACTGAATTAAATTGAATTTCAGGGATAATGAGAAGAATGCTCTTTTACCCAGTATCCTACCATACAGGCAATCTTTTCTCCTCATTATTAAGAGAACTGAAATTTTGTGATGAAGATAACAGAAGCAGCTTAAATTCATGTCTTCTAATATTCTCCATCTAAGGTGGTACATGCAATTAGATTTTCATACATGAAAAATAAATGAAGTTTAGACTCAATTTTTCTATTTTGAATCTTTTTTTCACCATTTGAATCTTTTTTCACCATTCTACTACTTTATGCATTTACTCTTTTTTCTTCTTGCCCTAGTTGGAGAACATCATCGATGCATTACCGCAGTAGATTTTGCAACAAACATGAGGCAGAGAAAGCACAAGTATATCAACTTTCTTATTCTTAAGCTAATTTCTTTACTGTAAGAATTCTTAATTTCTAATACTCCTGTTAAAAGAGAAAAATAAAGTTTTCCTTGTTCAAAAATAATCAAACATTACTCTTTCCCAGTATATTTGTGTGAAGATGTTCATAATCTTCAAACATATTAGAAACAAAGAAAAAATAGACTAAAATGAAATATTCTGGACAGGGTTTAAATTGAGTGCTTTTAGTATTTTTTTCTATTGTCATACAAATACATAGAATCATAGGCCAGAAGGAAAGATTTTCCAGTAATAATCCAGAACTTCAGAGACTCTATATCAATCACATAGAACTAGGCCAGCCTAATCTCTCCCCATCCTGGAGCTCAGGGACATTTGCGGAAGAGGGGGCGGTAAGATTGTAAGAGCAAAAGGATGGGAGGAACAACGATTTGCAAGATTCTCAACAATAGTTAGGGCCAAAGCAATCATAATGGGACTTTGCATGCCCTGCGCAATGTCCAGTGCACTGTTGCCCTCATAAAGTCTAGCATCTGTTAAGGGCACCGAGATCCCTGGAGGCAAGGGATTGACAGCCATAGTAGTGCTCCTATGCTTAAGGGGAACAAGAGAAAGGGCTTATGGAAATGCCACTGGGTCCTTATATGTCATCGGAGAGGAGGACCCAGTGGAGAGTCAGGCGTACACAATAAAGGACTCTCTGGGAATTGGGGGGGAGGCACTGGGGGATGGGGAGGGAGAGAAGGGGGAGGAGGGGGTTCGGGGGGAGGAGGGGGGAGGGATGGAACTGGTAAAAAAAATTTAAAATGTATAATTACATTTTTAATAAATAAAAAAAGGTAGATGGCAAAGTTCATATTTAATTAGCAACTTTTGCCTTAAAATGGGATTTTAAAAAATGGACATAGACATTGAAATATGACTCCTTCAAGAATAAACCCAATACTTTCTTAGGATTCTATTATTCATCCTGTCTAAAACAGAGTGCAAATTCCATCATGAGAGGAAATGTTATCTAGTTCCAGATTTTATGGAGATAGGTGTTTGTGTATCTCTGATACAGATAAAGATACTCTAAGTAGAAGAGGTTGATGGTCACATTTGGCTGCCAAGTCTACTTTTTGCAAGAAAGGTTAAACATGTGGCACATACCAAGTATTTCCTGGGGTTGTGTTTAAATTACATGAAAATAACACTTCTAGGATTTCTTTAGACACTGACAAGAATAAAGTTGCAACATCATGTAATAAAGAAAGATATCAAGGCAAATATCTACTTACTGCTTATGCTTTTAACAAAACTTACAAAAGTTTGCAAATAGAAAAATGGACATACAAATTCAATTGTAAAATATGAAATATGTTTTTGAATAAAATGTTCACTTCATAAATACAAAAAAAATAGGCCTAGGCATTGAACTTGAAAAAGTAAAATAAAAGAAGAAAAATTCTCAAAGGCATTCTCAAAGAATATAGACAACATTCCGGGCCAAGAAAATTTGCATGAACAAGTACACTGGCAAAAGTATCAGGAACTGTGCTTGAAAAAGCAAAGAAACCTTCCTTGCTTTAGAGGCCTGATCTCTTGCTCTGCTCTGAACATTGTTCTGTCTCTGGACACCATAATTGTAATACATTACTCTCTAATAATCACTGGTAAGTATTTTCTACATTACGCTCCTCTTTCTTATCACTACAGTGTATATGTTTTCACTTCTCTGTTTTTTGAGTTCTAGCAATCTGTCTGAAGCATAGATTATAGTCTATATTTAATGATTTATGAATACAAAGTCATTTAGCATTTAGGAAAGAAAAATGGCAAAATAATTTATCTTATCATTGTACAAATTTTCTGCATAAGATATTCTAAAAGCAAAATATTTTTGTAAATTGGAACTTGAAAAACTGCAGTTATACTTTGTGGAAACAAATTATCACTCTTCCAATGACACAAATAAATAAAACCCCCTCAGAATGTGCATGTATAAACAAAGGAAGAAATTAATAAGTCTTGATTATAGTAATGAGATCATTCATCCAAATAAGCAAAGATAAAGGATCATTAATGCATTGTATGTGTAGGTAGAAATAAAACACCTCATTACTAAAGTTAAGGACACTACATTTTTCCTTGGAACTCACAGGGAATTATTCAAAGACCTTCACTTCAGCTAATACTAATATGTTCTTTCAAATCACACATATAATAGACTAATACTTTTAATAATCTACTGATGATTATTTAAACATCCAATGCAAACTTAATATTACATAAACATTCTTGGCAGTATAATGATTATGGAAAATGGCAACAAAATTTTGTATATTGTTCTACAAAAGGATTTGTTTCAAACACTTTAGATCAACATGCAGTTGAATCCTTGAATGAGGAATCATTTATATAGAAGATCAATGTAATACTATTGCTATAAGAAATAAATGATTATTTCAACTTGAAAAGTGTGCAGGTGGGGATATGGCGGCACAATTAGGTGTAGAGAAATGATATGGAGTCTTAAAGAAAATATGTTTAGAGATACAGTCCTGATTGAAGAATCGTAAGTTTCTGCTGAGTTATTAGAAGTTAACCTACCAAAACAATGGTTAATTTTTCCGTGATATGTAAATTATGATCTCTTCTAAAGATGTCAATGAAATAGGAGCCATTGATTGTGACAGGGTAAGACCTGAGGCTTGAAACAGTAGCTATGATTCTTAAAAGATCATAAGTATAACAAATACTCTAGATAAATCAGATCTCTGGAGTCAGAAATTAAGCAGATTTCACAGTATTAAGTATGTAAATTTACAAACGCATAGTAGGTAAAGTGCATGCTCAAAACCTGTCAATTTGGGTTTGATCCCTAGAAGCACACAGGGTAGAAGGAAAGACTTCACCTTCACCCTCTCTCTCATTATTTATTTCTCAAATAAATAAACAAATAAATATTTTAAAAATTTAAAGTAAGGGCTGGAGAGGTGGCTCAGGGGTTAAGCCTCTGCCTTGCAGGCGGAAGGTCCTGAGTTCGGATCCCAGATCCCACGTATAGATGCCCGGGGGAAGCGGGGGCGGCCTGCGCTTCTGGTCCTGGTAGGGCGGAGCCTGTGAATCCCGGGGCAGAAGGTGGTGGAGGCGTCCATGGTGGTTCTCGAATTCGTCCGTGGTTCTACATACACATACACACACACACACACACACACAGACACACACACGCGCACATGCGCACAGTTGAATAAATAATAATAATAAAAAAAATTTAAAGTAAGAAACAAATTTAAGAAATGCTTTTGGAGAAGCAACATTTCTGTATATTAAAAAATGTGTGGTTCATGAGAAATGTAACTTTTGATCCTTTAACCTTTTATCATTCTCCTCTTTGTTTTAATTTTTCTACTTTTACCAATATATTGTGTACTCATCCTTTGCTTCCCTTCATTTCCTATCCCTCCTATCCCTTCCTTACCCTCATCAATCCCTCCCACACCCACCCATCTTCCTACCTGTATTCTTCTATGGACCCCGGGGTTCCTTCTGGCCTGTCTGTTCTTGTGAAGGGTCAGGCCTCTGTGGCATACCGAGTTGCCTCTTTGGGGCACCCCACTAATAGGGTCATTTCCCTTCACTCATCCAGCTTTAGTTCCCAATGTTTCCAATTTATGTTCCTATCTTTCTTGACTTCCTAGGTAGTCTATGGGGACATGTTGGTATGTAGTCATTATGCAGGTCTAGTAAGGACAAGTCTCACGTTAGTGAATTCTCACCATTAGATACATCATTCTCCTTTTAAAGAAAGAGATAGTACTTGAGGGCATGCTCTTGTTCAAAACTAAAGAGAATCTAAAAATTTAGTCCATGCATAAGCTAATAAATTAGCCTATCACATGTTTAGTAATTCTTGTAAAAGACAGATTCTTGAACCAGAAACAAACAAACAAAAATCTTTATTAGTACACAGACCAACAGCTTGTCAGCAACGTTCCAGCATTTATATTTGTTCTCTGAGCCCCCGTTCCCAGAGAGTCATTGAAGACGTTCAGGTAAGATGTTCCACATACAGTGAATTTAATTACAGAAGAATCAAGAGCTTAGGGAATCTGTTATAAAGGTCTCTAAGATTGTCTGACCTTTCTCATGAAAGAAGACAATATAATTATTACATGACAAAGAAATTTGCTCACTTTTTATCCAGAGGGAGATGCTATCTCTCTTCCAAAGCTGTTTGCTATACAAACATCCTTGAAAAGATAGTGCAGAATGAAGTTAATCAATGCCTCAGCTTGCAAGACACGCAAATATGTGAAAGATCCATGGAGAATTGTCTCTCAATAATTAAACTGGAAAATAAAACTTTAATACATGAAAAACTTTAGGGTATTGGCTGAAAGACAAAAATCTCTTGTGAAAATGTTCAGTGATCATGGAAGAGAGAAATACCAAAATATTTCCTGGAGTGTCTTGGACTGCTATTAAACAAACATAGCAAAAATGTGTGAAATGAAACAATTTTACATTAAAAGAAAATATCTTTGCATTCATGTCAATTTTTTAAGAAAAAGTTAAAAAATAGATATAATTTTCTGTGGAAGAGTATACACTTTCAACTGCTATGTTCAAATTATTACCTATGAAAATAGCAAGAATCACAGTAGTGGTTATTTTATTAACTAAGGATAAAGGTTGTCTCTTGCTTTCTTGCATATTCTCATTTAGATGCATGAATAGACAAATTTGGACATGTAGCACAAACCTGGAACTGAGGCTTAATTGAACAAATCCAGTTAGCTATTGAGTCACAAGGAACAGAAGAGATATTTAAGTGTGAAAAGCATGATTCAATTCTGCTCCTGATTCATATTTGCTGCTAACAGTTTTTTGACACTCATACATCCTTAGGTTTGTTTCAGGGAATATAAAGGGCTGGAGAGATTGCTCAGAGCTTAAGACTCTGCCTTCTAAGCAGAGTCTAAGTCTTCTGTGCTCAGATTCTAGGTCCCACATAAAAACTTCAGGTGGAAACAGTGGGGAACTACTCTTCCAGCTGAGTGACAGTGCCTGGAAAAATCCCAGAGCAAAGCAAGGAAGTAGAAGCAATCCAGGCTGGTTCCCGAAGTGGCCCTTGATCCTCCACAGGGACACACAGCATCTTTTCTTTCTCTCTCTCTCTCTCTCTTTCTCTCTCTCTCTCTCTCTCTCTTTCTCTCTCACACACACACACACACACACACACGCACACACAGAATAGACAGACATATAGATAGATAGATAGATGAGATAATAAGGTTTTAATAAAAATAAAGGAATGTAGGTAACACTGGCTGAAGACAGCCCAGAATGTTAGGAAGTGGTATGGCCACTTGGACTTGAGTATTTCTATTTCATATGTCACCCAATTTTAATAAAAGATTAGTTTGGGGAAGAAAATTTTAATTGAGATATATCTAAACATAGAACAATTACCACGTTAATGTTGCCGACAACTTTTGACAATTTAAATTATGAGGTAGCAATTGCATTCTATTCATCAATAAGATAACTTTAATAACCTACTTCCATTTGTTCTTGTCACTTTACACAAGTGCATGCATCCACAAAGTCTAGTTAAGAAAACTTACAATAAAGTCAATCAAATATAAGAATGCCTAAGCTTTTAATTCTGTCTACAGGCTTTTGTGTGAATTTCCAGAGCAAATAAATACAGGTGGTATATTAAGATGCTGGATTGTGTCTCTTTGTCCTGTGTTTTCCCATCAGAATTTCAAGGCCACACATTCTGACACCAGCAGCTTTATAAACAAGTTTTCATTTGCATTTCTTCCTTCATTCTTCCTCAAGGCAAGATGGCTCAGTACTACTTAATAAACAATTCCATGGTTTCCCTAGAGATTCATTATATCCCTGTTCTCTCTATGTAAATCAGTCATTTCCTTTAGGGTTATAAAATCCTAAAACAATGGAAATTCAGATCTTTCATATCTATATATATAGTTCACCCCAATTTTAAAAGCTTTGAAATGTATTCAGTTTAGTCTATAGAAGGTTTTGTTGCTTTTGAAGCAATCCCCCCACCAAATATTTTCTTGTTTTACTTAAGCTCTCATGGTATCTGTCATTCAGTCTCACCGGATACTTTTTTCCTACGGGTTTCTGTTTTTCTGTGGAGAGGTCTACTTCTTTCTTCTGCATCTCCAATCCTTAATAGTCTTTTTCTTTCTGACTAAATTTATGTAAGGATAACTCTCAATTTTACCTTCAGAAGATGTTAAAATTAAAAGAATGAACCTAATTTCAATCAAGTCCAATAAAATCTCTGAAGGTTATAACAGCTGTCTTCATGGTACTCATTTGCTTCTCAACTTTACATGATATTCAATATCCATATTAATTTTGATTTCAGAAACATTAGATAATCTCTCCATGGATTTACCGAACATGTTTTCCAACCAAAGTTCCTGTCACAAGTACCTACCTAGCCACTCCTGTGCCATCAGCACTGGCCAATACATAAAAGTTTATGTGAAACCCAAAGAAGATGTTTGAAGGCTAACTGGAGGGCAACTCGTTTACTCTTTGCAACCGTTTTGGTGGAAGCTAGGAATTATAGTCCTAGGAATGATAGTCAAGAGCAGACACTGGCTGACTGTTTGTAAGTCTGCTCAATTTTAATATTGTAACCACTAACAGTGCACCAATGATTTCAAGCTAAATATTAGCCTTATGTTACGTCTTTGTTACTTATTACTGAAACTTTTATAACATAAAAATTAAGGTTAATTTTTTGATGCACTTGTGTGGGGTGTGTATATGTGTGTATAGAGGAGGGCACATGAGGGTGTGCGCCTGTAGAGGTCCGGGGGTGACACTGGGAATTATCCTGGATTGCTTAGTTATTGCTTTGCTCTGGGTTTTCTAAGATTCCACCTCAAGGCCAGAACTGAAGTCTGACGTTTCTTCAAGGGGAATTTATATGTGGAATCTTGGGATATAAACTCAGATCCTCTTGCTGGTGAGGCTAAGAATTTGAGTCATCTCCTTAGTCCTCATGTCTCTGTTTTAATATGAAGATAACAATATTTTTAGTAGGAGGGCTCAGGAAGTAGTGATTAGTTGTATATGATCCATTACCTAGTTTTATTATTTGAGAGCTACTACAAGTCTAAGTATCTATTTTTAAAGAAAACTTGAACACCAACAATGTTTTAGAAATTATTCAATTTTGAAGAACCAAGTATTTGCTCAGTATTTATAACAGTTGGATGACTATTTTACCTATTTCCTTGGACTTTTTCTGTTGTCGCTTTTGTTGTTGTTGCTATTGTTGTTCATTTTGTTTTGTTTTGCTTTGTTTTCTGTTTTGGTAATGTTAGCATTTCTCCTCAAATTTTGTTACTGTATATCTGTGCATCTTTTCTCATTTTGTTTCATTTAAAAAGATCATTTGTTCAATAATTGTTTGCAATTCTTGCCTTTTAAATAAAAACATAAAATTTACCCTCAATAACAAAATGTCAGGACCACATTTTTATCATTCAAAGTTCATTCATTAGTGAAAATTTAAAATGGTTTACTTTCTTAAAATACACATCAATTTGAAAGCAAGCTGAAAATAACATCAAAAAGTTGATAGCCACAACCTTTATTGGAATAATATATTTCTTTTCAAATTCCTGGCCTGATTTTTAGAAATTATTAATAAGAATGATTTTTTAGCCTGCCTGAAAATGATTTTTTCCTTACCTGAGGTTAAAATACATTGTTGCTCATCAATAAAATCTATTATGTGTTAAATATAAGCAACATACAAGAAACAACAGAAACTTAGAAAGATGAAGGAATGAAACTCAACAGAATAATACACAATCTGAAAGTCACGGCATGACTTGTGCTGAAACAGTTGAAGGTGGTTAAATGTCACTCATTTATGAGCTATCTGCTGGAGCACTCAATCACAGTGGCTTCAACAATAAGAGGAAAGATTGTCAGACACATAAATAATCACTTTGAAGACAAGCTTTGTAATTTATTGCTGTGAACTTTCACATTTAAAGTTGTCATTTTCACATCAATGATGCCATTTATGAAAAATATAATATGTCCATGAGATGGTCAAGTGAAAAATTTTAAAATTAAGAATACATAATTGCATGGATCATTTTGTACATGTATCAGTTCAGTAGTATGGGACTCTTCTTGAGGAACTCCTTCTTAAATTAGATAGCTGAACACATTGGGCAATATGTTGAGTGTTTTGTAACTTATGAGGAGATAGCTGTATAAAAATGTACAATTACAAATTTTATACTTTTGTTTTAAATGATTATTTAATAAAAGCTTCCACAGAGGCTGAAAAGGTGGCTCAGGGGTTAAACCTCTGCTTTGCAGGCAGAAGGTCCTGAGTTCGGTTCCTAATCCCCACATATAGACACCAGGCGGAAGCCGGGTGGTCTGCATTTCTGGTCCTGATAGGGCAGAGCCTGTGAATCCCCGGGCAGAGTAAACAAGGAGGAGGTGGAGGCGGTCCATGGTGGTTCCCAAATTTGCCCGTGGTTCTACACACGCACACACACATAAATAATAAATAACACGCAATTGAATAAATAATAAATTTAAAAAATAAAAAAATAAAAGCTTCCACAAAAGTTATCATTTGAACTCTGTCAATAGTTCCAGAAGGTGAAATAAAAATATTCCATGACTGAAACAAACTTTACTATATGGCCACTAAGCCAGAGCTACAGAGAATACTGGAAGACATGACAACGATTATAAAAGTACATTTCTTAGTGTCTCTAACAGAGGCATTTGACCAAGAATATTTCTGTATTTATAATGGGCATACCAGATACGTGTTTTGCAAAGTGAGACTTTGGAATTGCTTGTCCATATGTGCTTAATTATAACTATGTAGAATATGCAATTATTATGTACTAAAGTGTTATTATGCATAATCACATTCTAAAGATTGATAGGTAAGACTGTGAACAGTACTGGAAGATTTGCCTTACGAGGTACTTATAACCCTCTCCACAAACTAGATACTTCATTTTAGAAAGTTTCTTTCTGAATCATAACTAAACATTTCTATATCCTCTATTTGTAAGTCATTTTAAGGGGAAGTCAGTATCAGCAATATGGGCAAAAATGACAATAAACCCTTTACTAAAATGATGTGTTAGAAGCTCACCTCAGATATAACAAGAGAAAAGCATGAAAACAATGACTTTTATAATTTTGACATGGAAATGAGTTGTGCATTTCTAGTCCTCTTTTACTTAGTTTTATGTTTTCTTTTGTGTTTTATTGTATCACTTACGTATATATGCTAAATGTCGCCTACTGGCTCCATGATTCTTGAAGTCAAAAAAACTACTTCTTTTATCTAGAAATTTAGGGCTTACTAAAATGTTTCATGCATAAGAAATTATTATCTGAATGGTACTACAATAGTTGAATAAGGCATAAAATATGGGTTAATATTTAAGGAAGTGGACTACTAGATCCTCTAGCAATCTACCTAAAAGAGAAACACAGGGTTTCACAAGGTAAAAAAATGAGAAAATAAAAAAGTTACATTTGAATACTCTTTCACTTTTTCCTTTGATAATGCATACAATAATATAATTTGCCTCTGCTATAAATATATGCAATGTGTATTTATATTCACAGAATGCTATATACACTCACACACACATGGACATATTCATATGGAAGTATACACACATTAGAAGAACAATTTTATAAAGCATTGTGCGTGAATTAAAATAAATATATTGTCAAAGAATAGCAAGTATTATAATTATATAATGTTAAAATTTCCCATGAACTCCTGACAAAAGTCTTTAAGCAGCATCAACATTTGACAGTAACTGTCTTCTAGATTGTCTCACTAAAGAAGTCACACTATGACATAACATATGACATGAAACCCAATGACCATTAAATTTTCAGGATTTCTTTATGTTTTTTAGTGTGAAACATCTGAATTAATAGTTATTTGTAAATATTCTTTTTCATGATTCTATGTGTAAAAAAATTAAAAAACAATGATTACTCTTAAATCAGATTTTATAAAATTTACGAATGGGAAGAAGAGAACTATATTTAGATTCTAAAAATTAAAATATTTTCATAAGGTTTTGTACTTAATATTCTGGTAATAGATTTATAAGCCAAATGTCTTCAAGATACTAAGACCTTCAATATTTCTAAAAAGTGTTACTTATTTATCATCATTGATTTAGACTTAAAATTACTTTCCAATGTCATTGGGAAGACAATACATATACTCTGATGCCTTGAAATGAAAATGTGGTATTTTATATTACAAAATTAGATTTTTTGCACATATGATTAATTTAGAATATTTGTGGATATATGCTTGAGCATCCAAGTAGATGACTATAATTATAATCAGGATAATAGAAGTAAAGGATGCTGAGGCAGAGTTAAGAATGATTCAATCATCCACCAAGAAAAAAACAGGAATTTCAAAGCTTTCAGAAGGAATTAAGCCTAGTTGGCATCTTTACAGTAGGGCTTCTGCTATTCTGAATGATAAAATAGAATGCTAGGTTATTTCAAGTCATAATTTTATGTTGATTTTTATAGTATTAAAGAGTAAAACTAACATCAGCATCATCAAATGCAGTCACAATTTTACGTGAAGAACAAAAAAGGAAAGAAGAAATACTTTAGTTAAGAGTAAAGCCTAACAATCACCAATGCCTACTTTTAAAACCCTGTACAATTTGTGTGCTGCTCTGACAACTGTTTGCTGTTCTATAGGACAGAGATAATATTACTCAGTATAGAAGATTATCAAAAAATAAATGTGTCCATAAATTTGAAACCATAAAAACAATGTATGACATTGTAAATTTGCATGAAATCTAAGCAATAAGCCACATCATTAGAGTTATTATTTGTTATAATTATAATATATTATTAACTACAAGAATCTGATTCCTTTAAGTATAAGGTAGCTCTCCTATCATAAAGATAGAAATGTATTTTAATAACTGTGTTCAAGTTGCTTATGTGTATGATGGAAAGGTAGAACATTTACCCAAATTCTTGAAGATCAGAGTAGAAAATTGTGGGACCATATATTTTATCATTCAGGATGGCAAAGTTTCCACATGGTACATTATGCATTGGTTATTGACTATGGAAGTGTTTCATTGTAGTATACTCAGAAATTTTCTTTAAATTGGAAAAATAGGTCAATGTTTTCATGAGAACAGGTAATGTTTGACTCTCCCCTACTTAGCATTGCTGTCAAAATTCTCGCCAAGAAATAATATTGCATCCAACTATCACATAACTATCACAAAACTGCTAAAGATATATATATATATATATAAATATAATTTTAAAGATTAAAGATTAAGGAGATGCAGCCATGCTAGCCATGGTGATGTCTTTTTCTATTAGAAGCCACAACTTAGAAAGCTCAGATGACATCAGATGTAGCTAACAAATCTGGCTTAGGATTTATTCTTTTCTTCTACAGAATCTATGATTTACAAACATAATATTGCTTGAAAGGAAGGAAAGAAAAGGAGTCATAAATAATGAAATGAGCTAAAATATTCAGATAATCATATGGAAAGCAAAATACCCAAATTAATTTACATATATTCTTAACTATGTTAAATTCAAAGAGAAATACTCATACAAATATCATACCTATTTTTTCTATTAAAAACTAAGTTTTTAAATGCACATATACTGTTAGATATATTTGGAAGATGAAATGTTTTTAATAGTTTTTTTAATTTTTTATTATTATTATTTATTCAACTGTGTACGTGTGTGTATGTGCTCTCGCGCACGTGTGTGTCTGTGTGTGTGTGTATGTGTGTGTCTGTGTATGTGTAGAACCACGGACGAATTCGCGAACCACCATGGACGCCTCCACCTCCTTCTGCCCCGGGATTCACAGGATCCGCCCTACCAGGACCAGAAGCGCAGGCCACCCCCGCTTCCGCCTGGCGTCTATACGTGGGATCTGGGATCTGAACTCGGGACCTTCCGCCTGCAAAGCGGAGGCTTAACCCCTGAGCCACCTCTCCAGCCCAAGATGAAATGTTTTGTCTATAACAAAGTATTTCAAGCATATTTGACTTATAGTTATATTAAAATATTATGAATAACTCACAATAAAGGAACATTTAATCAAAATGCAATTAGAAATAAAGGCTACATTCATATAGAAGCCTCATTTATAGACAGGTTAATGAGGCTCAGATTAAAGGATTTACTGCATTGCAGTTTTCTTTCAGTTTTTAGAACTTCAAATGCTATAGCACATCACATTCAAATCATCTTTAAAATATATGATGCTATCTGGGAAGATTTTTAGATAAATGAAGGATAAAAGCTGTGACCCCCAAATAAAACATTCCTGTAGGATAATGCAAGTCAGAGACATATATGACTTACAGACTGAAAATGTGCTTAATCCACAGTCAGTCATATTAGCATTTATTTTGGTAGGTAGAACTTCACAATTAAATGTCACATTTAGCCAAGCTATGGATAGCACAGTGCCTTCTGATAAAACCATATGGACAAAGTGTCTCACATTTTGGATGTTCTTCAGAAGCGAAACAAACAATAACCATAGTTTAACTAAGCCAAGGTAACTATGTAGAGGGGATTTTGAAAATATATAAATGAAATGTTAAGGTGAAAAATTTCAGTCCTGAAATAAAATAAAATAGGAAAGGCTGTACAGTAACTGCACTGGTTTTATGTAGAAGCCATTGTATCCTGAGAGCACTTGGTATAATAAAACAGAATTGAGTATATTTTGTGAAATGCTCACATCTGTTTCTAAATGAGCTGGCTTGGCTCAGGAGCTTGTTTGTGCACAGCTAGACTGAACACAGAGTGGATCACATAGCTAAATGATCCACTGCATTACATGGAAGAAAAAGAGGAGAAATGGATGTACCCCAACATTTTGTCACATTTTGTCTTAATATATACATGAACCAAATTAATTTTTTTAAATTTCCACTCATACAAACTTAATAGGTACTCCAGTCCCCTCCGTCCCTCCACTCCTTCCTGGACTCCCTTGTTCCCTCCCCCCCTTTTCCCTTCCTTTCCCCCCTTCCCTCCTTATCTCCCACTGCCTCCTCCCTCCCTTTCCTGGACCATCCTTTAATTTGTATGTCAAACATTCCTCTGGGTCCTCCTCTCTAATGAGGTGTAAGGACTCAGTGGCATTTCCTAGAACTCTTTCTTGTGTTCCCCTTAGGTATAGGAACACTATTGTGGTTGTTAATCTTTTGCTTCTAAAGATCCTAGTGCCATGCTAGACTTTGAGGGGTCAATAATGTGTTGGACATTGCGTAGGTCATGCAAAGTCCTATTATGATTGCTTTGGCCCTAACTTGTGTGGAGTATCTTGCATATCATTGCTTCTCCCCATCTTTAGGCTCTTACAATCTTACCGCCCTCTCTTCCGAAAATTTCCCTGAGCTTCAGGATGAGGAGAGATTAGGCTATTCTAGTTCCAGGTGGTTGATATAAAGTCTCTGACGTTCTGAATTATGATTTGTTGATTTTTTTTTCAGTTTTGCTGCTCCTGCAATGCCCTTGGCTCCATCCTGATGGGTATTGGATGTCACCCCCTGGTCAGAAATAAAAAGCTGTTAAATTAGAGTCTTATTATAAGAGTATATTCAAAGGTAGATGTAATAAAAGTAGGAGACTGTGGGTGGGGGGTCAGTCTCCCATTGCAAAATGGTTACTTTCTCTCTGCCAGACTGTATGCCCTCCCCTTCTGGTGAGATCATACCCCATTAGTTGCAAATGATCAGGAAGGAAAGTCTGTGAACTTAACCAGATGTCTCATTGCTTACTTGCAGTCTTTGATGGTGGCCTATTTTCTCTGCTGCAGAATTTTGGTGGTGGCACACAGCAAGTAGATTGGAAGATACTGCAATCAGTAAAGTGCCAGTAACACAATCACAAGGACCTGAGTCTTATCCCCAGACACACAGAGAAACAGGTTCTATGGTACGTGCAAATTATCCTATTTCTAGGAATGTGGAAGCAAGAAGAAGTCTGTGGTCAGCCACTCTAGAATAGGTGAGCTTCTGGTTACACAAGAGACCCCAAATCAAGCCACGAAATGGAGAATGATTGGTGAATTGGATCTAGACCTCCAAGTACATATAGTCACACAAATGCATGTTCATGTATGAACACAAACAATCATAAAAAGTTTTAGTGGTTATATTTTATCAAATAAGCAATATATGGATTTAGATATGCCACCAACAGAACTTGAATAAATCTGTGCTTTTTTCTGTTATTGGTAATTTCATAGTAATTAAAAACTTAATTCATTAAGCAAAATTATGCTAAATTTTCACATCTGACAAACAGAAACCATTTTATATTTAATCTACAAAATGTCATCTGCTTTATTTTAATTATTATTTTCACCATAAGGTAATGAGAATTTATTCCTTTTCTTGTGAAGTACTTTTGCTAAGGCAGTAAAAATGCCATTTTGGAAGCTGAGAAAATATAGAAATATAAACATTTTGAAAATAACATTATACTTATTGCTTTACATTAAGACATTTTATTTATTTTCTTCTAAATTTTAACTGGATCAAAAGATAAAATGAAGCAATAAAAAGTAATATATTATAGCAAGTAGAATACTATTATCTTAAATGATAATAAGATACTGACATTTCTACCATAATATAAATCAGTCATTCTGATTAAAATCCCTATGAAGTCTGTTTCCATTCAATAACAAAATCATAAAAATTTTAATTACAGCAGTGACACTGTTGCCTTCTGTTGACTTCTGATCACCTCGTTATCTCTCATATTATCTTACCTATTCTAATAAACAGGCCTCATGCATTCACATACACATGGCTACATATGTGTATTCACACCATAAATTATGAAGCTAAATATTTGGGATTGTAATGTTAGAGTTTGTTGAATTTTTAGTCATTGCTAACATAATACATATGTAATTGCACTGAGTTCCTTCTCTAAAATCTTCTGTATTCATTTGAAAATTAAAAATAAGCAGCATAAATTTTCTTAGTACATAAAAGTACTTTTAGTAATTGCTCTTGCTAGAGCTCTTTTATGTGCAACAGTGGTTTTAATGTTAGTAGATGATCAAAGATCTTTTACTATTCTATATTGAAATAGTTTATTTCAAATCAGAAAAAAATTCTTGTAGGGAAAATTTTACTGTAACAATGTCCATACAATAAATTGCAATTGTACTGTCTTTGGCAAATAATAAATCTAGTACATAATAAGATGATACTTACATTTAAAATGCACATTTTATGTTCAAATTTTTAATTTTAATTCACTTAGTTATAAAAGACATTAAGAGATGAAAAGAGCCTTAAAAACATTAGATACTAAGAGTTTTTAAATATAGGATAAAAGGAATGATACTTTAGACTATACCTTGTTATTATGTCAATAGATATTTTTATTTACTTGTGATTTGATGATATGATTAATGCAAGCCCACAACTATAAATCATTGAAGTTATAATCAAAAGAATACTAGAAATATGTGATGTTATGTCTTTATATCCGTAGCTTTGAAACTATGTGCTTTCTTCCAATTTTCATTATTTTGTTAAGCACCTAGTTCTGATATCATTGCAAATATCATGATTAAAATTACAGATACTAACGTTTTATAAGTATAATTTCAATATTTTTCTCTGTAATGTCTTTGCTAAATATGTATTGTAGACTATTCTCTATAAAACATTAAATTACTTGGACTGGGTACATTGATCAGAGGTAGAGCTCTTAGCTCAGTAAGTGTAAGGACAAGGGTTCAATTTCAAGTACTGGAAAAACAAGAGAAATTAAACTTCTAAAAGTACATATCAACTAAGGATATCAATATTTTCTCTGTCTTCTGATTTCATTAATGCTTCCATAGGTTTTAGACTGTAGCATATATAATTGTAAATCTTTTTGTAAAAACAATCTTTATCCTGGGTAGTACAGAAGAACAAGCAAGAATCAGAAATGTTAATTAAATCTACAATGATCATTTTTGGTGAGCTTGTATGAATAATCCAAGCCTTCTTATGAAATGAGAAAATTCACTTAAATAATTTTTAAGAATCTTTCAAGTGGTAATATTCCTAGGGGAAATCCATTTCTATGTTCTGTTTTAATTTGATATTTTGGTATGGCACACAAATGTATGCAAGTAAAGCATGCATTTATTACACATACCATAATTTTACAGTCCAATGTTGTTACCATAAAAATATATGAATATATCATAATTTTGTTAATATTCTTGGTCTGCTGTTTACTCAGTGATGAAATGTTGTTTCTGTTGTCCCACTCAAAGGACTAAAGAGAAATATTCCATTTATCACTAAGTACAAAGAAAAGTTCTCAATAAGTGTTTAAATATCTTCCTTCTTCATTTGGTGTGTATACTCCTCTTAAATACAAATATATTCCATTATTACTTTTGCCTTCTTTATGCTAAAGAAGTAGCAAGAAACATTTCATTTTAGCCAGAGGGAAACAGAGGAAAGAAATTAACCCCATCAGCCTACTGTATTCTGATAATAGGTCTTCCTACCCCTATTTATAGGAGTAGTCTGTTAAAACTTAAGGTTGAAAGGTCAGATTGTGTAACAAGAGGCAACTGCTAACAAGGAGACAAATTTTAATTGTGTATGTTTCTCTGAGTCAGAATCTGCCAAGATACTTCATTTTAGTTCTGTAACATGTGCAATTCTGCTCATAAGCAAATGGGCAGAGGGAAATACCATCCAGAAAATAAAGGAATTCTCACACACTGTCAAAAGAAATAAATAGCTAGTCCTACCTACTTCTCATTTCCTAAGTTGTAAGACCTGTTTTGTACAAGCCAATGTTTTCTGAGTTAATTTTTCAAGAGAAATTGGCATGATCTTAAGTCTAGAAATGTGATAATACTCAGACAATGATCCCTGAGTTTTTCAGTTATGGAACTTTGGTGACTTTCTCACTTCAATCTCCATTGTTTCATGTTTGCCATGGGATAACACTCAGACTTGGAGAAACTGAGGAAGATTTATTTGGTTTATGGTTCCAGAAGGCATATAGAGCACTGTAGGGAGAATTGATTAGCAGAAGGCATGGCAGGTGGCAGCAGCCACAGCCATCTCAGGTCACTGGACAGAGAGAATGAGGGCAAACTAGGTGGAAACAGGGCCGAGTCACCAGCCTCAAGATCTGCTCCTGTGACATTGCTTCTTTCAGCAAGACTAAACTTTTTTTCCAATGGGGAAAAACTTGAAGCATTTCCCCTTTGATCAGTATCTAGACGAGGCTGCTCACTCTTACCACTTCTATTCAATATTGTACTTGAAGTCTTAGCTAGATCCATAAGATAAAAGAGAGAGATAAAAGGAATTCAAATTGGCAAGGAAGAAGTCAAAATATCTCTGTTTGCATATTCTTTTCTTAAAAAAATCAGAATTGATTTTTTTCGTAGGGTAGGTGGAACTTAAAAGGAACAGAAGAAGAAGATAAAATCCATCATTGCCATCTAAATTATTGCTACAAATTTTCAACAAGGGAGGAAAAAAAGCAGAAACCAAACCACTGAACTTGAACTTAAAATATATTTTTATTTCTTTCTTTATATTTTATTTTGTATTATTATTATTATTTGTGTAAGTGTCCATGTGCGTGTTTGTGTGTGTATGTGTGTGTATATCAGATGGCACTGTATGCCCCTGTGGAGGGCTAAGGGTGACTCAGAAATCATCCTGGATTGTTTCTACCTCCTTTTGTGCTTCACTCTGAGATTTTCCAGGCTCCTCCCACCAAGGCCAGAAGTGCAGGCCACTGCCATTTCCACAGGTGTTTTTACATGGGACCTGGGATCTGAATTCAGGACCTACTGCTTGCAAGGCAAAGTCTTAAGCACTGAGCAGTCTTTCTAGTCCCATTTCTTTCTTTAAAAGGGATTTTGATCTTGAGTTCCTTTTTCTCTGGAAATGTGAATAGGGAATTGTGTGAATTCATTTCGTGAATAAATTCCTCTTGTAGGGTAACTAAGAGATCATTTAATTTAAAAGTTCTTGCATTTAAAAAGTGAAATATGAGATCATCTGAGAAGTGCTAAGTTTCGACCCACCATTACATTCTCTATAAAAAGTATAAGAATTTCCTTTAATATAGTTAATAGAACTTGAAACACTGTATTTAGATGCTGAATAAACTAAAAGTGTCAATGGTATGATCTTTAAATTTTATAAGAGAAAGCTATAAAACATATAACAAATTGAAAATGTCATCCATATTCATATGAAATTAACAGCTTTAACTGAGGTTCACATTTCTATTGGAACAATACTAACTGGCGAACTGCAGACTTGCACAGCCAAATCAGGATCCAGGAAAACAACAAATGAATTGGAGTAGATTCTTTCAGCTTCTGCCTATTATATATTCAAAATGTGTACAATATGCAATGACTGCAATTTAAAAATGCAAAATGAAATGAAGAGACATTACCACAACTAATGTCAAATCATAAACATTCAACTTTGAGAGTCAGACTTACAAACAAACTAATAGTGTCATTATGCGATGCACTAGGCTCATGTTTGTTCAGGGTCTTTCTTATGACAAAGATGTAATAAATCTACTGCACTTATTGAACGCATGAAGGATGTATGTGGAATACATGCATTTTAAGATTGGAAAAGAAATGATGATGGCCTCCTCAACAAAGCTTATAGTAAAACTTTCTGATGAAAACACTGAAAGAGAGTAAATCAATTTCATGTTCCTTCTAAAATATTTTTTCTGTAGCTTCTTAAAAGAAGTTTATTAACTATGGAATGCCATAGTGTCTGATTTGGATTTCCAAAGTGATCTTTTGCCTTGTAGATTCCCAAAAGATAGGGCTGAATTTTCTGACTCTTTAAACAGACTTGGACAATATAAAAATATAAAAATTCTCTTCTCTCTCTCTCTCGCTCTCTCTCTTTCCCCTCTGATACAATAATTCACTATGAATGCTTGACTATCCAAGAACTTGGTATGTCATCAAGAGCACTTTTGAGAATATGTATTTCTTGTAGTCATCATAATTTTGCCATCACCATACCACATATTTTAAAAATAAAGGATCCTCATCGCTTCTCGGCCTTTTGGCTAAGATCAAGTGTAAAAATAAAGGATCCTCATAATTGACTTCTGATTTCAAAAGTGTAAAGAGTCCATAAGGATCAGACACTTCATTGCAGGAAAACTGAACTTTGTATAAACATGAGTGAGATTTCAAGTCTATGATAAAGGCAAGTAGTGCTATATATAAATCTCATGCTCTTATATTCTGATAGGGGTATAAGAAGTTGGAAAGTATAGAAACCAACGTTTTTTAACACATCAACAAGCTGTGCTCACAGGGTAATAAGCACAATATTAGTTGAAGGAGAACCACAGAGTACTATATATGTGACTCATCTGACACAGACTATAATAAGGTAAGTGCAATAAGGAAGAATTTAACTTCATTTACAATGCTTGGACTGTTGTGAAATCAAATAAATCCCCAGACATAAAGATACTAAAATATTCCACACCAATCTGAACATTTTCACCTTGGAACTCAAGAGGTGCTTATGGAAGTCAAGTTGACAAACAGAAGTTCTCTCCTGATGCAACTGGTAGAGAGAAGGTTTTCATGTGAAAAGCACAAATATACTATGGAGTCACTTCACTTTACTACAGAAGCCAAAATAGCTGAATAGAGACATTAAGTGCTACCCCTTAGCTTGAGAAGGTCACAGAGTAGATGTTTTTTTACCTAAGCAAAAGATGGAAGTTCTCCAGGACTGTGATTTTCAGAGACTCAGTGTGATAGTTAAGCCTGGGTGTCTAAACAGAATTATAAGAATGAATTTTGCTGGCAAGCTTTGTGATATATGGAGCTGGCTTTTTGACCCAGTGGAACCTCCAGTGACTAAAGACTCCCCTGGTGGCGTGGTGAACACTGCAACTGTTTGGAAAGAACTCTTTCTAGAACTGGATAAAAGTGAGTTCTCAGAAATGGGTCCATTGAGTAGAGATTCTAGGTTAACACTGCTACTCATAGAGTTAAAAATGGTGCCAAGAGTTTATTTGAGTGAGTAGCTGGAGTAGTTATTAAAGTTTGGCCTTCTGAGAAGGAACTAGAGATTCCAGATATTCCTTAGTTTAGTGTTGATGATGGGATTAAGAGGCTCAGGGAAATTGGTATTCATGACTGGATTCGTTCTTTAAAGTCCAATTCTCAATGGCAGAATCCAGATGACATGCCTTTTACCAGAAATGTACTTAAAAATTTGTGAGAGGAGCAGCACCAAATATGAAGGCTTCTATCATTGCTGTTCTCCTTATCCAGAACTAACAATGGGAGATGCTGCCACCCAGTTGGAAGACTTAAATTCAATGGGCCTAGGTGGATCGAGGTGTAGTAGGGGCCAAGTGGCAGCATTGAATCGCCAATGGCAAAGTAAGCATACTAACTATAATATGCAGCATGGGCAGAGAAGTATTTATGAAGGTCTTACTCGCTTAGACCTTTGGCATGGCTAATCAACCATGGTGTCCCCAAAAGTAAAATAAATTAGAAGCCTACAAAGTTCTTATTTGACCTGTACAAGCAGAAAAATTCTAACAGAAATGAAGGAAAAGCTGTCTTTACTCATAGCAGCAGAGAATCATGGCCTTTCAACAAATTTCCAGACTTGAGCCAGTTTACAGATCCAGAACCCCTTGAATGAAGGGGAGGCAGGGTCCCTTTAAGGAAGGACCTTGGCACCAAAGCAAAAAGCTTTAATATTAGTCTTTCTGCTGTCTTTCCACAAAGGGACCTAAAGTCTTTCACTAAAGTAACTGTACATTGGGGGAAAGGAAATAATCAGACATTCCAGGGTCTACTAGATACTGGGTCTGAGTTTTCATTGTTCCAGGAAAGCCTCAAAAACATTGTGGCCCTCCAGTTAGAGTAGGGGCATATAGAGGTCAGGTGATTGATGAAGTTTTGGCTAATGTTCAACTCACACGTAGGTCCAGTAGGTCCCCGAACTCTCCAGTGGTTATTTCCCCAGTGCCAGAATGTATAATTGTAATAGATATACTTAGAAGTTGGCAGATCCCTCACATTGGTTCCTTGAAATGTGGAGTAAGATCCATTATGGTTGGGATGGCCAAATGGAAGCCTTTAAAATTGCCTCTACCAAGGAAATAGTGAATTGGAAACAGTATCATATCCCTGGAGGAATTACAGAAATCAGTGCCACCATCAAGGACTTGAAGGATACAGGGGTGGTGGTTCCTAACACCTCTCCTTTTAACTCTCCCATTTTGCCTGTGCAGAAGACAGATGGATCATGGAGAATGACAGTTGATTATTGCAAACTTAATCAACTTGTGATTCCAATCGCAGCTGCTGTACCAGATGTGGTTTCATTGCTTGAGCAGATCAACACATCTCCTGGTACTTGGTATGCAGCCATTGATCTTGCAAATGCTTTTTTCTCCATATCTATTCATAAAGATCATCAGAAGCAATTTGTTTTCAGTTGGCAAGGCCAGCAGTATACATTTACAGTGTTACCTCAAGGGTATATTAATTCTCCAGCCCTATGCCATGACTTGGTTTGCAGAGATCTTGATCACTTGTCTTTTCCACAAGGTATCACACTAGTCCATTATATAGATGATATTATGCTGATTGGACCAAGTGAGCAGGAATTAGCAAGCATTTTGGATTTGTTGGTAAGGCATACGTGCAACAGAGGAAATAAATCCAACCAAAATCCATGGATCTTTCACTTCAGTAAAATTTTTAGGAGTTCAGTGTTGTGGAGCATGTAGAGATATTCCCTTTGAGGTAAAGGATAAGTTGTTGCACCTGGCCCCTCCCACCAATAAGAAAGAAGCACAACATTTGATGGGTCTGTTTGGATTTTGGAGGCAACACATTCCTCACTTGGGTGTGTTACTTAGGCCCATATACCAAGTTACTTAGAAAGCTGCCAATTTTGAGTGGGGCCCAGAACAAGAGAAGGCTCTTCAGCAGGTTCAAGCTGCTGTACAGGCTGCCTTGCCACTTGGACCATATGATCCAGCAGACCAAATGGTATTGGAAGTGTCTGTTGCAGATAGACATGCTGTTTGGGGTCTCTGGCAGGCTCCCATAGGAGCCTTGGGATTTTGGAGCAAGGCCCTACCATCATCTGCAGACAATTACTCTTCTTTTGAGAAACAACTCTTGGCCTGTTATTGAGCCAGCAGTGGAAACTGAACGTCTGACAATGAGTCACCAAGTTACCATGCGACCTGAGTTACCCTATCATGAGTTGGGTGTTATCTGACCCAGCAAGCCATAATGTTGGATGGGCACAGCAGCAATCTATTATCAAATGGAAATGGTACATACGAGACAGGGCCCAAGCAGGTCCTGAAGGCACAAGTAAGCTGCATGAAAAAGTTGTCCCAGATGCCTATGGTTCCTCAGCTGTTGCAATGCCTGTTCCCAAGCATGCACCTATGGCCTCCTGGAGTGTGCCCTATGATCAGCTGACTGAGGAAGAGAAGACTAGGGCCTGGTTCACAGATGGTTCTGCTCGCTATTCAAGTGCCACCCAAAAGTGGACAATCACAGTGCTACAACCCCTTTCTGCAACAACCCTAAAGTCTACTAGAGAAGGGAAATTCATAGAGCCAGTCTCATACATGGCATGGATGGCTCAGAATTGAAATAAGAGAGAGAGAGAGAGAGAGACAGAGAGAGAGAGAGAGAGACAGAGAGACAGAGAATAAAACATAATTACATACTGCTTCAATTGAGGTTAATTAGATGTTGAAACCTCTAGAGAAAAAAGCTTGCTATCATGCTTGCACAGATAGAAAGTATAAGACAATATCTAATGGTAAAAAAATGATGATAGACATTAATAATGCCTTTGCTCACATTATGACAAGTATGTAATCACAAAATATATCTATAAATTTACATGACAAAATGAAAAATCAGCATATCCCAATATATCTTGCACTAAAATGAGAAAGCAGGAATCCTTTCACTGAATAACTTACAAATGTACTATAGCTTTATAGAAACATGGAACAGAATAAGAAGTGTAGGAGTATTTCCACATGCACAATTAACTGACACTCAAAGATTCTAAAAACATTCAGTGTAAAAAGATATTTATTTCAATAAATAATTGAAGAAATGGAGACCCACCAGTTACAAATATTTACTTATAATGAATGAGTAGCTATATGTGAAATCAGAACTTCTGGTACTATTAGCAGATAAATTTGTCCAATATCAGGAAGGGCAAAGGTTTTCTTGGAATGGAAACAAAAGCAGAATACACCAATAAGTTTCTGAAAACAATAGCATCTTCCTCACACTAGCTAACAGAGGAAAGGGACAACCTACACAATAGGAAAAATTTCATTTGACAAACTGTAACAACCAGAATATATAAGGATCTCAATAATTAAAAATAATTGACCTAAGTAAGAAAGACATGAAAAAGAATGCATATTCAATGGTATTGATCATGAAGAAAATGACAATCATTCCCTTGTTCTCACAGTAGAATGGTGATCAAGCAAGTGCTAACTATAGGGAGCCCTACAAATTTATCCTGAGAACTTAAATTAGAAGAGCCACTGTAGAAAAACAGTATGAAGGTTCCACAAAAAATAATATGTGATACTATCATCACAGTATCCTAAATTTTGCCAAAGAATATACAAAATATATGAAACCAACATTCTGACACAACTAGCACATATATGACCATATAAAAATTGCTGTCTCCTCTACCATAAGGGAAATGTATAAAAATTCAGGCTTTGAAAAAATCAAAGTCAAATACACAAATACAAACATGCACACACACATTTTATGTACTGTATGTATGTATCTATGTGTATATGTGTTACATGTGGGTGAGAAGTGAAATCATATCTGTCTAAGCCATGCTTTTTTCATTAGCACCCATTAGAGTAGGAAAAATTCAAAAAATAAATCCTTTCTGTGACTGGTATAAAAACTAATCCAAAGAAAATGTACTAAAAAATAATGTTTGTCTTGAAAAATAAATGAATCATCTGACTTTGGCAGAACACCTGCCTCCAAATCATATTTGACTATAATCATAATAAGGTATCTAGGATATAAAATGCTAAAAAAAGATAACTGGGTTTATGCATTCTCTAAGAATTCTAATCATGAAGAACAAATCGTGTTGCAGTAAGCATTAATGGAAACACATTAGTGAAAGTCAACTATGTTTATCTTGAATTTGAGTTAGCATCATTTCACCATCTGATGAAATTTACCTGGTGTACCTGACTTGGTTGGTAACTAAGACCTCAATGTCCCCTGGTGAAACAAATATCAAAGACTTTAAAAATTTTGGTGTTCCATTCCTCACTGTCCATCACGAAAACTGCTCTGCACACATGAGGCTGGAGAGGAAGAAGCAGAAAGAATCATGCCTGGCGAGACCTGATCGTCATCATCCTGAGTGGTAACACTGATGTTGGTAGACCACCCTTCAGACTAACCACAGTCTTTCTTAATAGGTTTCCCAACTACCCACCCCTCAAAAGTGACCCAAGGGTCCCTTTTCTAGCACTCACATCACAGATATACTGGAATATCCTTCCATCCACAGAGAATTAGGAGTACACTGCTTGTCTTTCACAGGGCTACAGAGGCCAAAGCAAACCTCATTGAATGTGCATGTCCCCACTTGATCGGACAGTGAGGAAAGGAGCTGCCAAGCTGTGAGATGAGCCAGTTATGCAGTGATGCTGGTCAACCTCAGCGTAAAAGTGGATATTTGAGAGGGCAGACTCCAAGAGGCAGCAGCTTTCAGGTGACCTCTATCACAGTCACGCTGACCTTGTGCATTTAAGTCTCCTGGGTGCCACCAATACCTTCCAACACTGCTTTCAGTATCAAACACCTTGCTCTCTTCCCAGGTACCTGAAGACCCCCTTGGAGACTCTGTCCATCATAGCCTGCTGCCTCTCACAGGCGGATATGTACTATCTGCCCCACTGCCGGAGACTGTGGCAGCTGACACACCTCAACCTGAGTGGAGTGTTCCAATTCCACTCGCATGCTAGGCTCCAGCAGTTGTTCCTGGAGAGAGTTGTGGGCACCCTGCAGAGCCTGGTATTGGAGGACTGCAGGATGGAGGACTCCCAGCTCAGCGCACTCCTGCCAGCTCTGAGCCGCTACACCTAGCTCAATGAGGTCAACTTCTATGGGAACAATTTCTCCCTGACTGTCCTGAAGACCCTGCTGTCCCATATGACACCCCCCCCAGCCAGCTGACTCTGGAGCTTACCCTGCCTCTATGGAGACCAATGAGGAAATGGGCAAGGTCAACCCAGAGATATTTGCCCAAGTCTGTTTCCATCTCATGGACACAATGCGTGCCCTAAGGCAGCCCAGGAAGGTCTCCTTTGCTACAGATGTGGGCTCTGAATGTGTGGGTCAGTGTTTCTACAGCCTGGGGACCACCCTGTGTCACTGCTGGCAGTTGGAATGAAGAGGTGACTTCTAGCTCCACACTCCTGGGGTCCTGTTGAATGAAACAGAACACGGGGCTTTAGACATGTTAGAATCACTGGCAAGAAGAACTCGCTGCAGTGAGACTTGTCCTTATTAGGCCTGCGCAAAGACATCAGAGAGTTCTGAACCCCCACAAGAGTAGGCAAGCCACGGGGAACCCTGGTGCCCATAGATGGTGACAGTCAACAGCATGAGAACACTGGATGGATTGATGAAGGAAAGGGATAGTGATGGAAGGGGGAGGGCTGAGGGAAGCAGAGATAAGTGCGCAGTATACTTGTACAACTCCAAAAATAAAAGTTTGAAAAAAAATTTTTGGTGTTCACTGAGTAGTCAGTGTAATTATCCCCTCAGCCATTCTGTGGCTCCCTTTGTTTTGGCACCCCCTCACATTTACTGTAATTAGCTTTCTTTCATATTCCTGCCCTTTACAACTTGCATCAAAGGCTTTGACATGTTATTATGGTGTTCATCACCATGTAAATGGCTTAACTTCTCATTAGTAATCCTTCATGTTTTCCTTTTTTATTGATTTTTAGCTTGCAACACTCTTCTAAACATTTTTAACCAGAATTCCTATTTTCTAATAAATTCCTATTGTCTAATAAATTGCTTTATTTTTTATAACAATAGAGTATTGAAAACAAATCATTTCTGACATTGTATTTAATAAGCAAATATATGTCTTTTAATTGTTGCTTGAAAATGGCAAGATAGAACAAAATGGGGCCAGTTTAACTTTGTGGTCAACCTTCGTAACTCATAATTCTAACTAGTAGTGCTTATGGTTAGCAACTAGAGAAGATGGTGACTCCCTAAGGGAGTGGTTCTAAATTTCATTTGTAATTGTCAGGACTGAGAAATCAGAAGGTTGGAGGAGCAGAAATGTGTGTGGAACATTCCTTAAAATTGCAGAGTGCACATAGCACACAAAATCGGGATACTCACAACACTCCTATTGCAGTTCACCTACAAGGTTGGTGATAAATCATGATAAAATGGCTTAAATGAATAAGGGGTTTATTTTCTTATGATAGTTTAGTTACAGTGCATAGTCCAGCTTGATGGTAGAGCATGTACCAATACCAAAGCCAAGGGAACTGGCCACACCATCTCTACATAATGGCTGAGAGAGGGATGATCCTTACTTGCCAGACCAGCATGTCTGACCAAGTGTACACAAGGATGCCAACTCTCTCAACTAGCTCTCTGTATTTTATTCTAGGGCCTACCTCCACTCATCATGGCTTGGGCCTTCCTCATCAGCCAATCTTCTTCAGGTTTGCTCTAGGCTTACCTCAACCATTAATTCTCTATAAATATGCCCAGAACTCAAACCCTCAATTGTCAAGTTGACACCTGTGCCTAACTATGACAAGTCCTTCAGGGATATCAAAAAGCTATCAGTGTAAGTCTAGAAGTTTCTAACATCTTCTTTCATAATCTTATGCCCCCTTACTGAAATATGATCAAATGAACAGCCTTTAACCTAATCCCTCCCTTCTTTTTTATGCTTGAAGTATCTGTGCTTTATCCATCAAATATGTCCCTCATGATTTAAAAAGAAATACTGTCACCAAAGAGAATGAGTGTATAACAAAGAGCAAGGAGCCATTGCAGTTAACCTGGAACTCAAAATGAGACAGAGAAGTGGTGCTATCACTGCAGAAAAGGAGACTATCCCAGGAAGAGTCTTGACATCTATGGTTCTTGGCTGTCCTAATGCAACACTGTAATAATGATGACCCCAGAGCTAAGGAGCTTGCATTTTCTATCACAACACCTAAAGATAAGCTCCCTTGTCAGTGTAGACAAACAGAAACTTTTCAGTAACTCCATGCCCAAATCATTTTTACTAAATTTTGAAAAGAAATATAAAATTCCTGATATTAACACTTTTCCTTTATCACTACCTCCACTTCTCTTCAAAAACACTTCCTAAACCCAATGAAGTTATTTGCAAACTGTTGATACTATTCAGGATACAGATATTAAAGCTATGCACTACAGTCAGTCCTTAAAAATGGAGTGCCAAAAAAATTAGAGTGCCTGAATAGTTACAAACATCTCATAAACCATCTTTCAACTTGTTTCTTGAGTTTTAATAGAATCTTTCTTGCAGGAACATTTGGGGAAATTCAAAGTCCTAATATATGCAAAGAATTGAGAATTGTATTTATTTCATAAATAGCATAGCAAAGGGTGTTCTTTTTCTATACCTGTCACTCATTGACATTACAAAGATCTACCACTGCTAAGAATCACATATTATTGTAAATGCAGAAGTTATGGATAAAATAAAATGAAGCAAGAACTAAGGCAAATATTCTTGAATAATTTTCAAAAATGATATGAGTTAAAAGAGAATATTTTCTAAATTTTCTGAAATTAAATATGCCACTGTATGCAGTTCACAAATTTACCATAAGGAATAAGCCATCAATCTCATGTAATGCTAATTCAAACATGTGTATTTTAACTAAGAGGCATTGAAGGAGAGTATTTTATAATGAGCAGCGGGAAAAACATGTCAACAACCTGTAGCCAAAATATTAAGCACTGGCATGGTAGGCATTTAAAAATTTGCATTTTATCAGTGAAGAAAACCATTTACTTTATGTATGAATACATGTAGCATTTTTTGCCTGAAGACTGACCCATCCAGCAAACAAAGAACTCAATGACAGATCTTACTGTCTATGATAAAAATACTGATGAAAATTTTAGGAAATTCTTTCTTAGTCAAAATCATTCTGCACATATAACTTGAAACTATTTTTTTCTACAAGCAAAAAATGAATGTTTTCCTTTCTTAGCATTTTAGCTATTTTTCCCACTGTGAGAAAATTTCCCTAATATCCATACATTATTTTTTTGAATCACTTAAGGAGATGCAAATGATATTGATTTTTACTTTTTTTGTTAGAACTTCCAAATTTAACATGGGTGAACATGTTCATTTGCTCTTTGTAGTAAATTGAAGAAAGAATTGTCTTAGGAGGTCTGGGGACATAACTGAGGGTTAAGAATGCTTGTTTGAAAAACATGAAATTCTGAACCAAAAGTGACCTAACCACAATGAAAGCTTGGTATGTTCAATTCACCTGTGACCCTAGCTATGGAACCACATAAGAGGTGGAAGTATCACTGAGGTTTGATAGCGAAATAAGGACAAGCTCCAAGTTTAGTGCAAGACTGAGTCTCAAGGGAATAAGTGATACAGCAGAACCCCTAGTGTATTCCTTTGGCCTCCAGATAATAATGAGCGTCACCGCACATACATGTACATGTGTGTACACACACACATACACACACACAAAACTCTTTAGAGAAATATATTACTTTATATTCCTCATACCTTTATTAATTATGCAAATAAAGTTATCATAGGCTAGAGTATTCTGAATGAATATGTAGATAGTCTTCTCAAGGATTTAAATGAGAAGTGAAATTAAAGTTAATTTTGAAAGTGGGACTAGACCAGAACATCCATAAGCTAAGATGTGTCCTGTTTTCATTAAGGTTAAAGATTTCATAAGAGAAAATTTATCAGGGCCATATTAATAAAGACCACGTACAAATTTCTATTTTACCAGATGCCCAAAAATACATGAGCTATCATTCTTTTGGAGAATAATTCCAGATGTCATTGTAATAGTACTACAATCTCTACAGAAAAAGAAATTCAATAGAAAAGTTTGTGTATCAGTCATTTCAAAGGTGCTGCATTTTCAACTTTGTAATTTTCTCATTTATGCTCCTTTCATTCTTTCGATGCTAATAAATGCAAGTAACTAATGAGTAAACATTAATAAAATGTTCTCTGAAGACATCCCATGAAACATTTCCTTTTACTGACCTTAATTTCGTAACATAAATTAAGTGGAATTAAGCTTGCAGGGACAGTGTATTTTTTCACAAAATTACTACATAACAAAACCCATAGCTGTTATAAATAGGACCAAAGGACTACTGCTTATCTGGCTGCCCAATTCCAAGACAAAATAATGCATTGTTGCTGTGTTTACCAGAGAGCAGCTGATGTGGGTGTGGGCCTATCTGCCTTCAGAGTAACAGAACAGGTGTAACCCCTGCTATCTGATGAGCTAGAGAGGTATTGTCTCATACACACAATCCACCTGAGATAAAAGGGAAATAAAAATTAAAACAGAAGATAATGGAGGGGAAAACAATCATCACTGCTCATTATTTTTCATTTTCCTTTTTTTTCCTTCTTTAAATGACTGTTTTTACTGACTGAATGTGGCAGATGTTATCTGTGTCATCTTCACAAGCCTGACAGACTGGTGGAGAGAAAGAGCAGCAAAGCAAAGGTGCAGGAAAGGTGAAACTTTATAATTCAGGGATAATGATTATAATGCTTGTATATATTGCCCCAACTGCTTAAAATGTGCATTTTTGGAAACCAGTAAGTGCCACATATTTTTTCTTTGCCATTACTTTTATGAAGCCTACAAATGGTATGTTTCAGGAACACTGTGATAACATAGCCCGGCATAATGATGCTCAGGAATAAATACAATGAAACATTGGTATGTTTCTTTGTGTGTGTACGTGCATGCGTGAGTGTGTGCGTGTGTGTGTGAGAGAGAGAAAGAGAGAGAGAGAGAGAAATTGTTTAATGGAAGAGAAGTATTTTGTGTAAATATAACACCACCAGCATATTCAGAGACACAATTTATTTATAAATTAATTTTTTAAGAAATTATATATTTATAGTAAAGCCACGCTTACATGTACTTACATGCCCTTTAATCAAAATATCTTGAGAACATCATTAAATATGTTATTAGGAAAGCAATGTGTGGGTGAAATTGTTGAGTCGAAGGTAACAAAAAAATCAAGCCAAACATGGATTTTTTAAATTACATTATTAGTATTCCTGAATCCAGTCAGATTTTGCACTCATGTGCTAGTATATGACCAATAATTTTTTCTCCATGACTCTTATTTATTCTTCTCTGTGATCACACTTATTTTTCAAAGAGCCTGTTGCAATGTGCAGAACTCTGGCACTCAAGTCCAGTATTCACAATACATAAGCAAGACAGATAAGAATCTCTTTCTTTCTTTAACAGAATTCTGGTATTAGTCAGGATTCCCTAGAGGAACAGAACCAATATACATGTATAAGCATAATTCCTCATAGCTGTGTCCCAAACAGTCTAAAGATAAGTAAACTTACTTTTTCTTTCAGGAAGTCCTGGAGATGGGTTTCAAACATATATTTTATGCTCCAG
This sequence comes from Typhlomys cinereus, assembly GCA_023101885.1. NCBI lineage: Eukaryota > Metazoa > Chordata > Mammalia > Rodentia > Platacanthomyidae > Typhlomys > Typhlomys cinereus. The sequence continues at coordinate 2,147,989 of JALPQD010000226.1, forward strand.
TCACGAGGTAAGAATTCAGGAACTAACAATCAGTACAAAAAAAGAAAAAAGTAAAAAATAAAAAACCCTGTGTCAATAGAATATAGGGAAGGATGATTCTTGGAGAAAATAGAATTCTGTTACCTCAGAATGGTGGAATATTCAGCAAAAATAATGGATAACTTTTAGAGTGTGTGTTTGTAAAGTGATCCAGTAGAATGCAAATACTAATTGTTAATTTTCAGGCCAAGGTTTCTGTGAGTTTGAAAGTTTCACGTTGCTTTAAGTAACATATCTTTGGAAATGCATCCACCTCTTCCATTATCAACATTATTTCAGTCTAATAAGTTTGCCATGTCACACCATTCCTTCTCTCTTGCATGGATGATGTGTGTTACCCAGACAGAGAAATTCAAACTAGCATCTTCTATCTAAATCCTTGCTCAAAGGTGTTTATAGTGATACATAATATCAATTGTATTCCACAAATATTCAATGATTTCTTAGAATATTTCAGAAATTAGACACTATACAACACAAGGTGTAAAATACAAGTATTGTTAGGTCTCAGTTTTTTTATTTTAATCATCCAAAATCTCCTGAAGAAAAAAGTTTGAGCATTAATTATGAATTTCTTAAAAAAAAGAATGAAAAAGAATAATAGACATGGGTAGATAACTGTATAAAGATTCTCTGGCTTTTATATACACATGCACACTAACATAGATAAATAGGCAAATAGATACATGGATGATAGGTAGGTAGGTAGGTAGGTAGATAGATAGATAGATAGATAGTATGTTGATAATAGACAAAATGCATACAAAGATAATACTTAGGCAGACATATGCATGTGTATTATAAAGACAATGCATAAGGATATATCATGAAGTAAATAATGTCATAATAATGTATGAAATCAAAATTCAATGTGCTTACATGTAAGAATCAGTTTAGGTAAAACAATTCAAGCAATTGAAAGAAACAGGTAGGCATAAATGCAAATTATCAGATTGCACAGAGGAATACTTTCAAATTGACAAATAAACATAGGTTTTACCTTTATAATTTCATGTACACAATTTTTCTCACATTTAAACCACATAACACACATATGAAGTTTTCCATTTAAAATTACTTATAACTGCTATAATGAGTTTCAGTTTTCAATTTGACAACAAAATATTGAGACGAGACTCACATATGAAAAATTATGAAACCCTTGAAGTGGTGAGCCTTCTTTTGATCTTATGATTGAGACCTCAGACAGAATGAGTCTAAAATTTTATAAAAATAGAAAGTTACCTTCTCTTTTTTTTATTTTATTGGGTGCTTTATCGTAATACTTTCCAAGATAGGCAAAATGTGGAAAAAATGCATGATGTGTTTTTTAGTGTGTTTTTCTACAACTGATTTTACAAAATAAGTTCATAAGTGCTTCTCAATGATGGTTGAGATCTTGTATTCTGTTTTTAAGACATTGAAATAAGATAAGTAGAATGTGTGTATGTGTGTGTGTGTGTTTGTGTGTTTGTGTGTGTGTGTGTGTGGTGTATCAGAGAGTACTGTGTGTTCTTGTGGAGGCCCAAAGGCACCTTCTGGGATAATACAAGATTATTCCACCTCCTTTTTTGCTTTATTCTGGTATTCCAGGCCACTGCCATTTCTGCTTTGCATTTTTATGTGGGTTCAGGGATCCTAACTCAGAACTTTCTGCTTGTAAGGCAGACTCTTAACTCCTGAGTAATCTCTTCAGCCCATGAAAGACTTTTTATTAGGAAAATTCTCATTAGAGAAAATTATGGAAAACTGGCCATTAGAATATGGTATAATGCAACCTTGAGTGAAAAAGGAAGAAAGAATATGAATATAGAATCACTGGATTCAAAGTCTGTGTTGCCTTCAGAGAATCTTATTATTGTTGTTTGTTTGTTTGTTTTTGCTTTTTTCAGAGAGGGCAATGCAAGGATTGTATCTACCACCTCGTTTTTCATCACAATAATAAAAGAAAATATATGATATGTTTATGCTGCTTTTATTTAACCCTTAAAATCAAATGTATTTTTCTGGAGACTTATTGTCAAGAACTAAATTATAATGCAAAATAGCAATGATGTGTGATGAAATAAAGGATAAAATGACATTTACTATATTACTTTCTTAAGCTTCATATCTGCTTTCTTTTGAAATTGCATGAATATTCTCTTAGATGTAAAATTACAAATGGAAGAAAATGATGAATACTGTTTAGTCACACACAATATTAGTTATTCTATACCTACAGGGAAAACTTCCAGTTATTATCTTTAAAATTTTCCTCTTCTTTTTCATCTCTTCCTTGATTATTAAAATGCAAACACAGGCAGTAATATGATTTGAATTATATATATATATTTTACAGAGGATTCTAAATACTTGTCAAACAAGTCTTTGTCTAAAACAAACTAAGATTCTATACAAACTTCTTAACATGGGGATTGCTTTTTTCATATTTTCTTGATGAAAATTTTATGCATAATGTCAATCACTTGTGAATATGTTATAGCTAAAACAGAAATATGAAGGGGAAACACATTTTCATAATACTTTAGTACAAACATTAGCATTATTTTGGAGGAAATCTTATACAGTCTTTGAAAAAATTCCTTCTGTTTTCTATAAGGAATTCTTTTCTTCTTAAAACATAGAAAGTAAAAATAGAAAACAAAATAATAGATGTTGTATTTTACCATAGTGAATATTCAGCAACTATATATACCAAAATTATATCATCAATGATATTAAGCTAAAATATCGATCTATCCTTAATCACTAAATAGCAACATAGTTTAGTTTGAAATCTATTGTACTATTATTTGCCTAGTAACAAAAGCAGAGGAGATCAAAATTATTGCAATAAAGCAACTTAAGACACATTGCCATAAAAACCACCACTCTAAGATAATGCCTGGGGAAGCAAATATATTAGAAAGGTGTCATTGTGTTCCCAAGTTGTTTCACAAATGCCCCCCCCCCAGTTCTTGTGTGCTGTCTGAAAAAGTTTTCAAAGCTAGTAAACTGAAGCCACTTGAAACCCTTATCCATATACGTTTTGTATTCTATTCCTCACTTCAAGACAATACTGTCTCTCAATGTTTACAAAAATTATGTTAATCAAAAGGCAAGTCAGAGCTTCACATTCTGATAAAAAATATCAGGCTCATGATTAACCAATGAGATGACTCATGGGTTAAAGTCTTTTCTTAGAAAGCAAAAGGAGCTGGTTCCATATTCCACATAAAAATGTCAGATAGAAATGACAAATGTCTGCAATTCTGGCCTTGGAATGCAGAGACTGTGAAACTCCACAGCAAAGCAGTGAAAATGTAGAAAGAGTAATTAAGAATGATTCCCAAATTCTTCCCTGGACCTCCACAGGCACACATATTCAGTGCCCTCTCCTGCACACCCCAATACACCCACATATGTAAAAAGAAAATACATATACAATGATAACTCTATAAACATATGTGCAATAGTAAATCTGATCTGACTACTGCACTGTATGCTTGTCTTTGAAATATCTCATGATAATGATAAATCTATACAATTTTATGTCAATTAAAAATAAATTATTAGGCTAAGGAATTAGCTCAGTGAAATAATAAATTGACTCCATGACTTCACTTCAGGGCTGGTCATTATATCTTAATTACTTCTTCACTATCATGATTTGCCTTGAATATATTATCAGTCATATTCTTTACTGAGGGAAAAAGTGCTTTTTTCACTTGAGTTATCACAAGTCATATTTAAGGGAAATAATTAAAATTATTAATTAAATTTCAAAGAGAAATTCCTTACTTTTAATGAAATTTAGAAGATTTCTCTAATATTGTGTATAATTCAGAATCTCCAAATATGGACAATGTCATAGTATTCCATAAGTGACAATTGGTACCGATTTTCATGCTCATTCATTTCCCTTGTTAATTTTCCAGTGATAAGACATGCTGCCTATTGCATTCTTTATTGTTTTCTGTTTACATATTGTCTCCAACACACAACCAAACATAAATAAATAGCTAAAATATGTATTAATCTATATGACCTCATTCTCCTTATTTAATCTAGATGCACACTAAGGAATGGAGCTTCCTAACTGTTAATTTAAAGAATAAATTAGTCCAAGAAATATTTCCAACATCCTTGAAAATAAGCTCTTGACTTTTAGTTTCCTTAAAATATGCTCTGATAATTACTATCAGTTTTCTATAGTGCTTATCAGCCATTTGTCACAGTGACTAGAATTTAATAAATTCAGAAGATATAATAAATACAATTAATAAATTCAGAAAATATAATAAAGATATCAGAAGAGATATCTACTGGTGAGCAAATCTCCTTTTAGTTCTTAATAGTTGAGATATTGCTCTACCTAAATTGTAATGGAGGTCATTTGGTAACATTTACATATGACATCCCCTGAAAATTCCCAATGAGTTAGTCATCTAAATAAATATGGTGTTTTATATAAGTGACCATTACACATGGAAATATTATGCTTTACAGCCAAGAAGGATTGCTTATACAACAATGCAATTTGAATTGTAATTTAGTAGGAACTGGAGAATGTTTGAACTGCATCTGATTTCATTTTAATTGGGTCAAAGATTCATATCCATTTAAGTAATATTAAGACAAGCACAAGCATATAAAGGTCACCAATTCAAACATATATGCACTAAAGTCAGTATATCCTGAATTCTTTAATTTCACCAAAGTCTTATGTGCCTTAATTATGTTAATTTTGAAGAAAATCAGGATGTAATTTTTGGCCCACAAGATATGATAGAATTTTTACCCCATGTCCATATTACACAACAAATAAATAGAAATAGAAACAACATCCTAAAAGGGAAATACATTTTACTTATAATACAAAAAACTGCAAAAATAATAGTATCCTCAAATTAAAAAAAGATGGAAAAAAGGTACAAAACACATTTTTCTTGCTATCAGTGAAACATTGAAAACCTATATTCCAAAGTATATAAAAAATTCTCCATAAAATGAATAGATCCTTTTCACAACATGTGACAAGAAAAATAATCACAATTAGTTATATATAAATAATCACAATTAGTGTGGATAAAATAAAGTCACCTAATATTTAATAAGCATAGGAAGTTGCCACAGTTGTGAGCACCAGAAAGACATCCAGTTTGTAGTCAATGTCAATAGGTGTTTTGGGCAGCCCTGCACCAGAGACTCACCAGAATGACTGGGAGTTGGTAGAGCTCTTAAAAAAATACTATTTTTGTGTCACAACCATGCAAGGAGTGCTACAGGAAGATGGAAATAAAGCTCTACTATACCTCTGAATTTTTTACACTCAGGAAGCAAAAGTTTGTGAGGCACAGGAAGCAATTCATATTACCCAAACACCTCATAAAACATCCATTGTCTCAGAACATGAAAAAGAAAACCAATCTGCTTAGAGAGATGGGACATTTCTAAATCCATAATATAAACACTATTCATTGTTTAAAGGAGGAAGGGTAAAAAAAAAGCTTTGTACACTAGGATCTGCATAATGCCAATACTAAGAAGAGTTGCTCCTTTGTTGATGAGACAGAAAGATATTTCCTTCTTCCTTCACGTAGTCACAGATAAAAGGGAAAAATCAGGAAGAAATGGGGACATAAGCTCAGAATGCTGAGCAATAAGTACCTATCATTTAAGCCCACATACTGGAGACCTACCCACATCTGATTTCAACCATAATAGCAAGAACAGCATGGTGCTGGCATAAAAATATCCATACAGATCAATAGAATAGAATAGAAGTCCCACCTACAAATCCACACAGCCACATCACTGAGTTTAATAATTCAGTGTGCCAAAGTATACACTGGAAGAAAGAGAACATCTACATCACATAAAATCTTTGAATCAATCATTAACCTTAAATTAATATATTAAACCCCCAAAATTTTAATATCTGAAGCATACGAAGAACTTGAAATTTGAACAAAAACTTCGGCAACCTAATCAGAAAATGGGCCATCAGAAAAGTTCAAATTGAAATGACAAAAATTTTAGCATCCCTTAGTCAGAATGGCAGGACAGAGAGAGAAAGACAGAGAAAGAGAGAGAGAAAGAGAGAAACAGAGAGAGCAAAAGAGAGAGAAAGCACAAATTAAATGATGATAACACATAAATACAATGTGCTGAGTTTATTGACTGTATTCCAAAAGATCAGTGACATGAGATAAGCAAATTTCCAGAAGTTATCCTATGACCTCCACATATGTGCGATGGCTTGTACACACACACACACACACACACACACACACACACACACAGATAATAAGTTAGATAAAATCAAATCCAAATAAAAATGAAAAATTTGTGCAATTTTATTATCTTTTTTGTTCCTGTTTTCTACTGTACTCATCTAAACTTTAAACCATTTAAAACTTTTTTACTTCTTTAGTTCTTGTTCCAGTCTACAGTTACAGAATGTGTTTTATTCTGAAAAAATTCTGCTTTCTTTGGGTTTTGTTTATAGCTTTACCTGTTTGCACTTTCAAGGAACACACTGAAGGAAGATGTGTTTATAATACCTTTTATTTTATTTATTTTTTATTTGTTTCTTAAAACCCTTTTGTCTTTTTTATTTTACTTATATTTATTTATTTTTCCTCATTCATACAAGCTTAACAGGTACTCCTCCACCCTTCCCCAGTCCCTTTTGCACCCTCCCCCTTATTCCCCTTTCCTTCAACCCCCCCTCCCTCCCTTTCTCCCAGTGCCTCTCCCACTCTCATTCCCCTCATCATCCTTTTCTTTGAATGCCAAACTTCCCTCTGAGGCCTCCACTCTAGTGAAGTGTAAGGACTCAGTGGCATTGCCCAGAGTCCTTTCTTGGACTCCCCTTTAATTTGGAAACTCTATTATGACTGTTAATCCCTTGCCTCTAAGGATCTTAGTGCCTGTGATTCATGTTACACTTTGGGAGTCGTTGACATGTCAGTAATTGTGCAGGTCATGCAAAGTCCAGTTATGGTTACTGTGGTCCTAACTTGTGTGGAGCATTTGCATATCGTTGGTCCTCCCCATCTTTAGGCTCTTAAAATCTTACTGCCCCCTCTTCCCCTGGTCTTTCCAGGTGATAGCATTACAAGTAAGTAGGGAGATATCTGGTTAAGCTCACTGTCAATTTCCTTCAGGGTCACTTGCAACTGAGGGAGTTTGATCTCAACAATCAGGGAGGGTACACAGAGTCTGGTAGACCATCCTGCAAATGGGAGACTGACTCTCCCTTCACTGTGGTCTCCTACTCCTATTTCCTCTACCTTTGAATCTCCTCTTATAGTAAGATTCAACTTAAACAGTCTTTTATCTTTGGTTAGGCAGTAACCTCCAATACCAATCAGGATCTAGCCAAGGGCAGTGCAGGAATAGCAAAATTGAAAACAACAACAAACCATTATTCAGAACACCAGAGACACTACATTAATCACCTATATTACTTTTTAATGTTATATATATTTATCCTGTTTACTACTTCATGACAACCTTCAAATTTTTCAGACATTTTATATTAATTATCATATAGTTAGAATGATTTCCTGATTTTCCTCTTGATTTGATTTTTGATATATGATAGAATAGGCTTAAATCAGCTCTATGCATTTGGGTCAGGAACATTTCTTTATTTTCTATCAGTGATTTCTATTTTTAATTCTAATTATATGTGGTCAGACAAACAATTAATATATTTTTGCATATGTGTGTTTGTCTGTCTGTGTGTTTTTCTCTGTATGCATCTGTATGTATTAGAGGGCACTTTATGTGCCTATGGAAGTCTAAGGGTGATGATTCAAGTAAACAGCCTGGATTGTGCTTCCTCCTTTTTGTTTTGCTCTGAAGTTTCCTAGGCTCCACCATCCAAGAAAGGAAATACTGGCCACAGCCATTTCTGCCTGGAGTTTTTACATGGGATCTGGGATCTGAACTCTGAATCTTCTGCATTCTAGGAAGAAGCTTAACCCCTGAGCCATATTTCCAGCCCCCCAAATTATTTATTCTTGCTAATATAGTATCTAAAAGTATGTTAAGTTCCCAAGTTCTTGAAGATTTGTTCATATCTGTCTTACTATTCCTAATTGTGATCAAAGATTATATTTAGCATGACTTAAGTCTTCTAAATTTACTTTTTACTTTGTTTTATTCTAGAATATCTTTTCTTAGTAGGCATTCTGTAAATACTAGAAAATAATTTACCTTATTATTGTTGGGACAAATGCTGTGTGTTGATAATGTTATGCTTTCATCAATTGTTGAGAAAATAGATAGTTCTACCAGCTGTTTATCTTGTTACTTAATGTACTAAGAAATCTGTTCATCTAAATGTTTCATTAGATTTTAATTGTGACAAAATATATGGATTAAGATGGGTTTTGGCTAATGGATGCAGATATTGCACTCTGTGATATCTTGGCCATGTGACTTTGGGCCTGTGTCAGCACAGTACATTGAAGATGGAACACGCTGAGGAGCACGTCTGCTCATATTGTGGATTTCATCATCTTTCCTTAAACACTTTATGAGAAAGAGAGAGACAGTGAGAAACAGGGAAAGACAGATAGAAAGAAATAGAGTGAGAAGGAAGGATTCTGTCAAGGTCTGAGGATACTTTTCACAAGTCACTTCTCTCCTTCTATTATGTGAAATCTGGGAACTGAAGTAAGGTTATCATGGTTGCTGATCCATCTCACATCAGTATTTTGTGTACATGTAATTTTCTTTCTACCATAGTGATATTCTTGTCATGCTTGAATAGATTTGGGGGCATTATGGTTCTGAAGGGTGAAAATTTCTTTCATGTTTGCATGCCTAGAATATCACATAAGAAGCGGTAAGGACGGCATGAATTCACAGTATTCAGATGTACAAGCCAAAAAGTATAAATGAGCTTGAGTACTAAGTCTTTTCTTCTTTTAACAATAAGAAATTTTATTGAAAGTTTATACTTTCCATTTAGAATGTGTGAACCCCAAGATTCTGAAGATATTCCAGCCTGATTTCACTTTCCATCAAATCAGTTTGTGTTTTACAGATTGCAGGTCTTTTTCTCAAACTCCAAAATCCTTGATATATTATCATAATCTTTGATATATATATTAATCTGATATAACCTCAGTGAAATTATCTTCATTTTTCTCTTGTTTAAGAAACATGAAGATTCTTTTTGATTTAGTATGTTGTGAGTGTGTGTGTGTGTGTGTGTGTGTGTGTGTGTGTGTGTATCAGAGAATATTGTATGTGATTGTGAAGGACCAAGGATGACTTTGAGACTCATCGTAAATTGTTTCTACCTCCTTTTCACTGTACTCTGGGATTTCCCATGCTCTGAAAACCAGGGCCATAAGTCCAGGATGCTGCTGTTTCTGCCTAGCATTTCTATATGCGACCTGGGATTCAAATTCAGCACTTTCTGCTTGAAAGGGAGTCTTAACCCCTTGAGCCCTCTCTCTATCCCAAAATTCCTCTTTTATAAGTTTATGGTATTAATTTTTTGGGTGTGTTCTATTTTGGTCATAACTGAATGGTGTATAGTATACGTCTTGTACTTGGATAGAGATCCCTTTCCTTTTAGGAAATTCTCATTTTTAATTTCTGAAATATATATGCTGGAGTGTTTTTTAAAGTTTCTTGTTCTGGGTTCTATGGATGTTCAGCTTTGGCTTCTTCATGATGTCTATAGCTCTTAATATTCCTTTATTTTATTTTATTTCTTTTCAGTTTCCTTAATTGAATGATCCTGCTCTACCAGCTTGTTTTCCAGATCTGATATTCTGTCATCTGCTTGATCAGTTTTGATGGCGATACTTTCTCATGAGTTTTCAATTGTACTTAGAATAGTTTTGATTTCTAGTTTAATTCAGTTCAAATTTTTTTCAACTGTTCTCAGTTTGTTCTTGTTTCCTCTATTAGCCTTTTCATCTCAGTTAGTTTTTTTGTTATTTTCTTATTCCTCTCCTCTCTGACATGTTCAAATTCCTTTTGTAGTTCTCAAATTTTGCAGACAATATTGACAATATTCTACTGAAAGATATTATCTTAAATACTGATTTCCTGGCTGGTATCCAGGAGGCTATTCTGATTGGAATCTATTGTTAGGGAGTTGGTATTTTCTGTAATAGACATGTTTTACTGGCACTTGTCATATTTTGTGGTTCTAAGATGTGACTTGGGCATACTGTGTTAAGTCTTTGACTACTTTCCTTCCTATATGTTTCTGGTTCTCTTGAGTTGAATGAGGTTGCCTGACTGGGTCTGTTGTTAGAAAAGCCTCCATGGATTTGGATGTTACTGTTTAAGAGTTAGTTAGGGTTACCCAGAGCTGTTTTATGAGAATCTAGCCCTACTTTGTAGATAAATGTGTTTGTGATCTAATCTTGGAAAGTTTAGATTTGGGAATTGAGTCTGGTAAGTTAGATTTGGTTTAAGAATCAGAGCAGTTACTTGAAGATAGCATAAAGTGGATTTAGTAATGTTGCAGTTTGCCTGCATAGTTGCTGATAAATGACAAACAAACAGCTTAAGAGAACAAGGGATTTATTTTCTTACTGATAGTTTGGTTACAGTCTGCACTCCAGCTTGATGGGAGATCATGCACCAATACCAGCCCAAGGCCACGAGCCACACCATCTCTACATAATGGCTGAGAGAGGAATGATTCTTACTTGACAGACCAGCATATCTGGCGAAGTGTACAAAGGATGCCAACTTTCTCAACCACCTCTCAGTATTTTATTCATCTGTTCAGGGCTTAGTCCCACCCTCCATAGGCTGGGCCTTCCCTGTCAGCTAGAAAATCTCCTGCAAGTTTGTTCTGGGCTTAACTCAACCACTAATTCTCTAAAATGTGCCCAGAGCTTAAATCCTCGACTGTCAAGTTGACACCTTTGCCCTCAACTAGACACAAAAATATAATACTCTTAAACCTTCAATCCTTGTCCCTTGTCCTTGTTCTTAAAAATATAAATATATCTCATAGACGAATGTTCTTTCATTAAAACTTCAGTTATTAAAATATTAGAAATGAAAGTCTTTCTTTAAATATCTCAGATATTTTAACTGCAGAAGTCTATCAAGTCAAAATAAGTTAAATACTTTAACACAGATAAAACATTAAAAAAGAAGTATCTCGACATGATAAGAAAACATTTAAATTAAGATCAGAGTCCAGCAAATCAAAGTACTTCTAACAGAAGATGTCTATCTTCTGTTGCTCATCATGTAGTCAAGTGGCTCAGGTATTCCCAGTCCCTGTTTGCAACTCAAAGTTGTAGAAGCAGAGTTCCTCTGAATCAGGCTGAATCTACACTTGGAGCCACCCCCAGCATGCATCCCACAGTTCTGGCATCTCCAGCACTCTGGGTTCACTTCTGTAGCTAAAAGCTTCACCATCTCTTGCAGGAACTCTATGTCTGCCACTTCGTGCCAAGCATTTGAAGCTCTCCATGAACTCTCTTCAGTAGTACACCAAAACCAGTGTCATCTTGGGGACATTATCAGATTCTGAAGCGAGTTTCAAACTTAGCTTGGTTCACTCAAACCACAGTTAGTAGTACTGAGTTTTGTGTGCTGATGCTGGAAAAGACTTTTTATAGACAGGCAAAAACCCAAAGGGAAGAAACAGCTTTAACTTGGGCTTTTGGCCCCTGAAGGAATTTGTGTTTTCAAACCACAAAATCATCTTATGAAGGTTTTCATGTTTTCCACCATTCTAGTGCAAGTCACTAGGTTTTCCTTCACTGATGTTCATTTCTCTAATAGCATCAAACAATCTATCATCTTTAAATTTACCTTCACCAAAGTACTTGTTCCCCTCATCACAAACTGGGCCAAAACAATCCATGACTCTATCAGCATCTGTATTTTCCAAATGGCACACCAAATTCTATTCAAACATTTTTGAATCCACAAAAATCCAAATTTCTCCAACAAAATATTTGAAATCCACAAAAAACATATAGCCAGATTTATCAGAAACACTCAACTCCGGTACGAGCATGGTTGCTGATAAATGAGCAGCAAATGGCTTAAGGAAACAAAGGGTTTATTCTCTTACTGAAGTCTGCTTACAATCTGTAGTCCAGCTTGATGGGAGAGCATGCACCAACACCAGGGCCAAGGAAACTGGCCACACCATCTCTATATAATTGCTGAGAAAGTGGCGATCCTTACTTACCAGAGCAGCATGTTTGGCCAAGTATACACAAGGATTCCAACTCTCTTGACTCTGTGTTTTATTACAGGCCACCCACCTGCGCATTCCCCAGCAGCCAATTTCCTGCAGGTTTGATCTGGTTTTAACCCAACCACTGATTCTCCACAAATGTACCTACAGTTCAAAACCCTTAACTGTCAGGTTGACACCTATGCCTATGACAAGTAACTAGCAGTAAGACTATTACAATTGAAACTGAAATGATTTTTTTTATTTTTAAAGGACTGTACTACAGTGATCAATTTAAGATAATTGTAGTAGGATAATGGGGGTCCTAAGCAGTAATGACTGTCTTTTGGGAAAAATGGTAAACAAGTAAAAAGTGGGAGTTTACTTATGGATATATGAGATGCTTTTTCCCTGTTGAATAGAGTGATTCTTATGGTCCTCTATTAGCTGAGGTTGGTCTGCTGCTGCCTTTGCATGATTCCTGTAGTGTCTAGTCTGTTCCTAACTTAGCATTAGGGGGTGCTGGACAATGTAGACTGGCACCCATGCATAATCACTCGCTTGAGTGGTGCATGGCCTCCAAAGCTGGGACAAGCTATTGGCTAGCAGGGGAGCATCCCAGCACAGTGCAGGCTTAACTCTAAAGTTATCTTTTTAATTCAAGTTTTAATTCTTCTGTAGTACCTATTCAGTTAATATTCTCTGATAGTACACATTTAATCTCGTTTTTATTCAATCTGTAATCATCAATCAGATGACTATTTGGTTTTTCTTTCCTGTCTCAAATTTTTTTTTAATTTGAATTTTTGTATATTGAGTAGAGTGCAGTAGCCAGTGTATGCTTTTAATCTGCTAATGCCAACAACAACTCCTCTGGAGCCCTTTCCTGTGGTTGTTGCTTTTGGTGCCCAACAACATTTGCTGGATATTATGTGTTACAATTATTACTTTTTATTTTCTGGATATTTTAAATCCCTTTAAATTTTTAGTTGTATTCCTAGATGAAATGGTTTTCCTGAGTTAATCTGATTCGTTGTATGTCAGGATTAAAGACTTTTGTTTTAGCTAAGATTAATGCTAATCATTATCATCTACTGAGAATAATTGCATTTCTTCTTGCTGTCCAATTTTCTCCTACTTAAACTTTGGGTCATCCCCTGGAAACAAGCACTGCTTCCGTCTTGCACAGTCACGAAAGAATGTTATGTTAAACTCTTTGCCCCTTCTTCAGTCTTAAGTAATTTCCCCACTGGGCTGTGCCATCAGCACTTGTTTTGCATTTGCCGGTTTTTGTGTAGTTCTTTGGAACTTTCGCCTTGTTGCTTCCTAAATTGTACTCTTGTCTTTCAAATAGTTTAAAAATTTCAATTTCCATTACATTGTTATGTATTTTAATATGAGGTTTGAAGATGTAATAGAGAAAAGTATTAATAAATAAAAGTAATTAATATTTTCTCTCATGACAAGTACCAGGGTTGAAATTCTATCACCTACGCAGGCAAAAAATAGACAAAATATATATATGAATAAATTACTTTCAAGGACATTACTTAGTAAACGGTGGTCCCTTAGTGGCATAATAAAATAAGAAAAATAAGAAATACCAGGACTCTTTATGCTATAGCTTTGGATTACACTGAAGAGAGGGTGCACAGTTAGAGCCTAAACAACTCCCCGAGAAGACAGATCTGAGTCTAGGGAGACATAATGACTTGAGGTCGAAAAGCGATTTTGACAAAATATAATTTTAGACTACATATATCTGATTATTCTGATATGGTATTAGTTATATTAATGGACATCTGTTTTAGATTTTTATTAATCATTTTAATTGTAATAAGCATATAGTAATATATAATGGACTTCATTGTGACCTATCCAAACAGAATGCTAAGTTGTTAAAGAGAGAAAGACATGCTGGTTTACAAGATATTTCCTGTGTTTTCCTATAGTTTTTCACAAAGTACATTCTATTTTTAAGTGCTATTAAAGTAATAAGTCAGCATTAGTGAGGAGATGGAACTTTGATGCTGATGTCTAGATTATAGCAGTTGGTAGGAATAATAAAACAAGAATCATCAAAACAACATCATGTTGTCATAGCTTAATAACTGATGGGACCATGACAGCATCTCAGACACTAGATGACATGAATATTCATTTGGCTCTCACTGTGACATCAGAAAGAAAATTCAAGGGTATGCCCTTTCCAGTCTTTTGATTTCAGAGTAGACAGTCATGTCAAAACATTACCATATTATGATAGGATGCTCACCTGCTTCTTTCTCCCTTTGCATTTATTATAGAGTTTAGGAATGGGATGTACTCATCATATTTAAGCTTCAGATGCTGAAGTTATGAACAGACTATTAGTAAATAAGTTCAAAAAATCAATGTTTTTGAACTTATTTACTAATAAGTTCAAATAATGGATTCATTAACAATGTTTTTCAATGAAGTTTTAAAAAGTTAATAGTTCACCTTTAAGAGGGAACATGAGCAAAAACACAAGATAGCCTCACTTTCCAAATGGCCTAAATTCAGTTCCAATATCTCAATTTTTCTAAATATTGCATACATTAACTAGAGGATTACTGATATTTCATCAACTATCAAATAAATATGTACCTAATCAAAATCATACTTAACAAAATTTTTATTCTCAATGCTCACAAAGATGTATGCTTATTTAAATAATGCAGAGTAGTGTTCCATCAAGTCAATCTATACAGTAATCCTTTTAATCTGTCAATATATCACCCCATCTAGAAACATATTTAGCTAATGCAATTAGATCTGGAAATCTCATATTATTCTGAATTCATTGTGTGAGCTCAAGGTGCTCTCACTGCCCCATATAAAGTCAGGAGAGACAGAATTAGAGAGGGAGTTGTGACAGCAGCAGCAGGTATTGGATCATGCAGTTGCTCAAAAAGGAAACAAACTCAAAGCCAGAATGCAAGCAATGCATGAAATCTCTAAGCAGAAGGCAGTTCTGATACCCCATTCCAAATGAATCGCTTCCAGAACTACAAAACAAACATGAATAAAAACTTTTATATATGACCCCTTAATGTGGAAATAATTTATAAAGGTAATGGCAAGCAAAGATTTTTATCTTAAGTGTATACTATTTTATCCCAAATTGCAGTTGTACATGCAAAATGGTATCTCTTTAAAGACTAAACTTACTAAGGGTCATTGCTATATTTGCCTTACCCACATAAATAGACATTAGGGTGCTTAAATAGCAACTCTTAAAAAATTGTGCTCTAAATACAACATTTGACCTCATCCCAAATCAAGCCATTCAAGGGGATCTTCACTAAAATTAATGCTGACAATTAATGAAATACTATGTGATAGACAAAAATACTATTATACCTAATCAGAATACATCAATGTAAGGTAATAAGCTTTCTAGAATTTTCTGAGGTCATTTACTTTGTATAAAAAATATTGATTTAATCAAAACCCATTGAAAAGTTCATATATCTATGATTTGGCATTATTATCTGCTCTAATGGAAAAATTCAAACATGGAAGTTTTTACACCATTATTTTTGTATTAGAAGAAAATATATGCAAGGCCAGAATATTCAGTTCTCTAAGATGTAGAGAAATTGAACATAATTATTTAAGAATCTAGTTTTTATTTAATAATCAGCAATTCATAATACTAAATATTAAGCATGTGTGTGTCATCACAATTTTATCTTTTTTGATGGATAAGAAGTCTGTGATATATGTTAAAAGTGTAGAAAAAAGCAAAAAGAATTTTCTCTTTTCATCTCTTTAAAACCATACAAATGTGCTTTACAAAGTAATGTGCAAAAAGAGCAAATGAGTCACACATTGGAGTGTCCAAGATTTCAAAGGAACTAAGTACTAGATTGTTTTACCAGTCATTTTCATGAGAAACCATAAGGAAGTGTGTATGTATGTGCATTTCTTTACTGTGGCAAAATATTTGGAAGTTGTATAGGAAAACCTCTAGTTCAAAAAATATCTATAGACAATCCCAAAGCCTCTTCCATTTCTTACTGTTATATTGCTTTGTCTATTAAAATTAAATTTTTTGATGTGGTTTAATGGTATGAATTTATTAGACATAGATTTGCTTAGGAAAATGGGTTCCTGAGAGAATAATCAGAATTATCACCTCTCTATCTCTATCAAAATAAACAGTAAGCTTCACACTTAGATTTCTGTCAAGTTCCTAAGCATATAATACTGTCATCACTTTGTATTTTTAGGATCGCTAGTTCAGCTCTTCAAAGGCTGATCTGAGTTTCCAAGTTTAAGGCCATTGTTTATTCCATCTGTAATATTTCCAGCAAATCAGTGCTGTTGACTTTCCCTTTTGACCCCAACATCCAAACAAGAGCATTTCTTCAACTAGGGACATGCACGATAGAGACATAAGCAGTCTAAAAATCAATTACAATCTGTCTTTGCTCTGTATAATGAAGCTATTCCTACAGAGCACATGCAATGGGGCAAAAGAGTGTGATTTTGGATTAAATCCAACTTTAATTCTTCCTCTCATTTGGTTGAAGAAACTAAAACAAAAAAATTGAGCCTTGAAATGCATGAAATATTTATAATTGAAAATTGAGCTATATATATGTTATATATGATATAATGTTCAATCCTCATTAATTTCTGACCTTACAGACCATGTACAATTTTTTCATACAAATTGAAGTGATGACATTTAAAAATCATAAAATGTTTCCTTTTCTCTTTGTATATAACAACATTTTAAGGAAAAGATAGATATCTAAATAGAATGGAGCAATTGTATGCTTTCATAGGGAAATTCATTCTTATTACTTGGCAAATCTAGAGATACTTTCATGCATTCACAGATTGAGAATATTTCATGTGTAAAGTATCTCTAAGACTAATTTCAAAAGTAAATTTTTCCACAAAAATTGAATTTTACTAATTTGATAATAATGGCCTCTCATATGAATGTAGTAGCCTTTATCTCATGAAATATAGTTTCTTTTGTTGACTGAAATTTCTACACTCCAACTTGGAGTATGGAGAGGCTTTAAATTTTGTTTTGTTATTATGTTTTGTTTCACTAATATTGTCTAAGTCTCTGATTCTATAACTACCCAACTCTCAAAGTATTAAACAAGGCAGCCTTTCTAAATAATGTACTCCTTAAATATCTGATTATTTTAAGGGCATAATTTAAATATAATAATTTCACTAATGGACTTGAAATCTTTTTGTCTCCATAGATATATTAATTTAATAAAATACCTTTTCATTTGAGCTATCAAATTCTATAAAAAGTCTGGTGAAAAAGAAAAATCATCAACACCAGAAGTTAATAGGCAGACATTTAAAAATCTGTGAGTTAGAATGCCAGTCACTCACTTTCACGTTATTGTTGAAAAATCCATTTTAGATATTCAGAAGTTCATTCTGTGCTCCATAGAGCTGAAAAACATAGATGTAGTTTGTTTTAAATTTTATTGCACTTCTTAAATATTAGACATTTATACTTTGAAATTTTGTGATGATCTGAGCTAAGTTTATTGTGACCATTGGCCACAGGTATTTGCTAACTTGCTGTATTGGGAAATGCATTGCCAATTCACACAATGTTTTTATTATCGTGATGACTCCCAAGGCAATATATCCTCATGACAGGGTTTCTCCACATAGCTCAGGATGGCCTAAAAATCCTTTCTGCATACATTTTAGAGGATTTTTTGAGGGGGGTTAATCTCAGTCTTCTTGTCTTTGTCTTGCAAGATCTGGGTTTACAGGTTTGTATCATCACCCTCTGCTTTCAGTCAGTGATCTTCAGTATCATATTATAACTGAATTGAGATACAAGGAGTCACATGCACAAAAATGAAAAATTATTGAGTAACTCCAGCTTAGGATCTGTCTTCTTCAATAGATGACAGTTTTCCCATCTCTATCTTTCTCCTCAGGTCTCCCAAGTTTCTGAGATACAGGAACTACATTCTGACTTAAACACATTTCAGTCCACCCTGTGTCATGCATTTCACCTTTCGAGGACTCAAGCAGTCCCCTCTTTTCCATGTCTGATGACCCTAAGACCCTGACTGATACCAAGAATAATAGATGCTAAAATACTCAAAGCATTATCTGTTAGTACTATATGACTTACTGGGCTGCCAAGTAGCATTGGACTTAATCTGCCTTGTTTTATGTTCTGGTTTTAGATATATTGGTACTCTTGTGCTTTGGGTACATTACAAATGAAACAAAGTTTAAAAATAAATATAGTTGTAGTGCATCATGTCAGGAGAGTCACAGCGTTAGGAGCTTTAGGAACTGGTCCCATAACATCCACAGCAAGAACAGAAGACATGAAATAATGCCTTCATTGTATTTGTTAATTCGATTCATTAATGTTATTTGCTTGCTTACCCATCTGCCAATTTGTCAGTATTAACAGTAACAATTTCTCTTATAGTAATTAGTGTTTTCCGCGTGGAGTGGTTTTCCCTCCTTCACCAAATCAGTGAAAGAAGTTTCCTATAGGCTTGCCCAAAGTCTGATTTAAAGAAAACCTTCAGCTGTACCTAGAGTCCTACCTCCCAGACCTCAGGGAAAGAGCATAATTGTCAAAGATGGGAAACATGCTAACAGCAGTGATATAGGACAGAGACTGACTGGAGGCCACAGCTGGATGGATCAGTACATCACGAGATTCCTTTGCGCTTCCTATAACCACAAACAATTTTAAAATGTATGTATCATTTCTGTATTTCTCCTTCTGATATTTTTAGTGTGTAGTTAACCCTCTGAAATACAGGCCACATACAACAAAATCATAGATAAGTGAGACCACTAGAGTAGAATGGATAAACTTTATAATACTATACCTCTTCAGTTTTAATGGGAAAAAAACTGTCATTTCTATATCTATTTACCTTTAATTAGAAGAATTTAGTGCAATGTTGGCTTATTAGCACAGCCATTGGAGTTTTTAAAAGTTTTTTAATCTTAATAGTATTCATATGGTAAGGAAAGAATCTAATGCATATGTATTCATTGGTATCCTATAGCTCTGTGTTTTTATTCACCAACAAAAATATAAATCCTATAATCATGTGGGATTATATCTGGATCTTCAACCCTTATCCATTGATCTATGTGTCTATTTCGTGGCCAGTACTGGGCTGTTTTTATTACTATGATTTGTAGTATAGATTAAGGTTTGGTATGGCAATGTTTTTATTAATCAGGATTATTTTTGCTATCTTGAGCCTTTTGTGCTTAAAATTCATTTGGTCAATTTCTTTAAAGAATTGCTTGGGGATTTTGATTGGTATAGTGTTGAATCTCTATATTGCTTTTGGTAGGATGGTTGTTTTTATGATGTTGATTCTGCCCATCCAGGAGCATGGGAGGTCTTTCCACCTTCTAGTGTCTTCTGTAATTTCTTTCTTTACAGTTTTAAAGTTTTTCCATTATAAAGGTCTCTCACTTCTATAGTTAGATGTATACCACAGTATTTCATTTTTTAGGGGCTGGGACAGTAGTAAATTGTTTCTCTTAGAACTTTTTCACCTTTTTCATCCTTGGTGTATAGGAAAGCCTCTCATTTTTGCACATTTATTTTGTAACCTGCCACTCTACTGAACTTATGTCTTAGTTCCAGGAGTTTCCTGGTAGAATTTTTTAGGATCACTCAGGTGTATGATCATGTCATCTGTAAATAGAGATATCTTGACTTTTTCCTGAGGTTTGGCATTCACATAAAAGGATGCTCCAAAAGATGGGAGGGAGAGACGAGAAGGCACTGGTAGAGGGGAAGGGAAGGAAGTGAAAGAAAGGGGGAAGAGGGGAGAGTGCAATGGGGGATGACTGGGGACAGGTGAGGGAGGAAGAGGATATGGGTAACTTTTGAGCTTGTGTGATTAGGAATAAAGTAAAATGTGGGAGAAAAATAACAAAAATATAAATTCTAAATGTTCACAATTTCCAAATAAAAAATTTAATCACTATTCACTTATTCTTGCATGTGAGCCTGCAAATTGATATCTCAGTTCCTTTCACTCTCTTTATAGAGTAAAGGAAGGGAACACAACATTGATTTAAGTGGATGGCATTTGGAGACTAAATAAGTCCTATTTGTACAATTATACTGTTACATTGCTTCAATGTAACTATTTGTGACGCAGCTGAGTATTTATTAAACACATTTTTTTCAATATCTCATTGATATTGGGTGTCTCTGGTTACCCAGTGCAGTAAGTTCAAGAAAGTTTTTTTTAACAGTTCTACACCGAGCATCTACTTTACCCACTTAACTCTGTTCACAAAGAACTTGCTACCTTCATTAGTCCCCACCCTCTAATTACAAAGTCAGAGCTTCTATATCTCAATTGACAAAGTGCTAATTTGAATATATTCCAACATCAACATTTGCTGCACAGCTAATAAATGCTTTGGAAAGTCAAGACAAGAAGGTCAATATAAGAAAGCTGTAGTTATCTGGAAGCCCTACATCTAAACAGAGCTTTAGAGCATTAAAAGTGATAGAATGGGAAAGGAAAACAAATCAGTGAATAGAGAAGCAACCTTAACAATGCCACTTTCTTTTATTCCTGTAAAAAAGTCTCAGAAATGAAGTTTAGAGCTTCTCTTATTTCATTTGTCATCAAACCTGAAAAATCTGAGTTCTATCTCTATAGCTGTGGAGAGAAAAAACTCCCCCAAAAGTTGTTCTCTGCCCTCCATATAACCATGATGGCATGCAGGTTCACACGGTTCCCCAACATGATAATTAAATAAAATAAAATGTTCAGTTACTGATTGAATATAGATGTCATACCATTTTGTGAAAATGTTGTGAATCCAATCATCCTCATTTACTAAAGAGTTATTGAAAATTGATATTAAAATTAGAATTTCAGAATTTGAAATGAGAAGTTTGGAAAATGGCTGAAGCTGTAAGTAGTTCCAGAAATAGGAACTTTAAAAAATATCCTATAGTCAAAGACAGTTAATGAAAGCACATTATGATCAACACTTAGAAAATGTGCCATAAATAAGAGATTATGAATATCCAAACAATGCATCATTCTGTGAGAAAGTTCACAACTTTCTCGTATGGAAAATTTATCCCCCTTCATTCTACTGAAAATTTAGAAAGATAGTTTATTTATATAAATGTTGTTTCAGTTTCAATATATTTAAATTTTATGGACGCTTGATAAAAATGTTGGAAAGACAATTTGTGAGTGCTAGAAATGAGTACTAGAAATTCATGAACATTATTGTTGATTTTCAAGCCTGCTGTCTTCATAAAGGCCACAGTTCATTTACTGAACATGTCATAAATGTAGGTGTCAACTTGATGGCTGGGGGTTTAGGTTCAGGGACATTTGTAAAAAATTAAGCTCAGAGTGAGACTGAAAGAGATTATCTAGTTGATGGGGAAGACCCAGCCCATGGTAGGCAGGAACAGTCCCCAGCAGGTGAATAAAATGGAACGAACTGTTTGAAAAAGTGTCCATTCTTCTGTATACCTGGCCAGACAAGCTGGTGTGGCAAGTAAGGATTGTCCCTCTCTCAGACAGTAGCCAGTAACCAGTAGCCATTGGTATTGATGTGGGCTCTCCTGCTAAGTTGGACAAGGAAATACAATGGGACTATTTTAAGCAGAATAAATCCCTTTCCTCCTCTAAGCTACTTCGCTATAATTTTTATCAGCAACTATATCAACTAAGTGAAATGAATGTTACCTGAATTTGACCTTCTTTCATTTAATGGTGAATTATGCCATGTTAAAAGGAAAAAAATCACATTCATATGCATTCATTTTGAAAATTTGAGATTGCCATCTAATGAATGATTGTTCTCAACAAAATGATGCTAATTAAGGACAACAAAAAAGTTCATATTATAAACTAGAAAAAGAAACATAATGGTGCTGAAGTTAAACTTCTGTTCTTTGTGAGAGGACATTTGAGGCACTATTAGGTTCCAGGAGAGAGAGGGCATAACCTCTTTGAGAGTAGATTCATGGCCACCATTTTAATAAAGGAACATCTGAGGCTGGCTATTTGAGTAGATGCTAGCTAAGTTTGCAATTTCTGGGCTATAGAAACAAACTCCCATGGACAGGTCTGGAACTGAACTATTCAACTTTAGATAATGCCTTCAGTGTTAACATCGATAATTGGCGTGTTAAGATACAAATGATCACATTCTATTTCAGAATTCAAATAGATTTATAATCCGTGCTATGTCTCATAGTCTTACATTGAATCTTATGCGATATTTCAGTGTGCAAATATCAACTGAATTATCATACTTATTTGTCTAAATAAGAACAAGGCAAAACACAGTATGATCTTGACTAATCTGTGCGCGTACATATAATGTTTTTGGGGAGGAAAAGCTTGTCATGAAGTGTTTTTTTTTATTATTATTATGGATAAAGGTTGCTTTCATTCTCATCTGTTAGGCTTGTAATTACAGAAAAACACACCAAGGGTGAGCAGGTAAATCTAAACTGCCTTGTTTTGGTCATAATGGAAAATAACCAGACTCAAACTATATCCTGCATTTCTGAAAAAAAAATCCTCAACTCTAAGATTTGTTCACCTGTGACTCGTTCTTTGTCCTGTGGAGCATGACTGAGGACAGCTAGTACTGAATTTTGCTTGATGGTCAGAGTGTTATTGATTGTACCAAAAATACAACAAGGAGAAAATAGAACAGATTCCATTGACTTTATTATCATGGGTTGTCAAAATTTTAGCATACAAATATTAAAATTTCAAACCATTGCATAAAATAACAATCTAAAGGAATGAATATCAAAATGATCTTCTGTGAGGTATAAATGCCATGCAGGTATTTGTTAGTATATGTACGATGAATGCAATAAGAATGCAAGCTCCTGAATATGTTTTACCCAGAATCTTTCTCAGCAAAGCAATGAGAGACAATAAAATAGTTCCCCAATGCTTAGTATTTTCACTGCACAAGTGATAAATCCTCCAACTTCAGTGATTAACTCAGGTAAGAAACATACTGTGTGTAGGTATTTATGACGGTCCTTTGGAATCCTCATTGGGCTTAGAGAGACCTTATGAACCAACACAAATTGATATAAGTTTTTAAAACCTGTTTTTGTGAGTTCTTTGTCTTCCATACTGGAGATTTTGTCTTAAGCCAGGCAGGCTCCTTGCAATAGTATTAAGAAAATAGCAAGTTATCAGCCCCTTTACAGTTTCTGACAAAATAATTTTTAGGAAAACTTTTGCTCTATTGATCCTTGATAGAAAAATTCAGCCTGAGAATAAGCTCCAATCATTTGTAAGTGTGATTATGTCTTTAATAAAATAAATTTATGCACCTGTTATGTCTTTTGATTTGACGTTTGTAATTTAGATAAATCCTGGAACCTCTAAACCCTCATTTCTCCTCAATGCATTAGTTATACATGGAAAATAGCAGACAAATTTGTGAGTTTATTTTTACTTAAGTACTTTACAATGCTTGGGTTTAAGACAGTATCGACTGAAACTAAAGAGCAAAGTTTCTCATCACAATAAAATTTGTAAAGTATGTCTTTATATATTCTTCCTTCACCACTTAGTTAATATGCACTTTAACCACCATAGCAAATAACACAAAAGTATGAATTTATCACCAAAACGTAGTATGATTTGTCATCAAGAATAGCAGAGTCAGTTTTAGATAAATATTGGTGAAAATCAAAATAACCTACCTGTGAGGGCTGGGATTGGTATTACCATAATGTATTGTTAATAAAAAAGTCCCTAAAGGAGTGTATAAAATAGCCAAAATATATCATAATATTATCCTTTAATAACAAGAAATAAAGCACACATTGTGAAACAAAAAAAAAATC
Source organism: Typhlomys cinereus (assembly GCA_023101885.1). NCBI lineage: Eukaryota > Metazoa > Chordata > Mammalia > Rodentia > Platacanthomyidae > Typhlomys > Typhlomys cinereus. The sequence goes on from JALPQD010000226.1 coordinate 2,172,093, forward strand.
ATTAAAACATTAAGGCCTAAGTTAACACAAAACCAATAATTGAGGATCAGATATTTAAGTGTCTCAAATAAGTTAAAATGTAGTCTTCAATTATTGTGTTTGAACAATGAGAAAAATAGCATTGATTATAGTAAAACCATGCTTACAATACTACCAATAATAGCTTATTTTGAGTTCAGATTCGTTATAAGAGCTATGTTTGTAGAGCTGTTCTTTCTTTCTGTTTGCTTGGAGTACCTAGCCCTATTTTAGAAACATAATTGCCCCAAAACCACAGGGTTTTTAAATTTTCCTCCTTTGAGTTTGTTTGGAATTGCAAATGTAACAACACTTATTTCTGAGTTTCCTAGAACAAATCTTACAGGTGCTTTTCAATTAATTTTCCTAGTATTTCTTTGTTTCCAATAAAGTGTGTGGCTTCCCTATTTGCTGTGTAATTAGCTATAACAATTATATTTGACTATTGCCAATAGAGTTACAAAAAGAATGTCTACTTTTCTATAATTATCTTTAATATTTGTGTAAATAAAGCTGCATAAAATCAAGGCCATTAGAGCAAAATAGAACAAGATATGTGAATGGACCCTGAACTTTACAAAAAGGGATAAATTTGACTGCTTAAAAATATTAGTAACTATGGTCTGGAGAGATGGCTCAGGGGTTAAGATTGTACCTGACAAGCAGAAGGTCCTGAGTTTGGATCCTAAGTCCAATATAAAAATGAAAGGTAGAAATCACCGCTGACCACACTTCTGGCCCTGGTGGGCAGAACCTGGAAATCCCAGAACAGAGTAAGATGGAGGTAGAAGCAATTCAGGGTGATTCCTGAAGTCACTTTTGGCCATCCACAGGAACATATGTACTCTCTGTAACACACAGACACACACACACACACACACACACACACACACACACACACTAAATGAATGAAGTTTTTAAAAATGATACAAAAGTACTAGTAATCGAAATATTTTATTTCCTCTTAGAAGTTCAGACAAATGATCTCCTCCATAAGAAGTATTCTTGAGCTCTAGGAGCTGATTGGTTGTGTATTATTGCCAAATCATAAGTAACAAAACCAAAACCCTACAGTTTTTCAGTATATTACAGTGCTATACGGCTTTTACTTATATTAACTCATATTTAAGAATTTTTGGACATACTTAAAATTTTTCATGTTCTTGTCTAACCACAACTTTAATAAAGTTAATTGTTTCTTAATTAATTAGAGGGGTATGCTTTCAAAATATCTGATGATCGGAAAGATTCTGTGTTCATGAAACTAGCAACTTTAATAGGGTCAAGATACTGCTTTTATAATATTTTTTTATTTTGGTCTTTTTCAGAGAAATAAAATATCTAATATTAGATAATTACATGGGTCAATCAGCAAAAAACCATACTTTTCTTTATTTCTCCTGGATTAGATGGTCATATTTGAAATAAGTAAAATTGGAGTAGGTGCCTACTATTGTTGTAACATAACAATGAACTGAATAGCTTAGTAAAACATACACTTATTATTGCATTGTGCAATTCCAGTAGAGAAAACAGGAATATCAGACTATCAGGGCTGATGCGGTACCTCAGTAGGTAAGGCACCTGCTTGCAAATCTGCAATTATCTGAGTTCTATCCCTGGAAGTCCACATAATAGAAGTTCCACCTATGTTCCATGTGTGCTCTAAATCTTTTTTCCTTACCTACAGATAGATGATACATAGATAGATGATAGATAGATAGATAGATAGATAGACAGACAGACAGACAGACAGACAGACAGACAGACAGACAGACAGACAGACAGATAGATAGATAGATAGATAGATAGATAGATAGATAGATAGATAGATAGATAGATAGATAGATAAAGAGATTCATGTTCTGAATAACTCTCCTTTTCCTTGCAGGTGATACTGACATTTCACTATTCACGTAATACCAATATGTTGCATGATTTATTTTCTATGATGGACATACAGGGATAAAATCATACTTTATTATGAAAGTAGATAAATGATAAATTCAACAATGAAATATGACTGACTTATTTTTTGTTTTATGTTATCCAGTTACCATAACTTTTCCTTGAGTGACTTACCTGTACATTTATTCAATTGACATAGAGGATCAGTCCCATTATGAACATTATTATTATGAGAAAAATAGGCTTTCATATAAAATTGGAAAGAGAAAAAGCTATGAAAGGTATATTTCAGTTTTTGTTGTTAAATATTTCCCATTTTAGATAATATGATTTTGAGGTTGTCTGATTTTGTTTTATAAAAATGTCTGGCTACAAACTCATGAAGATATTGCATTTTGAAATGAAATGTGCATCAGTCTAAATAAATGTATGATGTATCTATCAACCTTTCTTTGTCCTGCCATCCTACTGATTTCTGCCTCATCCTCCATTTCTGTCTTCTACTTACCCCCAATCCAGTAGTCATTGCATTTTAAAGTTTTTAAAATATATATGACTAAATATGTCTAGTTATATAGTGACTTGTAATACCTTCACAAAAGTTCTTTGTGGGATCAATGATCCAAGTTTATATGATTATTACTGAAGTTGTGAAAGAACAATTTTAATCGAATATTGATTAACATTAAAAAGTACTTTGTGCACTGGGGAAATGGTTCAGGGATTAAGACTCTGCCTCCCTAACAGAAGGTCCTGAGTGTAGATCCCTAGTCCCACATAAGAATGCCAGGCTGAAACAACAGCCAGACAAAAATAGAGGCCACCTGTCATAGTTAAGCACAGGTGTCAACTTGACTGTTGAGAGTTTGAGCTCCTGGCACATTTGTAGAGAATTAGTGGTTGAGTTAAGCCCAGGGCAAACATGCAGGAGATTTTCTAGCTGATGGGGAAGGCCCAGCCTATGGTGAATGGGATTAGGCCCTGGAATAAATCACTGAGAACTGGTTGAGAAGTCAATATCCTTCTGTTCACTTACCTAGACATGCTGGTCTGGCAAGTAAGGATTGTCCATCTCTCAGCCATTATAGGGTGATGGTGTGGCCAGTTCCCTCAGACCTGGTGTTGGTGTATGCTCTCCCATCAAGCTGGACTGAGAACTGTAACCAGACTGTCATACGAGAATAAACCCTTTTTCCCTTAAGCCGTTTGATGGTCATTTATCAGCAACCATACAGACAGATTGCAACACTACCTGCACTTCTGGCCCTGGTGGGCAGAGCCTGGGAAAATCCAGAGCAAAGGAAAAAGGAGATAGATGCAATCCATGATGATTAATAAAGTCACCCTTGGTCCTCCACAGATACACACAATGCCTAAATAACTAATTAAATAAATAAACTTAAAAAAACACTTTGTTTGAAAAGAGAAATGCACACACACAGAGAAACATCGCTGTGATTACATGAAAGTCCTATAAAATATACAGCTACAAGTAACATATGAACATTTCTACAAGTGGTGGTTTCATTTTAGGACTTTTATAGCTCTGAAATATCAGTTGAATTAGCTAAAGACATTTTGATAGTTTGCCATAAAGTCTAAAGTAATAATTGGATTTTATGAAGCATTCTGAATGCTTACAGAGCAACACATGTAGATGGATTTAAGTGGTTATTATAAGAAGAATCCATATGATTTCCTGCACATATTTTATAGTATTCTAGTATTATGAAAATTATGCCATACTTGTGAGTAATCTGAACAGATTTCTTATTCTTTTCTAATACAATGCTTAAAACATTAATGTATCAATATATGATTACATGCATTTTAAAAATTTCAAACATAGTGGGGGTCCCCAGGTCTAAAGCCTGCTCTCTGGAGAATGACACATTAGCATCTGAAATGGACAGTTGTTATGGACTCCTTCCTTCGGAAGTTGACTTTTGGCTCTTGTCTGCATAAACAATGGCAGGCAAATTCCTTCCTCTGGGAGTTAAGTTTACCTCCTGTCTGTTCTTAGATTGCTTTTGTTCTTCTCAGGACTGGCTACTTATAACCTCCCCCTATAGCTCCTTCCCTGTGCATTTGAAATATGTTAATGCACAAACTAGGTGACTCTGTTTTGAGGCATTCATTGTCAGTTCTCTTCTAGCAACTGTCATGCCTGCTTTCAACTCTACCTGGAGATATCAAGTCTGGTCCCATACAGCAAGTTCTTTGTTAACTGGAATGTATACGTTTTACATAATCCTGCAAATAATTTGGCCCTGCTCCTTGATTGTTTTCCTATAAACATGTATGCTACAATACTCATGTATGCTACAATAAAGTTGGCTTGGATGATGGAGGACATCCTAGGCTCCCTCTGACCCAATGCTTAATCAATTCCTACCACTCCCACTTCTGTTTCCTTCATGTAAGTCTAGGTTTATGCTGGTTCTGGGCCCAGACAAAACATTATTTTTACTTTGATAATCAATGGATTGTTAATATTTATGAAGTTTTAATAACTGGCTGTTGTGATTGCTGGTATTGTCAAACGGGCATCTAGTGGAGAGATCTTCCTGAGAGGTGTTTTCTACTTTAAGGCTGACTTATGGGCATGTCTTATTAGGGATTGTCTTGACTGCAAAATTTGTGGGAAGACTCAGACCCTTATGGTAGGACCACTCCCTAGAAAAGTCATCTAAGTGGATAATGATGGGGAAAGCTAGCTGACCATTTGCAAGCAAATAATCCTCCAACCTTCTCACTGGAGAGACAGTGGAACAAAGTACCCAAGCTCCTCTTCCTGTGACTCACCTGTCATGATGGACTGTAAACTGTTATAATGAGACACAGTAAATCCATTCTCATTCTTCCCTTATATTGCATGGATCATACATTTTATTGCAACAATGTGTGATGTAATCAATACAGCTCTCTTTCCTGGCCTCCCATTATGTAAGTTTATTACAAAATACACATTCATTCCCTGTGAATGTTGCTTTTAAATAGGATTATGTTTGAAGCATCTAAGCACAGGAAAAATTAAGTAAACATGTTCGTAATAAACAACTTGGACTACATAATAGTCTTTTTTCTATGCATTTTATTAATACACTACTCTAGACTAATCCCTATCAAAACATATGTTTAGACATTCACTTCTATAATATTAATTTAAAACCAGCAGTGTTAGTCACTAAAAATGAAGTGCATAGCAAAATGGATACCTGCTAATAATTCTATAAATTATGAGCATCATAAAGGCTTAAAATTTTGGTAAAATGCTTCATTTGTTTTAAACAATACAGTGTAATATACTTTATTCTTTGCACCTACTGTTAATTGTCCATTCATTCTGCACAAAGCACATAGCTGGAAATTGAAATAAATGGCTTGAAGAGACAAAAGACAAAGTTTAATAAACCAAGGTTTTAGCTTACCAAATATGGCAGGGTTTATTTAAAATACATGTGTACAACAACAAGGAGAGGTAAAAAGTTCAACTTGGCCTGATTATGTGAATTTAAAATTTATCTGATATTCTGTAATTGCTACAACTTGAAAATGTGCTAAGTTTTAGGTTAAATCTATGGAATGTTAATATCTGAATGCTTCATATAAGCCAAAATATACATTTGTATACAGTCAGATGTCATTAAAGTTTCTTTTGCTGTAACAAAATACATTAGAGTTTTGGGAGTAAAGAAATCTAGTTTATTTTATTCATGGATGTGAACGATTTTCTCCAGAATTAAATAATTCCATCACTTTTGGCCTCTGGTAAGGGCTGTGATAAGAATATATATAAGTGTCAAACACAATGACTGTATGATAACACAGTCTGTTTTAATAATACATATTCTAAGGATTTACCTCAAAGATTCCACTGCCTCCCAAATAGTGCTGCCACAGGTAATAATGATACTGTAATGCACCTTTGGGGGAAAATCATCACCAAATGTAGTACTAACAAACAAGGCAGCTAATAGATCTGAAAACAGAAAACAATTACAAAAGAGAGTATACTTTTTACATTCTGATAAGGGATAAAATAAAAAACACATTTTGTGAAAAAGCATCTATGTTATTTTACATAGCACTTTGAAGGAATTAAAGTAAACCAATTTTTTTTTTCTCAGTGCATAAAGCTGTGGCTTTAAAATATCCTGCCTTTTTAGTTTTTTAAGAGTCACTCAAAAATGCTCTAATCCAAGTCAAACTTAATGAATTCTACTGTTAAAGATCAGTTGACTTAAGGAACTTTCAAAAACTAGACACATTGTTATGAGAAGATAGTGGGGAAAGCTGGGGAGACAGTTGAGAAAGAATGCTTCATAACAAAGAGTGTATGAGCAGGAACCAAGTGGAGGGGCAGGGAGAGAGTAAGGAGGGTGGCAAATGCAAGGCATTGAATGTAATTTTAAGCAAAATGATGTGCAGTAAAGGTGATTGATGGCGTCAAAAAGGACACAGAGAGCTTGTGGCTGAAGCTGAGTCTGCCTGTAACTCACAATCCCAGATCTGTCAATAGGTCTTATGCCTGGAGGTTTCTGTAACCTTCCAAGCCAGTGCCGCCATCACCTGGAGACCACATACACGAATTTGTGGTAGACATTTTGTATGCAAACCGTAAGAGCTACCTAAGTATGTGTGATCCATAGGGTTGAAGCTCTGGTCTTCACTATCTGCATCTTCCTGTTTCTATTCATGCCTCAAGTTCTGTGTATCTAATTTTTGTGAGCCTTCTAAAATAAAACTTACTATACATTTAGCAACTGAGGTACTGAAAAGAGAACTTTTTAAACATTTTTCAGAGACAACCAGGAAAAGGTTTTACTTGCTGTAATGATAAATATTCCATCTTACATCTAATTTTTTTCATGTATGATGTAATATATTATATGATAAAACAAGTATTTTGGTACATTTGCATGCTATTTCTTCAAATGATTCTTTCCAACTTCGACATGTGTTTGCAAGTATGCTGCAATGGTGTGTACAACTTGACAAGGTATGAAAAACACAGGTAAACGAGTAGTTTTAACTTGCCATGAAAGCCAGCTTTGAAAAGAACTTTCGAGGAAGAGTTCTTTCTTTTGTATGTTGAGACAGTATGAAACAGAAGGGATAATCTGCGCTCTAGGAATTAATCACTGATTTCCACTACCTTCCCTTTTGTTGGCAATTGTATTTTCAGTCTACTGCATGGTATCAAAATACACTCAATTCTAAAATTGTTTCTTCCATATTTTTATTACAAACTAAATGAAATTCTGAGGTTGATATTTTACTTAAAACTATTCACTATTTCACCTTGTTGATTTTGAGCTGTTTTTAATTTACCCTTATTCTAATTGCTTATGTGTGGCTCATTCCTTTCAGACTGGCAAGCAAAAAACATCTCTGTGTAATTACAATCCCCATTCCCAAATAAGTAATAAGGGTGGACATTTCTTTGAATGCTGCTGGAAATACACACTTCTTATAAAATGTCACAAAATTTACTTAATATATAGTTCTTATTAAATTGCTATAGTAATTTATCCATTCTCTTATACATAAATATTCAAATTATTTCAAGTGTTTTAATACCTTTCTTCTGTGTTTCATACAGAAGTTTATGCAAATTTGAAAGATTTAATTTCATATTTAGCTTATTAAATTAATCATCTTAATTCATCTATTCAATTGTGTTGTATTTTGAGCATGTGCTTTTCTTACAATATTTCTTCATTCAATATAATACAAAAAATTATTTGTAATATCAGCACACCAAAATATTTAATTTTATTAGTACTTTGTACTTCAAAGTCAGTTTGGTATATAATTTCTTTTTTTATCTTCATGATGACTGTATTATATTCAACATAAAAATTTATTTAATAATTTTAACTTTTCTATTGAAAGATTGTCTGATGTAAAATTCAGTAATATTGCACTTTAAATATTACCATTTCCTGATGTATCTTAGAGGTAGCATATGTGCAATAGCAAAATAAGTATGAATTCTTTGAAAAACATTCATACTATATAATTAAAATTTTCTAGATTTTCAAACTCCAATGAGATTTCATCTAATTTTTATCAAGTGATTCAAATTTTAGCTCTTTTCAAAATTTGGGGTTTGAAAATTCGTATTATTTTTAATTTTGCAGTTATATTCTTTTTCCATATAAAATAATTTTAATCAGTGTTGTTTTGTTGTATTTACTTTTTTGTTGGTTAAATCTTGACATGTGAGAAATTCATCCTTCATTTTGTCTAATATCTTCCTGATATTTCCTGTCACTTTCCTTCATTGCTTCTCCATAGTCCTCTCTTCCTTCCTTCTTCCTCCTTGTTCTTATTTTAATGAACTGAACATTTTATTAATTACATTATCTTTTCTTCCTTTTATTTTTAGTGTTGTTAATGGCTTACATTTTAATATTCATCATGGGAGACCTTTCCACATCACAATTTTCTCAAACTGTAGAAATCTTTTCTATTAATAGTAAGGACTTATTTTTGTATGCTCTTAATATGTGCTTGTTTGTTGCAACTTCTCACATATTAGTCTTACATATATAAATTAGCCTATCTTCTCTTTTATGATACAGTTACTTCAAATAGAGTATAAGTGGTTTAATATATCTCAATTATAGTTTTATATTTGTTACTTCACATCATGTTGAGCGAATGGTCATAAGATAAAGGCAAATATCCTAATGTTCAGAAACACAAGGGCAGAAATGAAGATCAAGACTAATTCATCAGTCCCAAATATGACACAGAGGTTACAAAATTTTTGTGAAAAGAGTGGACTCTAATATTTTGAGTATTAGTGTTCAAGATCTAAACACATGTTACAAACTTTCTTCAAAATATTTGAAGGTGGAAACTTATGTGCAGATTAGATAGATAAAATTGTTCTTGACACAGAAATGAACTGAATAGAAGAGATTACGCCTTTATCTTGAAACATACATTTATTGAGTGTGTTGCTAAATTTAAAATACAGCATTTGTAGTATAAAACAAGAGAAAATTCAGTACAAAAAGTAACAAGGAATCTATGGTAAAGAAACAAGTGGATGGTAATGTCAGTCAAATTAAGAAGAAAAGATTTGGCTCCCCTTCCCACAAGTGTTTAAGCACATTCCAGTACAGGAACTCAGATGAAACTGAATGGGCACCACACTGAAAGAAAATGTTAGTAAAAAGGGAGACTGGTAGGGAAGAAAAAGGTTTACACTGGGAAAACAAGGAGTATGTGATCAGGTAGCAAGGAGTGAAAAATGACATAAATTCACTGTATTCATGTATAAGACTGTGAAAGAATATACTTTACAAAAGCAGAAAATGTGTAGCTATTGAACTGTTTAAGTGAATTAGTTCTCTTAGCTCAAATTCTGGGTTCAAACAAATACCTTGGACTGGTGTAGTTTCACACAGAGTATACCACAGGAGGAAAATCAGTCCCTGGAATGCTCTTTATCTTTATGAGATCCAGCTGTCTGTGATGTTATTTCTACTTGCTTCCTTTATTTAGGAATTTTTATTTGAAAAACTGCTACAGAAATAGTTACAGTGAACTACTGCTTCCTCTTTTAAGCATGTTGTTGCTATTTGATATTTTAGAAAGAGGAATATTTAGGATCTGGAAAATAAACAAACATGAAATTTTGACCTATTTGGCCTTATTATTTGTAACACATTTGTAATTTTAATTCTTTTTTAATGTATCCTTATATCCTGAATGGTACATGAAGTAGTATTCAATAAGTGATTTTTTAATGTATTCTCTGTGCTTATCCACAATATTTGTTTCAAGTTCCATAGTAAACACAACAATTATTACCCATTACTTTTTTCAATAGGGCTGGAGATATGACTCAGGGGTTAAGACTCTGTCTTGCAGGCAGAAGGTCATGAGTTTGAATCCCAGGACCCTAGGAAAAACGCCAGGCAGAAAAGGTACTGGCCTGCACTTCTGCCCAAGTGAGTGGATCCTGAGTAATCCCAGAGCAAATCAAGAAGGAGGTAGAGGCAATCCAGGGTGATTTCTGAAGTGACCCTTAGTCCTCCACAGGGACACACAGTGCTCTCTGATACACACACACACACACACACACACACACACACACACACACAACACACAAACACATGGAATAAATAAATAAAATATTAAAAAATAATTTTGTACTGTAATTTGTCATTTGTATAGTGATATAAATGAGTAGGAAGAACATTAATATTCTCATTCAATCCTTCAATAATCACCTCATTTGTATTTCTATCAGAATATTGAGTGTCGTTGAGCCAGTTCCTACCTCATTTGAAAATCCACATATGTTAAAACTTGATTTATTTGACTCACACTTTAATAAATATCTTGATTTTTAGGTCAATTAATAGGAATTTAAGATAGTTAAAAGTAATTAAATTCATTAGTGATATCAAAATCATATCCTTACATGGCTAAGATCCTTCAAATCCCTCCAGTTAGATATTTCACCACAGCTGCCAAGAGAAAAGTGAAAGTGATTAAAATTCATAAGTTTAGATCTGTTTTTATTAAGTTGCCATTGGATGTTTCATAATAAAGATCCTCAAAATGGAATTTTCTTGCATATTTTACCGTGTATAAATAAAGTCACTTATAGAATTACTTTCACAACTCTGGTGTATCATTAAATAACACTATTTATTCACACTTTTCCAGTGGGGCTTGCCTAATACAGTAGCACAAGCAAATTCCTGTACAGAGGAAAAGTCTTTAAAGGGTTCTTACCCAACGTTTTGATACTGTCTACCCATTTAAGTTTCAAAAATGACTGCATTGCCTGCCAAGAGAGGTAAAATATGATCACACGTGTCAGTCTCAGACCCACTCACAGTAAACTCTTTGCACGATTTGCTCTGTTTCTGTCATTATGATTCAAATGCCAGTTTTGTGAATTCTCCTGTTCTCTAGCTCACCATCCGATATAAGACTCCAGCTGCTTCAGCACATGTTTTGTGTCTTTTATGGGTATTGTGGGTGCATATGTTGGTGTGCAGTGCTATAACTATAATGCTAGGTCCTCCCCCATATATGCATACATTTCTAAACAAGTTGTAAGGAAGCAGCTCTGAAAATAAAAGCAAATTAACAGGAATTATACAGAAGTGTTTGTGATCTATAGCACTTACTTGAATCTACCCCCACAGAGATTACTAATAGCCACATGGTCTAACAAAAAATAAAATCCCTACATTGACTTTTTCTGCTAATTTGATTCAGTAGCAAAAACTTTCACATTAACTTGACAGGCATAAAAGGGAAAATCAGATGCATAGATTGTGTGGTGAATTTCCAATCATATAAAACATTTTAAGTATATATGCAGTTTTGACCAAATATATTTATATCTGCATATGTGAAATATTATATATATATCACTATGATATATATTAGGGAAAGACAACCTCCATATATATCTATCTGTCTATCTATCTGTCTGTCTGTCTGTCTGTCTGTCTGTCTGTCTGTCTGTCTGCAATGTAATGCTTTGCTAAATTTCTCAATTGCTTTATTCATTGAATGTTCTGAATGTTTATATAACTAAATATGTGTATTTATATCTCACTTAAATTGATGAAGAAGGAAAACACAACATGAAAACATATTCTATTTTTGGTAAGTCTATGTTCAATGTAGAATACAAAGATAATGATTAGTCCCATGAGTTAGTGTCAAAAAGTAAACATAATTTTTCAGATGAAGCAATTGTACTAGGTATCTAAATGAATGGAACTTAGCAGGAACTGATTAGAATGGAACTGCTTCAATTGTGCATAAATCCTTCCCTTGTCAGAATGAATACTCCTGTTCTGTGAACTACTGATTCCATCAAGAAATTACATCAATGATGCATAGCTATGCAAGCATAAGTTAATCACTAGCACATTGTAAGTGTTATTATATATATACTTAAATACAGTATGCATAGAAAATATATGCAGATATTCATATTTTGCAGGAATTATTCAATTATCCATGAATTTCATTACCACTTGCATGCCTTCATATATATATATGTTTATATATATATATAAATATGCATTTGTTACACAAACTAAATTCCTATGGATAAATACAAAGCGTTGAAAAGAGTAGATCTTAAGTTAAAATTTTCTAGAGGTCACCATGAAAGTTTATATGACAGTGGAGCCTAATCAAAGAGCTGCAGGTCAAAGATATGACGATGCAGATCATGAGTTCTAAAACTTTTTCAGTAGCAGAAAAAAATCAGGAATTCAATTCTAGCGATCATTCAAATCTTGAGATGGACATAAATGAAATTGCAACTCTTATTCTGTTACTCAATCTGAGTAACAATCTGAGTAGCATGCCACCATTTAGATATGCTATCATAATCATCCAAAGCAATTTTGTGGTATAATAAAAGAAGTTGGGCTCAGGCTCCTCAGCAAGGAGCATTAGTACTTCCTACTCTGTCCACTACTAACAAATGTGATATTTAACTTGTATTTTAGCCTACTAGGTCAAGTCTCTTCTAACAATTAACTGCTTATTGAATTGATTTGTACAATACAGTAATTTCTCCTGCAACTCTTAATGTAACCTTCTACAATGCCCTATACCTTCAGTACTGGAACATGTAATCAAATTATTTTTAATTTACAAGCTTAATAAAAACCACAGATCAATACCCCAAGCTCAGTTAAATGTGTGGAGAGAAATTATAAGATTTATTTCACATTTCCACTCCCCTGTTTCAGAAAATTAACAGAGATGCAGCCTATCACTGAATTTCAGATGACAAAATCCTAAAGGATAATAAAATTGGATAAGAGAAAATAAAAATATCTTATTGTCAAGATTATAAAATTGCTAAAGCTTGAGATGAAGAGATGGCTCAAGGGTTAAGACTCTTCCTCCCCAGCAGAACGTTCTAAGTTCAGATCCCAGGATCCACATAAAAATACCAGGCTGAAATGGAAGCAGCCATAACTTCCAGACTTGGTGGCCAGAGCCTGGGAAATCCAAGAGAGAAACAGACAGAAGCAATCCAGGATGATTCTCGAAATCATCCTTATTACTACATAGGGTCATAAAATGCCCCCTCCCCACACACACTAAGTAAATAAATAAACAAATAAAGTTAAAATTTTCTAGAGTTTAAGAACTATACAGAATCTGAATTAGGGTTAATATTCTGCATTATCATTAGTGTGTACTTTATTTCCTAAATATAAACAGTGAACTCCTGAAAGAAAGACTAGAGACTTCAGGTGTGAGGACTGAGCATGAATCCCCAGAACTTATATATATGTGTGTGTGTGCGTGTGTATGTATGTATATGTATGTGTGTGTATGTATGCAACTTGATGGACTAGACTAGCTGAATAGGTAAGATCTGGCATTCCTGAAAGATCTTATCTCAAAAAATAGAGTGTGAGTCACCTCCTAGCCAGAGATAAAAAGCTGTTAAAATAGAGTCTTACTATAAGAGTAGATTCAAAGGTAGATGGAATTAGAGTAGGAGACCGCGGTGGGGGGTTGGGAGGGTCAGTCTCCCATTTGCAGAATGGTTACCATTTATCTGCCATTCAGGATGGAACCAAGGGAGCTAGGAACAGCAAAACTAAAAATAACAACAAACCATAATTCAGAACATCAGAGACCCTACATTAATCACTTGGAACCAGACCAGCCAAATCTCTCCCCGTCCTAAAGCTCATGGAAATTTGCAGAAGAAGAAGGGGCAGCAAGATTGTAAGAGCCTAAAGATGGGGAGGAGCAATGATACACAAGATATTCCACATAAGTTAGGGCCGAAGTAATCATAATAGGACATTGCATGACCTGTGCAATGACCAACATTATCATTGACCCCCTCCCCCAAAGTCTAGCTTAGAGGCAAGGGATTAACAGTCACAATAGTGTTCCCATACTAAAGGGGAGCACAAGAAAGGGCTCTAAGCAATGTTACTGAGTCCTTACACCTCATTAGAGTGGATGCTCCAGGATTGGGGGGAGGAAGGGGGACACTGGAAGAAAGGAAGTGAGGTGGTTGGAAGGAAGGGGAAAAGGGGGGAAGAAGCAAGGGGGACCCGGGAGGGGTGGAGGGAGGGAGGGAACCGAGGTACCTATTAAATTTGTATGAGTGAGAAAAAAATTAATTAATTAAATTAAAAAGCAAGGAATATATGCAAAATGATAAAATATTTGTAATAAATCTCAGAAGTAGTATTCAAGATTTAAAAAAAGTAGAGCGTGAGCAAGGAAGACAACTGAAATCAGCTTTAGGTCTACATACATGTACACATACATATGCATGTGTGCCTGCACACGTGTCCTCACACATGTGAACAAGAAAACACATGTCACAAATACATACATGCCACACACATATATACATAAAATAAATAGATAAATAAATAAATAAATAATCTAATGTGTAACACCAGGTTCAACTTGTCCCACAGACAATATTGCTAGAATAATTGTGAAAATAAAAAATTTGACAGGAAATTTTAAACACAGAGCAACATTGATAAGCAGAGCCATGACGTTCAATGCCAATAGTATGAAAATATCACCTTCAGAGCCTAAATGACTTTGTCCATAAGTAACTTCAAATACTGGCAGCAAAATAGCTGATGCCATTTCATATTTAAAAGAATAGCTAACCAGCTGGAGTGTCTATGCTATTCAGATCCCTTTCCTCATAATGACCTTTTCATAAGCCAATACAAGCAACTGAGAATCCTGACAACAAAACATTCTGACCCAATTATACGCCATTTGCAGCTGTTTCATTTCGACTATGCTAGACCCAGTAAATGAAACTTAAAAATAAAATTGGCTGGAGAAATCTGATGATCTACTAATATCATGTCTGAACTATTTTGTGAATGTGATTTCAATTCTCAGGTCCTGTGAATTGAAAACCCTTGTTGCATTATAAAGCAATAGGTCTTCATTCTTTTATTAGCATTCACAATGCTTATAAGTTATCCCTACCAAAAGGCCTTGACTGCTTTTCTGTTTCATATTTCTTATAAGTTCATCATTATATAAACTGAAAAAAGTTAGTAATCTGTATACCAAGTTGCTAAAATGCAGGTGTTACTATTTCCACGACTGTAGTTAATTATCTTAAAGCACAGGTTCTTTCAGCAGGACATAAGAAACTCTGGGGTGGTATCAACCATTTATTTCATGTTTCCAACCCTGAGCAACAAATCAGCTTCATGTGCCTCTCTTACTCCTTGTTCTTTTAATTCATTTTCAGTATAGCATTCACTAGCAATAAAAATGTCTAATTTCCTCTTAAACTTATTTATACTACTTGCTCCAAGGGCCGTATGTTCCTCCTTATTTCTTATATTTATTATCCATTTAACACAACCTAACAAAATCATTCACAATGAATGAGAATGTGCACAGGAATAGGAATTGAGATGCTCTATCTTATTTCACTTGATAATCCTGAAATACACTAAACACGCAGTTCCTCCCCTTGCCTACCCATTAAAACAAGAGTAACTCAGAAACAGAAATCTCAAGTAGTTTACCACAAAATGCAGTGTAATATGAGAAAAAATGAATAGCTCTAAATGTTTTCCTATCCCTGGATATATATGACGGATTTTTCTTTCTGAAGTTTAGAAAAATATGAAAGGATCTATATTTCCTATTTTTTTCTTAAAAATTAAAAAGTATACCTTTTGTCTTTTAGATAGGTATCATATCAATATGAACACAGGCAGCTATGAACTATGGCAATAAGGCATATATATATAAGGCAATATAAAGTAATTCTAGCTACAAATAAAACAAACACAAATACAGAAGTATTACCAATAATGGTGGATCCTAGTACCAAACTCACTTAGAGATACTCAAAGACAAATCTCTGTAATACCTACAGTAATTGTAAAGATTATAAACAGGAGGGATGGGGAAGGAGAGCTCCACCAGAAACAGAGGAGACCAAGTCACAGCAGAGAAAATAGGCCACCATCAAGGACTGCAAGTAAGTAATGAGACATCTGGTTAAGTTCACAGACTTTCCTTCCTGATCATTTCCAACTGATGAGGTATGATCTTATTAGAAGGGGAGGCCATATAGGCGGCCGTGGTCTCCTACTTCTCTTCCATCTACCTTTGAATAGACTCTTATAACAAGACTGTAATTTAACAGGTTTTTATCTCTGGCCAGGGGGTGACATCCAATACCCATCAGGGTGGAAACAAGGGCATTGCAGGAGCAGCAAAACTGAAAAAAAATCATCAACAAACCATAATTCAGAACATCAGAGACTCTATAACAACCACCTGGAACCAGGCCAGCCTAATCTCCCTCCATCCTGAAGCTCAGGGAAATTTGCAGAAGAGGAGGCAGTAAAATTGTAAGAGCACAAGGATGGGAGGAGTCATGATATGCAAGATACTCCACACAAGTTAGGGCTGAAGCAATTATAACAGGACTCTGCATGATCTGTGCAATGACCAACATATCGTTGATCTCTCAAATTCTAGCATGGACTAAAGGCACTAGGATCTTTAGAAGCAAGGGATTAATAGTCACAATAGTGTTCCTATACTTAAGGGGAACACAAGAAAGAGTTCTAGGAAATGCCACTGAGTCCTTACACCTCATCAGAGAGAAGGACCCAGTGGAAAGTTTGATACACTCATTAAAGCATGCTTCACAGATGGGGAGAGGAGGCACTGGGAGAAAGAGAGGAAGAGGAGAAAGGAAGGGACAAAGCAGGGGGGGAACAGGGAGTCCAGGGAAGGGTGAAGGAAGGGAGGGGACAGGGGTTCCTATTATGTTTGTATGAGCAGAAAAAAATAAAAAGAAAAAAAAAGTTGTTACTTAAGCATGAAGTCTGATACTTTACTCAGCAATTTTAAAAAAGGTTATATATACAATCAAAGATTTTTGTCCTTCCCCTGTTTATCAATTTCTAAAACCTGACTACTAAGACTTAATGTCTATGCACCCTTACATTAAACAGTGAAACAAGTTACAGCCAATATGTCACAGTGGACATACTGTAAGGCATGCTAGGAACAGACATTGTATTTAGATGGACTGTC
The DNA here is from genome assembly GCA_023101885.1 of Typhlomys cinereus. NCBI lineage: Eukaryota > Metazoa > Chordata > Mammalia > Rodentia > Platacanthomyidae > Typhlomys > Typhlomys cinereus. The sequence continues at coordinate 2,189,109 of JALPQD010000226.1, forward strand.
AATAATGTTCTTTTAGAAACTCATGATGACCAAATTTTTTTAATCATGCCCAACTAATGGCTATCACAGTTATAGAGGAAAAGCATTGAACCAATTTTTTGTGCTTGAGAAGATGTTCCTAAATGTTATCAGAAAATCATGATAATAAAAATGGATAGATGTGTTTGTATTCATGCAACACCTGCCCTTATTCAGGATGACCTCATAAGACTCATCTGCACAATTCTCTATCCATTTGTTCTGAGTTTAATTCAAACAGTGATCATGAAATTGGGATAGTTTTTCTCCAATTCACAGTTATAGTACTGAAAAGGTAATAACAAAAATTCACATCTTTTTTTAATGAAGCTCTGCTTTTCAATAAACAACCCAACTTATAAAAGTGGGAATGATATAGAAATTAAATTGAACTTTCTATATACTCTATGTTATATTAGAATGTGAAATTCCATTTCGTTGTTGATTCAACTGAAATAATTCTTGCTCTTTTGTGATTGAACCTATGGAAGCATAATTACCCAAAAGATAAAAAATGGCATATTTGACTTGCATTGTCTTCAAAATTTGAGCAAAACAGTCCTTGTTTCATATGATGAATATTACTAATAAATTATCCACTTTATACCCTATTCTCATAGTTAAGCACAGGTGTCAATTTGACTGTTGAGGGTTTGAGCTCTGGGCACAGTTGTAGAGAGTTGATGGTTGAGTTAAGCCCAGAGCAAAACTGAAGGAGATTGTCTAGCTGATGGGGAGGACCCAGCCCATGGTGGGTGGGATTAGACCCTGGGTAAATCACAGAGAGCTGGTTGAGAGAGTTGGCATCCTTGTGTTCACTTGGTCAGACATGCTGGTCTGGCAAATAAGGATTGTTTGTCTCTCAGTCATTATATGATGATAGTGGCCAGTTCTCTCGGCCCTGGTGTTGGTGCATGCTCTCCCTTCAAGCTGGACTGAGAACTGTAACCAGAGTGTCGTAAGAAAGTAAACTCCTTGTTCCCTTAAGCTGTGTGATGGTCATTTATCAGCAACCATGCAGGCGGACTGCAACACCTGTGTTCATAACGTCAAGATTTTTTGATCTATCAGGGAAAATATGTTATGATTATTTCTCCCTTGCCTTTATAAAGGCAAACTAAAACTGGATATTATTTTAGGTATCAAAAGAGGATAGGCATTTTTCACTCCTCAGTTTATCACAAAAGCATAATAACATCCAAGGAAGACTTAAATATTGATATGTTTGAAAATTTACTGGATGTCCTGACATATGCCTATAATACTCAGGAGGCTGAGGCAGAAAGATTGTGCTTCGCAGGTCACTGTGTATTCCATAATGAGATACTGCCTCAGAGAACCAGACTACCAAACTCTAAGGCTACTTTAGCCTTATCTTTTCCTTTTCAAGGTTTATGAGAGTATTAGAACATAAACAGTGTGGTTTATAAAAATCTAACTTTTAAAAAGCCAAGGAAATAAAATGCCTAATATGCAACAATTCTGGGAAAGATGGGCTAAAACAAAATTGTTAGAGAGTGATATGAGGTAGAAAATTATTCTTGCTGAGTTATCTGTAAACAGTGAGCAGTATTCAGAAGTTATACTGATGTTTTGAAAAGTAATTCTTTGGGTCATCGAGGATCCCATAAAAACAATATGAATAAAGAGATCTCAATGAACCTGCGTTTATTTCTAATATATTAGCAAAGTAAAATTTATGCATTAGAGAAATTTGTTAAATTATTAAATTTATCACTTTTGTCTGTCTAAAATGAGATTATTTTGCTTGAAATAACAGAAGAGGAGTTATGGAATTGCTTAAAATAGGCCAAATTATTTCATTGTTGTTTTGAAGCCCTGTATTAAAGAACGATGGATATTAAAAAAACAAAAGATTAATGAGAAAGGGTCTTGTTTTCTTTCTGTCTGTTTTATAGTCCATGCTAATATAACCTCAAAATGTAGAAAGTGTCTTTACTCTATTTCTATAAAAACAGGCCATTTTTATAAAAATAATAGAATATTACTTGACCCTAAATGGTGATTTTGATCTTTTGAGATTATCCTCCCCTGACCCCACTAGTTGCCTGTTTAAGGACTGAGTACAGTAAAAGGCATAATCAAAATGTCTTTTTGAGATCCATTCAAAATTGTAAGTTCTGTATTCCTATGTCTGGTTGTGAAACTTTTGGATTAAGATAATAATATTTTATCTGTTGCCAAAATATTAATTATAAATATGATGAAAAATAAATGTAAATTTCTACTATCTGTGCTTTTTTTTATACTGTAGATAAAGCTCTTCAGATATATTTTCCCACTATTTCATCACAAATGTTAAATTGTCAAACTTCTTCAAAAACCATAGCACAATCTCATAATAACACACAGCTTAAGGAACATATTCTTCATCTCTCAAATACACGTGTCTTTGGGAAAACAACCTAATCCTTTGTGTGAAGTGAGAACACACTTAACGTTGTTTAGCCACATGAATCTGTACATTTTGTTAACCTTTCCACACCTTTAATTAAATGTGGTAATGATTCTCTCTAATAAATAATACTGATGACTCTGAACATAAATAATGAGCAAATTCGTAATTCCCTTACATATGCTTAATCTAAATAGTAAATATTTCATAAAACAGTTGAACTGCCTTTTGGCTTAAAGAGTTAAATGTGTGCTGAAGGATAAGAATATATTCTGATGTCTGCTCCACAAGTGGAAATTCATGCTTGACACCATAAACCCAGTAAAAAATGCATGCATGGCTGAGGAGGAATTAGGCCTTTGGGGTGAAAATGCTATTGTTTACCTATAGTGATTTAGCACCAAACTGGCTTCTGAGTATTTTTGTTTATAGCCACAGACAAATGATAATCCCAGCTAGTACTGGGGATGCTTCTCTTTACAATAAATTTAGAGACATAATTTCTCAAGTTACTAGGAATGAATGATAGGCAAGTATTCAGCCCTCAATAGGATATTTGTATCAACCCACTAAGAGTTCAGGGATCATCCAGAAAGTAAAGACAGAAAATGTATAAGAGCCAGAACATGGGAAGAAGGGATGTGACTCACTGTGCTGGAGTATGGCACAACCAGTGCAAGCAGGATTTCAAAACAGCTGAGGTTGTCTTCCTTGGGTTTGTAGAAGACAGGATCTATCACCAGGCAGTCATAGATTGGGGTTTGGGTTCACAGGGACCTACTTCTCTCTGCAATCCTTTCCACTCTGAAGGAGGGGCAGGCAGAATCATTAGTTGAACAGCCATTGAAGAACTTATAAGACCATAATGGGATACAATCAAACTCAAGACCACCATGATAACCCTGGTTAAATATAGAGAGCGTCTACATAAGAAAAAGGACATGAAGATGGTAAAAGGAAATCTGGATTGGGAAGTATAATATCATGAATATTTTCTGTAATTAGATATTAAATAGGAATGAATATCAGTTAAATTCCAGAATTGCTGCAGATATTGACTAATTCTAATTTTTTATGAATGAAACAGTAATGGAGTATTCTAAAATGAACTGAGGCTTACAAGAAACTTACCTATTAAGAAATCATGTGGTGTTCTGTGAAACTTTGTGTATACACCAAACAAATATTAAAAAGAATAAAGAATTAGATATGGTTATATTTTGGACAGGTGGCCAAAGGATTTTAGCTGGAAATAAAGGGATGGCCATGAATTCAGAAAGCATAAACATCAATGCTTTCACCACATATTGAAAATTAGCCATAAATTAAAATGTGAAATCAAAAATTATGAAAGTTTTTTTAACATTTTTTTGTTTTTTGTTCCATTTTTCTATTTTCAATATTGCTTATATGAATATAGTAAATTCAAAATATTTTCTATTTTCACCCTTTAGTCCCAATTCCCATCCTCCTTCCTTCTTTCCTTACAATAATTCAGCTCCACTACCAGAATCCCTCCTGTTTTCAAATCTTTTCACTTTTGCAGCTCACTGTATTTCATCTAGTTTGTATCTGATTACACATGCCTGACATGCTTCATGGGTATATCATTGAGAAAGTATCCTCCTTTTCATTCCCATCAACATTAGTCTTCATGAGTCTCTCGGAGCAGTATAGATATTGAGATATTGCTGCTCTCATGGTAAGATCTTCAGAAAGGTCCCAAGTATTTCTTGTGTAAGTATGTTCATCTGCCATGAAAGGTCTATAACAAAATTTCAAAATGCCCATAAATATTTGTTAGCAAAAATATTTTAATGGAATACATGTATTCGTATGCATATATTAACAAGGAATTTGAAAAATGCATGAATTGCCTTTTACTCAAACTACAGCAGTCTACTCTACAAAGAATATGTTGAAGAAATTAAAAGTAGGGCTAGACAGATGGCTCAAAAATTAAGATCTTTGCCTTGCAAATAAAAGGAACTATGCTCAGATACCCAGATCCTATGTAAAAATCTTTGATAGAAATGTCAGTGGACTGTACTTCTGGACCTGAAAAGCAGAATCTCAGAAACCCCACAGCAAAGTAGTAAGAAGGTAAAGCTATCAAAAATGATTCCCAATGTTGGATATCCACAGATACATATACTCAACTGTCCTCTTGTATACACACACACACACCAAAAAAGAGATTAAAAGTGGAAAACTAATCTAGTCAAAATAATTTTTGGATGTTTGTATAAATGGTATCACATTTATGTATGTGTACATGTAGTATAAAAAAGAAGTACAATGCACACAAACATGAAACTAAGAAAGACACAAAAGAGAACAGTTTTTTGTGGTATTTTGTGAGATTCAAGAAATTGCAGTTGCTGTTTCAAAAGGCCACAGAATTCAAGGTTCCCCCTTTTCTAAGACTGAATGGTCTCATGCTTCATCTCAAGGCAATGATCAAGTTTCTCATTTAATTTCGACACAGCTTGTTACCTATAAAACTTATTTGTTAATGGATTAACAACTAACTCTGGTTCCTAAACCAAGCAGATAAAAACAAAATATATCTGAAGTAAAAGTAAATTTTTTCATGGATCATATACCTTAACTGACTCTCCAAGAGATGTGTTTTACTCATTTTTTCCTTAATAGGAAAAAGATTTTTTATTCTCTTAAAGCTTCATAAATGAACACAATAAATTTATATTTTTATAATTTACATTTAATGCTTAAAGTCTATATTTCACAGTTTGTGGTTATTTTCAGAAAAGGAATTGTTATACCCTATTTAAAATGTAGATGCTGCCATAAAAATTAGGGTCAGTCAACCAGGAAAATATTATCTAATGCAAAAATCTAACTGAATAGTACAGAGGAATTTTACTAATACTTTATGAAGCAGCAGATCAGCAAACTACATAAGTGGCTTACAGGGGCCATTTCCTGGTAAGCTTTTGAAGTTACAAATACAAATTCTGACAATTTTATATGAAAATATAACTGTCATTTTCAAAATCCAAGGAACAATCATAAAGAGGAATAACTATAAAGTAAGACAAAGTAGATAGAAAAAAATGTGACATTTGATATTATTATGTATGTACCTAGAAAACACTTGATAACATAATTTTGGACAAATAACTCACTTTATTCATTTACCATTACTGCTGCCTAGCATGTAATAAGCACATCTCTCAGTTGGAGGGATGAAGGCTGAAGGAAGTAAACAAAAATCATCAGAAATCTGTCCTTTCTAAGGGAAAGGAACGGCATAAGACAGTGAGTGCATATCTAGCATTACAAGAATGATTAACAGATACAGATTTTTTTAATCAAAACACTAGTGGATACAGATTCTTAATACTTGTTAATATGGAAGTGCCAGCAGCATCACTATAGATGTGACAACAGTCTGCCCTGTAAACATTTAGGGCTAGATTGCCAAAAAAGTTACATCTGAATTACTTTTTTATTCAATTGTGTGTGTGTGTGTGTGTGTGTGTGTGTGTGTGTGTGTGTGTGTGTAGAACCAAACTTCGGGAATCATCGTGAATTGCTTTTACCTTCTGTTTTTGTGTGTGTGTGTGTGTGTGTGTGTGTGTGGTTTTTTTTTTGTTTTTTTTTTTGCTCTGCCAGGGGATTCACAGGCTCTGCCCACCAGGACCAGCAGGACCAGAAGCACAGGCCGCGCCCCTTCTCCACCTCCCCCTGCTTCCGCCCGGGAAGCACCTGAATTAATAGATGTTCAGAAGCATTCCTGGTCCTTCCCAACTAGATTACAGCAGCATCCACATACATCCTTAGCTGTAGAAGCCAAAAATATATTGTAAATTTTAAATATCCTAGTGAAGGAAGAGACAAAGATTAAACTTTCCTCATTCCTTCCTTCTTGCTTCTTAAAAACTGCTGAGATAACAAACAGAACAATATAGAGAATACTCGATGTTCCCAGAAGGAACAAGCTATGAATCAATATAATCTAAGATCATGTTTTTATAGCATTCATTTCAGTGGTGTAAGCAAAAGAACATGATATGAGGAAGTTAAGTTCAAAATATTTCAATAATGTACATATTTTAGTTAATTTTATTGTGTGATAATCTTCCAAAAGTAATCTAATGGTATTAAATATAATTCTATGCTATATAAAGATACTAAAGGCATTTGAATACAATAGCTCATTTTGTTCTATAAATAATGTGGGGAAAGTTTGCAACAATATACTTCTGTGGAAATTTTGAGAACAGTGCCTATGTGGCACAAGTCAGCACTCTGTATTCTTAGTGCTTCTCTCATATAATTGGATGCGAAATAGCATCAATTAAGCACTTACGAAAGGTCAGAGAGTGAGCCAGATGTTGGGAGTCCAACGATGAGCCATATATTTTCTCTGCCTCTGAGGAATTTACTAGTCAACGAGTCTGACAGGCATACAGTTTATACCTACAAAATAATGTGCTTCATAATAAAATCATTATAACCTTGCTTTATTTCTACTTTTAATGATATGAAATACAAATACAAGAAAGGGTAAAATACACCAACATGTCTCCATAGACTACCTAAGAACTCAGGAAAGATAATAACATACAGTGGAAACCTTGGGGTCTAAGTTGAATGAGTGAAGGGAAATACCCCATCAATGGGGTGGCCCAAAAAGAGGCAATTTGGTATGCCACATAGGCCTGAACCACCACAAGAGTAGACAAGCCAGAGGGAACCCTAGGGTCCATGGAACTCTACAGGCAGGAGGATGGGAGGCAGTGGGAGTAAGGAAGAGGAATGGGAGAGAGGGAGGATGGAATGAAGCAGGGATGAGAACTCAATATGCTTGTAAGAATATAAATACAAAAATGGCAAAATACATAATAATGCCATAATAAAACAAATGAATTGTTCTGATTTTGGAAGTATTTTTAAAGAACAAATTACTGATGATCAGCTGAAAATCTTCTGGGATGTGGTTGATAATAAGAATATATACCTTTGAAAATGCAGCCATAAAGAACATGGATCCAACCTCTTATTCTAGTCATGGACAATGTAGTTAAAGGCTATATATTCTAACATTCACTCTTTATTGACTTTTACCCTCAAATGTTGACACAAGATCATAAAATGAAAATCAAAGGATATAATATATGGTACAGCACTATGTTTTATTGTTGTGGGGGTCCCCAGGGATTGCAACTATGTCCTGCAGGCGGGTCCCGCGGGTCCTCCACAAGGGGGATCGGGGAAAGGTGAGTGCGCTGTCCACCCGCTCACAGCCCTCCTTCCCGAGGACAATCAGACGCGACAGAGAGTCTAATCAAGCAGGAACTCGTTTATTGCAAATCCATAGCCCTCTTATAAAGGCAGAAACTGCAAGGGAATTCTAGGGTGGGGAACGGGCAACCAATCATCTTAAAGGTCAAGCCAGCTATGCCCCCTATTTTCTTCCTCCTGAGCTACGCCCCCTATTGTCTTCTTCCATCAAAATATCTTTGTCTAAGCTTGCCAGACTACCCAGGTCACCTAGACTGAGGCCCCCACATTTGTCTCTTCCATTCTCTGTAATTACATGCTCTACTTATTGTTATGTTTCTTAACTTTGCCAGTATTTGTGATGTGTATGGTAAATGGAAAATAAGCAAACATGGCATGAGAAAGTGTTTTCATCTGGAATTTCTTTTATCATTAACCATGAGAAATGCATGGCCTGAATGTAGTTTAAAAGAGTTAAAAATCCACCTTTATCCTTTCATTGGTTAATTTCAGTTGCCAAATTTACACTTGGTATGTGGGACTCTGGGTACACCTATTAAAAGCTACATACTTGTATATTACATAGGTCATTGATATAATTGGATATAATTACACAGACATGTGATCAAACCTATAAGAAATAGTTTCAATTTCATGATTGATGTGGAAAAACAAACCCATAGGAGGTGGGATGGCAGGTGGATAAAGGAAGGAGCTACTAGCATTCTGTAAACCTAGGAAGCTAAATAACAATACAGCATTTATCTTACCTAACCTACTCTTGCAGGACATTGGCCACTTCCCTCTGATCTTGTTGGTTTTCTTTCCCAGATTATAACCTGGATCATAAACCATTAAAATCCCTTCATGTTCCTAAATTGTCTGGGTCAGACATTTATTAGGGTAGTGAAATTATGAAACTAAGATAAATTTGAAATAAAATCAAAACCTAATTGAAAGCCCTTAGGCTAAGAAAAAATAGTATGTTCTTATAACTTTTTGAGATATTCACATACATATATATGTATATATTTGAATATATAGTACATACATTCTTTTAGCAAAATCTCCAAATAATCTAGTAATATGTAAGAGTTGTGGCATTTTAAGCAAAGAAACCTTAATTTGCTCATGTATTCACCTCATTTCTTATACATGTACAAAGCAAAAGAATATGTCTAATGGACTTTACAATATCTCTCCTAGTAAGTGGTTTTAAACTTGGATTCCTGTGTTAACTTTAAGTACCTAAATATTTTCCTAGGTTCATATTTCATTGGTTGTACAATACAATAAAGTACAAATTTATTTTTTACTTTACTGCTCAATTTTGTGCAGTATGGAACTTCTTTCCAATAATCATTTTATTTTATAAGATGATTTAACCACATGATTTCCTTATTCAAAAACAACCATTCAGCCATTTAAAAATTTGTAAGCAAAACATGTTTCTTGCATATATGCAAATGAAACTCTTGAGCTATATCACCTAGTAGACCACAGGCAACACAGGACAATACCAATTAGTATTCAACTGTTGGATTTGACACTATAAATCATCTGCTTATTCCATCAAGAAGGTTTCTTCTCATTATATACTTGCAATAATTTTTACTGCCAGTCAACCTATGCTGAATTGCAACTGCAAGCCCCTCATTCTCTCCAAGCATAATATATGATTAGGCTACAAATTTCACACTTTCTTCTCTAAGACTTTGCTTTCGATGCATTCTTCAATTCTGAATTTTCTAAATACTCACAAATCAATTTTATCCTTCATGGATCCATAAGTTTAAGTTACATTTACCAATCAAATTTTATTTAGTTATCACATGTTGATAAGTATGTCACAGATGTGATATACTTTCTACATACACTAAGTTATCTGGAAGCAAAGTGACTCACATTTTAGAATTTGACTTTCATAAGCTCAAAAAATTAATGTTACATTACATCATTTTTCTCTTTCTAAGTATATTCACTTATAGTTTTCATAAGTTGAATGAGGCAGAAAGACATTTTTGGATGAAGAATGATCGTACAATAATTTTGCCACCATAATAATAAAAATATGTTCTATTATAGCTCTGACTATAGCATAGCCTAATATTAAATAGATTTTCATGATGATATATTTGCAAAAATTATTTATATTATCAATCCCATATTAAATTTCATACAAGCAAAAATAATTAGTTGTCTAGTGTTGTAGTGAGTGTATATATTCCTTAAATAAAAGACATTTTTCTTTTCCTCCTTGTTTTCCTTGTCCTTATTCTCATCCTCCTCCTCGTTGAATTAGCATATGAGATTATAAGAAGTATTTGATTCCTTAAATTTACTTTTGCCTAAAGAAGCATTTAGGATCTTGTGTTCCAGATCTTAACCATAAATCATCAATCGCAGAGCACAATTATCTCTGCCTGTAGCATCTTTCCTGTATCTTCAGCTGTTTGAACTGGAGTGACCAGTGAGAAAAATAAGCATTGAAAGTAAGTTAATTTGACATCTAAAAATATGTGTTAATTACTGAAGAAAATAGTCATTATTATAATTACATATTTTATAATATAAAATTCATTTCACTTTGTAGAATACACACACGTATCTGTTTATAGAAGCCCAAAACAAAAACTCATTTGTATGTTTTATCTGCTATTAATATAATTGTCTATCATCCCCTTTGACTGTGAATTAAGAAATAGTTACTGACTTGCTCTATACACTTGAAAATCAGTGAATTAAGAAACAGTAATATTCAGAGCACAAAAGAATCCATGAAACTGAGAATGGAGCTCAGTAGAAAAGAAGTGGGAGGAGAAGAAGGATGAGGAAAAGGAGAAGGAGGAGAATTCAAGCATGTGAAACACACTGAGTTTAATCTCAAGTGAAGAAAAAAAATCAGTAACAATAAACCACATCACTAATCCTTAGCATCCTGTCCTTCTACAGCATAAAATAAAATGTAGAAGACATTTAACTGACTGGAATTAGTGAATTACATTTTGGAGAAATAGATGTAGCAAAATATCATCACTGTGGATATAAAAGGTAATATAATAGAAGACGACTTGGGCACAAGTTCAGGCTTTCAAAGATCTATTATTAAAATGGAAATGTTGGATAGGATTGACTGAGCTGTACAACCAAGGAGAACAAAAGTTTGGAACCTCAGAATCTACACAACTTTCTGGGCAGGACTGGCTATCACTCCAGTGTTAGAAGGTGAAACCAGATAAAGCTAGCTAATGAGATTATCCACAGGTGTAAGCTCTAGATTTGACTGAAGGACTCTTCCTTGAAAGAATAAAATGGAAAATCAAAGAGGACAATTCCTGGCATCAAGCTCACACAATCACACACACACACACACACACACACACACACACACACACACACACGTATAAACATACGTATACACAGTATGTAAACCGAGTTGTATGCATACCATACCTATAACATATGAAAATGAAAAATAAATATAAATATCTAAAGCTATCATTTTACATTAATTTCTGCTGAATCTGATATCATAATTTCAAAACATTTATATATCTTCTTAAGCTTAAGCTCAGAAATGAGGATTTAAATAGTGTGTTGTCCTTGTCCTAAAGTCAATTACAACTAAAAAGAAGTCATATTGTATTATAGTAAGAGACAAAATGGGAATCCATATTTCTGTCATTCTGGAATCTTGGAAAAACTAAAAATCTTGCTCTTATCTGCAAGCCCCTGCAACTATGCCTTCCTTGCCATTAAGATGTGTAATGCAGAATTATGAGATGGATAAAAATCCCTTTCTTCCAAAAATAAATTTAAAAAACAAAAATCAGCCCTAAACACAAGCAAAATTGATTAGAAATTCTCAATGAAAGTGGCTTTAAATGTAAAGCCTAGATCATACAGTATCTATATTACAAGAGTGGCAAGAAATAGTCACCATACTCAGGACATAAATTGAGATCAAAAAGTAAATACACACTTAGGCACATGGCTATAAAGGCTCCTCCAGGTGTTTCAATACTCACACAGCAGTGACAGGGCATGCTACATGAATGAAACAAAGCAAAAGTTTAGGATTTGGACATCAGGAAGGGGACATCCTGATAATCCTACAGTTTCCTCCACTGGGCAACTTTTCACTATGAAAGAGAAATGCCTTGAGTTTGCAATATCTTCATAGGTATGTAACTGTGGATTCGGAACTGAGATGCATTAGATTCATAATGGTATCAAGTACGTGGGGAATTAGAATGATTTCAAGAAAACGAAACAGTTGCTTTGAACCATAGCAATCATGTTGTCAGTGACATGGGAAAGTCTGCTATACCAATGTTTTAAAAATAGACAGAACATATTGGCTTGCACAAAATATATTTGAAACACAGAATGATTCTTATTTAATTAACTGGGATGATGGTGTGAGGGAAAATCTTGATTGTCAATCCAAACTCGTGATTTAAAATCACCATGGAGACAACAATTCTTCGTCAGGCTGTAAGGGATTTTTTCTAGAAAAGCCAAGATCCCCTACATATCTGTTGGCTGGGGCCCTAGACTAGAAAAAGAGGCAGGGGGAGGGGGAAGTGTTGCTGAGCACACACATTCATCTCCTTCTGTTATTTGATTAAACATGCAATGTAAACAGCTGCCTAGAGTTCCTCCTGATTGACTTCCTCATCATGATGGGCTGTACTTTCAAGCTGTGAGCCGTGATACACCTACCTTGCTTAAGTTTCTTTTTCTGGAGCACTATTTCAAAGCAAGACATGTAACTAAGGCGGATGACATGTTTATTCTTCAGGACAGGGGTGATTATGGAAGCAGCAGGCTTAGAGTATCAGTGTACACAGCCTGGATATGATATACATATAATAAATACAGGTCTATTTCTATGTCTATTCAATTGACATACAGTTTGAACAGGGAGAACAGTTATTTATAAATTTATAAACCAGAAACCAGGTTTGAATCTGCTATGAAAATGTGTACTCTATGAGAAAGACAAGATATTTAAAACCAAAGATGGAGTGACATTGAGAAAAGGTCAGGCTCAAGCAGAGACAGGAAGACATCGTGATTAGCATTGAAACAGTAAGATTTTAGAAGGTGACAACGTTATGGCTAAATGGTTCTTAAGGAGAAATGCATCACCATCACATGGCTGCACTCAGAGTGACTTGTCTCAATCAAAATTGCAATATAAAGGCACCAATTCACAGAGGACTTCTCGGCCACATTCAGCTGGCCCTTTGCAGGTGCAGAGACAGCCTTTGCTGCAAAACTAGCACTGATTACACAAGTGGTCATCCTTACATATGTGAGTTGTTGTCAGAGGCTGAAAATTACAGTAATACTGACAGCGCCAGTGAGGGGCACAACTCAAGCAGAAGCATCTCTCTTCTTTTATTATCTTTTTCCATGTGCCTGTGATAAAAAAAAGTGGGTAGACTTCTCTTTGTTCATTATCTTTCACTAGAACCTATGGATTGTTCTTTCATCTAAGATATAAATATTGCTGAAATTTGGAAAATGACACATGTAGAAATAAAATATGCTTTATCAATGGTAGCAAAGGTTTTGGGAAAATTTCAGCTGCTGACCCTCTGAAATTCTACTAGTTTCTTAATTTGTCCCATCTGTGTCTAATTCGGTTTTTATTTCTTAAATATATTTTGAATAGTTTCCTATTCCTTATCTCTCCTATTACATCTCCATTTCTTGGTTTGCTTTATTTATGGTGTTTCTGCATGTTCTTTTGAGAGTCTTATTGATTGCTAGTTAACACACTATGTCTAAATTAAGGCCATTAAAATACTTTTTATTCACGAAATAAAAATCATGAGTCTACATTCTGCTAGACAGGTGTGCTGCCACTGGCTGGCTCTGCTCATTTTCTGTGAAGCTGATGTAGCATATGAAGGCTGACTGGCTTTTCAAGAGTAACTGCATTGGCACACACCCTAGAAAAAGAAGCCAAAGTTTTCCAGGCCTTTTAGAATCCAACCTAATAACTGGCACAAATTCATTTCTACTTGTCAAGACAAACTCTTAATTAAATGCAGCAAAAAGACTTCATGACCCTTAGGGAGACCTACCTACAAATCATTTCAATAAGAATTGTACACAGGGAGAATATTGCAGTCTTTCCCATTGAAACTGCATCTTACCACACCACGGAATAGGGCACATTTTTTTTAATGTATAGAACTGGTTAAAGTTAACAGAGAAAGATGGAACTCACAGGACTAAGTTGATGCATCAAAAGGGAAGTCTCTCCCCCGTCCTCTCATCACCCTACAATGCCATTAATCACCCACTTGCCATTAATGGTAGATGTGTCTTTGGCAGATGCACATTGGTTTCTAGTCAATTTTCACACCTCAGGGAAATTTCATAGATTTTGTTTAGTCAATAGAAAAGAAGAACAGAAAAATATGGTTCCACTGAATTTGAATATCAAGGACTTTTTATGGAATTCATTTTGAGAGTCAAAGGATGATAACATCCTATGAGGAAAGGAAAAATGACCATACTTTTTTCTGTATATCAGACAATCCAAAACAAGCACAGAATTTTGGGGAAAACTCCTAATCATTTAATAATATCCCTCTAGTTCCTTTTTGTAAGTTACTCCAACAATTTTCTTTGAACTTTGAAGGATACTTGAACCACTTACACATCATCACACACGCACATGTCTTGACATCTTTTTTATCAGCTCCTTCATCATTTTGTATGTTGCCATCATCATTTAACTCATTTTCCTGGCTTACCTTTATTTCCTCTAGTCTCTTCTATGCATGCCAAGAACTTGATTCTAATCAGTGCTGTTCTTCTGCTCTAAAGACATTATATATACATCAACATTCTGAAATATATCTCCAATCAATGTGACTAATTTTTTGAATTTGAAACTGCATGCACTTATTCCTCCCCATCCTGCTTATTAAAGACAGATACAGCAGCCTTATCAATTTCTATTTGAAATGAATATTTAAAAAATATCTCCACCTCAGTGCCTTTCAGCCCTTTTCTCTGAGAAGAAGGTTATTTCCAGGTGTCTGTATAAACCCCTTAATCACTCATGTGGGACTTTGCATTTTGCCAGCAATTTTCTATAATATAGAAAGTCTATTTTTCAACTACATCTCATTTGTTCTGTTACACTAATTTATTTTTCTTCAAAGCCTAATTTCCATAATCTTACATAATATCTGGCATGTGTGTATGTTTGCTTTTTTCATCTGTTTAATGATTATTTCCATATGGAATAATTTAGACTATTTTGTACAATGTGGAGGCTGCTGTATCTTATAGAAAGTAGATATTAAACATATATTTTCTATAACAATAAATAATTACTAACTGCACAACTTTGTAGGAAGTATATCGTGTTCTTACCTGAGGAGAGTCTTACCCTTCCTGTCATAGATTTTTCATGCTTGTTCTGTTGACATGTACTATTCATCTTTCTCTCTCCCAGCACTGACTTATCTTGGAAATTCATCACTGCATTTTTAACTGATCATTAAACTATCTGCTTATGCTAGCTTTACCTAAAACCCTCACCATATTATATTTTTAAAATAACTTTTCTCTCATATTATAATGAAAGTTTTATTAAGGCTATATATATGTATATATATATATATATATTTCCTTTTGACATTCTTCAGAATTGTTAACATTTTGACTTACAAAGGGAAAATATACAATAAATATTTATTCATGCAGACTTATAGATAAATTATTCATGCTTACTACAGTGAATTTAACATATGATTTTTTATACACAATTACAGAAACTAGAGTCAAAAACCACTATTGCAAAGAGAACCAATGAATAGGTAACTTTATGTACACAATGGCCTTGCCTGATCTAACCCACATGCATTCTCTTTGCTGCTCATATTGTTCAATGTGTCTTACTTATCTTTGCTAGAAAGATAGATGTTTCAGCCACATGCTTCTGTTTTCATATGTCCTTCCCAAGAATGTGGGCTACAAAATGAAATGTCTGAAACCACGATCCCAAATAAAACTTTTCTCCTGTAAGTTGTTTTTCTTTTCTGTAAGTGTTTATTACTGTTCCACAAAACCGTGAAAGATACCGAAAACTGGTATCAGAGGTTAATATTGCTGTGACTAAATCAGCTGTGTGATTTTTATGCTTCTGTACTGGTGTATGGGAAGAATGGAAGAGTCTGAAAATGAAGGTTTCATAAGCAGAACTAAGTGTTCAATAGATTTATGGGGAATAAACCATGTGGCCTACTTCCTGGGATAGGCCTTGTCTACTAAAACCTCTGGAAACAAAACTATCACTTACCAATGAAGCAAAACCAAAATTCACGAGGAACATTTCATGTCCAAAGCATTATGCATACCAATCAAGAGTGATACCATTAAAATAAAGATGTCAGGGCTGGAGAGGTGGCTCAGGGGTTAAGCCTCTGCCTTGCAGGCAGAAGGTCCTGAGTTCGAATCCTAAACCCCACGTATAGACGCCAGGCGGAAGCGGGGGCGGCCTGCGTTTCTGGTCCTGGTAGGGCGGAGCCTGTGAATCCCGAGGCAGAGTGAACAAGGAGGTGGAGGCATCCATGGTGGTTCCCAAATTCCTCCGTGGTTCTACACACACACACATACACACACATACATACACACATGCATACATGCACAATTGAATAAATAATAAATAATAAAAAAATTTAAATAAAGATGTCTAATTTTTTACATTGTTAGAGGACTTCACACATATATTTGTATAGTTTTTGCCCCTTACCATCCAATCCAATTCACCTACTCTTTCTCATTACATTCTTCTTCCCACCTGCTCTTCCATCCTCTTTATGTGTGTGTGTGTGTGTGTGTGTGTGTGTGTGTGTGTGTGTGTTTGTGTGTGTGTCTGTGTGTCTGTGTGGTTTATTAAGGCCTCTTTGGGTTACTACTAATCACATGTGTCTCTATACTTTATGAGGCAAGGATAATATACAGTGGGCATATCACTGGGGTGAGTATCTCCCCATCTCTCTCATCCAGCATTAACCCTCTTTAGTCTTTGTGGGAGGTATAGCACCTCTTGAGAACTCTGCCTTCCATGGTAATGTAGAGACTGTCAGATTTTGTAAATATTGACATGTAAAAAACTGATAACTTTCTATAGGAAATAGAACTGAATACTGACTTTTGCTATTTTTATGGTTTTGCTCTTTTGGGACAATACAATAATGAAGAAAATGATACAATTATAGAAAAATGTGGGATTTGGTAGTCTGCAGAGTATGTGAAAGGGATTGGCAGTGGCCCCTTTCCCAAGCATTTATTATTTTGTAGACAAACTAAGTCTACAAACAGCAGCAGCTTCCAAAAGCATGAAAAAAGGAGAAGATTGTGAATGCTATGAAGCATACAATATTTCATAGGTAAAGACAAAAACAAACATAAGTGATCTTATCCTGAAGAATGAAGCATACAGGTCTCTGCCAAAGTTGTGTCTCACTGAACCTTTTAAGTAGGTCAGCCTGACCTACAATCCAACTCTCCATAATCGTAGGTATCACTCTCTCCTGTGAGTAGGAGCCATTATATTAGGTTTCTGACACAAAACAAGAGGATCTCTAGCCCACTTTCTACCCCAAGGCACACTAAGGTCATGTCTCAAAACTGCTCCATAGAAGCAAGCTGATTTTGCCAGGTTACACAATACAGAGCTACAAATAGGAATAGGAAGCCTTGTCAAAGTCACATTTCAA
This sequence comes from Typhlomys cinereus, assembly GCA_023101885.1. Taxonomy (NCBI): domain Eukaryota; kingdom Metazoa; phylum Chordata; class Mammalia; order Rodentia; family Platacanthomyidae; genus Typhlomys; species Typhlomys cinereus. The sequence continues at coordinate 2,206,548 of JALPQD010000226.1, forward strand.
AGCTGCAGTTTAGGGGCAGGTCATCCTTGCTAGTTATAATCTCTCAGTTTCTGCTTTATTATCCAGGATCAGTATATTGATGTGCTTTTGTCTTCTGTTCTGTAGCTGCTCTATACATTTCACTACGCTATTCAACAATCTCAAGTTACTTCTTAGGTTGAAGTAGGAAGATTAAGTAAGATGGAAGTAGCTGACCACAAGTGACTAGGCTTCACTGACTGACTGCTGCAGAATCAATCTTGCTGAAGATTACACCAATGTACAAGAAGGTGTTAATCTGAGGAAAATGTACAGTAATATTCTGAAGTATCCTGTAACAAAAAAATGCAGTTTCATCCACAAGAAATTTCTGTAATCTGAGTTTATTTAGGAAAAGTCATTTTTTCCTTAGATAGCCAACATCATAAATAATGAGCTGGGTTTTATACAAGGTTACAATAATTTTTCTCTTTAACCTTATGTCCCTAAATGATAAGGCTGAGAACAAACAAACAGAATCCTTTTTTATTTCTTTCTTTATTATTATTTATTTATTTATTTATTTTTATTTATTTAGTCTTCTTTATTCTCCAAAGAAAGTAGGAGATCAGATCACCTTATCTATTGCATTAGACCTAATTAAAAAAAAAGAAATTCTTCTTTTTTGTCTTGATGGACACACAAAGAAGCAAAGGTTATTACTCTAAGGCCTCAGAGCATGGGATGCACTGTTGTCTCAACAGAGGAAGGATCAAAGAGCACCTGAAATAGGCAAAGTTAAGATATACTACAGAGGAGCCAGTGACTTCGGGGGAAATTGATGACAACGTGATACTTGGGTTATACAATTCTCAATGACAAAGGACAATAATTCCATTGGTGACCCTGAGAAAACGAGAAATCAATAATCTATTTGGTCTCTTCACTAGAAGTATCACAAGAACCAGGTTATGGTAGGAGAAAACTTTCAGCTACAAGACCTTCAACTGTGAATCTAAGTCTTTTCTGTGATTTAGGTCCCAAAAGATGTGCAGGAAGTTTGTACACCTGTTTCTACAAATATATTTTAAATTCAGTTGGTTCTGCTCCACTTATTTTTCTTATGTCAGTGGAATTTCCAGACTGAAGACTGTCACATGTAGTGTTAAGATGGAAATTTGAGGCATTCATCAAATATAATGGAGAAACAAAAGTTGTATACAGAGAAATCACAGTTTGATTATCAACAGCAGCATTCTACAGGACTCAGGGAGTATTATCTGTGCTGTGCATTTATTTTTTATTGCATTTCCAATGTCAAGGAAATTGTCCCTCTATTTAAAAAACTGTAATCAACTACTCAGTTCACAAATCAACCATAATTTTCATTGAGAGTTGAAAGCTTAAACTAAAGGGTTGTAAGATAGGAAAGTAATCTGCATTACTTGAAATGTTTATCAAATGTATGATATATTACTCTGAAGAAAGTTAATATGCAATGAGCTAAAATGAACAGTGTCTGTACCTACCATGAAGTGTTGAGATAGATTGTTATTTATAGTTTATTCACCTCATATGCCTCAGAAGATGTCAGTAAGCATAAAAAGCAAATTTTATATCCTTGGAGCATCCATCATTAGTCTAAATTGAGAGTATATTTTGTCTTGGTTTGTTTTTCAAGCATAGGCCAATTTTTTTATTCATAACTGCAAACGTCCATTTTTATAATAGATAAAAATGTCCCTGTACATAGATGACCACTAAAAAATGAATAGTGCAGATATTTGATGTATGGCATCTCCTCTAGCTTTCTGAAATACATTCGAAAGTCTTTTGTCAATGTTGATCAGGTCTTCAATTTCACATATAACTTCATTAGTAAAAATCAATATAAATTGTTCCTATAGTTATAACTCATAACTGTTAATCATCAAATGTTATTAGAAAGTTTTTCTAGTGCATTAAAAAGTTTCTTATAATCTTTTTTCTCTTTTTTCATGTTTTAGTTATGATCCAGTCAATTTCTATGCTCTTATTCATTGTTTCTGACAATGTTCAGACAATACCATAGTTAGACAGCTCCTGAGAGCAGTATGTAACTTTTCTCTTGGAAGCTAAACAATCAGACAGAATAGAATCCTCTCATAATGAAAGCCCAGCTCTAAAAACAAATTTTAGAAGTAGAAGGAAAGGAAACACTGTTAAAACCTAGGGAAGGAATATCCACAAGTCCTGGCCCCCAGGAAAACTCACCCTCATCCATTAAGAGCCAGAATCAATGCTCACATACAGGGGAGGGAAGATCCACACACCCCAGGACCATAGAAAAGACTCCCCATGCCAGGTAAGTGACAAAGTTGCCTACAGACCAAGGGGAGAAAATGTCCACCTATCTCAGATACCCTCCCCACCTAGATACAGACCCCAGAACCAGAGGACTGCCATATCACAAAGCCAGAATACTCCACGTAAATCTAGAGAATCTTTCCCAAGAGCAGACAAAGTCAGACAGATTCATTTGACTCAGAAGAGCCAAAACCATCTACCAAAGAAAGCAGTCAGACTTAATAGTCGATAACTTAGTCACATTGTAAAACCACAGAATACACTAATTAGCAGGAAAACATGCCTCCTACAAAAAAAAAAAAAAAAAAAAAACACCAGTCCCCTATAATAGATTCCAATCAGAACAGCCTCATGAATATCAGTCAAGAAAATGACACTCAGGATAATATTTCAAAGAAATGATCAACAAGAAAAACTACAAAAGAAACGACCAACAATAAAGGGAACATGGAGAACTTAGGAAGAAATAAGCCTATTTTCTCATATAAACAAGAAAATAATTTTAAAACTCCAAGATAAAAAATTAAATAGGCAAACAAGAATAAGGTAAGAAGAGGTGAAAAACTACAAACTGTAATTCAGCTGGAATTCGAAACTAAGCTTTTTGAAATTGAAAACCCAACAAAGAGTTTCACATACAAAATGGATCAAGCAGAAGATAGAATATAGATCTGCAAGATAAGCTAACAGAACAGGATTGTTCAATTAAAGAAACTGAAAAGTCTAAAAAAAACTGCAAAAGGAATATTCAAAAACTGTGGGATACTATGAAGAAACCAAACCTATGTGCTCATAGAATCCCAGAACAAGAAATCCAGGAAAACACTTTAGTTTAGATCTTTCAGTTAATCAGAAATGAGAACTTCCCAACCTAAGTAAAGCATGTCCCATCCAAATACAATAAACATATCATACACCATTCAAATTTGATCAAAATAAGACCACAACAAGGCAAATAATAGTAACAACAGATCAATGTTGGACAAAAAAAATTCTAAGAATGGGAGAGCATGTTTACTAACTACACATCTGAAAGAGGTCTAATATTCAGAGTACACAAAGAACTCAAAAAATTAAGGACCAACAAAGCAAATAACTCCATTAAAAATCAGCTATAGAACTGAAAAGAGGGGCTGGTGGGACAGAGTAAACAAGGAGGGGGTGGAGCGGTCCATGGTGGTTCCTGAATCCACGGGTGAATTTGGGAACCACCATGGACCGCTCCACCTCCTCCTACACACACACACACACATATACATACACACACACACACATACACACGCACAATTCAATAAAAAAAAACTGAAAAGAAACTTGTCATAAGATAAAATTCAAATGTCTAACAAGCATATTAAAAAAAATTCTAGGGCTGGAGAGGTGGCTCGGGGCTTAAGTCTCTGCCTTGCAGGCGGAAGGTCCTGAGTTCGGATCCCAGATCCCACGTGTAGACGCCAGGCAGAAGCGGGTGCGGCCTGCATTTCCGGTCCTGGTAGGGCGGAGCCTGTGAATGCCAGGGCAGAAGGAGGTGGAGGAGTCCATGGTGGTTCGCGAATTCGCCCGTGGTTCTACACACACACACACACACACACGCGCGCGCGCACATACACACGCATGTGCACCATTGAATAAATAATTTAAAAAAATTAAAAAAAAATTCTACCTCCCTAGTAATTAGGGAAATGAAAACTATAACCACCTTAAGATATCATTTTGTGCCAGTCAGAGTGGCTTTGTTCCAAAATACAAACAACAGCAAATGTTGGCATGGAGAAATGGTGGTAGAGAGGAGACCCTTATACATTGCTGGTGGGATTGTAAACTCATACAACCCATTTTGAGATCAATTTGGATGTTCCTAAAATGGTTGAATATTGAAATTCCATACAACTGAGCTATATCACTTCTGGTATTATTCCCAAAGAACACTGCTTTCTACAACAGAGTCCCATGTACAACCATGTTCATGGCAGGTCTTTTCAAAAAAGCAAAGAAATAGAACCAACCTAGATGTCTAAAAATCAATAAATGGCTTATGAAAATGTGGTACATATATACAATAGAACACTATTCTGCTTTAAGGAAAGATGAACAAATGAAATTTGACAGTAAATGGATGAAAGTGGAAGAAATCATACTGAGTGAAATATCCCAGACTCAGAAAGGTAGTGCTATAGGTTCTTCCTTATAAGTGGATCCTAACATTAAACATCCAATTTGATGTCATCAAAAAGAAACTCTTACAACACCCACAAACATAAAGAAACACAAGCTGTGAGCAGGAAGAGAAGACCTCTTGAAAACAGAAACAAAGGGATAGGGCTAAACAGTTAAAAAGGCTTTTATGTTAGGAAAGCTTTTAAGGGAAGGGAAGAACAGGAATAGGACACAATAGAGAGTATGGTTAGTCTCCAAGTGACTAGCCACCTACTCACTAGTCCCTAACCCTCCCCCATGACAGAAAAATATGCCCAGCAATATAAACTAGTCTAAACAAGAATGGATGGGGAAAACAACTGACCATAGCAAGATGAGATACCTCAACATTAAACACAATGATGGGATCATAAACTCTGCATCTAGACATCTCCCATTTTATCTTTAAAAAATAAAATATTTCAACACCCAAACAAGAAGCAGCCTATTGCAAAGGAAGAACGCCAAAATAAACAACAGCAACTAACCAAAGTTAAAAGTCCTGGGGACCTTCACTTATGACTAACATAGCAACATTTCCCTTAGATTAGTGAGGTACTCAGCAGAAATAATTACATGAAGGTGGAACCTTAGGGGCTAGGACTAAACTGGTGAAGTAGAGTGCCCCTGTCAGTGGGTCTATCTAGGGAAGGGCCACTTAATTGGCCACAGAGCTGGAGTTAATACTAATGCAGACAAACTAAAGAGAATTCTGGGGCCCACAGACGCAGTCAGTCAGTAGGATTGGAAGGAGAGGGATAAATTGGTGAAGGGAGAGAAAGTTGATGAAAGATGGGGGAAAGGAGAGAGGGCTAATAAGGGGGAGGAAGGGACAACCACTCATTATGTTTGTAAAACTAGAAAAATATTTTTTAAAGAAAAGTGGAAGGAAAAGCTCATCTTATTTTGTTAATGACTCAGTTAGTTCAATGGGGAAAAAATTCCCTATTTGTGAGGCCATCCCAAATACCTGGTTTGTAACGGTAGTGATATATACTCTGTGATTTTCCTTTTTATGGAAAAAATGCTTTTAGAGAGCAAGTGTAAAATAAACAGTAAGGAACAAAGCTATCCAATATGTAATGTCTATGTTTCAAGAGAATGTGGAACAAAGAGAGCAAGTAACTAAAGCTCAGACAGATCAAACTAGTGTGAGGAACTTAGTGCAAAAATGTTTAGAGTCAGACATTGTGTTGACTCGCCACATTGACATAGTTTCACCTGTCCAGGACAGCAATGCACAAGAGACCTTGTCACAGCTGCATTTTGAGAAAGGTGAGTATCTAGCAATGAACAGTGCAGAATATATCTCAATAGAACATCTGAGAAAAACAGTGGAAACAAATAAAGGTCACTAAAATTGAAACTGTTTGCTCTAAGTTTGGAAACTTCATGGGAACCAGACACTATTACTCACAGTTTCAATATAGAGTCAGTAATACTAATTCAGAAGCTTCATAATAAGAAAAAAAAAGACTTCAGTTATGTGTGATCAGAGCTGTGTTTGCATGAGAAATCAACTGGCACTACCTTATGTAATTGGCCTAAGGAATATCTTAAATCACGAATTCAAGAAATCACAAGATTCCTTAAAATATCAACAGACTGTAATTTTCTCAATAAAAGAAGAAGCTTTGGTCAAGTACTTTTAGTCTTCAGTGGTCAAGAGAAAGATTCCAGCTCTCCTGATGTCTGGTAAGAATTTTCAGATTCCAGTACAGCAACTTCTATATTTTGAATGGCTGAACGGTGGAAGAAATCAGAGACCATCTCTAAATATCATTTATTTGGGAACTGATTCCGTCCATTGGTCTCGGCCTAAATAATTTAATAACTTTCCTAAAGATCTTTCTTCAAAATACTATCATATTATTTGGATGAGAAAAAAGAAAGGTTTGAATCATTGCCATGATTGCATAAATATTTTTCTAATTGCAGTTGACATAGAAGTTGAACAGAAAAACAGAAAAGTTGGTACACATAAACCAGTTCCTTTTCAGCTATTTTCTAGAGTTTGTGGCTTGGACTCCAGTACTGACTGATTCAGAGATTGTCATGTACTATTTTTCTATTTGCACATTTGTCTCTCAATCTATTACGGCAAGTTTCTTTTAATACCTATATAGAATGCTTAACATCCATATGTGAATATTTGTGTTCAGTGTCTCTTCTGTTTTATGCTAATATCTGAATTTCAATATTTATATACATAAATTCTATTGTTTTGGTACAGGATGTCCTAAATGTTAATAAGTACTCTGTCAGAGGTTCAAGCATGTTTGCACCTATATATCCAGATTCTCTTATGTCATCTTTTTTAATAATTATATTTCACAGATAACTTCCAAAAAATGTGTCTTCCAGGACTCACAATTGAAATCTGATCAGCTATAATATAACACAATACATATTTCTTCTCCATAGTATAAAAGTATACTATCACTTCTTTTGCTTTGAATATAAATTCGAAGTAGTATCTTATTATATACCAATTTTCCCATGACTAAACAAATTTCACTTTTTCTGCTGCAAGTCCCTCCTCTGTTACATACTAGGCTAGGATAAATTAATTGCTAATAGTCTGAGAGTGTGTGCTATTTTGTTCATATTTAAGTATTCATTTTCTTAGAATATAATCTTTTTGTCATTTTATATAAGCAACATGTTCCTCTATAATTTTATTACCCAAATTTTCTGACCTTTATGACCACATAGAATTTTCCACATTAAGTTCAATTTATTTAAATACATCAAATAAAGCAACAACAGATTATGTTGTATTTTTGTTTTGCACAATTCATTCCTAAAATCTTGTAATGCATTAGATTCCAAGTTTAAGTAATCACTAGTAGAGGTAGACAGAGGTAGAAACTTAATGCCGAAGGAACATATAAAGGGAATAGCTTTTGTTACTAGTCTTACTTCACAGGAAGAATAAAATTAATGGGACAGAGAGTAATGAAAAATTACAACACCAGCAAAGAGAACTTCACAGTAAATAAGTGAGTAGGAAGTAGATTAAATGACAATTAAAAACTTAAAAGTATCAGGAAAGTTTCAAGAAGGGATGTGAATATTTAAGAATAAAGAACAAAAAGACGTTAGATTTTAACAGGTTTGCAATATTTCGACTGTTAAATACAGTGAAAATGGCTGTCCTCCTTGTCAAAATGACTAGAAACCATTTTCTCTTCTGTAATTCTATCCACCAAAATTATCTATCACCTGTGAATCAAAAAGAATTTAAACGGAAATTATTTTATTGTGTTTATAAGAATGCTGTTACAGTTCAGTTTCAGTTTGCTTTTGAAAATGACAGCCAAATGCCTCATTTCAAACATTACACATTATACTCCCTCTGCCTGCACTTCAGCTTTCCCTATAATTGAATGCTCCATTTGTTTGAATGGTTTGCTTCTGATTCGTTCCTGCAGTGTTTTTCTGTTGTGTTAGTAATTGTTTTCTACCTGAAAGACAATTCAGCACTTAACAAAGGAGCTATATCCTGCCTTTATATGTAGTCCATAATTTTGTGAGTGGGTTTCACCTTATTAAAGTTAGTGTATGAGTACAATATACATTATTGTTGATAGGTTGGAGTAAATGGGATAAGCCTGCTTGGCATAAGTAAACATATACAATAGGGCTTCTGATCACAAACAATACAAGACTTCTACAGAAAAATTAATGAAAGCAGAGGAAATGAGTGTGAAAATGCAGTAACTTGGCATAACCTGAAATATCCAATGTGGAACTGCAACTATGTCAATACTTAGTATGGGTACACAAATATACAACATTTTGTACTTATCAGAATTATACATTTGAGATTTTTGGGATCTTCAGAAATGAAAAAAAAATAGTCTTCATTTGCTACTTACTTGGCAGTGTGTGTCCATTATGCAAGAACTTGGCAGACTATGAAAAACATAAATCTTACTGGGTTTCAGCAATTTAATAGGACAGAAGTAGAATTTCATTAAATGTCACAAAAATAATTGACATACAACTTTTGAAAATCACCCAATTTAAATTTAAAGGGAAAGACATCTGGGCTAAAAGGTGAGCAGTAAGAAGATCTGAAAATAGTTCTGTTGGGTTGTTTCCATTGGTTTCAGGATAAAGGCAATATGTTTATTGATATATTCTAGGAAGGATTATTAATAAAAAGAAAAGGTTGATGAAATAAGGGAGAAATAAACTCGAGTAGCATCCCTTAACTGAAAGTGCAATCTGTGCCCATTTGTAAATTCTATTACATCCATAGTCTCTCTTTGAAAGGAATATTATGAAGATAGTTAAGTTTAATATTATGGAAAAAGTAGCCATGAAAATCTCTCTAGTATTTTCTGAGGATAGAGGAAATGTGGAATGGAACTTAGAAGTTGATTATCAAAGAGACAGTGAATATCTTGAAAATATCATCATAATAAATCATCTTTAAATGGATGTGAAAAGGTAAAAGGAAGGATTGTGTCAATAAAAAGAAAGAACAACCTTTTTGAGATAATAATAATAAAAGCACCAAAATTTGCATTTGAATAAGACTTGTCAGCAAACACATTAGGTAAAGTTGCCAGAAGGAGGGACATGGAATGTGTGCATTCGGAAAGACTTTTGGAGGTGATGGTCCTTGAAGAACCTCTAAATGACATTGTGAAGCACCTGTCCTGCTTATAGATCAGCCCTACTCTAGTGAAGCAGAATCTACTCAAGAACAAGGTCTTAAAGTTTTCATTGTACAAGACTCTCACATCTTTGGTTAAATTTATACCAAGGTATTTCATTTTTAGGGGCTATGATAAATGAAGTTGTTTCTCTTAAGATTTTCTCTTTTTTTTTTTTATCTTTGGTATCACCTGCTATTAATTTTGTAACCTGACAGTCTGCTGAATTCTTGTATTAGTTCATGGAGTTTCCTGGTAGAATTTTTGATGTCTCCTAGATGTGGAATCATGTCATTTGAAAATAGGGATAACTTGACTGCCTCTTTTCCTATTTGTATTCCTTTATCTTCATTTCTTGTCTGATGGCTCTAGCTAAGACTTCTAGTAAAATATTGAATAGAAGTAGTAAAAATGGGCAGCCTTGCCTAGTTGCTAGTAAATATGGGAATTCTTCAAGTTTTTCATACCCTGTAGGATGATCCTTGGTATAGGTGGTTGATCTCACTGAATGTTTGCATCTAAATTAAGATAACTCATATAGTTTTTGAGGAAAAAAGATTTTTGTGACAAAGTATCCTATAATTATCTTCTAGTTGTCAGTGTAGCTGTGTCATGTAAAGGTTCCTGGATGCCCTTGTTAACACTGTAATGACTGAGTTTATGAAATTCCCTCATCTTTTCTTTTGTGTAGATGTGTCATAAGTACACAGTAGAAACACTTTGTAGAATCATGGGCATCCACATTTATACTATTGCTGCTTATGTCTTCAAAAACTACACAATATGAAGCATTATTCCAGTCTGTCAGATTCCTACCAGAAATCTATGTGATAATGGATCACATATTCTCCTATCTCAACTGTTTATTCTGTAACATTTCACATTAATATGATAATAAAAGAGTATACAGTCATTCAAAATTAAAGGTTTACCATAACATATTTCTCAAGTAGTAAATCCTTTCAAAAGTATATATTTTTTCAATTTTTTATTTATTCAATTGTGTGTGTGGGTATGCATGTATGTGTGTGTGTGTGTAGAACCACGGGCAAATTCGGGAACCACCATTGACCTTCCGCCCCACGTCTACATGCAGGTCTAGGATCCTAATTCAGGACCTTCTGCCTGCAAGGCAGAGGCTTAACCCCTGAGCCACCTCTCCAGCCCCTCAAAGTATATATTAAAAAACATTCTCACTATAAAATAATGGCATGTACATACTGCAATTTTATTCTTTTATACCAATAACATGACTTAATACAGAGGCAGCTATGCCCTATTCAAGCAAAAATTTATGACAGAAGCTGGGTGTTATAACTACAAATACAAAAATATATTTTACTTACAATATTTTGGCCTTATATTTTCAATCTTAACATTCCTATTTATTTTCATTTCCTATCAAGAAAAAGGCATTACAGTGCATTGAAACCTGGAACTTATATTTTAATGCTTTAAGCAGCACTATCTCTTGTCATTTGGTAGCTAACAAAGTGTTACCTGTCATTTAATAAGTTATAGATACTCAAAAAGAGGTATCCTAGATAGAGTTCTTGTATGCATTAGATATTCTCAAACAATTGTATCACACATAATTTGATCAAATATGTATCCTGAGATATGTTTTCCTCTAGTGATAAAAGAGAATTTTATTAGTGAATTGACGATCTGTTATATTGACATACACCTCAAAAGTGGTAAGTTAATGATTTACAAATTGGCATCAAGCTTTAAATTTAGATGTTATAAAATATGCACACAAACAAAACTGAAAGAAAAGTTTTTAAGGCCCTTTGGATTTACTTCAAAAATGGCACAGGAACAATCAAAAAGGGAATTTGAACTTTGTGAAAAAAAAATTAGGCGGTCTTGCAAAATAACTTCAAAGTAAGATACTGAGGATCAAGCTAATTATTATATAAGAATATCAAAGCATAGGCCTGTAATTTTGCAACCAGGGTAACTAAATCTTACAATTATAGTATTAAAATAGTGAACGAGTTTAATAAAGAAAATATTAGGCCATTGCATTGTGCAGTAGACAATCAGGAAGGTTCAATTCTTTGAAGCTCTTAATGTTTTTTCCAAAAACAGTTAAAAATTGCATATCCTTCACATATTATTGAATAGCAGAATTTTGCAATATGGTTAATCGTGATGTATGCTTTTCTTCCATACCATACAAACTGATGTCTGAAAATTTGAATTTCATCTTATTAGAAAATACTTATATATGTACTCACACATAAATCAGTGCAATAAATCTATTATAAAAATTAAATAAATATTTGTATTTTGTATCAGCTAAGCTTATTCTGTTTTTTGAAGATACTAGAAATACTAGAAATTAGGATATTTCATCCTCATGCATATCATAGTTAGGCACGGGTATCAATTTGAAAGTTGAGGGTTTGAACTCTGGGCACATTTGTAGAGAATTAGTGGTTGAATTAGGCCCAGAGCAAACCTGCAGGAGATTGTCTGGCTGATGGGGCAGGCCCAGCACATGGTGGGTTGGATTAGGCCCTGGAATAAAATACAGACAGCTGTTTGAGAGAATTGGCATCCTTTTGTACACTTGGCCAGACATTCTGGTCTAGCAAGTAAGGATCATCCCTCTCTCAGCCATTATGTAGAGATGGTGTGGCCAGTTCTCTAGGCCTTGGTGTTGGTGTGAGCTCTCCTGTCAAGCTGGAATGAGAACTATAACCAGATTATAAATCAGGTTCACTCATCTGTGATTGATGTGAAAAGACAAGTTAGTGACTGTGAGCTGGCTATTTTAAAATCACATGAATCTTTCTATATTAACTATCTAAACTTCTCCTGGAAAAAGGAAAACTGAATTTTTCTGAACAATTACAATGATCAGATTAAAAATTTTTAATTAAAGTCCAACTACTAGACTAAGACACCAACAATCAAGTTAGTTCCAACACATCTAAAAGATTTGATCTTGGGATTGTGATAGTTAATCTTGGTTGTCTACTTGACCACACCTGGGATTAACTAAAGATCAACTGTGAGATCACCTGAATAGTTTATTTGGATTGTTTTTTTACAGTACAAAGATTAATCCTAGATCTGGATGGAACCTCAGTAGCAGATCACATAAAAAGACAGAAGAGCTCTGTGTTGACAAACTCTGTAAACTTGGACAAGGAACTGTAAACAAACTATCTCAATCCTCCAACCCTCCAACCTTTCAATAAGACTAAAGACTCCTGAGGAATCCTCTAGACTTCAACCACCTGAATGGACATCTGGACTTCTGTACTGAGCAGCAACTGGCCACCATTGTTGGACTACAAAGGCCATACTTCATAAGGCAATCAAATAAACTCCCTTTTTAGATATTCATTCTGTGGCTCTAGAGAACTCTAATTAATACAAGGATTTTCACTCTTGTGGTTAATGTTTCTTTTTGGCTGAGCAGTATTTTAGCATTTTAACCTTCACTTGATTATATTTTATAACATGCATTCCTATTGTTTTTGATGTTCATTCCTCTGGTCATTAGAAACTGCTTCCCTTTTACATGGCCTAATATGTTTCTTCGTGAGTGTGTTTTCTCAGTTTGCTTATTTGTTTTTGACACACAAAAAAGCTGTAATGTTTATATGTTTTCCCTTTTAGAAACAAGACCAGTCATTCAGCTAAAATGTCATAGTTCCTTTCAACACGGAGTTATAGTAAGGAGACAAGACTAAATGTAGGTCAGTATCATTCCTAGAAATATATGAAGAAAAAATATCATAAAATACTATTGTGATTTGAATCTCACTAACATTTACTTGATAACATGTATACATAAGATTCTATTTCAGTTTACAACTTTAGCTTACCTATTCTTAAGATTATTTATACATTCCAATTACCCCACAAAATTTTATCTAAATTGTAGATTTCTTTGCTCAAAGGTGTTTTTATTGATTGCTACAGCATACCTCACAGAACAAAAATACAAATATGTTAATATTGAACATGCATCGCAGTCATTATACAAAACTTACTTTGAATGCAAGTATCACAGGTATAGCAGAGCACAGAGCATCTTGAGGAATTAGATAAAAAAATACTGCAGAACTATTACATTCAGGGTACCTCAGGAGAAAGCCACTGTAATAAATTTCAAGATGGATTAGATTAATTTCTTTCTTTTGTAATGTGGAGAAAGATTGTAAAAATGATGAAAGGGAAGAACACTCAACAATTCATTACAGACTTTGATTTCTCAGATGTAGTTCAACCTGGGGTAATGTCAACACTGCATACACTCACATATCTATTTAGAAAAGATATCCAGTTTCCCCACAGGAATGCAAAATATAGCTTTAATATAGATGATTGGGATCTAAAATATTAGAAAATTCCAATATAATCTTGAAATTGTGAATAAAGAAATGTAGCACAAATAATATATCTAAGATGACTTTTAGATTTAATTTTCATGTCTATCTTTACAAAATGCTTTCTGTTATTTATTATACATTAGGGTAAAATTGTCCCAACTAGTGGTCTTTTTTAATATTTATTTATTTTTTCCACTCATACAAACTTGATAGGTACCCCATTCCCCTCCCTCCCTCCAACTAGTGGTCTTTAAATATCTTGTCTGAAACTGTTTATTATGGATCACAGTTAGCATGCATTGTTGATGACAAAATCATGACAAACAGCTGAAGGGAACTAGGGGTTTATTCATTCTTGAGATAGTCTGTTTACAGTCCCTTGTCAAGATTGGCAGGAGAGCCCACATCAACACCAAGGAACTAGGGAACTGACCACATCATATCCACATAATGACTGAGAGAGGAGTAATCCTCACTTGCCATGTCAACAGAACAAGGGATTTTGTTACTTATCCATTACTTCACTATCTATGTAACTGATTTTCAGTTAAAATGGTCTAAAATGTACAATTTAATTGACTAAATTTCTAACAATATATCCAAGAGAACAAACATTCTCTTGGGTTATATCATTGAAATAAAGCAACATGGAAGAATAGGCTAAAACAAGCTTTGCAAAATGAGTGAATTTTGAATCAGCAGAAAAGTGTAATAATGTGCCTTCTCACTGTATTGTGTCAAGTCAGATAAAAGGCCAACAAATGCTCATAAAGATTCTTTAGTGTGATGCACTGCATGATAAGACATCGCATTCCTTACTCCTAGATACGATCTCTGAAAGAACATTAGTTCATATTTAGTTCATAGATAGTGTCATATCTTTTTCATCACTTAATCTCCTCTGAAGACATGCACTGTGAAAATAGAGATTATTCCCATTGTGCTTCCTTCACAAAGTATACTTTATATATATTTTTTCTTGCTGAACTGAAGTTTGGATATATCAAACTAATGTTTGGATAGCTCATAATACATCAATAGAGATTTTAAAATAAAACATTAGATAAGACAATAAGAACGAATAATTAAATAATTTTTCTACTTAAGATGAATTAACTTAAAAACAAAATAATGTAGGAAATAAAATGACTTTTATGAAAATATAAAATATTTTATCCATCTGTTCTACATGGAAGTGATCGATTTTATTCCATTTAGGAGGTCTTGAATAAACAAAATTTTGCCTTGATTTCTCAAGATCAAAGAGGAGTTCATTACCTTTTAAGTAGAAAACATGGGCTGCAGAGATGACTTAGGGGTTAATACTCTGTCTTGCAAGCAGAAGGACCTGAGGTCAGATCCCAGGTCCCATGTAAATATACCAGTTGGAAATGGGAGCAGCCTGCATTTCTGACCTGATAAGCAGAGCCTGGGAATCCTAAAGGGAAGAAAAAAGAGGGTAGAAGCAATTCAGGATGACTACAGAAGTCACCTTTGGTCTTCCACGAGGAAACACAGTGCCTTCTGAGACAAACACACAGGCAAACAAAATAAATAAATATGCAACAGATGCCAATTGTCTGGAAATTCATAAACACAGTTGGGGTAGTTGGGTCACAAATGTCCATCTCTTTAGTTGCTATCTGTCAGTGTATCAGATTTTTAATGCACCTTAATGAATTTCCATATCATTACTACAATTTAACACACATAACCATTGTCTTAGTTATAAAGATTATAAAATGGAATAATTGAACATGGCACATATATTAATTTTCACTTATTTGTGTTGTTTTATTAAGTCTAAAACTTATGCAAAGAAAATTACACTTAATGCATAAGCTTAAAATGAACAGATTAAACAATCAGTTTTTCTAAGTGCATCTGAGCTGAATACTTTAGGGTTTATTTCTTCTGTTTTATGATTTTTGCTTTTAAGGAGACAATGACCAATGGTTCTTAATGTTATATAGTACATACCAAATAAAAATATTTACAGTGTATGAATAATGTAAGCAATGTAACAAAAATATGATAAGATGTGTTATAAACTATAGACATTATAAAAGAATGATATCAACTTTGTTTTACATCTCTAAGAAAAACTTAATGGCTGAAGTCAAAGAAGATAAAAGAATTTACAGATGATCTACACAGGAGGCTTTTTATTACACAGCAGTCAGGATATTTGTAAGCAAAGTACTGGAAAACAATTTTTATAATCAGCATCTTAATCTTTTATGTAGAATTTTTTCAAGATATCTCAGCCATCAGATAATTTTTAGGAAAATGGAGAGATTCCTGAAGAAGTCAGCCTTATCAGTATTTCAGTCTCAGATAAGTAGCCAAAAAACCTTTGCAAAGTTCCTGGTTTATCTAATCATCCTCTACATGCTCCATATACATGGAGAACTGACTGAAAAACACCTCTAAAATAGTACAAAGATATTGTTTGGATAAACACATAATAACTTCACTCTGGGATCTAAAGTAATCCAGTAAATCAATTGAATACTTCTTTGGGTGCTTCCTGAATTCTACATTTTTTAGTTTTCTTTTCCCCCATGCCCACTATTTTAAATATATAAATTTCAAAGCAGAGGTTATATGCTTGGATAAAATAAAAGGAAAATTTAAACTTATAAGTGTATATTTTCTGAACTATTTTGTACAAAATTAACTAATATTTATGTCAACTGATATAGCAAGACCAGAATAATGTTAAAAAATTGAGCATGTTTTTTTAAACAAAACAATTCAATTCTGTGGTATAGTCACTTTCATACCATTTAATTTAAATGCAGCCTTTATATTTTATAATGTCCTGTAAAATGAATGGAAATGACATAATAGCTAACTTTTAAATGTCTTTACTGGGATCACTAAAATAAACATCATTCACCTTAGGTGAGACTGAGATGACCACCTCAAAAGTGACAGAAATGTACCTGTGACTAAAATGTACTATCCATCTGTGTCTCTTATGATTTTCTTTGGTTTGAAGTCCACTTTGTCTGATATCATAATGGCTACCCCTGCCTGTTTCCTGATTCCATTACCTTGCAAGATTTTGGACCAGCCTTTCATTCTTAGGATGTGCCTATCTTTTGTGGTGAGATGAGTTTCCTGAAGGCAGCAGATTGTTGGATTGTGGTTTTATAATCCAAGTTTGTAATCTGTGTCTATTAATAGGTGAGTTAATACCATTGACATTTAATGTTATAATGGAGAAATTATTTATAATTCTGGACATTTTTTATGTTTAGTAGATTTTGTAAGTATGTGGTTTGATATTTATGTTTTGGTGGTATTATACTTCCCTTCTGTCCTCCTAGATACACTTGTTCTTTTCTTCAAGCTTGAGGATCATTTCTAGCATTTTTTGAAGGCCTGGTTTGGTAGACATGTATCACTTCAAGTTGTCTTTGTGCTGGAAAACTTTTCTTTCTCCCTCAATCATGACAGATAGTTTTGCCAGGTATATCAGTCTGGGTTGGCATTTTTGCTCATTTAATACTTGAAGTATGTCTCTCCAAGCTATAAATGCAGGCTCATACAGCCACTCTGGTGAGCCATCTGGAGATTCTTAAAGAAATTAAACATTGAAATGCCATATGACCCTGCTATTCCACTTTTGGGAATAACCGCCATGCAGCAGAGGTTCACCTCGATAGCACAAGCACAATCATGTTCATAGCAGCACTGTTTACAATAGCAAAGTCATGGAATCAGCCCAAATGTCCAACAGTTGATGAGTGGATAAGGAAACAGTGGTACATCTATACAATGGAGTACTACTCAGCCATCAAAAATGATGAATTACTGGAATTTGCCGGGAAATGGATGTCATTAGAAACAATTATATTAAGTGAAGTATCCCAAACCCAGAAAATTAAGCGCCATATGTACTCCCTAATAGGTGGCTCCTAGTACGCAACCCACCCAGCCCACCTTGAGACACTC
This sequence comes from Typhlomys cinereus, assembly GCA_023101885.1. Classification (NCBI taxonomy): domain Eukaryota; kingdom Metazoa; phylum Chordata; class Mammalia; order Rodentia; family Platacanthomyidae; genus Typhlomys; species Typhlomys cinereus. The sequence continues at coordinate 2,224,027 of JALPQD010000226.1, forward strand.
AAAGATAAATCTATTTAATACCTACAGTAACTGCAAGGATTATGAACAGGAGGGATGGGGTTGGAGGGCCACACTCGAAACAAGGAGAGAGGGGACCATGTTACAACAGAGAAAATAGGCCTCCATCAAGGACTGCAAGTAAGTAATGAGACATCTGGTTAAGTTTACAGACTTTCGTTCCTAATCATTTACAACCGAGTGGGTATGGTCTCACCAGAAGGGGAGGGCATATAGTCTGGCAGATAAAAAGTAACCATTTTGCAAATGGGTGATTGACCCCTCCCTCACTGAGGTTTCATACTTTTATTACATCTACCCTTGAATGTGCTCTTATAACAAGACTCCAGTTTAACAGATTTTTGTCTCTGGCCAGGGGGTAACATACAGTGCCCATCAGGATGGAGTGAAGGACATTGCAGGAGCAGCAAAACTGCAAAAGAAAATCAACAAACCACAATCCAGAACTTCAGAGACTCTATATCAACCACCCAGAACTAGGCCAGACGAATCTCTCCCCATCCTGAAGCTCAGGGACATTTGCGGAAGAGGGGGCAGTAAGATTGTAAGACCAAAAGGATGGGAGGAGCAATGATTTGCAAGATACTCCACACAAGTTAGGGCCGAAGCAATCATAATAGGACTTTGCATGCCCTGCGCAATGTCCAACACACTATTGACCTCACAAAGTCTAGCATCTGCTAAAGGCACCAAGATCCTTGGAGGCAAGGGATAGACAGCCACAGTAGTGTTCCTATGCTTAAGGGGAACATGGGAAAAGGTTCAGGGAAATACCACTGGGTCCTTATACGTCATCGGAGAAGAGGGCCCAGAGGAGAGTCTGGCATGCACATTAAAGGACTTTCTGGGAATTTGGGGGGGAAAGGAACTGGGAGATGGGAACGGAGGGGTGAGGGGAGGGGGAGAAGGGGGTTCGGGGGGGGGGGGGAGGGAACTGGTGTACCTATTAAGTTTGTATGAGCGGAAATAATAATAAAAAATGTAAAAAAAAAAGAGTGACAGAAATGACATGTCAAAGAAAGAGTTTTACCTGGAAAAAAAATCAACACACCATAATTCAGAAAATCAGAGACTCTACATCAATCATCTGGGACTGGGCCAGCCTAATCTCTCCCCATCCTAAAGCTCAGGGAAATTTGCAGAAGAGGGGGCAGTAAGATTGTAAGAGCCTAAAGATGGGGAAAAGCAACGATATGTAGGGTACTCCATATAGGTTAGGGCCAAAGTAATCGTAATAGGACTTTGCATGACCTGTGCAATTACCAACATATCATTGAACCCCCAAAGTCTAGCATGGATCACAGATACTAGCATACTTAGAGGCAAGGGATTAACAGCTACAATAGTGTTCCTATACTAAAGGGGAGCACAAAAAAAAAGCTCTAGGTAATGCTACTGAGTCCTTACACCTCATCAAAGAGGTGGACCCAGGGAGACATGACACTAAAGGATGCTCCCGGAATGGGCGGGGTGTGCCTACTGGGAGAAAGGAGGAAAGGGGGAAAAGGAAGGGGAAAAGGGGAGAGCAAGCAAGGTGATCCAAGGAGGGGTGGAGTGAGAGAAGAGGAATGGGGTACTTATCAACTTTGTAAGAGTGGAAGAAATAAAAAAAAATGTCTATTTTCATGAAGCAGTGAGCACACTCCTTTTACTTACTAGACCATAAACGAGTAGTTACTCATATAATCATGGAAGACACAGCAATGAATACATCACAATAAAGTCCAGCCCAGCATGGATAATCAATTAGGAAAGCTGAATCTCTGGAACTACATATGAGAAAGCTCAGGCAGTTAAAGAGTTCCTCTTTTCTCTGTTCTTATGGCTGGTATACCCTTGGAAAGGGATTTTTTTTTTGATCTTCTAAATTTCACAAAATACCTTGAGACTTGAAAATTTTGCTTACTATCTGAATCTTATGACTCTCTCTTCTCTTAATAGGAGAGTATGTTTCAGCTTGAAGGAAATTACAAAACAATTCTATACATACAAGTAGGAAATGTTAATCAACATAAAATAGCTGAAATCAAATCAACATTTTTAATATTTGGTGAACTTCATTTTATTTCTATTTTCTCATTTCCAAAACAGTTATTAGTGCAAGTTATGTTTCAGATGTAACCAAGTGTTTGGAACTCAAAATGAATAATTGGCAATCCCTGTCCTCATGCAGTTTACTGGAAATAGGAATAAAAACATGGAAAACATAATAAAAGATCATGCAAATATGTACCTGTATACATATTACATATATAGATTTCACCACGGTTCTTAATTAATAAGGTGATTTATTACATAGGACATCTTTTTAAAAGTATTAAAGCAATACAATAGAAGCAAAGTTGCCAAATAAGCACTGTTTCTTAGAAAACCAGAAGAGAGGACAGAAAATGCCTGGTGCAGTAGCTGTCCACACGTGGACATAGGGGGATATAATACACAGATATATTTATAATTGTGTTCAACATTGACAAACAGGAACCCAGTTCTCAGTATTCCTATTTTTCCTCTCTAAAACTTTCTCTACATTAGTACATTTCTACTTATGCTAAAATAAGATAGATATTTTTGAAATCCATATGGCAAACTATACTCTAAGACATTATAAAATAATAAATATAGGGAGATGCAACTTTCTAATATTTCAATCACCCATTTTCTTAATATCAACAATTACTTGACATTCCATAATAAACATTTTCCTACATCCAAAGCTCATAACATAATTCTCATATATGGAAAAAGTATGAGATTAAATGAATAGAAAAAGCAATAAAGTAACATATATACACATATATATTTGATTTTGAAATGGGTGCTATTAATATTAATTTATTAAAGGGAATAATTAATGAGTGTCAGCTTCCATACAATGAATGTTGTATACTTGTACATGCAGTTATAACTGTGTATATAGATGTTTCAGTTTTATTTAATGAGATAACATTTTAATGAGTAACAGGCAAACATGAGTCATAAAATCTTGAAGTGACAAAAAAAATTTTTACAAATTATTTCTTCAGAGAGTGCAGGCAATAAAGTCATAAAGACCACTTCATTTATAATGGTTTATAAGAACAGCATCTTCATCTCAGATGATTTGAAAGAAAAATTCATTATAAAAGTCAGAAGGGTGCTACTTTTCAAAGCACATATCTCTATCAGACATTGTGGCTATAATGGGCAAAATACATAGTAAAATTATGAATAACAGAAGAAGGATAGCTTCAGATCTTTCTCAACAATATTAAGGAATATGATGGCATAATATTCTTTTCACATCAAATATCATCGAAGTCAATGGCATACCATCTCATCTCTTTCTGTAATATACTTTATTTAATTTCAAATGTAAATACTCTACATTACCAATTTTATTGCATAATAAAATGTTTTAATACAGCATTGAAAATTTAAATGTGCAGTCATAATTTATTTTTTGATATACCCTCTATTGATTGCATGCAGAAACCAGCAAGTTTTAAGGTGACACAATGTGAAATGGCCATGGCATGATACCATTTAAAAACAATAAAATATGTGGCATAGAAGGTGTTTTAAGTAAATCATAAGGCTTTTACATGCTTCTAATGACTCGGCCTGAGCATGCTGTGTGTATTTAGTGATTAACTAATTTTGCTTGATGCCAAGAGCAAGTGGACCTCACCCTGCTGGATGTCCAATCCTTGGCCAAAGCCCTTTCCAACACAGTGAGAAATTAAAAGCTTTGCTGATTGGATTACTGAAACACTTCATATCCAAAATGAACTACAAAATGGAAATATTTCAGAAATCTGTTTTTCTTGAACTCGAAATTGAAGAACTTAAATATTTCAATGTACTTTAACAGTTCAATTTCTGCAATCTCTATATTTTCTGAGAATCTTTTCCATAAAGAAAATACAATTTTAACTATTGTTTGGTTCAAAGGCATTTATAAGTTTTCATTGATGTACTGTATTTTATAGCATAAAAGCAAGAGACAAAAGGGAACAACAAACAAGGCAAATATTTGCTGATGAACAGCTTAGCTAGCACTAGCTGATTACACTTGTGAATTATCCTTGTGAATTGTGCATCCTTGTATACTGCAGTATGCTTTGTGAATGAATGACTTTGACAAATCATATTGTTGTCATTTTTTAACTTTCCAAAGTGCATCTGAGCTTTGAGGAATACAGATCAAAGAGAGCAGATTAAATAGGCCCATCTGTTTTGGTTTGTTTATGAAGTTTGGGGACTACGGAGGCACATTCCCAGGATAAAAGCAGAGATCCCTTTGGTGTGAGCTTTGGTTAGTACTTATGACTGGGATTTTTTGTCTTTATGGGTACCCTCACATGTGTTTTATCCAGAATGCCTCATATTGTAGCACACTCACCATGTCCATAGAAAATGGTGAATATGAATATAATTTTTACTTTTCATTCGTTCTTTGGGATGAAATATGTTTTACTTCCTTTACAAAAATTTAAATAAATTGGAAAGAGGTATAGTTTTGTTTGGAAAAATCTCACCATTATGAGACAGTGAAGCAAAAACTGAGTTGTGCCATCTGGAACTAGGCCAGCCTAATCTCTCCCCATCCAGAAGCTCAGGGAAATTTGCCGAAGACGGGGCAGTAAGATTGTAAGAGCACAAGGATGGGAGGAGCAATGATATGCAAGATACTCCACACAAGTTAGGGCCGAAGCAGTCATAATTGGACTTTGCATGCCCTGCGCAATGTCCAACACACTATTGACCCCACAAAGTCTAACATTTACTAAAGGCACTAAGATCCTTGGAAGCAAGGGATTGACAGCCACAGTAGTGTTCCTATGCTTAAGGGGAACACAGGAAAGAGTTCAGGGAAATGCCACTGGGTCCTTGCACCTCATCGGAGAGGAGGACCCAGAGTAGAGTCTGGCATGCATATTAAAGGATGCTGCGGGGATGGGAGGGGGAGGCATTGGGTGATAAGGAGGGAAGGGGGAGGGGAGAGGGGCATAGGGCAGTGGGAGGTTGGAGGGAGGGAGGGGACAAGTGTACCTATTAAGTTTGTATAAGTGGAAATTAAAAAAAACTGAGTTGTGAATATTAACTTAGACTTCCAACTTTTCTCTTTTAAAGGCAAATTCTAATTATCTTCAAAGTCACTGTGGCTCTATTCATTCTCTTTGGGACTTTGCAAGTGATATAAATTAGTTAGGCACATCAATTAAACCCACTGGAATGCCAATGATGATCAAAAAACCTTTCAAATATTATGTCCAGGGTGTTATATATATGAGAAACAAATAAAATTGAACCTATGTGATCGTCTAAAAAATGATCAAGTTGATCACATGTACAGGTGTCTTTTATGAAATGACATTTACTCCAGAAATTGAAATACTCTATAAATTAAACTATACTTAATCTTGTTGGATTTTTTTCCTTATATGTTTGCCTCAGACTACATTTATTGCCAGAAATTAAATGTGAGATATTACAATGGTAATAAAAATGTCATGTAGGATTTGCTTATATACTTTTTAATGTTATTAAAAATGAGCTGTAAACTGGACTGCATAAAGAAGAATGTGAACTGTCATTGATTTCCCTTAAAAGAGATCACTTTGCTGTTACTGTGGTAGGAAATTATTGTCCAAACTTGTGATCAAGTGGTCTATTTTTAGACAATTAGAGAAATAAAGTGCTATGTATTTTTCATATCTATAAATGCTCTTGTATACTACCACAAAGTTGGTATATATGTAAAGAAAATATTTGGCCTTCAATTTTGTCTTTACTTCAGATAATTACAACAAGGATTATAATATAGAGACCAGGTGATATATATATACCAAAAAGCCAAATTAATGCTTCCATCATGTGTCATCTTATATTTCTATTTACTTTTCTCTGTGTAGACATAGCCTGAATTTAGTCAGTCTTATAAAGTATCCATGAAGAAGTATGAAAATTGGTATGAAAGATCGAGTCCCAAATTCAATTTTTATTTGAAAGAAAGAATTAAAATATTTTAATGTGACCACTCACTCATATATTGTTTTATATATATGTGAGTTATATATATATAAATGAGCTATATATACTTAAAATTATATATAAATAAATATGCATATAATCTGTCTATCTTACATGACAATGTTTTTCAGTACATAGTAAAAAATATTTTCAAAGCAATATGGGTATTAAACTTTAAATTAAGAAATAAAATGTGTGCTCCCATCAAGTAAAGTGAAACACAGATAATTCTAATTATAATATGGCCATGAATGAAATATTTTTGTAGCTACAACTTTAAATGAAATGTACTTTTATTATTCTAATTTTGAACTTCATTCTTTTGCTATTTTTTGTGTGATAGCATTTGTATGTGTACTAAAAGTATGTGTGTATATTAAATATCTTAAATATGTGTGTCTGTGGAGTTCTAAAACTAACTTTGAGAATTATCCTGGATTACTGTACCTCATTATTGCATTATTCCGAAGTTTCCCAGGCACTGCCTTCCAGGAACAGAATTGCAAGCTTCCTTCATTTTCCCTCTTTATATGGGATCTGGGGGTCAAAACTCAGGTCCCTTTAGCTTGCTAGGCAAAAGTTTCAACCTTTGAGCCATCTCTCCATCTCAAATTTTTGTTATTTAATATTCCTGTTTGGATTGAACATTCCTATTTTAATCAGTTGGATTGCATTACAGACATTGCAGTAGTAATATCTTTAGTAATATTTGTGTTTATTGAATTATCCTATAAAATATACTACACTATCATGTAGATATTTAGTCTCTATTCGCAGTGTTAGATCAACTCCCTTTGAATTCTGGAATTTCTCATATGCTATTTGAAGTGAATATCCTCTGCGTTTCCCTTACTTTCCCACTATTGCTTCCTTTTTCTCTTTGAATTTTGCCTGTCTGTTCCTTCAAGTTATGAAAGAATGCTTCCTTCATTTTCTTAGTCTCTGGGTTTTCTGCTGGTTAGTACCAACTGGAGTATATCGCAGAATGGCACACATTACAGAAAGAAATCCTGGTTCTTCCTTGCTTTCAAACATTGCTTTAGACAAAACTTATTCTTCTTTTTGAATTGCATGTGATTATAATGCAACTGATCGAAAAGAGCCCATTATCTGGGGTGTATTCTGTTTATATCCATATTCACAGTATGAACAAGGGCAAGTCACCTATCTCTTTGAGATACATTTTCTATCTATGAGTCACTGTAATTTTTTGTGGGAAAAGTTACAAATCTTTGTGGGGCTGAAACATAAACAACACATTTAATTTCACTGTGATTGTCCATCAGATCTTTGATGTGTCATTGATAGAATAAGTGAAAAAAAATCTCTTTTCATTTTTGTCTGTTTTGTGAAATAACTAAATAGCTTCAGAATTATTTTCCTCTGGCAAAATATGCCATGCTGTATTTTTACAATTCTACATCAATAATGTCCACTTTAGACCCTAAAATGTAAGAGGCACTGAGAGTATCATATCTGTGTTGTGCATAACTTCAGATTATTAAATATTTGAATAAGTAGCTAATGTAAGCTGCAATCTTATAATACATATGTCATCCAAAAATGTCAATATTTTTCTTTAGTGTAAAGAATCTGCATAGCATAAAATGACATAAATAGGAATAATAAATTCAAGCTTATAATATCAGTGTCATTACTGAAATGTGCTTTAGCAATCTTAGGTTGAGTGGAACCACTTTACTTTGATTAAAATATACCAAAGAATATTAAAATGTGTTTTCATCTACTTTATCATAAAATTGTTCTGTTTTATCAAAGCACCATATGCCATTGTGTTATTGCATTCATTCTAAGAATTATATCTCAAAATAAAAGTGTACTAAACCCAGAAGTTTTCCCAAGTAATTCCTAATTTTATTCATTTAAATTTATATTAAGAGCAATTGCATATTGGATGTTTAAATTCTCCTTTACAAGATACTAAAGCATAGATTTGAAACAAAAGTTATTCCACATTATGGTGCAAACAGAAAAAAATGTAATTCAAAATCCACATGACTTACTCCACAGATAACATTTAGTTTGTCTCATGACTTGAAGGTGTATCAGACAGTAATATAGTCCTCAGTCATACGCCCAACCTCACTATTGATATAAGGGGCATTTCTTTTCCTTGGGTTTTATCCCTTGTTCTGTAGTTCAGGATTATCTGAATAGGTGTCTCAAATGGTGGCATAGAATATAATGTATGTTTATGTATGTCTGTCTATGTTGTATAGTGTACTCCTATGACATCCATCCAAAGAAGTCTCAATACCCAAAATTGAACCAAAAATAAAACTACTGTGTCATTTGTTTAAAAATTCTGAGTTAAAGTTTGCATCATTAATTAAAATTAACTTTCAATTCTAGTTATTGAAAAGTATTTATTTATTTAAGAGGATAGTGAGAGAGGGAGAAACAGAGAGAGTATGCACTTGCACGCCATAATACAAGTGTGGAGACCAGAGGACCAATTTAAGAATCGGGTCTTTCTTTGCACCATATGGACTTTCAAGGACCAATCTCAGGTCCCCAGATTTTGAGACCAGATGTCTTACCACTGAGCTATCTTGCTGGAGCACAGTCCTACATTTTAACTCCCATGTTTAGAAAAAAGAGAGAGTTGTACATATAATTAACCATCTGTTTTCTATAGAACAGAGACAACACTACCACATGAGAGAGGCCAGAATGCAACTTGACCTTTCTGAGGGACTAGTGACAAAACAAGAGAGAATGAGGGATAACCAGTGATGAAACTTCAGTCTCATCCAGCCAAACAGAAACAGTTATCAGTAGGACCCGAGACACAGAAGATAGCCACCCATATAGAGCTGCACCACCAAATAGGGCAAAAGTCCTGGGGAATTAGGCATATTGTAAGGAAACATATATAAATCTCCAGTGGGAGATAAGCAGAAGATGGTCAGTTATTAATAAAATATATTAGCTTTTCATGTCTACAGTGCAGAGAGGTTTCATAAAGCCTTCCCTCTCTCTTTCCTTGGTAGCTTTTAATGTGCAAACTCCTTTCCATATCCAAAAATTTTCTGATCTTCAACTCTATGGAGCATGGATTAGGCACAGTAATAGACAGAAATGGGAACCAATAGTTGTAGAACTTCAAAATTAGTGTTATTTCTTTTATATAGATACTCACACACCACCTTAAATGAAATCAACAATTATCTTTCAAGGTTTACCTTTAAATATTATTTGTAGATGTTCCCTAGCTTGAAAAATTTTTTTCATAGGAGAAATTCTCCCACAAAAGCAATTCTGAAGCCTGTACTCAAATAGAAGAGAATTCTGTTCCAATTCTAGAATAAGGACCTCAAAGTGAACAGAGGGAAAGTTTCAGGGAAACACACTGGGAGAGATACACACTATGAATGAAATAGAGAACAAGAGGGAAAGTTGGACCTGCTTAACAGGACATAAACGAATGTGACAACTGTGAGACAAAGCCTGCTAAAACTGATCCAGTTAGATTACATAATTCTTAGACTCTCTACCAACTCATCATAAGTCCCCATCATAATGGCGGCATATGAAGCCAAAAATCTGCAAGGGGGAAATCTTCAAAGGCACAATAGAAACAGAGTAACCCAGTGTACCATTTCCATTTGATAGTGGGTTGCTGCTGTGCCTGTCAGACTTCATGGCTTGCTGGGTCAGATAACACCCAACTTATGATGGGCAATTCAGGTTATATGGTAACTTGGTGATCCATTGTCAAACGTTCAATTTCCACTAAGACACAGTAACAGGCCAAAATTGTCTCTCAAAAGGAGAGTAATTATCTCCTGATGATGGCATGACCTTGCTCCAAAATCCCAAGGATCTCCATTGTGAATGGGAACACTGCCAATGACTCCAAACAGCATCTCTACTTGCAACAGATACCTCCAGAACCACTGGATCTGCTGGATTATATGACCCAAGTGGCAGGGCAGCCTTTAAAGCACCTTAAACCTGATGAGGGGCTTTCTCTTCTTCTGGACACCACTCAAAGCATGAGCCTCAGTAATGCATCGAGTGAGGCATGTGCTGTCTCCAAAATGCAAACAAGCCAAAAAATATGCTTCTTTCTTAGTGGTGAGAGAGGACCAGCTGCAGCAACTTACTCTTTCCTTAGAGGTGATATCTCTACATGCTCCACACCACTGAGCTCCTAGAAAGTAGATTTTGGTTGAATTTATTTCCCATCCTCTGATGCGCATATGCCTTACTAACAAATCCAAAATACTTGCTACCTCAACTCATTTGGTCAAATCAGCATAACAACATCTATATATAATGGAGACAGGTGGTCAAGATCTTTACAAATTAAGTTATGGCACAGGGCAAATTGCTTCTGATGATCTTTATGAATGAAAGATGAAATAGAGAAAAAAAGCATTTGCAAAATCAATAGCTGCATACCAAGTACCAGGAGATGTGTTAATCTGCTCCATCAAGGAAACCACATCTGGTACAGCAGCTGCAATTGGAGTCACAACTTGATTAAGTTTTTGATAATTGACTGTTGTTCTCCATGATCCATCTGTCTTCTGCACAGGTCAAATGGGAGAGTTAAAGGGATATGTGATATGAACCACTACCCCTGCGTCCTTTAAGTACTTAATTGTTGCACTAATTTCTATAATTCCTCCAAGGATATGATAAAGTTCCCGACTTACTATTTTCCTTGGTAGAAGAAACTCTAAAGGTTTCCATTTAGCCTTCCCAATCATAATAGCCCTTACTCCACAGGTCAAGGAACCAATGTGGAGATTCTACCAACTTTTTAGTATATCAATACCAATTATACATTCTAGAACCAGGGAAATAAACACAGGATGAGTTTGGGGACCTATTCATCCTATTGTGAGCCAAACATTAGCCAAAACTCCATCAATCAACTGACCCCCATCTGCTCCTACTTTAACTGGAAGGCCACAATGCTTTTTAGGGTCTCCTGGAATCAGTGTCAACTCAGAAACAATATCTAGTAGACTCCAGTATGCCTAATTATTTCTTTCCCCCAGTGTACAGAGGATACCCTTAGGTAACTCTGTAGAAGGCCAAGAGAAAGACTAATAGTAAAGCTTTTTCCTATGAAGTCAAGGTCTTTACTTAAGGGGATCTGGTCACCCCTTCATTCAAGAGGTTCTGGATCTGTAAACTGGCTCAAGACCAGAAATTGGTTGACAGGCCATGATTCTCTATTGCAATTATTCAAAGCAGCTTTTCCGTCATTTGTTTTAGAATTTTCTTGCTTGTACAGATCAAATAAGCAGTTTGTAGGCTTCTTATCTATTTTACCTTTTGGGACACTGTCATCGTTAGGTCAAGTGTCAACTTGACAGTTAAGGGTTTGAGCTCTGGGCACATTTGTAGAGAATTAGTAGTTGAATTAAGCCCAGAGCAAACCTGAAGGAGATTGTCTAGCTGATGAGGAAGGTCTGCCTTATGGTGGGTGGGACTAGGTCCTGAATAAATGAATAAAATACTGAGAGTTGATTGAGGAAGTTGGCATCCCTGTGTACACTTGACCAGATATGCTGGTCTGGCAAGTAAGGATTGTTCCTCTCTCAGCCATTATGTGGTGATGGTGTGGCCAGTTCCCTCAGCCCTGGTGTTGGTGCATGCTCTCCCATCAAGCTGGACCAAGAACTGTAACCAGCAATGATAAGAGAAAATAAATCCGTTGTTCTCTTAAGCAATTGATGGTCATTTATCAGCAACCATGCAGGAAATGCAAAAGACACCATGATTAATTAGCCAGTACCAAAGGTCTAAGCAAGTCAGACCTTCATAAATGCTGTCCTGTCTATGCTCTTAGTGTATTTACTCTGCCACTGGCAAGCTACCAGTTGGTGCTTACTGCTTCTGGATCTACCCAGACCCATTGAATTTATTTCCTCCAACTGGACAGCTGTTAGTGCTGATATAAGGAGAGGAGAAATGGTAGGACCCCTCTCACCAATTTATTTAATATGTTTCTGATAAAAGGTATGCCATCTGGATTTTGTCATTGAGAATTAGATTTTAAACAACAAATTCAGTCAACTATAGCAATTTCTCTGAGCTTCTCAATCTTATCAACACTAAACCAAGGGATATCTGGACTCATCAACACTTTTTCAGAAGGTCAAACTTTAATAAATAATTTAGCCATCCATTCAAATAAACTCTTGGCACCATTTTTAACTCTGTGAGTAGCATCATTAAACCTAGAATCTCTACTCAATGTGTCCATTTCCTTGAACTCAATTTGATACAGCTTTATACACCTTCCACAAGTATCCCATAGCCTTATAATCCATTCCCAAGGGTATTCCCCAGATGGTTGCTTGAACATGTTAGAAAAATGATGTAGTTCTTTATGGGTCCATACTTCAGATTTCACCTTTAGGAGCCTGCTTAGCCTTGAGCCTAGTTAGAAGCCTAGAGGCAACCATAGGTGGTCATGCCATAACATCAGCATTTTCTTGGATAAAATCAGGTAAATTTCTTCGTGCAAAAGTGGAGACAGCAATTCTGCAGATGTGGGGGTGGCAATTCATGCTCTGCTAAGGGTGGGGAGACTACTTCCTAGGTGAAATAAACCCATCAGAATTTGAGGGTTCAATATCCTCATCATCACTTGGGTCTTCCCACACATCAGGAGCCTTTTCTTTTCCAATCAGTGCTCTCACTATAAATGCAGACCACTTTTGAGGCTGGGATTTTAATTTTCATCGTAACTTAATCTAATAATCAGAGTTTGAGTTTGGTTTTCTGAGATTCAAGCCCTATTGCTACTAGAGAGAAAAATCTCTTCTAGGGCACACCTAAAAACTTCTAAGTTGTTTATGTGCAATCTGGAACTGGGCAATTTCCTTTCCTTTCTTATTTTATCCAGAATTGTTTCCAGGTCTCACTTAGAGGCCTCTAGATTGTTTATATGTGTTCTGAGTTGAATATTTTCATCTTTGCCATCGTCCTTTTCTTTTTGTACTTTATCTAGAGATGCTAGTAACAATGAACCACAATTATTGTTTTCCTTATTTTTTAATTAGGCTCTAAATGATCATTTTTACTACATTTTTTGCCTAGTTATACAAACTTGATAGGTGCCTGCTTCTTCTCCCTTCCCCTCTGTAACCCCCCATTCCACTTTTCCTTTTCCCAACTCCCTCTCACCCCTTTTCTTTCACTCCTTCTCTCTTGCTGCTTCCTCCTTTCTCCCTCCCATCCTCTAGAGCACCTGTTTATGTGGGCTCTGAATTTCCTTCTGAGTTGTCTACACTAGTGAAGGTTCAGACTCAGTGGCATAGCTTGGGGCCCCTTCTTGAGCTGCCCAATAACGTGGAATATTTTGATTTCTTTCACCTAGGTTTCTTCCTAGGTTTATTTCACCTAAGAAGTAGTCCCCCCCCTTAGCAGAGCATGAATTCCCACCCCCACCTCTGCAAAATTGCTGTCTCCACCTTTGCATGAAGAAATCAAAATTATGATTGTTTAACTCCTTGCCTCTAAGGATCCTACTGCCTGAAGCCTTGTACCCTGTGATCCATCCTAGACTTCAAGGGATTTTTAACATGTAAGCCATTGTGCAAGTCAGGCAAGGTTCAAGGAACAGAAAAATTAAAGACAACCACAAACCATAATTCAGAACACCAAAGGCCCTACAATATTCACATAGACTAAACCAGTGAAATCACTCCCCATCCTAAAGCTTAGGGAACCTTGCAAAAGAAGGGTTGGCAAGATCATAAGAGCCTAAAGATGGGGAGGACCAAGGATATGCAAGATACCCACACAAGTGAGGGCAGCAGCAGCCAGGATATAGCCACAATATGATTGGATCTTGTTTTCTGATTTTTACTCATAATATCAAAAAATTTACATACAGAATCATCAAGTTCCTCACTCCTCACAAGATGTAAATCAGGACTCTCCAATGATCTTATCTTTACCAGTTCTCAAAACAGCTTACTCCAAGCAGTTTTAATGTTTGCTATGCCACCAGGGCAGGGTTTAGCAGCTGGAGGTTTCATTGTGTTGGGGAGACAGCTCCAGATATCAATAAGCCTGCAAACAAAATTCATCCTTATAATTCTTTTTCCGTAGAACCACTCCTGCTACTACAATCTGCATAGTCAGGGTCTCTAGAGCCACAGAATCAACAGCATGAATATATAAGTAGGGAATTTATTGAATTGTCTTATGAGATAAGGCTGAGACAGTCCAATTAGAGATGCCAGTAGCTGCTCAGTCCAGTAGTCCAGTCAGTCCAGTCAGTGGCAGCTAAAAATTAGAGGATTCCTGGAAAGTCTTTGGTCATATTGAAGGCTTAGAGGATTGGAAGACTGGAGGGTCTTGGATTTTATGGTTTCTTTAATCTGGTTTTCTTCCAGGAAGTTCCAATCAGACCTAGAGCTGGACTTGTATTGTAAATATTTTGATCCAGATAATCTCTTCAAATAATCTGACAGATGATTTTAGTTAATGCCAGGTATGGTCAAGTTGACAACCAGGATTAACACACCCAGAATACCTACATATAGCTCATACTCCAGTAAGTACACAGACACATACCATCAGAACCAGGCTTTATTCTGCACAAGGCATACCACTTGGATTCTGTTTCTTCCATCATCAGGGTTCTTAATCAACAGAGTGCAAGACTCCTACTGCATGGAGAATGAGACTGACAAAGTTCTGCTCTGACTTTGTCATGATTACAATGAAGATAAAACTCAAAAGGCCACACATATAAAAAAACATGAAAATAGGATGGAGACAGCTAGGTAAGAAGAAGTGTTATAACGGGGAAAAAATAACAGATGAGATTAGGGGTTAAGGATTGAAAATAGCATGAATTCAACATACTCATGTATTAAAGTCTAAAAGAATAAAAATAAATGTAAATTTATAGAAGAAACAGATCCACCCCCCCTAAATAAAGATAAAGGAGAGAGGTGTAAGAACAGTGAAGTAATTCGAGACTGGTGATACCTAAAGTAGTAATAGACAGTGAACAGAGCCAAACTCTGATGAAGACAGATATAAATCTTTACTGTGAAGATCTATTTCCTTGCTATAATATAATTGGCTCTGAACAAAAAGTTGTGAGGCATGCTAAAAGCCAAGCAAAAATATTGTCTGCAGAGATAACATAAATAATGTATATAGAGAGTCATGGCACAGGTGTTGGAATCATCAGAAAGGAAAAATCAGGCAATGGCTAAGAGCAAAAGTGTTATCTCAGGAGAGAGATAAAACTCTATAACAGATTCAAAGCAAATACTAAAAGTCAAAAGCACAGTTAAATAAAATGAAGACTATTCTGAAGGGCTTATACTAGATTGTATAAAAAAAGAAGGGAATAAAACATGGAAATGCATCTGTACTCGTGATTGTATAAATAGAAAAGTTACAGGATTGCTTAAAGTGGCAGGAGGAAAAATTAATTCAATTGATTTAAAAATAAAAGTAAAAATCATTTACATTGCCAAACAAAATTCACATAGAATATGATTAATCAAGTAAATTAAAAATCTATGATGAAAACTGAAATATTCATTAGGAAAAAGAAAGACAGAAAGAGAAAAAAAAGAAGAAAGAAAGAAAGAAAGAAGGAAAGAAGGAAGGAAGGAAGGAAGGAAGGAAGGAAGGTCATATAATACATATCATTCTTGAGTTCAAAACACCCTATAGAGCCACAGTATTGCCTCATTGCAACAATTTTTTCACATTTACATTAGTTGTAATTGGCATCAAGTCTACAGAATTGTGGAATGTCCAAGAAAACTGTGTCTGGAAAGTTCTATCCATAGGTAGCTTTTTAAAGATAGATTAACATACTGCAGGGTTGGATTTTATGAATAAAATGTCATTTATATGATAGCTCGTGACATTTTTATCTAAATAATAAGTTGATTTTTTCACACTTTGTGCCATAGTCATAAATACAAATTTGAGGTTATGCATTAGGGTTCCCTTAATTCAGAATGGTATGTTGTATTCAAATTCTTGCATAAGTATTTATTATATTGCTCAATTATGGTATGAATACTCTTTCTCTTTCAAAGCAAATACACTAATTCAGTAAGGCATCCTTAACTATTACAGGAGGTGACAGTAGATATACAAGCTGTATATCAGAAAAGCAAACTCATAGATTTAAGTTTAATTAACAAACATATGTTAAAAATTAATTTAAATATTTTAATTGATTGGAAACATTAAATGATTATTCAATTTACATTTTGTTTCATGTAAGTACATTAATAATTTTTTCACTATAAATATTCATAATTAATGAATGTTTCCTTTAATTCTTTAGAAAGGCTGCTGGCTCAACTGAAGGATTGTGTCTAGTTGAACTTAGGTTATGCATTTTTTAGTTACAGAAACTGGAAATTCTATACAAATGTGTGCTCAATAAAGAGATTGAACTAAACTAATACTTTTCTTCAAACTCACAAGGAAATATTGCCTTTTGAAAGTGTCCACCTCTTTGAAA
This sequence comes from Typhlomys cinereus, assembly GCA_023101885.1. Lineage (NCBI taxonomy): Eukaryota > Metazoa > Chordata > Mammalia > Rodentia > Platacanthomyidae > Typhlomys > Typhlomys cinereus. Next base: position 2,240,558 of record JALPQD010000226.1, read on the forward strand.
AATATACTGACTTTAAACCTTAAAATGTTTACATAGCACTTTATAAATAAATAACATTGAATATAACATATTCTGTTAGTGAGTTCCATAACAATACATGAATCTTAAAAAAAATTACAAATTCCTTGTGGAACAATTTTAAGGTAGAATAAATCAGAGAGAGAGAGAGAGAGAGAGAGAGAGAATATATGAGGGAAAAATAATATCCTTATATAACCATTATCACAGGTTTTAAAATGTGGATATTCGTATTGCCTTTTTTTGCTGCTTTCTATTGTCTGGTTTTTTTTGGGGGGTAGGAGTTAAATTTATACTGCAAACATAACTTTTCTTCTATCGCATTTTGAAAAGTGTTCTATAATTTTGAAACAACAAAGTTTAAAAAAAAAGCTGTCATAGTTAGACACAGGTGTCAACTTGTGTAGGATCACACAAGTTGAGCTCTGGGCACATTTGTGGAGAATTAGTGATTGGGTAAAGAACAGAGCAAACCTGCAAGAGATTGTCTTGGTGATGGGGAGGGCCCAGCCCATGGTGAGTGGGATTAGGCCCTGAAATAAAATACAGACAGCTGGTTGAAAGAGTTGTCATGCTGGTCTGGCAAGTAAGGATAGTCCCTCTCTCAGCCTTTACATAGAGATGGTGTGGCCAGTCCCTCAGGCTTGGTGTTGGTGCATGCTCTCCCATCAAGCTGGACTATGAACTGTAAGTAGCAATCATAAAAGAAAATAAATCTCTTGCTCCCTTAAGTAGTTTGATGGTCATTTATCAGCAAACATGCAAATGAACTGCAACACAAACTCTTCAAAAGATTATAAAGAAGATTGTCTTCAAGATTTTTAGATGAAGAAAATTCAAAAAGTTTGCCATAAAAATAAAAGATGGAAAACCCTTTAATTAGACAAAAAGAATGAAGAGAACAAAGTATCAACATAAATAATTATGCTTAATGCATAGCTTTGCTAAGCCTTGGAAATAAATTCTCACATAGCATTTGGAACATGAAACATACTGTTTTCTTGTTTACTATGCATTTTCTATTTTTCTGATCTTCAGGCTTTGAACATAAAATCAAATAGAATTTGATGGGTTTATTCTCTCTTTCCTTTTTTTAATTTAACTGTTTTCCTGAATAATTACCTATTAGGTTCAATTTCCTTGTCATTCTGCCCTTGTTTGTGTTCAGCTTGAAATTATAATAGTTAAAATCGAAAATACTCATGCTATAAATAAGTTTCAGTTTCATGTTACTAAATGAAATGTTAATATATACACGGGAAATTCAATTTCTAGCAATTTTCAATCTTCAGCAGATTTCAATCTTCAATTGTTCATAACTCCAGTCCTTTTGTGTTTGTAAATATAAATGTTTATTATGCATCTTAATCACATGAGTTTCTTCTTTCCAGCTTGAGATTCTGATCCTACACTATTACTTTAATGGTGACTTGTATGATTTTAATAGTTTTCATTTTTTTATTTTTTTTATTATTATTTAAGTCAATTGTGCATGTGTGTGTGTGTGTGTGTGTGTGTGTGTGTGTGTGTGTGTGTAGAACCACGGGCGAATTCAGTGAACCACCAAGGACCGCGTCCACCTCCTCCTTGTTTACTCTGCCCTGGGATTCACAGGCTCCCACCTACCAAGACCAGAAACGCAGGCCGCCCCTGCTTCCACCCGGCATCTATACGTGGGGTGTAGGATCCGAACTCAGGATCTTCTGCCTGCAAAGCAGAGGCTTAACTCCTGAGCCACCTCTCCAGCCCTAGTTTTCATTATTTTGAATAAAGCGAGCTTTGCAAATTTCATCAATACAATCAGAGATTTATTTAAATTGTTTCCTTTTCCTGTGGACAAAGCAGTAAGGCATCAATGGTGACTTAGTTTCATAACTTCCTTGCTGTAACAAATATCTGACACAAGCAATATAGGGCAGCAAGGGATTTTTATGGGAGATTATTCAAATTTAAAGTGCATCATACTAGGAGGTTTACTAGCAAGAGTGTAATGAATACTTCATATCATAGCAAAAATCAAGAGAAGAGTCAGACAAGAACCATACTGCATGTTTGTTTTCTAGTTTAACAGTATAGCAAATGTCAACAACTATATCTATCCTTAACTGCCTCAGTAATTGCCCAGCCTACAATGGGTAGGTCCTTCGACTCCAATTAAAACAATTAAGACAATCTCCTATAGACTTTCCCAAAGGCTTGCCTTAACTAAACAAATCCTTGTGAGTGTGTCTTGAGGTTCACCTCACAGGTGTCATATTGACAGAGGAAACTAACACATTGGAACTGTCATAAGCGAAAATTGTGCTTTTGGAATCTGGTTCATGCTATAGTTGAACTTTTGAATATCCTGCTTTAGCATCCTGTATACTTGAAGAAGAGTTTTGTACTTTAACCACATAACATCAGCATGATTCAAGGATCCAAGTTTATGTCTAGCTGGAGGAGATTGCATCTATTTCTTTTATTTATGCACTTTACAATTAAAATATAGATGATACATAATCACTGAAAATCATTCTTCTGTTTATTATATAAATAAATTTATGACTTTTCTGAGATTAAAAGACTAATGTAAGATAAAGCCAAAAGAGCAAAACCTCACCTTACAGAGAACATGAATCTCTGCAATGCTTAATATATGCATCTTTTTATCTTTTATCTTTATTACTTGAGATCAAATCCAGATCCTCACAGATGTCAAGCAAGTAATCTACCATTGAGCTACAACTACAAGCTTTTATACCTATGTGTACAATGGCACATTTCGATAGTTTTCTAGCAAGTATCATGTTTAATAGAGAAAATATCTCTGCTAACAATGAAAGCATTGTGCAGCATAATTAAACATATAAATAAGTGCCAAGGTTTCTAAGGAAAGGCAGGAACTAGTCTTACAAAGTTGTTGCATGCCTGTTGGCCCAAGACTTGCATTGGAAAATTAGTGACTAGCAATAAAAAGTAAAGGAAGAAGTGAGGGAGAGAGACTAAAAGGAGCGAAAAAGGGAGGAAGAGAAAAGTAAAACATAATGCCTAGGAAAGCTGGCATCTCATCTTGACAATTGTCACCTTATAAACCTGCATCAGTTCTTGATTTTCTGACTTAAAATAGCTCTTTCTAAGCAATTCAGTTATTTTTTTCAAAGTATCAAATGACTCATTCCAGGCTTCTCCAACACTAAGCTTCTTAAATTGAATGTGGTTACACATCCCATGAGGGAATATGGGGATAGTTAAAAACTTGGCAATAACTATGAAGAGTTTCTGAATATGGAAAATCCACCCAAACAAATTCATGGAAGTGGGCAATGCATCTAAAATATTTCTGACTGCACATTGCATCATAGCTTCCCTGCAGACTTGCTTCTGAACATATGTCACTTGCTGCACATCTTATTGCAACACACATCACCATTCAATGCTTTTTGAAACTCCTTGACTTTGATTACTAAAGTGCTTTCAAGCACATGTACAAGTTTTCTCAACTTACAAATCATAATTACGGAAAACAAAACTTCTATAATTTTCTTACTGTCATTCATCCTAATTCAATGATAATATGCTCCATTTGTACACTTATCTTATTTCCTCTGATATCCAGGGTCTCATAAAAAACTTTCTAGGGTAGACAGAAGTTCATTAACTGAAAAATTTTAAGAAACCCTACAATAAAGAATGACTTTGCATGATCTCATTCCTTTATGGAAGAAAAAAATATCCATCTCTCATATCACGGCTACCTCATTTTGTGCTCTTTAAGAGATTTTGCAGCTGAGAGATATTTTACATACAGTTTGTTTTGTACACTCTAGACATCAGTGAACTAAAAGAAATTGATTCAGAATGATAGCTCTAGAGAGACTGGAAACTGCTAAGGATAGAATCATTCTCAAAGATGGAGTGGTCCATAGGTTGTCTTCTTTTATAATCCCAAAAAAGTAATTTCATAAATGGCATCAGGGAGATTCAGAGAAATGAGGTTATCAGAAATGAACTTTTGTACTTATGCACATGGGAGAGTAGTGACAAGTATTTGATCATATTGTGTCTCATACTTTTTAGGCAACACTTTCAGGATATTTATTTTGAAAAATATATATGAAATCAACTGTCAAAAGGCAAGTATCACATTTTAAATATGTTAAGTTCCTAGCAATTTGATATAAGGAAATCAGCATAATCAGTTCTTCTGAAGGTCAAAATGATCAGAAGTCATGTTAGTAGTGTTTCCTAGTGCATTATCCATTGTGCATGAAACGAAGCCACATATTTAACTGAGAGAGAGAGAGAGAGAGAGAGAGAGAGAGAGAGAGAGAGAGAGAGAGAGAGAGAGAGAGAGAGAGACTGGACACCAGTATTTCCTATCTGATACAAACTACAATCCAAGCAATATCTATATTGCTCTCTTTGGCTTCCAGAGCCAAGTATCAGGGAAGAAAAAGATTATGTCTGTGACAATGAACTTGTTTTTCCCATTGCTCTCTGATGGCAGCCTCAAGTGGAGCTGTCTGATCTCATGGAAGCAACAAAACTATCTACTTTTTTGGCTACAACATATAAATTGTATACATCATGTCAAACAAAAAAACTGTACTCTGTAACCTTAGTTCTTTCATACACCTTAAAAAACCACAAAATACTATGGAAAACTAAGAAAAGGCCTAATAAAATCTAACAGAAATTATTCATATTCAGTGATAATTATGGATCCAATTACTCAAGGTGGATATTTAGTTATTAACAATAATTTCAGGATTCATATTTTCATCTATAATCTTCTTATTAGTTAATAAGCTTCATAGATTTCTTTGTTTCAGATATCAGTGTAGACTAAGGGAAATTATGCTATAATCTTTTAAAGAGATAAACATTTAACATATGATTTGTAGAGGTATTTTACATTTGAACAAAGATGCTAAAATAGTCACAATTAAGTACATATTTATAAGAAGGGAAATAAACATCAGATGTAATTTGGAAAGCTACTGGCATTTAATTTTTTATTATTGATTATTTTTATTTAATTGTGCGTGTATGCGTGTGTGTGTATGTGTGTATGTATGTGTGTGTATGTAGAACCACGGATGAATTCGGGAACCACCATGGACCGCCTCCACGTCCTCCTTGTTTTACTCTGCCCCAGGATTCACAGGCTCTGCCCTACCAGGACCAGAAACACAGGCTGCCCCTGCTTCTGTCCGGCGTCTATACGTGGGGGTCTAGGATCCGAACTCAGGAACTTCCACCTACAAGGCAGGGGCCTAACCCCTGTGCCACCTCTCCAGCCCCAAGCTACTGGCATTTAGTACATGATAATGCTTATCTTTTGTGCTTCTTTTCTTATGATTATCTCTTTTCTTCATCTAAAATTGATCATATTATCATAGACACATATCTTAACATGGTATGAGTTGTAAGAAAATATATTTTATATTTTATATATTACTACATAATAAAATGTAACTTATGAGTTTAATCAACAGCTACTTTAAACTGTTATGCAGTATCCCTTTGATATTTACCACCGAGATCCACAGTTCACACATGGATACTACTCAACAGTTTGTTCGAAGGATTAGAAATTAGAAAAAAACTAAAGGAAAGTTCTTTCATTATGGAACTTTTACTTATGTTACTAGGACATTGTACCATTTTACCATTTTGAAATTAGGCTAAAATATAAGTTACTATACTGGAGTTCTGAAGACACTGTGAGGTGTGAACTAAGAACACTTCCAAACCATTAGCCTCATCTTAATTTTTGTTATTTACCTCTAGTGAAAATGCTATATACAATAATGAATAAACTGTCAGGTCATTTGTAGTAAATAGACATGTTGTTGTGTGGAGGCCCAACTCCTTTGCTTTTGAAAAAGGAAAACTGGTATTTCTGAATAATTACAAGGAAAACACAGGAAATGCCTAGGAATGCTTTTAATGGATTCTTAATAGCATAAAATGAGCTGAATAATCTCTATACATTTTAACCACTTTTCAAAAAGTTTCACAATGTATTTTCTCATTCTAAGTAATGATAATAATATGAATCAGAATTCTTTTTCAGGTTGAAACACAAAGTGATACTTTTTAACCTAAAATAACTTACCTGGTTCATAATATCTAGTTGTAGTAGATGTGATGAAAAACTTCAGAGTGGGGATATAATAAAAAAAGTTTTCCATATAAAAATTAATTTTACTCAAAGGTCATGAAAAGACACTGACAGGATGATAATGAAAACTCATTTACAGACTATTTTATACTCATGACATGGATGTATGTAGCCATAGTACTGTTCAGTTGTTTAAGGTGCTATTTCTTGTGGATTTGCACTTATTTTCTGTAGGCAGAGTCATTTCTTTCCCTTCCTTCCTTACGTACACAAGCACACACAGAAAGTCCACTGTCAAAATAAAATTTCATGGCTTAGTGATGTTAGGTTACTGGAAAAAAAGAGAGAGGAGAAGAAAGTTATGCTGTGGCCCCATGAGTTTCTGCCCATCCTCCAGACAATGTCTTAATGTGGTAACTGAAGACACATTTGTTTCACTCATGCAGTGTCTAAAATTTTAATTTTCCGCTATGCAGTATCTAAGGTCTGTCTGGGATAGTCGGAAATGTGTTTCTAATTGCTTTTTCCAATGCAAAAAGATAATAGATGACTAACAACAGGACTATTAATCATACATCTAAGTGCAGCTTCTCTTTTGCATGCAATATTTATAAGTACTTACATACTCCACTAATGCTAGCAGTCAATGCCTACTTGATGAGTTGAACTGTAATTGTCAAGTGCCCAAAATTCACTGAGAAAATAACTTCATTCTTGTCTTATGTTACTGAATGAATTTGTGATGAACACAGAGAGTGGTCCAAGATTCCATTAGGAATTGGAAAATTGTCTGGTTGTACTTCTCTTGCATTCAGTAGAGACCCTTTTACTACAGTCAAAGTGTTTTCCAATATTAACAATATTAAGAAAACTAGATTATAAGGGGAATTATTCTACCTCTGTGATTGCTGAAGGTTATTCCATTTACAGTTTTTCAAATGTTGAAATTAAAACAAAATCCAATTTTTAATGATTTAATTGGAAAATTTTAGATCTCACAAGAGATCTCTCAACATGGAAATAATGTGAATGCATTCTGATATTTTATCTTATTGTTTTTACTGGCAATATAATTTTCTCTTGCATTTTATACTGATATTTACAAGTTATTGGTCCACATAATTAACTTTAAATAAGTAAGGTTTGACCATCAATTTCTATCAGTTAAACCAAGAACATGATGTATTTTTTTCAGGTCGTTAAATATTAAACAAGATATAGAGTATTAATATTATATTTAGTAGATGAGTATTCATAAATACTTTATACATATCTGTAGTTACTAACTTATTATGTATTTGGCATTAATGTACATTTGCACTTATTTTCACTTATTTGAAATTTTTTCATTATCAAATTTGATTTATTATCTTCAACAGTAGAATTTAAGTCATGCAAATTTTCTGATTGTACTCGTTCATTTTACATAAGTATCTGCTCTGTGTTTCAGATCATTGCAGATTCTGTAAATGAAAAAGACCAATTATCATTGATCTCAAAATTTGTGCTTCTTTAGAGAAAAAAAGGACAAATTCAATACCAACTGAAGAAGCGCAGTAGGAATGCAAAAAATGGCAACTGAAGTTCAGTTAAATAACATCTCAGTGAGGTTGGAAGCAGATTGTATACAGAAAAGGCTGTTAGGAGTTGTATAGGACAAAAGCAGAGTTTGGATGGGAGGGAAACAATTAGCAAATACAACAGGGATAGAAATTCTCTTGGAGGATGAATAGAAAGAAGAAAATGAGAGAAAAGAGAAATAGTGAAATCTTTCTGTTAAATAACTTAGTTTTCCAGATGCATTTACAATGAGATTACACAGGTATGATGTTAGATTGTGGACCACACTGTGCTTTTACTCATAAAATAAGTCCATTTTGAAATGAGATAACAAATAAAGAGTTAAATTTTACAAACACAATTTAAAGATTCAGATATAATAATAATAGCAACAATGATGGTGATAAGCAGTTGCCTAGCCAGGAGGTAGGCCAACCTTTCCTCTTAAACATGTTGTCTAACCAGCTCTTCACCACACTACACGAGGGACATATTGAACAAAACTGGAATGTGGTGAGACTGAAAGTTGTGTTGTTTTGCTTCCTTTCATCAGGGTTGTGGTTTTGTGTGTGTGTGAGCATGTGCATTCATGTCTGTCTGTCTGCATGTCTGTATCAAAGGAAACTGTGTGTGAAGCAGAAAAAAGATTAAAATTGCTTCCCTCAGAAGTGTCTGGGAATCATTTCCTCCTCCATCTCCTTGGCAGGGGAGCCACCAAAGAGTCAGAAAAGGAAACCCCCTTCCCATGGTGCTGGCCTTCAAAGTCACAAGAACCTGGTGTCTGGTGACTCCCCAGGGCTTCAGGAAAAGAGAGATACCACATCTGGGAACCATGGTGACCATTCTGACCTCTGTTGTAAATATCTGTGAAGTGTGAAACTGGTTTGTAAAGTGTTATCTCACCTACTCCTCTTTGTCCTTGTTCAACTGTTTTCCTATAAAATAGGCTGTAACTTAGGAAAATGTAGTTAGATTTCAGTTTTTTTCTGGAACGAGCCTGCATGTATTCAATCCCTGTATCTGCACAGGAGAAGATACAGTTTCTGCATTTAGGATGAAATGGAACTTTTTCCTCCATATGTGTGCTGTGGAGGCCTAAGGGTGACTTCAGGAAATCATCCTGGAATGCTTATTCTCAATCATCTTCCCTATTCCATTGTTCTATCCTAGGCTAGGTCTTCCAGGGCATGAGGGTAAGCCACCTCTGCTTTCACTGGCTTACAAGGATCTAGGATTTAAATTCAAGACCTTCTCAGTGGGAGGCATCGACTTAAGCCCTGAACCATTTCCTTAGACCAAGGCTGTTGTTTTAAAATGGGAAAGCACATTAAAGAAGAAATGAGACTAAATTAGACTAATGAGGACGATTGTGTCATGTGGAGGAAGCATTCTTGTTGATGTCTAGTTACCAAGACTCCAGATACTATTATTGACATGTTTGGCTCGTGTTGGCTTCAACCTGTAGTTTCTTTCAAGATCTGATCATTTACGATATATTCCATATAGAAAGTGAAAATAAGGATAACAGGAGGGCATCATTTCACTCTGTTCTTATATTCTTTTGTTATCTCAATGTAGAATATTCTTATCATTGAGATAAAATACCACCAGAAACAACATAATAGAGGAAAATTCTATATGGAATGGTATTAGAGATTTCAGTCCATCATGTCCTAGAAGGCAAGAGTGGTTTTATGAACAGAAGGAAGAGTTTGACCCAACAAACTTTATGCGAAGGCAGACAGGAAGCAGAATAAGAAATATTGGAACCAACGGAACAATTAATTGTGACTGACCTTTGCCAGCCAGGATTTATTTGCTACGTCCTTTAACATAGTTTCTCCAGCTGGCAACAAAGCTCTCAAAGCATGAGTCTGTGGAAGATATTCTACTCAAACATTAATGTTCATGTTCTTCTCTTTCATTCTCCTATTGTCTGTGCTCATCTCTGCATCCACATCTTTCTGTGTCATGTATACACTCTTCTTTCCCTCACCCATCTTACCTCTTTATCTGTTCCTTTTGTGTACTAGAAACATGATAACATTATAATACCACTGAAAAAAGATGAATAAGAGTAAGTTCCTACAGTAGTTTACTTAAGCTTGCCATCTGGTCTAGACAGAAAACAAAGGTTTGTATCATCTTAGGATGAGATGACGTCATGGGAGAACTTTCCTCAACAATATTTTGCACAGGGGAGTAGGCTCAGAAATGATTTGGTGTCTTTATTTTACCGGTCCCCTGCATGGAAGATGATAGTTTATAGAGTGCACAGAACTTTTACCAGAAGACACACTCTACTTCCAACACAAAACACAGTAACCACACATTTTCATGAGTATGCTGTATTGTGTTTTTGCTGCCTACGCTGCATCTCCATATATCTGCATTTTCTAACCATCATGCATCTGGAGGAGAAAGATTTAAATACTAATTTCACAGCATAGATCACATTACATATGCTTAGCGTACATGGATATTCACACATACTCTGATTGTTCTCAATGATAACACACTGGGTGTGTATTTAAGTGAGGTATTTCCTAAGATTGCTTGTTTCCTAAATTTTTCTGACAACACAGCATTAGGAGCCATTTCTTACATATACTTTAAAAAGACTTGACTACATTTAAATTTTAAGAAGGGAGCATATAGGAGGGGGATCTCAGTGACTGATCTCTTGCCTAAAATATGCAAAATCCTGCGTTTGATCCCCAGCTCTTGTCTTTCCCATTCTGAAGTAAACTAAAAAATTAATCTTTTCATACAGAATGTATATTGTATGACACAATTTTTAAGAGTGTCACTTCCTCCAGCAGAAGGCTATGCATACTGATAAGGCAAAACCTTCAGAGATTTTCAGTTAAACAGTCTTCTCTGGTATTTGTGCATCTGTTCACGACTATTGCCAGGTATGTGCCCTTTCTGACTTACTGATGAGTAAAGGAAAATACTTAGAGATAGCACATTTTATCTTTATCTTTGCAACATTATAGCAGAAAACGTAGCACAATTCTTTTGGAATTTCTTATTCAAAAATAACTGCAAGTTTTACTTTTTTGGGGTAGTTGAGCATTAAATTCATACTTCAACTCTCCAATTAAAATCTAAGGACACTATCATAGATGGCTATTATTGCAAAAATGAAACATGAACCATTTGGGATGGAGGAAAAAGGGTCCCAAACCTTCAGAGGCAATTAAGTGTATTAGTTGCAGTTCTCCTTCTAGAGAGGCTGGATAATCTAAAAATAGCTGCATGGACTATTTTATCATGACGCTGCCCTGCATAAAATTAGAAGACACAAGGGCTGGAGAGGTGGCTCAGGGGTTAAGCCTCCGCCTTGCAGGCGGAAGGTCCTGAGTTCGGATCCCAGATCCCACGTATAGACGCCAGGCCGAAGCGGGGGCGGCCTGCGCTTCTGGTCCTGGTAGGGCGGAGCCTGTGAATCCCAGGGCAGAAGGAGGTGGAGGCGTCCATGGTGGTTCGCGAATTCGTCCGTGGTTCTACACATACACAGACACACACACACACAGACACACACACATGCACGCACATACACACGCCCATGCGCAGTTTAATAAATAAAAAAATTTAAAAAAAAAAGAAAAAAAATTAGAAGACACATTCAAAAGGAAACCTGTGTTGGGAGAAACTTTAAAATAGCAAAGCTGACAACTTGCCATCTTGATATGCACTCACTGATTTGGCATTGTTCATAGACTTAAAGGAAAACAAGTTCAATTTGAAAATTATATTATTTTTTAAACTTCTTTTTAAATTTATATCAACTATTTTCACTTTAGATTACTGGGTTGCACACTTAAAGGAAATAATCATCGGTATTGGAAGAAATATTCAGTTGTGAATACTTTTTTTGTTTCTTTTTTTAATTTTTTTTATTTATTCAATTGTGCGTGTATGCATGTGTGCGTGAGTGTGTATGTATGTATGTGTGTGTGTGTAGAACCACGGACGAATTCGGGAACCACCATGGACCGCCTCCACCTCCTCCTTATTTACTCTGCCCGGAGATTCACAGGCTCCACCCTACCAGGACCAGAAGCGCAGGCCGCCCCCGCTTCCGCCAGGCGTCTATACGTGGGATCTGGGATCCCAACTCAGGACCTTCTGCCTGCAAGGCAGAGGCTTAACCCCTGAGCCACCTCTCCAGCCCCCAGTTGTGAATATTCTTAATGTAAGGCATTGCAAAATTATTTTAAAATCACCAAATAACAGATCAAGGAATTGATTTGGATAGAGATGTTCTACAAACTTTCAAGGGTGATGAAAAACTATCCACAGCAGACACAATCATACCCAGTTTTATTTTGTTAATTTAAACTCTATCCTATGGCTAAAACATTTATTATTTAACTTTAACCTAATAATATTGATACCATTTCCAAGTATCAAAATGTTAATGTCTAGTTGTCAGAATTTCATAACTCCTTCACAATAATAAATGCCTAAAGAACACAGAGGAACTCAGGCAAGAGAGTTGCCAGCAGGCGCCAAGGGAACTGTCCACACCACAACTACAACAGAGGTTGAGGAACACTGAATAATAAGCTTGCTATCACCTTTTCCTTCAAATGTCTCTCTCTCTCTCTCTCTCTCTCTCTCTCTCTCCACACATACACCTTTCTCCTCTTCTTTCTCTTTTCTTTCTTCTCTATTTTCTTTCTCTTCTTTCTTCTCTCTCACTCCCCATCCCTGACCCACCCCCCGGAAAAGACTCATCCAGCAAATAGTGGGGCAGAACTTTCCACTTCAATTGCAGCAATTAAGACAATTTCTAAAGGCTTGATCTCAGGCTTCCTTGACTAAGGAATTCCTTGTAGATGTGCCCAAAGGATCCTCTCTCAAGTGTTAAGTTGACAGTTGAAACTGTCAGGCTAGTATTTAAACATAGTTTCTTCAATAAATCAGAATGCTTTGCAGTCTTTGAACAAATGCTTCACATTTAATTGATACAATTTGACCAAGGTATATTCCATAAATGTTGATAGGAAAAGAAACTGCTGTGTATATTCAGATAAATATAAGAGATCAGGAACAACTAATGAAAATATTAATTTTCTGCTTAGTATTTCTCTTCACTGTGAATAGAATGGTATATTTAAAAGTTCAAAGATGGGAACAACACAAATATTTTCTGTAAAAAAATAGAGGTATATTCAGTTTTCTTAAATAAATTTCCAGTTTCTAAATACAAGTTTTCTGAACTTAACTATGTGCTCTCAAAATGTACAGGTTAAAGCAGAGATCCCTCAATGTTTTTGGAGAAAGTTTAGAGGGATGATCTTAACTCAAAATACCTAATGTTCTTATAAGAAGCAGTTTAAACACAAAAACACTCATACAAGAACCTGAACATTCTGTCCACTATTCAGAGAGACAAACCTAAGATAACATGTACCTTTATATTACCTCTATCTCCCGGAAATTTTAGAATATGCTAAACAGTGCTCAACTAATTTTCCCTATGATAAAAGAATCACAGTAATATGTCCCTAATTTAAGGAAATGTATATGAAATAAATGTTATGGAGCATTTGTAATAACACATGTACAACTTACTACATATACTCTTTTACATATATATGTACACATATATATATATTTTGCATACAACTACAAAGTTAATATAGTAATTCTTGAAACTTAAATTTTGACAATTAATTATGCAACTGTGAGAAATAGGAAAAATCTGTAATTAAAGGAATTATAATCCTATCAATCATATAAATACCACACATTGCTCACACAACAAATACACCCACCCCACACATGAACAGCAAAGATTTAAAATAGAATTTTAAATGATTGTATAGAAGCTATTCCTGAAACTTCAATTAATATATGTAATAATGCTTCACTATGTTTGTATTTTATGTTTGTAATTAATGGTTTTATGTATTTTAATTGCTAGTGTATATATCCAAAAACCTTTATTGTATGTATGGAAATATAAAATGATAGTAATTTTTTAAATGACCCCTTCTGTTGAAAGCTGCCTATCACACATTGAAAAGTATTTTCTTAATTCTTAATAAATATGAGTAAAAAGCAGAATACATTAAATTTAAATATAAAGATCAAGGGTAGACAGAGTAAAATGTCCCAGATCACAACATCACTAAGTAACAAAGGATAATACTGCAGAATTATGTCACAGAAGGACAGGGAACTGTCTGTCACATTTTATTTGTTTCATCAAATTCATTTTCTTTTCAGATATTCTTATAATTTGCCTTTCTATTATTCGGACAGAGTAAATGTAATCACCTATCTACTTGTATTAATGGGTGGTTCAGGTGCTGCCTCTACTCAGTTTATATAGTGAGAGTTGATGTGCTTGAAAGAGTTTGCTGTTTTAGTTTCAGTTTTCTGATAGTCCTTTAGATTCACTTATAGATCTAATAGTATGGTGTTCTTTACAGGTAGATTTTCTTTCTAAAACTTCAAGTCTTATACTGATCAAAAGCATAGAATGAATGTCTTATTACAACCTATAGATTTAATCAAAAAAGATGAGTTAGGCACTCAAATCGAAAAAGTTTCAGGAATAGCTTCTATACAATCATTTAAAATTCTATTTTAAATCTTTGCTGTTTATTGTGGGGTGGGTGTATTTGTTGTGTGAGCAATGTGTGGTATTTATATGAGTGCTAGGATTATAATTCCTTTAATTACAGATTTTTCCTATTTCTCACAGTTGCATAATGAAAGAACACATGATGATAAGTTGTTGTAAATGTACGTTTGCTGTGTTGTATGTATGACAAGAAAGAGGGATGAAAGAAAGAGAACAAGAAATAGGGATGAGAGACAAAGAAAAAGGGGTGAAAGGCAACTTTTAACTTCTGATTGACTCCTAACTATCATTGTTGTCAACAATCTATTTTCCTTATTCCAACTCAAATGTCCACAAAGGACCTTCATTCTCATCTTTTTCATGCATTTTTAGTGGATCTCTACAGTTAGATTATATAGGATATTTCTGACAGAAATAGAATTATCTTTCTTCACTGCATGTGAGTTAATAACTATCTAATATAATTCTGATTTTCTCATAAGCTAAATAATGTACAACTTCATATCATATTGCCAGAGACACACAAAAGCAAAAATAGACTGTGAGGAATCTGTGAGACTATGACGTATCGCTGTCAGGAAATGGCAAATATATTCCTGGAATCTAAATTGAAGTTTGAAATTATTTTCACTGTAGTCCCAATATTTCACAAAATAGTACAGAATGAACTTTGCCAGCACAGACAACTTATTATTTTGTTATGCTCTAAAGAAAAAATACATAGATGTAAGGTTTGCCCCAATAACCACGTGATATATAAATTATTTGAAGATATCCTCAAATGACCATTTTCTAAATAAATTTTGGAGAAGACAAAATTCACAAGAATGTGCACATCTACATTTATGGGTAACATAGAAATGAGTGATTCCTGAATATTTTTAAAAACTCTCTGAAATTTTCTTTCCCTGTTAAAAAATGTTCTGAAATAACCTCTTAGAAAAACAATTGAAATTGTCAGGACATATGTCTTAAAGACCCAAGGATATTTTTCTTTTTGTTTAAATTCATCTATGCTATTCAGTTAGCCAGAGACTATTATACAAAAATTTTCAATGTAATGAAAACTTGGGAGGTTTAGTTATTAATATCAATGATAATTTTGTCATTTGTCTTTTCTTCCTTAGCCACTGCAATGATATAAAAAAATTGTCCTTAAAGAAAATAGCAAAGAATTAAGTTCTTTTTTAAACTTGAGTTGATAAGATGTGCATATTTTCAGGCTGGACATAAAACACTTATGATGGTTATTACCTCTTATGTCCTTACGGAAAATCATGGCATTTCTAATGAAATATCAGTATTCTTCTGTCATTGATATGGAATAATATTGGTTAGTTTTTCTAGCTTTACATATTGATAGAGCTTCCTGGCTGCTAATACTTCTTATCTCAAGGCCCATCATATCTGTGTATTAACATTACCATCACTGTCATACTCTTTCACTTTGGAAAATTTCTATCAGTTCTTGCATTTCTGTACCTGACATTTTGAGTGACTCTATTCACAAAAGAGTCACTGGTAGAACTCCAAATGAGGCTTACTTAAAAATCATTTCACAATGTGGTTGGGAAACTACAACACTGAAATGAAACTTACCCCTATTTCTGGTACACAGCTTCTTTATAAGTCAAAGAAAAGTGTGAAAAGTGTTGCTTATACTCTTTTCACCCTAGATTTTTTAGTGACTTGAGCGTTATTCAAAAGTTCCAAACAATTTCTGAGAGAAAGGGGAGATATGAATGACAAACACAGACTAAGGCTCAGAGGCATTACAGATGTAAAAGCAAAGTGGTACAACTCTGAAAATTGATTGGCAGTTTCTTAACTTGTATTATCTCCAAGACACTTTTCAACAAAAGAAGGTATGAAAGATATATCTTCAAAAATACTTATCAAAGAATGATCACAGGTACATTACATATAATAACCAATGCTTAGAAATAAATCAAATATCAATGAAAGGAAACTGAATAAACCAATTATAGATCATACATGTAATGGACATATCTCAGCAATAAAAGTAAAAGAACTACAAATATATAAAAGTGAACAATTGTTTAAAATGTTGCATTAAATGAAAAGAACCCCAACAAAGAAAATTATAAAGGATTTTATTCCATTTATACAAAATACAAATCTAAATGAAAAGGATCTTACTCCTAGCAGGAGAATAGTTTTTAATATGTGTAACTGTGGTTTTGGTACAATGGAGCAACTTTACATCTTGTTTTAAACACTGACTGTACTATACAGTTATGAAACTCTCATTCAATTAAATTCATAGAATTTGTGCATTTAATTCAACTTAAGCATACTGCAGGTGTACACATATGCACACACAAACTACATGGTACTATTCAGATTAGATCCCCTCTCCTAGTCCTAAAACAGTTCTAGGGTGCACAGTTATTCATTTCTAATGTCTCTTTTAAATCTTTTTAATTAGCACATGCTTAACAATGGTAGTTCTTTCATATGCCTATAACTTTTTTGATACCTAGTGAACAACTCTAAAACATTTGGAACTTAGACGTATCATTAAACTATTATCCTTGTCCTGTGCATCATCATTTCAAATAGATTTTTTTTAAATAATGTATTCTTTTTCTGCTCATACAAACTTAATAGGTACCCCAGTCCCCTCTCTCCCTCTACCTCTCCCTGGAGTCCCTGCTCCCTCCCACCTTTACCTTCCTTTCCCCCCTCCCTCCCTTTCTCCCAGTGCCTTCTCTCCCCATCCCTAGACCATCCTTTAATGTGTATGTCAAACTTTCCTCTGGGTCCTCCTCTCTGATGAGGTGTAAGGACTCAGTGGCATTTCCTAGAACTCTTTCTTGCATTCCCTTTAAGTATAGGAACACTATTGTGGCTGTTAGTCCCTTGCTTCTAAGGTCCTAGTGCTTTTAGTCCATGCTAAACTTTGAGGGGTCAATGATATATTGGTCATTGCGCAGATCATGCAGTCCTATGATGATTGCTGCAGCCCTAACTTGTGTGGAGTATCTTGCATATCATAGCTTCTCCCCATCTTTGGGCTCTTACAGTCTTACTGCCCCCTCTTCTGCAAATTTCCCTGAGCTTCAGGATGGGGAGAGATTAGGCAGGCCTGTTTCCAGTTGGTTGATACAGAATCTTTGATGTTCTGAACTATGGTTTGTTGATTTTTTTTTCAGTTTTGCTGCTCCTGCTATGCCCTTGGCTCCATCCTGATGGGTATTGGATGTCACCCCTTGGCCAAAGATAAAAGTCTGTTAAAATAGAGTCTTATTATAAGAGTAGATTCAAAAGTAGATAGAATAAGAGTAGAAGACAGCAGTGAGGTTTGGGGGAGTCAGTTTCCCATTTCCAAAATGGTTACCTTCTATCTCCCAGACTATATGCCTTCCCTTTCTGGTAAGATCATACCCCATCAGTTGCAAGTGACCAGGATCGAAAGTCTGTGAGCTTAACCAGTTATCTCATTACTTACTTGTAGTCCTTGATGATGGCCTGTTATCTCTGCTATAGCATGATCCCCTCTCTCCTTGTTTCGGGTGGGGCCCTCCTTCCCCTTCCCTCCTGTTTGTAATCTTTGCAATTACTCTAGGTATTACAGAAATTGATCTTTGAGTGTCTCTAAGTAGGGTTTGGTACTAGGAACCACCTATTAGGGAGTACATACAGTGCTTAATTTTCAGTGTCTGGGATCCTTCACTCAATATAATTGTTTCTAATTCCATCCATTAACCGGCAAATTGCATTAATTCATCATTTTTGATGGCTGAATAGTATTCCATTGTATAAATGTACCACATTTTCCTTATCCACTCACCAACTGTTGGGCATTTGGGTTGATTCCATATCTTTGCTATTGTAAACAGTGCTGCTATGAACATGGTCAGATGCTCTTACAGGTAGTAAAGATTTGAGAATGAAGGATGATTTGAAACCTTAATTCTAGATGTTTCCTTTTTTGAGGAAACTTCAAATAAGACACAGAATCCAGATTTATTCATAGTTCATAGTTCTGGAATTCTGTATTGTACATTGATTGAACTGAAGTTAGATCATGAAAGATGACCTGAGAAAGGATGAGGAATTGAACAACAATCTTGTGACTGAAACTTGTCCCTCAGTATGTATTCTATTCTAATGCTCTTACAGTTTTTGAATATAACAGTCAGATTCTAAATGTTCCAGAAATAAGTCAAAATTTACATGAAATGTATACAATAAGAAGCTATCTATATAGAAACACTTCACTGAAATAATTTCTCTGAAGACCAATATTACCATTTAGAAATAAAAATATTTGGAAAATAAGTCAATTTAAAATTTAATAAATCATAGGTAAGTTATTTTGCAGATTCTCTCAATCAAAATTCTTTTTTTTAATTTTTTTATTTATTCAATTGTGCGTGTGTGCATATGTGTGCGCACGCGTGTGTGTCTGTGTGTGTAGTACCACGGACGAATTCGGGAACCACCATGGACGCCTCCACCTCCTTCTGCCCTGGGATTCACAGGCTCCGCCCTCCCAGGACCAGAAACGCAGGCCGCCCCCGCTTCGGCCTGGCGTCTATACGTGGGATCTGGGATCCCAACTCAGGACCTTCCGCCTGCAAGGCAGAGGCTTAACTCCTGAGCCACCTCTCCAGCCCCACAATCAAAATTCTTAAAACAGGGCTTGGAATGAAGTTCAGAGACTGAGAACATATGCAAGTGAACACAGAATGCAGCAAGAGAGCAAATAAGAAACGAACTAAAGATTTCAAGACTAAAGAGGCCAAAGAGACAGCTATTCCTGATACGCATAATGTTTCACAAAAGTATGAAATGTTCTATATTTTGTGTTCTGGGTTTATTTACAACATTGAAATAATAAAAATATTAGTGAATAAATAAAAATCTAAAACCTGATGTCTGTGCACCCCCAATTCAGAAGATGAAATTTTACCCTCAAGACCCTAAATACTTCAAAATGTAACCTCACTTATCCATAGACCTTTTATTATCAAATTAAAATAATGCAGTCATAGGAGACCTAATCCAATGTGTCTGATGGTCTTATGACAAAGGGAAAATTTGGAGCTGGCACTTACATACAAGAAGTGCAACATACTGATGCAGATGGCCAAATGCAAACCAAGAGGGAATCCTGAAGATGACCATTTCTTCTCAAGGATGTGAATTTCTTCACATTCAAAAGGGTTAAATTTCTATTAAAGATATCTGGATGAGTTGCTATGCTGTCATAACAGTAGCAAATATAAGCATTTCACTTAGATATTGAAACGTGAGACCCAAGTTCCCTTAGTATCCCAACCTTACTTTATTCAAATACAATTGCCACAGAAATTTGTGCTTAAACATATGAATTGCAGGGGAATAAAAATCAGCCTATAATACTATCATTCACTGCATGATGCCTTGAAGATGGAATTAATAATTACAAAAATTATTTCTAAACTATACTTTAATATAATTTGCTTCTCATTTTTAAGAATCATTAAATTTTAGTATTCAAATAATGAAAGTTGCATGGTCTTTAAACAGGACAATCTCAATTATGATATATTTGAATAAAATTCTGATTCTGAAATTTGTAAATTAGTCACTTTTACAATTTGAAAACCAGGACAAAATTATGGGACATGTTATCTCTATCTTGGTGAAATATATGTAGAAATTTGAAAGATAGCTGTCTCTTTGGTTTTTCTAGCCTCAGACTCAGCTTGTATTAGTGTTTTATTTATACTTTTGTATTCTGAATCATATTGTTTATCTAGAAAACAGGGCTATCAGGCATTCCCTCTAAGACAACTGTTATCTGAAAGGATGTGTCCCAAAGAGGCCTCTTTCTTGGCTGTTAAACCAAATAAATCATCTAACACTTGAGTCTTACTCTGTATTAGCTTTATCTTGGGGGAGGGAGGGAAATGGATTGAAGGTCTGAAAGGGATGGGAGGTTGGGTGGAGTTATGTAGGGTATGAAAACTATAAATCCTTTGTTATCATAAATTAAAAAATATATAAACCTTTTTAGAAGTTATGTAGACAATTTTGTTTTGCTTATGAATACAACCTTCTTGAACTATTTAAGCTAATAAATAGCTTTAAGCAAATTTATTCTGTGTTAGGAATACAACCTACAAAGTTAAAGAAGCACTTTTAAATAGTAAAACTGGGAAGAAACTTGAAGTAGCCAAAAATTTCAATAAAAATGCCCCCCAAAAGTAAATGGCGTGAGAAAATATTGTTTAAAATGACATAACTCAACAACTTCTTAATTCAGTGACATTCAACATGCTATCCTGTTCACTAGCCAAAGCTTTTGCAACTGCTCCTACAGAAAACATGCCATTACTTAAGAAGTTTTAATGATGTGCATTTTCAGACTCAAAGCCAATTTACAAACATGTTGATATGCTGTATGCTTAAAATAGAATTCTCAACAAGTTAACCATACTGTAATAAGGAAATAATTCCATTTTTGTAAAAATGGAAGGATATGTAATTTGTAGTGAAAATACAAAAGATATATAAGTCACTCAATTTCTGTATCTTTTTACTTTGTAGAATATAATTGCTACAAGCACCAATAATGAGTTCACTGAAACAATGAACATTCATATATCTGGTTTATGATCACTGAAAATATTTATCGAATCAAAGATTAATGAAGTTTGAATATTTAAAGAACCACTACACATTTATGAATAGTTCTGCTGTTTCCTTTAGAAAGTGAAATAATTTGAAAGATGACAATTAAAAGAGGCAAACATCTAGTAATACTATTTCTTAAAATAGATAATTCACATGATATGAGCTTTCAATTTCAATATTAAATAAAAATTATATTTGAGGGGCTGGAGAGGTGGCTCAAGGGTTAAGCCTCTGCCTTGCAGGCGGAAGGTCCTGAGTTCGGATCCTAGACCCCACGTATAGATGCCGGGCGGAAGCGGGGCGGCCTGCATTTCTGATCCTGGTAGGGCGGAGCCTGTGAATCCCGGGACATAGTAAGCAAGTAGGAGGTGGAAGCGGTCCATGGTGGTTCCCGAATTCGTCCGTGGTTCTACACACACATACATACACACACGCGCACACATGCATACACACACAATTGAATAAATAATAAAAAAAACTTTAAAAAAATTATATTTGAGATGAAGCAATGAAAGTTTCTAAATAATTTGGTTTAATTTAAAGTTAGACAGTAGTTGTATATTTACAGATACAAAATAGTTCAGCACACACATGTGCACACACACACACACACTTTTTTTAGTAGGATGTGGAGGATGTGGTAAGAAGAATGAAAAAAGAAATTTTAAAATAAATTTTAAGTTTCAAGTTCATTCTAGACATTGCAGGGTTGCAGTAATAAGAAGAGATAGCTCTTTCTGGAGCTGACTGAAAGTTTCAGTGAGATAACTAGGAACACGTACCAGGTAAACAGGGGCTTCATATCATTTTGCTTGATTCACCAGTACAAATAAAAATGTATAACTTCAGAAGGAAATATACTAAGCTTTTGTCAAATAATAGATGGAAGAATAATACTGTTGATGAGAACACATGTTCTGCACACATAAAGATTGAAATCCTGATTTAATTTGTTTTGGTTACACATTATTTATTAAGTTAATAATTCCTTAAATCCCATTTTCTCTTAATCAGGTTGCAGTGACAAAGAAGTGGGTTTGAATGTCAACATGGAAATATTTCGTTCTCCACAAATATTAACTGTGAATTTAGTCCCACCCATGTGACTGTTCTATTGTTTTATTTTTAAAGTCCTAAGCAGGCATGCTCTTTGTCCTCTGCAAGAAGAAAGAATTTTTTGTTTGTGGAGTTTTTTCCAATACAAAATATTAAAGTATAGCTTTATTGGCTTTGCATGCAATGTATGTTTTTGAAATTCAATTTTTTTCAAGAAAAACTCAACAAATGTCAATTTGACCTATTGAATTTTCCAATTCTTCTTTCCTGAAAACCCTAATTTGTAGTATTTTATTTATCTCTCTAAAATCATTTCCACAACACAAAATTTATATGTTATGTATAGAATTTATTTTTTCCTATTTAAAAGAATTTATCATGGAGCTTGGGAAATGTTTCAGATGATAAAGTGCTTGCTGTGTATTAGACTTACATTTAGTCATTCATAACCACCTGAAAAAGCTTGGAGAGATGGCACATACCTGTACTTCAAATGCTGGCACTGAAAAGACAGATTTCTGGGGAATGAGAACAAGTTAGTCACGCTAAATTTCTGAGATATAAGTTCAGAAAGAGACTATTTTTTAAAAAAGCAATGTAGAAAATTACCTGACATTGACCTCTGCCCTCTACATGCAGCTACAAACACACTTATGCTATCACATGCATGAACATACATCTAAATAATTTATATATGTATATTTACTGTAATACTGAATATTTAAATTAACATGTCAATTATAAAATTAATTCCAAAAAATAGCTTGGAAAATGTTTCGAGGAATTACATACAACATTGTCAAAGAAAAATTCCATCTTCCTAGATGATAAATAAAGACAAAGTTTCAGTATTAAGCATAAATATATAGTGTATGCTTTAATTACATTTTGAGGATTAAGGCAGAGTTTAATAGAGGAGAGAGTACAGAACTAACGGGCTCCAAGCATGGAATCCACGAAAAGCAAGTTCATGGACTCCACACAGAGTTCCATTAGAAGCAAGGAAGCTAAAGATAACTGCTAGGTTCAGGGTTATTTATAGGCTTGGATAGGTCCAGGAAAAACAGCTTTTCATCATTTTTTAAAAATTTATTCAATTGTGTGTATGCGCCGCGCGCACGTGTGTGTGTGTGTTTGTGCGTGTGTGTGTGTGTGTGTGTATGTGTGTGTAGAACCACGGATAAATTCGGGAACCACCATGGCTGCCTCCACCTCCTCCTTGTTTATTCTGCCCCGGGATCCACAGGCTCCGCCATACCAGGACCAGAAGCACAGGCCTCCCCCGCTTCCGCCCGGCGTCTATACGTGGGGTCTAAGGATCCAAACTCAGGACCTTCTGCTTGCAAGGCAGAGGCTTAACCCCTGAGCCACTCTCTCCAGCCCAGCTTTTCCTCATTTGTTAGCTTCAACTCATTTTCTGTTTTCCATAATTGGTCTGTTCATAGGGACCCAACAAAGTTAATCACTTGGCCACCCTTTTGGTCAAGCTCTTCATTTTGAATAATTTAAGCTTATCTACAATAGCTAACTCATCTCCAAATCCTTTCATAAATAGAGGGTTGAATTAAGTTGGTGACTTTATCTCTTTGGAGGATCAAAATAGGATGTGTTCCTTCAGGGTTATTCCAGTCTTGGAAATGATCTTCAGGACCTTCAAAGATCTTCAAAGATCTCTTAGTATGGCTGCTCTGAAATTGCCTAATTTCCCCCTTTGTCTTATGAGAACCTTGACTGCTCAGGGAATGATGGCAATAACTGCTCTAGCTACTTCTTGCTGAGTGGGGTGAACGAAGAGAGAGCAGTCAATGGTCTTCACATATGATGTTCTGGAATACGCCAGAGGTCCTACATTTAAAGTTTATGGATATTAATCTAGAAGAGACAAAAATAGATAAGTCTATAAGATAAAAGCATGAGAATTAAAACATTGTAACTGGGAAAGCAGATGGGATAAGAAAAAGAAGTTTTAGCAATCTTACTGTGGTTACAGGCAAGAACTAGTAAAGGAGACCTGCCACCTTGCTTGGAATAGTCACTGCATTTGTCTTCAGTTGGAGCAAAAAACAACAGGTCATCTACATTCTGGAGGAGGCCTGTCTCTTCTGGCAGCTAAAATATGCAATGTTACATTCTAAGGCCTGTCCAAAATACGTGATTTGTCTCTGAATCCTTGAAGCAGAAGAAACTAAGTTAGTTGTCCTTTTCCTTCTGAGTTCTCAAAAGCAAAAGGATATTGACTTTCTGGGCCCAAGAAATACAAAAGGATGTATCTTTTAATTACCAGGTTGTAGGAGAATTTTGGTAGTCCTGTCTAATTTCTGATTACAGGGGAGACTGTTTCTGGCACAGAAAGTTTTTAGGGGGTCTCTAGTATTATCTTTGCTGGAGAGGCTCCTATGACTTGACTCACGTTTTGGGGAAAGGACTATACCTGAAAGGGGGTTTGTATTAAAATTTCCTTCCTGATTAACCATAACATGGACAATTTTATCCCATGGATTGAAAGACATTAAGGTAACAACACTAAAACATTTCATTAAACTTCTCCATAGGATATTTTTAGGGCATTCAGGCATGAAAACAAAGGAATGCCTAAAAGCCATATCATTAAATATACAAGGAATCTCACTAGTTACTTTCCTAGTGACTGTTAAACCTGTCATTCCTCTGATCTTAGCAGTTCCAGTTAAATAAGAGACTGACAAAGGCAGAGGAAAGAAACTGAGCACTGAAAATCGTACTTCTGTGTTTATTAAAGGAGCAATACATTGGATTCCCACCTGCATGCTAAACCAAGGCTATTGAAATGTTATATCAATTGGCAGTTGGACTCTTCTTCATTGAGTTATCAGCAGCATAATTCCTTTTTCCTATCTGAGGTAAGCCAAGTGTCTCAGGACTCGTCATTGGTGCCTGGTGAAGGGGCTTGAAATCTGGGCCCTGGGGATCAGGGAGCAATCCTCCAATGGACAGTCCAACAATCAGAGCATGGGCCACGTGTAGGCTTTGCTCTTAGGATAGTTTTTTTTTTTTTTTTTTTTTTTTTTGAGGTGCCCAGTCTGTCCAAATTTAGAGCAATTTTTTTTTGGGGGGGGAGTGGCAGTTGTCTGCTTGGATGTTCCTTATCCCATTATTACCCTTTTCTCTCTAGCCAGTATCAAACTTCAGTTTTTTTCCCCCTTTCCTGATTCTTTTGCTTTCCTCCCTTTCAGTTGGAAAAACATCTATAAATTTATCTAGGTCCTCAGAAAAGCTCCCTAAGTCATTTTAACTTGGACCAGGTCTTGCAAGAAAAAAGGAACATGGGCCCGAGTTGATCCAAATGTGCCTGGCATCTCTTTATTTATTTATTATTTATTCAATTGTGCGTGTATGTGTGTATGTGTGTGTGTGTGTGTGTGTAGAACCACGGATGAATTAGGGAACCACCATGGACGCCTCCACCTTCTCCTTGTTTGCTCTGCTACGGGATTCACAGGCTCCGCCCTACCAGGACCAGAAGCGCAGCCCCCTCCCCCTCCCCCGCGTCTTAGTTTGGAGGGCATTTTTATTGGAAGACAACGTTATCTTGGGGACTTCTAGTTGGAACTTTTGACAGAGATTTCTATGATCTCTACTAAAAGAAAATTCGAATACAGGGAATCTCCTGACATTTATTTGCCCTTCATCAGATTACATCTCCTTGGAGGATGGCATTATAGTTTAAAGATCCTCCTAGGAGCCATTTCTGCCCATCATATAAGATGTACTGAGGCCATGTCTGATAACAGATTATTACAGTTTAACTCTTTTAGAGATTAATAAGATTAAACATTCCCTAGTTCCTGAGGATGCCTCTTTGAGGGGACTGCTTTGAGCAATGGAATTGGATGTTCCCATCTGAAACACAGAATACCATGCCTGTAACAAGGTTAGGTTGTAGCTTTAGGATGGGAGACTGCTCCTTAGGTAGATTCTAGGGGACCTTGATTTGGGGAATGTCACCTGGCTGGGCAGACACCACCAAAATTCCATAACTAGCTGAGGAGGCTCCCTCAGCCAGGGCCAAAAGCACCCGGCAGAGGGGATTCCTCTCCCGCCAGAGCTAAAGAAGTAAAAGTTGTGTGCTCCACCAACAACTGAAGCCGCTTGACTGCTTTACACTCCTTTATGAGTTCTCTCTCTATAGGTGGATGGCCATCATCCCAGACATGAAGTGCTTTTTGTTAAATTGATGGTACTAGAATGTTCCCTCATTTGAAAAACAAATCATAAAGTGAAAATTGATCTTAGCCAAAATAAAGGTCAGGTATCCCTCCAGGAGAGATCATCCCTGTACTTGCCAATTGGATGTGGTTTAGCCATAGTGGGCTCAGCTGCATGTGACTTGCAATTTGACACCACCTTAGACCATATGCCATCACCATGAACCCACAGAATGAGCCCATTTGAACCCCATAGCTTTGAAGAGATCTTAAGGACCTCACTTCATCACTACAGATTAGAGCTGGGGCATTGTAGGTTTCTGATCTCAAGCTGCAACACACTCACACAATCGCACAGACTTTAAACATTCCTCCTCCATCTCAAAAGAACCCTTCTCCTCCTCCTCCCCTGCAAGTCCTGCTTGGGGAAGTAAGCAGAGATAGACTTTAGCATTTCTTTTACTTTTGCTGTTGGAATCTACCTCTTGTGACCTGATCTCTTGACTGGTTTACTAAAATTGATGAAAGTCTCTGGGACCTTTATGTCCAGATTCTTATGTTTGGGAGTGAAAGACTGAAACGAGAACATGCATAGAGGATTAAGGCAGAGTTTATTAGAAGAGAGAAAGTATAACACTCATGGACATGAATTTCATAAGGGGCAAGAGAGCCCAGAAAAACTCACAGACTCCAGACATGGACTCCATTAAGAGCAAGGGAAATGAATGGGACTCACAGACTTTAGACATCAAGTCCCACAAGAAGCAACGAAATTAGTTTTAAGTATTAATATTCAAGATTCACTTGAGAGTATTTTGACATATGAGCCACAAAAGGGTGACATAGTTTTATATTTGCACTATAGAACAATGTTGCACTTTGAAAATAGTGTATAATCAAAATGTATCTTTGATAATCTAGGTCTTACTATAACTCCATGAAGAAAAAGAGAAATAATTTTCTATTTTACAATGAGTGTTCACTGCTCGGTAGTATAATGTCCTTCAGAGATGTGACTGTTTAATATTCTCATTATTTAAAAATTTAAAGTAATGCTTGTATTCATCTGAATAGCAAATAGGTTACATCAGTCAAATATTGATTGTTCTCTTTGAGATTTTAATTTTTTATTTATTTTTTCCACTCAAACAAACTTAATAGGTATCCTGGTCCCCTCCTTCCCTTCACCCCTCCTTGAATCCCCTTATCCTTCCCCCCTTTTTCCTTTCCTTTCTCCTCTCCCTCCCTTTCTCCCAGTGCCCCCCCCATCCCTGTAGCATTCTTTAGTGTGCATGTCAAACTTCCCTCTGGCTCCTCCACTGAGAAGACTTCAATTTAAGTGCACAAAGTTTGCCAGTTTGTTAGTTTTGAATTACATTTTATTAAATATTTTTGAAACTTTTAAAAGCTTTATGAGAATATTTATTCTTCATTTATACATCAATCAATAAAGTAATAAAGTCTCATTTCCAAAGCCAAATATTTTCAGGAATTAGAATCCAGGTAATCTTTTGTTTTCTCTTTTCAGATATTTGACTGCATTTAATACAAATAGATTCAGGCTTTTTAACTTTATTGATTGATATAACAAAAGGAAAACTGAACTTTGTTTACACTTGAAATTATTTCTTTGAATTGATTGTCTATTAATTTTACTTATTTATTTATTCTTGTTAAAGTTGTTTAGATTTCACTAAGTGACCCCTCTGACAAGACACTTTCACCATGTGTTTAAATTCTCATTTATTTGTCTTGTCCACTTAACTATGATGATATTATGACTTTGTAACACATGAGAATATAACAGCCTCTTTAATTCTTGTTCTATACAATCACAAAACAAACTTCATACTTCCATTAACAGAGCTGAGATCGAAAAGTTAATAAGGTGTATTACTCTTATTCTGAGTAGTAGGGAAAAACACTTTAAATCTAGATGTGTATTTTTTTCCACAGTGACTGATAACATGGACTATATTGAGATTATATTGATAACATGGGTTATATGACCCAATGAATGCTTGAATTTAAAATAGTAAAGGGTCAGCTATAAGTGCTATTTATCTAAATTTTATATGTCAAACTTCTAAATATTATACTGGCTAGGAGAACAAAAGAAACATAAGGCACAGAAGGGCGGTTGATATTTTTGTGTCTAATTATCTCATTTACTCCTTTGTAATATGGGCAAGATAAAATCACTAGAAACTACTCATAAAACACTTATGTGGATCAAAGAAAACACTAGAAAGCAATTTGATGCTGTCTGGGACATAATAAGCAGATAATAAGCATTAAGTTATTAACAAAGCATAATGGTTCCAGGACTTCTTTTGAGAGTAAAAGAATTAAGCAATATTTTGAAACTTTATTTTACATAGTAAGCGTGATAATACAAACTAGTAAAAGGTTACCTAGCTTTTCTTTATCAAGTGAATAGTTACCAATGTATATTGATATTATAAATCAGGACTGACTTTGCAGTTTTTGCTGATTGGTGGATAATAATACAGAGGACAGAGTTTAGGATACACTGTCCCAAGCATGGCACCTAAACCAGCTTGGAAAACTACAAATGAAAGGAAATTATTTCCTGCTCACCATTCTTTCCATGTCAGATCAAAATCTTTATTTCATGTGTCTCAAGAGATAATTTGTTGGTAAACTGCTTAGCTTGAAAGTAAAAAGACTGAGTTGAACCTCAGAATCCATATAAACCAAGCTGGGCATGATAATGTGCATGGATCTCTGGGACATAGTGGCTAGGCAGCCTTGTTTATTTGGTGAGTTCCATGCCAGTGAGAAACTAGAGATCCAAACAAATTGTATTGGTGGACGGTGACTGAGGAATGATACCTTCTGGTCTCCCTACATGCTTATACCTACACATACATGTGTATACACATTTGCACGTGTGCGCACGCACACACACACACACACACACACACACACACACACACAGCCATTCTGAAAAGTTTCATTTTCATCCAAAGAAATTAATGGGGCACAGAGACCTAAAGAATTGTAATAGATATCGCTATTGAATCATTCGTCACTTGTTCAAACATATGCCACAGTTTTCCATTTCCTCATTAAAGTGAAACAAAATATGCATAGTTGTCCCCTTGAGTCTTCTTTTCTGAAGGCTCACAATTTATGTTAAATGTATATTCAAAAACCAGATGTTATTGTTGCTTGTTATTCTGTGCTTCATTATAGGTGATAATAACATGATTAATTCAGAATAGAAATCCTTCCCTATCTACAGATTTCATGTATGGATCTTCTGAGATCTTAAAAATCACTTTAACTATGACCCTGAGCACTATGGCATTAGAGCAGGAAGAAAAGACAGAACATGGCATGTGAAGCATTTAGATTTCATTTGTGAATTCATGGTGAGTTGTGGAGAAGCTCATTAATAGACAGAGCTGATTTGGAGGGAAGTGAGAATAGACAAATTTTCAAATGCTAGTTTACACGTCATTATACACACTATGGCCAGCACTTGACACATGTTAATCATTACTAATACATTAATGAAGAGGTGATCAAATTATAGTTACTTATTTGATAATCCTGAATCTGGTAAACTGGTTACAACCTTAAAAAGCCAGGTTGTATTTTCCTTCCCTGTCCTCTGCTGCTCATGATAATGAAATTTCCTGTAGATTTAAGTCATAGATGACAGAAGGAAATTTACAACAAATAATAGTAGGAACTCAATAAGTACTGCACTTTAAGAAAATTTTACATAAAGCAGACAAGCCTTCGTGGCTGACAATAGGCATGATACTTCCAGAACCTAATGCAACCTCTAATCTACTATAAAACAAAAATTTCGGCTCTTTATGGAAATTACTTGCAACAATCTTAATTTTAAAGCTTTTAAAATGCAAAGACCCCCTAATGAGAATCCTTTTCTATTTCAGTTTTCAATATTGTTTCATTTAATGTAGCTCCTAAGGTTTTATATTTTCTTTTCAAGCTCCTAGCATTGTAGAATCATATTGTGAATTAATGAAAAAAAATGACAGAAATGTTTTTACCTTAGTCTCACACTATCATTTGCATCCTTCATAAACATGCTTCTAGTAACATAAGAAAAAGAATCGTAAATGGCACATTAAAATTTCTTAGCTAATCACTAGAAATAACTAGCCTCTTATTTACTTACAAATGATATCAAATATCTTATAGAGAAAAGACAAAAGCCAACTCAAATGCTAATTGAGTAGGAAAATAGTCCTGAGACTATCTTACTCAAGATATTCATGATATCCTCAGGATTATTTTTTCAGTATTCTCAGTCCCATAGAAACCACATGACCCAAATTCACAGAATGAACAATGTCAGGCTTCTGCTTATTTACCAATATTTATGCTATGTTCCCCTATTAAGAACTTACTTTCTTCAATGTTGCTACTACCTGGTGAGACTGACATTTTATAAAGCTCATTCAGAACTCGCCAAATTTAGAGATCAATGACATATTACAGGCTTGTTTTAAGCAGTATTTCAATGAAAGAAAAGATGTATCTTATGAAATAGACTACAATGTGGTGAAGTCTTTCCTTCATCTTTCATTTCTAATGGCTTGTTTTTCCCTCAATGTGCATATATGCATGTGGGTGTAATCAAGAACAATTTTGAAAACCATAATAATTTTATCTTGAGAATATGTGTATTTAAGCATCACCAGAAAATATATGAATGTCCAGTAGAATTTGAATTTCCATAAACTTTGAATAAGACTTTTATATGATATAGACATATTTTTAATTATCATTATCTGATAATCAAATTTAACTAAGCATTGTGTATTTTTCTTTTCTAGCTTTGAGATAAGATTGACAAATACAAGTAATATATATTTCAAGGTCTTAATATGCTGATTTGATATATGAACATATTGTGAAATGATTATTAAAGCCAAGCTAATTTTCATCCTAAATAGTTCACCTTAATTTCCTTTTGTGTTGACTACTACTTAAAAATATACTTTGCTAGCACCACAGAGTGCAATAGATCTAGAACCCATTTATGTCATGATTTAGTATATAATACAAGAATTTTTTATTATATCATATCCCAAGTATTCATACTTTTGTTTCTATGAGCTTATGGGTATCTGAAATCCCAAAGTGTTTTTCTTTCTGTTCTTAGCTTATTTCATTTAACATAATGCCCACTCATTTCATCCAAATGTTTATAAACCACAAGTTTCCCTTATATTCAAAAGTCAAAATATCACATCTCACAAGAAGGAACAAATGGGCAACAGTCATATGAAAAATGTCTATAGCATCACTAATCAAAAGACAATCCAAATATAGGAGCAATAAGGTATCAGCTCAAAACTGTCCAGTAGACGCAGCAAGTATGCAATGAGGCAGGAGGTAATAAGTGCTCTGAGGATATGCTGGCAGGGTATCCTTGTATATGGTCGATAGGAATGTAAATTAGTAACACCACAGATCATATGGAGTCCCTTCAAAAATTGAAAATATAACTACCATGTGATCCAAGAGTCCAAATTCTGAATATAAATGGCAATGAAAACATCATTTCAAAGAGATTGTTATGTTTCTGTGGTCGTTTCACTAAAACTGATGAGAATCAAGATAGTGACTCCACTGGAGCATCTGTTGATGGATGAATGGAGGAAGAAAGTAGCTCATGTTTCTTATTTGAAAAATTTGGCAGGCATAAAATAAGGACAGAGTTTAAAGACTATAATTGAAATACAATTTAATTATTCCATTCATATGGATCTCTTCAAAGAAAACAATAAAAATATGACACAAATATGTTTACAAAGGCATTAAAACTCATGTCCTGAATATTAATTTCACAAATATCCCCAGCATTGGGAATAAAACTGAAGGAAATACAATAAGATCTTTATTTTCATGTCACTATCATTATCATGCAAAATGAAAATTAAGCATAATAAATATAAGAATAAATAAGAACATATCAGTTCTCTGATGAAATTAAATTGTCTGCAGTGACAATGAGGAACTACTTTTCTTTGAGAAATAACCAAAAACGTTGGTGGAACATAAAAATATATTTTAGAAAGTTGAACATAGGAATGAACATTGCAAGAGAGAAATACTTGTCAAGTTCAGGAAAGAGAAACAAAAGCTACACAACTTGGCAAATTAAGGTGGCTGCAGAGATAACAATGATAGTGGGATGAAACTAAGTAAATGTGAGGAGTGTATTGTGTGGCGAAGTCAGAAGACAAAAGACAAGTTTGACTAATATAGTATCAAACGTCCAGGATAACACAGTAAGATTTTCTAGTAAATAAAACAATGTAAATTGTGTTCTCTGTAAATAATTCTTTCAAGGGTATGGTAAGTATTCACATGTGTAAACTAAGTTGCAATAGAGAGTCATAGGTGAGATGTAGATATTCTATGCAAGTACCATGATTTCAAGGTGCTAGGATTAATGGAAGGAAAGAATCAAAAGATATTTGTTAGAAGAGTTTTATTGGTCAACTTGACAATGCAAATCTGAACTATTAGGCACATCTATAAAGAAAAATTTAATTAGGGCAAATCTCTGAGGAGATCTTAAGAAGATTGTCCAATCCATGTAGAAAGACCCAGCCTATAGCATTTAGGATTACTCACTGGGTAGGGGGTTAAGATGGAGAAATAATTGATTGGCTGGGATAACTGGCAAGTTAGAAAGTATAGTTATCTCTCAGCTCTTCATGTAAATAGGTAGAGTCATTTTCCTGATGTTTATATTACTTTCTTGTTATCATAAGACTAAGACGACTCATGAACATGAAGCTGTTTCCCTAAATTGTATGCTTACGTATCAGCATACATGAGTAGCTAAGCCACTTGTTAAATTTGGGTTTTAAGTAACACTGGTAGACAGTAACAACATTACAAAGAAGTTCACGAAAGGGATTGTGGACCAAGAATTTAGTTGCGATAAATTAATTCAAAGATATTTCTAGATACATTAATGGAGGTAGCATGTAGCAACTGGTTATGAATCTGGAGTTCAGAGAAGTTATATATTTGTCGATATTGTCAATCAGACACCTAAAATGCAATCTCCAGGAATACCTAGATGTATTGTCTGTATTAAGGTTGATTTCTGAGCTTGTCTATGAAGGATTATATTGAGTGCATAATTACCATGGGGAAACCTAGCCCATTGTGGATGAGCTCATTCTCTGTGTAGGTAGACAAAGATGGAGAGAGCTAGCTGAGTGTTCACAGGCAAGCATGCACACATCTTCTTTTCTTGCTGTGGATGTGTTGCTGCAATCAGTTCCCTCATCTACTGCTGCTGTGACTGTCCTGTGTGATGAACTGCAACCTGTTAGGAGCTGGAATTAACTCTATTCTCTCCTAAGTTGTTTCTTGTTATTTTGTTACAGCAATATATAACAAAACTGAAACAGATGAAAGCTAGCATTTGAATCTTCAAAGCCAAGGAACTGTGGTAATGGGCTCTATTTTTCTGCAAATGACAATAAAGGAAGAAAGAAAAGTGTAAATATGTGAGTTCCACAAAACCCAGAGAGCTAGAATAGATAGTCAAACAAGACGAAAGAGTTACAGCTGCTGTGTCAGGAGAAAAGAAACGAAGTAATATTGGCTGTAAGACTGCATAATTGACTTGGATGGAGAAGACCTAGAGATGTGAGAGCTGAGAAGGCGAGATGGCTCTATGCCACAGCTGAATGCTGTACATAATAATATGTGAATTCTGATATTGTTTAATAGCAAATTCAGTAGAGCAGTTAGGGGCAGACATTTAGCTGAACATAAGTGCAGGAAAGTAAGAACCAAGGAAATTATTGATAACTCTTCAGAAATTTTGGTGTGAATGACAAGAAAAAAATGTCCTTTTTCTTTAGCATGATAACTTATTTTATCAAGTTCATTTAACCATTGTTGAAACAGTCTCAAAAGACATTTTAAAAATGCATTTTAAATATATAGTTTTATGACAATTATGATCCCTTAAAATAAACAAATCACCATACCCTTTTAAAGCATTTTGACACTAACATAATTAAATAATCTTTAAATACAAAACTACAAGTACTCACTGTGCAGAACAATACACTACTTAGTGGCAAGATTAGTTTCCTTCTAATAGTAAATTTAATGTAGGTCATTATGTCACAGAGTCCAGCAAGAACCAGAATTTTTCATAAGTGAAAAAATTTTCAGACAGTTTAGAGGAGTATTTCCCAAAGGCCTATGTGTTTTAAGGTTTAGTCTCTGGAGCATTGCTATTGAGAGCAGTGGGACAGTTGGAGAATCCCACCAGGAACTTCTGGATGTTCTAGCTCATGAACTCCATGACACATGTTCCAACTTCTAATGTGTGATCTCCTCAAAGGATCAAGTCACTGTACCCACCTGATCATTGGCAGAAAGCTGTAGATCTCTGAGCTAAGTAAATAATCTTGTTTTTACATTTAATAGCCTCAGATGTTTCTTTTCAGTAATATGAATTGGATTAACACAAAGTTTGAGAATTTGTATGTCAGTGATATTACAGTAACAAGAGAAGAATTACTGGTGTTGAAGAGATGGAGATTTCGGAATCATGCCTTAGACAAGAAGTACAAAATAGGAACTGGAGTCCAAATGGAAAGATGGACTTCTGATAAGCATGGGTGTTTCATTGCATGTAGCAGTGACCACTGACAATAAAGAAGGAGGACAGGTAGAATGTTTGAAATGATAGGAGGAAATTCTAAAAACATTGTAACACTGAATAAACTTCAAAATCCAGAAAAAATACTAGCCTTTATTCTGTTGTATAATGAGTCCTGTTAATATATGTCTTTAGTGATACAGGATAAAATTCACCAACTTAATAGGAAAGTAAAATCTAAATACATAGTATGATGTTAATGTGTGAATGATCTAAGAATAAAAGTAATTGTGATAATTTGCTGACAGCAGATAGACATGGTATTTCATTATAAAAAGACATCTTCTATTTTCAGTATTTATATAATGAGTGAAATTATTTTAAATGTATTCCACAAAAGCTGGTTGTTATAACATTAAGATGGATTCTCCATCCCACTTTACAAAGCAGACCAATTTTAGTCATTAATTAGTATTCTTTTAAAAATTTCAGATGGCGGCAAGTGTAAATGAACTATGCATAATCAAGAACTAATTATATTTGAAAGTCTTTTAAAGAAAAGTATGATGGAAGAAAATCAACTTGTACACATTATTTTAAGTTATAAATTAGTTTCATTATATTTTACTATAAGAAAAACTGTTAATTGTATACAAACAAGAGGCAGAGCAAGACATCTAGGAAATAATTATGTATCTAAGAGCTACCTTCATTTCCACAGAGAAAATATACTGAAATTCTTGAGTAGGATCATGAGATTTTTCCTTAGATTTAACATTCCACATTTTTCTTATTTTTTAATTGTTCTTGACTTTTTTCATTCCTGTGGCTTACATTCACAGTGCAGACATCTTGGATATTATTGATTTTTCAAAGTAGTGATTCTTCTTACTGAAGATGTATAATTCATTCTAATTTATAAAAATGTATGGCTTTCAGTGATACTTAAAATTTGCTTTATTCCTGCATTGAAGAGAAAGGGCGGCTGCTTTGTTTAAGCACATTAATCAGGAAGACCCCTTATGAAAATGAATATATATTGTAGCTCTGGGAGAGTCTTGCAAGGAACACTTTTGTTATTACTGTGAGCAATAGGTAAAAATCTAACAGAGAGCACATGACACTGCCGTGGATTTGTCCATTAGGTATTCATTTCACCAAACAGCTTCTAAGATCCTGGAGGAATTGTGCTTCCTCTTCCATAATGCTGCATAATAACTGAAATATATGCTTAAAGCCTCAGGTTTGGTGATAACTAATTGCACAATTATTTAAATAGGAAAATGGGAATGAAAAAGAGGGAGGGATGGAGGACTATCCTCCTAGAAACCCTGGAGGCTGAGCAGATGATAAGATATTGCTAAAACTACTATTCTTATGAAAAAAAATCAGTGAACAGAGCTGAAAAGTCATGGAGCAATCATTCATTGTCCATGCTCAGTGGTCTTAAAAGACCAGCAGTCTTTAAAGTTACTTGTTGATCTGGAACATTTCATCAAAAACAAGGTGTTTTGAAAATTAGAAACAAAAAACCTCATCTGTACTCTCCTAAGGGAGACATGTCTCATTGATTGAACATACCTGAGCACATTCTTCAGTCCTCACTGGAGAATTAAGACAATGACTTATCTCATAGTAATAAAGAGGCAGTGTAGGTTCTGAATGTGCAACAATCTCTAGTGAACATAATGGGTGTATCTAAGCAGCCACTGGGGCACATTTTACAGTGACACAGTAATACTGAACATGACAAGAATTACATGGAAAAAGATGAGGAAATAATAACAATTCTCAATATAAGCACATTCCTACTATACCTTTCTAACTCTCGTACGTTGTTAAAATACATAGTGCAATGAATGGAAAATGGGTATACATGAGAGGTTTGCCACTTCTGAACACTAAGATATTAAACTTACATGAAATCTTTACATGGAGTAGATGCTTAATACTGTGTAATGGCTCAAAATTTGGTATTAAAATTAATTAAATGAGAAAATCTAATATTTTAACATAAAGAGAAAAATAAGGGACAGGAATGATTTTTTTTTCAGTTGAATGAGGACCTGAGTTTGGGTTTTCAGCAACCATGTATTAGTTCAACATGGGAGCATGCATCTGTATCCCCAGTGTAGTTGGATGAGGCAAAATGGGAAGAAGATCTTTGGATCTCATTGGTCAGCCAATCTAGCCAAATTGATGCACTTCAAGTACAACACAATATCTTGTCTTTTTCAGAAAAAAAATAGTTTTAAAGTGACTAAGGGAGACTCCAAAGTTCATCTATTGTTCACATACAAGTGTTATACATACATTTATACAGGCACACACCTGCACAATCACAGACATGTATCCCCATTAGTTAATTAATAATAGATATATCCAGAAAAATACACATGAATAGTGATATTTATAAATTATAACCATGTAAAAAGATGCAAAATAATTGACAACATGCTCTCCACATTTATGATCTAACTTCCCATATCGTTTTGACATATTATACATAAATACAATGATTTTATGTCATTTTCATCTCATACTCCTCAGTCTCATTCTTTGCCTTCAACCATTGCAAATCATCTTCTTACCCAGTGTCCCTACTACATTATGTCTTTTTGCATGTGTGGTCCAGTGAACTTTTATCTGAGCTGCCTGTATTGGCATATGCCTGAGCAATTGCTTGAAATATAAAATAGATCAATGTGCACATTGCTACCTTTCTCTCATCAAGCCCTCGACTGTCCAGATACATTTTCTGACCTCCACATGTACACCTTGGCATATATGTGACTTCACAAGCATATAAAACTAGGGAGAGAGAGAGAGAGAACACAAGATATAAAATGCCACTGACATCCCATTCCAAAGAGAAGAATGGGGATATTGTATAACAAAAATACTGGAACAAGGAATATCAAACTTACCAGAGCAGCACAGACCCCAAAACTTGTAGCTCAATATCTGGCATCAGGAGCTCATGAAGAAATCTTTGTGATCTCATTGGCTTGGGTGACCCCCCCTCCAACTTGCTGCCTGATTCATGTAGTCGCTTCCTGTTCCCCTGCATCATGTCCTACATAGGTTTATGTTAACTTTCTTTTGTTTATTTTTTAGGTGAACAATGAAACTAAAAGGAACAAAGATTAGCTGATTAATTCTCCTCAAGAAAGATAAATCTTTCTCCTCTAAAACAGGATTTGTAGTGGAGAAAAATCTCATCATATTCCATAGTGTTTAATTTTCTCTTTTCCTCCCAGAAACATAATAAGTGGTGGTTAGATTCCTGGAAACTCAGGACGTTCCTAAGTATTGTATACCCAGAACATTCTCACTGTCAGGCAAACTACATTCAACAGCCAGCAATTTGTCAAAATTGGTATTAAATATCTTTGCCAATTTATGGCTCCAGTGGGTTCTGTTTCACAGTAAGCAGGTCTTTTCTCTAATTAATTCATATTTAATTGACAAGAAAAATTGTACATATTTAAATATATACAGTGCAGTATAATGTTTTAGCCCATACACACTAAAAAGCCTTATGGAAAAAACATTAAAAAACTGTTCCCTTGGACATTTTAGTATGGATGATTATTGTCATTAACTGTAGTCACAGGATTGTCAGTAGATATCTTGAATTGATTCTAGCTGTCTGATTAAAACCATGTGTCTCTTTAGAAAGATCTACTCAATCTTTCTGCTTCTAATGCCTGCTTCTATTAACCACAATTCTTACT
Source organism: Typhlomys cinereus (assembly GCA_023101885.1). Lineage (NCBI taxonomy): Eukaryota > Metazoa > Chordata > Mammalia > Rodentia > Platacanthomyidae > Typhlomys > Typhlomys cinereus. The sequence goes on from JALPQD010000226.1 coordinate 2,279,124, forward strand.
CTGTTTCTATGAATTAACTTTTTTGGCATTCACACATAATTAAGATCATGCCTTTTTTGTCTATCTAAGCCTAGTTTGTTACATATAGCATTATATTTTCTAAGTTCAACAATGTATTGAAATAACACAATTTAATTTTTAAATAAACTAATATCCAAATGTGTTCACATTTGTAATTTTCCTATCTTTTTGTTGCTTAAAGTCTTTTAATTTGAATCCATGACTTCAAAAGTGTGAATAATGCTATAATGAATACAGATACACAGATTTTCCTTCACTTCATGGACTTTAAATCATATGTGATTTTATTGTGATTTGTTTAATTTTTCAGCAATATTCAAAATAGGATATTAATGACTAACATTTTACAAACATTGTGCAAGGGTTTCCTTTGCCCCATATCTTCACCAGTCCTCATGATCTTTTGTTGTTTTTTAGTAGATGTGGTATCTCTCTATGGTTTTGTTCCCTGATAATCTTTGCTGCTGGACATTTATTCATATACTTTTAGCATATATCTATGCCTTCTTTTGAGAAATTTACATTCATATTTGTTCTCCATTGATAAATTCAGTCTTTTTTTCTTTCTTATGTTGTTGCTGAGTTGTTTGTGTTCCTTTTGTAACTTGGATATTAATCTATTTTTGTATATGCAGTGCATCTGTCTCTTCATTTCTCTGCTTCAATTTTCAGGGATCTGATTTCCTATTGTGACATTTAATTATTTTCTAAAGGAGGGGACACATGCTCTGTAAGGTAAAATACCCCAGCCTTTTTTATTCATCATTCTCATGCCAAAGCTCTGAATGAGACTCCACAGGCACTAACTTATCAATAGACATTTATGAATCCTTATTCAAAGGTAATCTAAAAACAGTGACTTGAGTATGATTAAAGGAAATTTACCCATGGTAATTTTACCCAAGATGACAGTGAGATACTACATACACAAAATCTGTCATATACTTTGTCAATGATTGAGCCATGCTGTTTGCAAGTCAGAGATTCTATGGTTACTTTAGAAAATAGAACACGAATAACGTATCTGTGTGTATATATGTTTGTGTATGTGTGTGTGTGTGTGCATCTTTTATTGTATATCTATTCAATCATATACATACCATTTCTAAGGATAAATAAATTTTGCTTATTTTATCTTTTGATGTGTCCATATATGCATGTGCTTGTGTATCAGAGAGCACTGTATGTGCCTGTGGAGATCCAATGATGACTATGGGAATCATCCTGGATTACTTCTATCTTCTTTTTGCCTTGTTCTGGGGGTTCCCAGGCTCTGCCTTCCACGGTTGATAGTGCAGGATGCCACCATTTCTGCCTGGCAAAGACTTTAACTTTTGAGCCATTATCTCTGATCATGGATTTTGCTTATTTTAAAGAAGGAAGAAATCAACAAGAAAGGAAATATTAAGAAAGGATTTCAAGGAATTTAATAAAAGTAATTCCAGAAAATAGTATAATTTCTCAGTAAAGATAAAAAGGGAAAAGATGGAAAGGAAGGAAGGGAAGGAAGGGAAGGAAGGGAAGGAAGGAAGGAAGGAAGGAAGGAAGGAAGGAAGGAAGGAAGGAAGGAAGGAAGGAAGGAAGGAAGGAAGGAGGAAGGAAGGCAACAAGAGAAGGGGAAAGGGAGGATGAATGGAAGGAAAGAAGAGAGGGAGGAAAAGAAGGAGAGAGAAAGGGGGCTGGAGAGGTGGCTCAGGGGTTAAGCCTCTGCCTTGCAGGCAGAAGGTCCTGAGTTCGGATCCCAGATCCCACGTATAGACGCCTGGCTGAAGCAGTGATGCCCTGCGTTTTTGGTCCTGGTAGGGTGGAGCCTGTGAATCCCGGGGCAGAGTAAACAAGGAGGAGGTGGAGGCATCCATGGTGGTTCCCAAATTCGCCTGTGGTTCTACACACACACACACACACACACACACACACACACACACACACACAAGCGCATGCATGCATACACACACGCACAATTGAATGAAAAGAACAGGAGGAGGGAGAAAGGGAGAGAGGGAAAGAAGCAAGCAGCTCTTTCATTCAGAAAGACCAAGGTGATAAAGAATGGATGTATCTCCAACAAATGGGAGCATCATGGAGAACAGAATGTTGAGCATGCATATTTGGGTAAGTTTACCTTATTATATCAGGTATAAAAAATAAAGTATGAGTCAAGTGATTTTGAGATTGAATTAAATTCACTATTTTGTAGATATTATCTTATTGGTTAGGATGTTTTTATGAGATAATAAACTACAAAGTAACTAATCTTTTGATGTAATAATAATCCACTGTGTTGCTGATATAATCCAATTAAGTTCCAATCAATGCCATAAAATTTGGGCGTATTTACAGTAAATTTTAACATGAAACCATATCAAATTTGTATGTATATGTGGTGAAAGTTCCAGAATCCCATCCTACTCAAAATTCCTCTGACTTTGAACACATCAGTCTAAAGCACAGATAAGTAGTTAATATGCTTGGAAAGCTAGAAAAATAAAATAGTAATTTAAAAGGGTGAAAAAATAAGTTTTTTTCCTAATTTTGAGATAATGGTAAAAATAGTGATAAGTATATCCAAGAGTGTAAGAATCAATCGAGATAATGTTTCATTTTGTTCATTTTAGTTCAATTCAAAAAGTAATGTATTCAGCATCCATAAATGAAGAATTTTAACTTTTAGTGAATTTAGCCCTCATGAGTTATGACTTGTATGTACTTGTCTACAGAAGCTTTAATGTGCTGATAATTGCTTCCTTCATGAAAAGGTCACGACAATACAAGCTTGTTTATTTATACTTCTCTAATTGTCTATGTACCAGAACATGGTCAAAACCTCAGGAACTTTGAAACTGTACAGTTTTATTGCAAGTAAACTTCTTCCTCTTGAAGCTGGACTATTATACTACTACCTAAGCATTTCAGAAATTGTGATTTTTTATATCTGTTTCCTTCATGAAGTCTGATTTCTAGCATGATTTTTGCACATACTTTCAACTAGAGCAGCACACAATCACATCTTGAACAATAGAAATTCAATCCCATTTATATCTTTTAAATTGTGGTGCATCTGGTATATTGAAAAATTCAGAACAATTGTCATATTTTCTTCTTAGAAATCTCAATTACTAGGATTTTTTTCTTTTTACTTACCAACTGACCAATATATAAGAGTAATCCATAAGATTACATTGACTTTTGAGATATAGCTTTCTTCATTTGAACATTATATGTTTTACTGTTTATAAAAGCTATTAAATGATGTGTATCTCAGACTATCTCAACACTGAGAAGTAAAAATGGCTTTCTATGAGAATCTCTCATGGTCATCTCACTAGAAGAGCATTTTGTTCCCATATGCCCTTTCCAGTGTATTGAGCACTGAAGCAGCTGTCTCACAAACTAAGGATACAATTTCAACACAAGAGTAAACAAGTAACAAAGAAAAAGAAATGATTTCCTCCCTGGTAAAGTTTCTTTTAAGTTCCAAGGCCAATTTTTTAATTGGCCCATTTGTTTTCTTGGTGTTTAGTTTTCTAAGTTCTTTGTGCACTCTAGATAATAGTGCTCTATCACATATGTGGTCAGTGAAGATTTTCTCTCATTCTGTGGTTTGCCTTTGTGCTCCAGTAACAATATCTGTATCTGAACAGAAGCTCTTTAATTTCATAAGGTCCCATCTGTTGAGTGTTGGCTGTAGCCACTGTGCTATTGGATTTCCGTTTAGGAATTGTTGGCCTAGTCCAATCAGCTCAAGCGAGTTCCCGATCCTTTCAACTAGGGATTTTATAGTCTTTGGCCTTATATTGAGGTCCTCCATCCATTTGGAATTAAGTCTTATACACGGTGACAAGTACAAGTCCATTTTCAATTTTCTGCATGTGGACATCCAGTTTTGCCAGCACCATTTGTTCAAGATGCTGTTCTTTTTCCATTGGATATTTGGACCCCTTTGTCAAAGATCAAATAGCTGTAATTGTGTGGGCTTATGTCTGGGCCTCAACCCTTATCCATTGATCTGTGTGTCTATTTTGGACCCAATACCAGGCTGTTTTTATACCTATGGATTTGTAGTATAGATTAAGGTTTGGTATGGTGATACTTCCAGCAGCGTTTTTATTACTCAGGATTGTTTTTGCTATCCTGGGTCTTTTGTGCCTCCATATGACTTTTGAGATTGTTTGGTCAACTTCTTTAAAGAATTGATTTGGAAAATTGACCTCGATAGCACAAGCACGACCATCTTCATAGCAGCACTGTTCACAATAGCAAAGTCATGGAATCAACCCAAACGTCCAACAGTTGATAAGTGGATAAGGAAATTGTGGTACATCTATACAACGGAGTACTACTCAGCCATCACAAAAGATGAATTAATGGAATGTGCTAGGAAATGGATGGAATTAGAAACAATTATATTTTTTTAAATTTTTATTATTTATTCAATTGTGCATGTATGCGTGTGTGCATGTGTGTATGTATGTGTGTGTGTACAACCACGGACGAATTCAGGAACCACCCATGGACACCTCCACCTCCTCGTTTACTCTGCCCAGGGATTCACAGGCTCTGCCCTACCAGGACCAGAAACGCAGGCCACCCCCCACCCCCCCACCCCACCCCCCCACCCCCCCATCCCCGCTTCCACCTGGCATCTATATGTGGGGTCTAGGATCCGAACTCAGGACCTTCCCCCTGCAAGGCAGAGGCTTAATCCCTGAGCCACCTCTCCAGCCCCTAGAAACAATTATATTGAGTGAAGTGTCCCAGGCACAGAAAATTAAGTGCCATATGTACTCCCTAATAGGTAGCTCCTAGTACCAAATCCACTTAGAGACACTCAAGGATAAATCTCTGTAATACCTACAGTAATTGCAAAGATTATGTACAGGAGGGACAGGGAAGAAGGGACCCACCAGAAATAAGGAGAGAGGGGACTATGTTACAGCAGAGCAAATAGGCCACCATGAAGGACTGCAAGTAAGTAAGGAGACATCTGGTTAAGTTCACAGACTTTCCTTCCTGATCATTTACAATTTTAGCAGCTTTTTATCTCTGGCCAGGGGGTGGCATCCAATACCCATCAGGATTTCATGAAGGGCATTGCAGGAGCAGCAAAACTGAAAAAAAAAATCAACAAACCATAATCCAGAACTTCAGCGACTCTATATCAACCACCTGGAACTAGGCCAGCCTAATCTTTCCCCATTGTGAAGCTCAGGGAAATTTGCGGAAGAGGGGGCAGTAAGATTGTAAGAGCACAAGGATGGGAGTAATGATATGCAAGATACTCCACACAAGTTAGGGCCGAAACAACCATAATCGGACTTTGCAATGTCCAACACATTATTGACCCCACAAAGTCTAGCATGGGCTAAAGGCACTAGGATCCTTGGAGGCTAGGGACTGACAGTCACAGTAGTGTTCCTAGGCTTAAAGGGAACACAGGAAAGGGTTCTGGGAAATGCCACTGGGTCCTTGCACCTCATGGGAAAGGAGGACCCATAGGAGAATTTGTCATGCACATTAAAGGATGCTCCTGGGATGGGAGGGGGAGGTACTGAGGAATGGGGAGGGAGAGAGGAGGGGGACCAGGGAGGTTGGGGAGGGGGTGGAGAGAGGGAGGGGACCGGTGTACCTGTTAAGTTTGTATGAGTAGAAATAAAAAGAAAAAAAACAAAAACAAAAAAAAAGAATTGCTTTGGGATTTTCATTGGTATAACTTTGAATGTGTATATTGCCTTTGATAGGATGGTCATTTTTATGATATTGATTCTGCCAATCCAGGAACATGGGACGTCTTTCCACTTTCTGGTGTCTTCTGTAATTTCTTTCTTTAGGGCTTTAAAGTTTTCATTGTAAAGGTCTCTTACTTCCTTGATTAGGTTTATACCAAGGTATTTCTTTTTTAGGGGTTATAATAAATGTTATTGTTTCTATCAGGGCTTTTTCACTTCTTTCATTCTGGGCATATAGGAAGGCCACTGATTTTTGTACATTTCTTTTGTATCCTGCCACCCTGCTGAACTTTTGTATTAATTCCAGGAGTCTCCTGGTGGAGTTTTTGGGATCACTCAGGTATACAATCATGTCGTCTACAAATAGAGGTATCTTGACTTCTTCCTTGTTGATTTGAATCCCTTTTATCTGCCTTTCTTCTCTTATGGCTTCAGCTAACACTTCAAGTACAATATTGAATAGAAGTGGTAAGAGTGGACAGCCTTGTCTAGTTCCTGATCAAAGGGGGAATGCTTCAAGATTTTCATCATTGAGTAGAATCCTTGCTATTGCCTTGTTGTATACAGCTTTTATATATTGATAAAGGTTCCTTCCATTCCAACTATCTCTAGGGTTTTGATCATAAAAGGCTGTTGGATCTTGTCAAAAGCTTTTTCTGCATCTGTGGAGAGTATCATATGGTCTTGAATTTTGGACTGGTTTATATGGTGAATTATGTTTATTGATTTGTGTATGTTGAACCAATCTTGTGTGCCTGGGATAAAGCCTAATTGATCCTCCCGAATGATCTTTTTCATGTTTTTGAATCTGATTGGCTAAGACTTTGTTGAGAATCTTTGCATCTGTGTTCATCAAAGAGATTGGCCTATGGTTTTATTTTTAAGTGTATCTTTATTAGGTTTTGGGATTCAGGCTGGGGTTTTTGGGATTAGCTTCATAGAAAGAATTTGGTAGTGTTCCTTCCTTTGCTATTCAATGGAACAGTTTAAAGAGTATTGGTGTTATTTGTTTCTTAAATGTCTGGTAGAACTCTGTGCTGAATTTATCCCATCCAGGACATTTTTGTGAGAAGATTTGAGATTACTTTATTGATTTCATCATATGTTATAAGACTATTTAAAAATTCAAACTTCCTGATTCAATTTAGGTAAGTTGTGTTTATTTAGGAATTCATCCATTTCTTTTGTGTTGTCAAATTTCACAGAGTCTAAGTTTTTGAAATATGACGTTATAATACTCTGAATTCCTTGGGTATCAGTAGTGATAACTCCATTTTCATTTCTAATTTTGTTAATTTGGGTTTTCTCTCTCTTGCTTTTGGTTAATTTAGCTAGGGGTATATCAATTTTATTGATTTTTTCAAAGAAACAGCTTTTTGACTAGGTTGATTCTCTGTATTGTTTTCCTAATCTCAATTTGGATGTTTGTCCCCTTATTTTGCTAATCTCCACTCTTCTACTACTTTTGGGATTGGATTGCTCTAGTGTCTCTAAAGCTTTAACTTTCATTGGTAAGTTATTTATTTGTTTCCATTTTTTGATGTAGGCATTAAAAGCTGTGAACTTACCTCTTAGGACAGCTTTCATTGTGTCCCAAAGATTTTGATAAGTTGCATTTTCATTAACGTTCACTTCCAGGAAATCTTGAATTTCTTTTGTAATTTCTTCCTGAACCCAATTCTTATTCAGCATCATAGTGTTTAGTTTCCAAGAGTTAGTTTATTTTCTGTTGTTTGTTGTGTTGCAGACGTCAAGCTTTAGATCATGGTGGTCTGATATGGTATAAGCTAGAATTTCAACTTTCTTGCATATGTGGAGATTTGTTTTGTGGCTCAATATGTGATCTTAGCCATCAGGGAAATGAAAATCAAAACCTCCCTGAGATATCATCTCACCCCTGTCAGGATGGCAAAAATCCACAATACAAACATCACCAAATGTTGGAGAGGATGTAGCAAGAAGGGAACTTTCCTACATTGCTGGTGGGAATGCAGACTTATACAACCACTCTGGCTGGCTGTCTATTCTTAAAAAAGTTAAATATTGAAATGCCATATGACCCTACTATTCCACTTTTGGGAATAATCCTCTCATACAGCAAAAATTCACCTCAATAGCAGCACTGTTTACAATAGCAAAGTCATGGAATCAACCCAAATGCCCAACAGCTGACGAGAGGCTAAGGAAAATGTGGTACATTTATACAATGGAATATACTCAACCATCAAAAACTAAACACTATGATGCTTAATAAGAATTGAGTTCAGGAAGAAATTACAAAGGAAATTCAAGATTTCCTGGAAGTGAACAATAATGAAAATGCAACTTATCAAAATCTTTGGGACACAATGAAAGCTGTCCTAAGAGGTAAGTTCATAGCTTTTAATGCCTATATCAAATGAAATTTGCCAGGAAATGGATGGAATTAGAAACAATTATATTGAGTGAAGTATCCCAGACACAGAAAATTAAGCACCGTATGTACTCCTTAGTAGATGGATCCTAGTACCAACCTACTTAGAGACACACTCAAAGATCAATCTCTGTGATACCTACAGTAATTGCAAATATTATAAACAAGAGGGATAGGGAAGGAGGGCCCCACCAGAAACAAAGAGAGAGGGGATCATGCTATAGCAGAGAAAATAGGCCATCATCAAGTAATGAGATATCTGATTAAGCTCACAGAATTTCCTTCCTAGTCACTTGCAACTGGTGGGGTTTGGTCTCACCAGACAAGGAGGACAAAGAGTCTAGCAGACAGAAGGTAACCATCCTATAGTCTCTGGCTGTATATCAAGGTCCTTGATCCATTTAGAATTAAGTCTTGTACATGGTGACAAGTATGGGTCCAGCTTTAATCTTCTGCATGTGGAGATCCAGTTTTGCCAGCACCATTTGTTTAAGATGCTGTTCTTTTTCCATTGGATTCTTTGGGCCCCTTTGTCAAAGACCAAATGGCTGTAATTTTGTGGGCTTATACCTGGGTCTTTAATCCTTATCCATTGATCTGTGTGTCTATTTTGGAGCCAGTACCAGGCTGTTTTTATAACTATGGATTTGTAATATGGACTAAGGTTCGGTATGGTAATACCTCCAGCAGTGTTTTTGTTACTCAGTATTGTCTTTGCTATCCTGGGTCTTTTGTGCCTCCATATGAATTTTGAGATTGTTTGGTCAACTTCTTTAAAGAATTGCTTTGGGATTTTAATTGATATAGCATTGAATAATAAAAAATATATTATATAAAAAAAGAAGGTAACCATCCTGCAAATCGGAGACTCTCCCCACCCTCACTGCAGTTTCCTACTCTTATTCCATCTACCTTTAAATCTACTCTTATAATAAGACTCTATTTTAACAGCCTTTTATCTCTGGATAGGATGTTTTATCAAATACCCATCAGGATGGAGCCAAGGGTAGTGGAAGAACAGCAAAACTGGAAGAAGAAAAAAACATAAAGAAACCATAATTCAGAGCATCAGAGACCCTACATTAATCACCAAGAACCAGGCCAGCCTGATCTCTCCCCATCCCAAAGCTCAGGGAAATTTACTGAAGAGGGAGCGGTAAGATTTTAGAGCCTAAAGATGGGGAAGAGCAATGACATGCAAGATACTCCACATAAATTAGGGCCAAAGTAATCATAATAGGACTTTGCATGACCTGCGCAATTACCAACATATCATTTACCCCCCAAAGTCTAGCATGGATCACAGGCACTAGAATCCTTAGAGGCAAGGAATTAACAGCCACAATAGTGTTCCTATACTAAAGGGGAACACAAAAAAGAGCTCTAGGCAATGCTACTGAGTCCTTACACCTCATCAGAAGAGGAGGACCCAGAGGAAAGTTTGACATGCACAGTAAAGGGTGCTCCAATTATGGGGGGAGGGAAGAGGGCACTGGGAGAAAAAGAGGGGGGAAAGTAATAGGAAAAGGGGGGAGGGAACAAGGGGATCCAGGGAGGGGTGGAGGGAGGGAGGTAATGGGGTACCTATCAAGTTTATATGAGTCGAAAAAATAAACAAAAGAAAAAAATGATTTAAAATAAACAAAAAAGCAGAAAATTTTGGGCCAATAATTTAGCTCAACAGGATGATACCTGCTCACAAAATTGGACGCCTAAGTTCAATTTCTGGCAGCTTACATGGTGGAAGAAGCAAATTTTCAAAAGCGTGTTATCTGACTTCTGACCATATGCCATGGCGTACATATATATATATATATATATAGATAGATATAAAAAATGATATCAACATATCCTTTCTTTCTCCCTGATAAATAAAATGGTACAAATTAGGGCAACAGACAACATATGTAATCCCTCCAAGTCAGCAATTTAGTCATGGAAAAATTAATATTTTACCTTATGCCACACTGCAAAAGTGGTTTTTCTAGGAACATGAGGTATATTAAAATGTGTTACACTTGAGATATTTTCACATCATGGTGAACTTATGGATACATAACTGCTTTGCAATTTAGAAACCATGTATATATTTATCCATGTATATATTTATCCCCATATATTGAGTAATGGTATTTTGGTCTGTATATCTTGATGACCTGGCCAAATATTTGTTCATAAGAAATACTAACAAATATTTGATTCAAAGTCACATGAAATTATATGAGATTTCTTCTATAATTTTCCAAATCTAGGTATGTTGGTTGCATTTGTGTACATACCATGAAAGATATTTAGCTAAGGCAAGTTTTAAAGCAAAGCTGTTGAAGAGTGTCAGATTGACCTGGGAAGAACCAGTACATCCCTGGCAGGACAATTCCCTGGAAAGGTAGATAATATGAATAGCAGAGTAGTTGGATTTAGTAGAGTAGCAAGCTGATAAGCTAGAGGATAAGCATTCCTCCATGCCTATCTGCTCTTGATGTGGATATGATGTGGGCAATTCCCACAGCTTTTGCTTGTAACACTTCTGACATTGTGATCAACTGTAACCACTCTTCATAAACGGGAATAAAATTTCCCTTGTTTTCCTAAATTGTTGGGTCATGTACTCATTACAATAATGGAAATAAGAAAGTTAGTTTATTACTAAAATATTAATAGAGCAAGTAGGACATTTCACTTTTTCAAACCGTTCTGATGTTCTTGCTTTTATAGCATTTGATGATTTGCCATCATTGATTCCCAAATGACTTTATGACTTTTTGCTTTTTTTCTTGGGATTTATGCCAATATCTTTTTGAAATGTATTCTATAGCCATATGCCAACCCAAAGGACAATCCATATGGATTGGAGTAAACAACATTTGATTTAAACATTAGATGGTCAATGAGGATTTGTAAAAATATTTTCCGGAGATTCATAAATATTAATACAATTAGTTTGCATCCTTTTCACCATTTACTTTCCAATCTCATGTCTCTTCCTTCTTCCCTTGCAATCCCTACTGTCACTAGCAAGTATCCTTCTTCCTTTCAGTCTTCTTGCATGTGTGGGAATACAAGCAACCCAGACGTGTGTCTGCACTTATTGAAGTAGGAATGACTTATTATTGGATATACCACTGTGTAAAGTACTCTCAACTGTCAACCCCCATGTCCTACATTAACAATAAATCACTTCTCAGGGAGGTTTGGTGCCTTTGAAAGGTCCCTTCCATGGTGAATTTTTATATCTTCTGAAAGTAGAAACAACTCCAATAAGTTCATGGATGTAGATGACATATAATATCCAGAAAACATTGTCTGACAGCATTTCTTACCACCTGAAGGCTCTTGCATTCTTAATGTCTTCTGAGCTTTGGGATAGGGGTTCCTATTATGTTTGTATGAGCAGAAAAAAATAAAAGAGAAAAAAAAAGAATATGTAGAAAAAGAAAAAGTAGTTGATTTTGATGGGGCCATTTAGAGCCGAGTTGTCTATGGTACTCTACTCTCTGCAAATAACATCTTGTGTTGCAAAAGGAAGCTTTGAGATCAAATGTTGAAAGCTCCTCTAATCAGTGGATACAATGATGTTCAAAAGGCAGTTCAATAAGTCCATATAGGTAAATCTCAGTTATTTCTACTATATGGCCTCTTCTACAGGTTCTCCGTGTAGCGTACAATACCAGTCATATATTCCCAGGTGAGAAGAAGGCTTTCCCCCAATCATAGAGCAATTAGTCATGCCAATAATCTTATGCCACTCTTGCATTAATAGTTACCAGTTGTTAAAGTGGTTGTTGTAGTGTCTTACTGAATCAAGAACTGGGTGAGTGTTTTGCTGACTACCCTTCTGCAGTAGCTTGCATAATACCATCTGACATTATGAAATAAGTGAAAGACTTTTTAAGAGTATAAGAAGGTAAATGAGTCTTTTTTTGCATCTTGACCCAATCTTTTAATAATTTTCTCATAAATCATTTTATTTTTAATTTTATTTCTTCTCTTTTTGAAGCATAATGAGTAGCTGCCTCTGGCCCCCTCTTCTCCTCTCTCCCTCACTCCACCTTTTCCCTCTCCCACCCTCCATTCACTTCATTAACCTGTCCTACTACCTCCCACAGTACTGTCTGCTTTTGTCGGCCCAGAGTTCCCTTTGGATTATTTGTTCTATTGGGAGTTCAGGCCTTTGTGGCACTTTAAGTGATCCTTCCTTGATAGGGGCATTCCCCTTCACCTGTCTGGCCCTAGTCCCTAAGATTCTCACTATATATAATTATTTTTCCTGAGATCCTCACTATTCTATGGGAGAATACTGATAGATCAGCCATTGTGCAGGTCTGCTAAGAATAAATCTCATTGCAGTGAGTTCCCAAATGCAGCAATCCTGTCTTAAATGGATTTCTTGGCCAGCGATGGACCTCCTCATCTTTAGACTCTTACAATCTTATCACCCCCTCTTCCACATGGTTCTCTGATCCTTAGGATGGGAAGAGATTTGGTTGGTCTAATTCCAGTTGAACATTTTAGGGTCCCACATGCTCTGACTTCTTATTGGATGTTATTGTCCATTTCAGTGCTCTTTCATTGAACTAGACTGTCTTTTGTTTGGGTGTTGAAATCTTTTCTTATCTAAAGATATATTGAAATCTTTTCTTATCTAAAGATACAATGAAAGGTGTTTAGATGGAAGTTTACTTTTAGGTGTTTGTGGTTAGTATTGAGAATACAAACATGTTCATAGCATCCCTATTCAAAATTGCAAAGAAATGAAACTAACCTAGACATTCAACAGTTGATGAATCATTAATGTAAATGTGATATATATATAATGGAATATTATACAGCTGTCAAGAAAGAGGTACTAATGAAATTTGCTAGAATTGGAAGAAATCATGCTGAAATATCCGAGATGCAGAGAGATAGACACCACATGTTCTCCTTTATAAGGGGATACTAGCATTAAACCTTCCTTCTGATAGATGGAATCAAACAGAATCTCTTACAACACTCACAAATGCAAAGGAACACAAGTTGGGGAGTGTGGGGGGGAGGGGGAATGGAAGAGGATCCCAAAAGAGAAAAACAAAAGAAAATGGATAAACTGTTTAAAAGGCCTTAGTTGGGGCTGGAGAGGTGGCTCAGGGGTTAAGCCTCTGCCTTGCAGGTGTGATGGTCCTGAGTTCGGATCCTAGACCCCCACATATAGATGCCGGGTGGAAGCGGGGGCAGACTGCGTTTCTGGTCCTGGTAGGATGGAGCCTGTGAATCCCAGGGCAGAGCAAATAAGGAGGAGGTGGAGGCGTCCATGGTGGTTCCCGAATTCGTCCGTGGTTCTACATACACACACATACATGCACACACACACGCATACGTGCACAATTGAATAAAAAAATTTTTTTAAAAAGGCTTTAGTGAAAGAAGTCTTTTTTTTCTTTTTTATTATATTTTTTCCCCAATCATGCAAGCTTAAAAGGCACCCCGTTCCCTTGCTTCCCTCCACCCTCCCCAGTGCCCCTTGCAAGCTCCCCAGTTTTTCCCCCTTCCTTTCACCCCCACCCTTCCCTTTTCCCAGTGTTTCCCCCTTCCTCCCTCCCATTCCCTGGAGCATTCTTTTGTGTGAATGCCAAACTTCCCTCTGAGTCCTGGTCTCCTACTCCTATCCCATGTACCTTTGAATTTTCTCTTATAGTAAGATTTCATTTAAGCAGCCTTTTATCTTTAGTTAGGAGGTGACCTCTAATACCAATCAGAATGGAGCCAAGGGTGGTGCAGGAACAGCAAAATTGAAAACAACAAATCATAATCCAGAATACCAGAGACCCAACATTAATCACCTGGAACCAGACCAGCCAAATCTCTCCCCATCCTAAAGCTCAGGGAAACTTGCAGAAGAGGGGGCAGCAAGATTGTAAAAGCCTAAAGATGGGGAGGAGCAACGAAATGCAAGATACTCCACACAAGTTAGTGGTGCAGTAGCTATAATGGGACTTTGTTTGACCAGAGAAATGACTGACATGTCAACGCCCCCCAAAGTCTAGCAAGGAAAAGTCTTAAAGGAGATGGAAGAACAGGAATTGGACACAGAGAGAGAGTAGTGTTAGCCTCCAGGTAACCATTCATCTTCTTACTGGTGCCTAACTGCCTCCATCCCATTACACGACCAGTCTAAACAGTGGACATGGTGAAAACTAAGAGTGAAAGTGAGTCTTAATGACTGAGTATTATTATGATAAGATAGGAAAAAACAGTGGTAGGTAAACGGATTCAAAAATCTTAAATTATTGCTTTTACGGTGGTTTATAAAACTCCTATATCATTTATGAAACTCCTATAATTTTGCAATTCTTTAACTCCTAGTTGATAGAATTTATCTTAATTTATCATTTATTTTATTTTGTTTGAATTTACCATTTTAACAGATGTTTAAATTTATGACATAATAGCTGTTTTCTCTGAAATGCAATATTAGATTACTATCAATAGTTACTTTCTATGGCATTTATCATTAGATTGCTATCAAGTCATGAGTTTATGGTCAGCATCACCTAATTTGTGTATAAAATTTATTTAATTATATACTGTCTCTTCTCTGATCTTGTGTCCTCTGCTCAGGAAACAAATGTCAAACCTCAGGATTTTTGGTTGCATTAAAGCTTTCACAGAAGAAGTTGCCTGAGTTTTCGTCTTCTACAATGTTACTCTTGAGGTCAATTCTACCAGAAGAGTTCATATATGCTATCCTTCGTCCAGTTTTCATTTCAGCATTTCTGAATACATCAAGCCTACACCCGCTCATATGGATTTTTTTTAATAAACTGAGACAGTTTGAAGGATACATCAAAAAATATATAAGATACTGTGACTATGAGTTTGGTGAAGAAAAGTACAAATAATATCAAGTCATATGTTCTCTCAATATGTCTAAATTGTAACTCTTAATATCAAAATGGAGAAAGATAAGTTGATACGCTGATAACTAAATGAATTTTAATTATTTTACTCTACAAGAATGCATACGGTGTCTGTTAACTTTACTATGCATGAAGTGAAAGTTGCTCATGCAAAGGTAAAGAAAGGTCAAATTCTATAGAGAGTAAAACAGCAAAGCTACTTCTGCTATCATTGACTACAACATAATTTATGAACTGTAAGTAACAAAACAGTGTTTCTAAATCTGGAATATGTTAGCACTGTTTATATATATATATATATATATATATATATTCTTCTACATACATAGAAGATTATGGTTCTTCTAAATTTATTTTCTTATAAATTTTCTGATGTTCTTTGAATTAATATTAATTTACACTCAGTGTTAAAATATATTTAATTTGATAGTAACTATATTATCATCATATATTTTATGTAAATGCATTAATATTTGTCTATGTTATAAAGAGTTTTTTAACTGAAAAAGTCTAAAATAAAATTGAATATATTCACTGATATTAAAATTCACTAAAATGAAAACACTAACTATGCACTTAAGGTATATAAAGATTTATTGTATGTTATTGAGTCACTTAAATTTGACTATAAACATAAAAATAACACTTATATGACTTTAAATATTGTAAAGTTTATCAAGACCAATTGATTAATGTCAATAGGCATTTAGTTGTGCAATTAAAGAGAACAATAGGAAAACCAAAAGCTCTATGAATTCCATAATCTTGCTATCCTGCTAATAATTTCACATTTACATTCAACAGTAGTTTTGTTATAGTTATTTTAGTGAGTCCTCAATAACATATTGCTTAAGTCATCTAAGCAAAGTAGCTGAGTTACAGATAGTTAATACTGACTTGCTTAACTATTATTTGATCAATTTATGGCTTATATTCCATTACCATGACAGCAAACATTAAAGTATTATATGTTTTGTTAAATAAACTTTTTTGTATGACCTCAGTGGGGGTCTGAATCTGAAAGCTACACTACAACCTCCAGTTTTGTTTTTTGACAAATTATTCTCCAGCTTTTAGAAATACTTTGAGAGATTGTAGGACTTTTAGGAGTTAAAACATGTAAAATTTTAGCCCCAAAGCTAAATGGGACTAGATGGGAATTTTAATGAGAACCCAGAACTAATGGACCAATCATAGGAAAAGGACAAAAGCCTGGATTAGAGGAAAGAGTTGGGTTTTATAACCTCAGAGTTGGTAGGTGGGCTGAGAGGGGAGTTTCTGGAGGTGGTATTCAGATCTTTTGCCTAGTCAAGAAGTATGATCAGGATATTCTTTTGAAGGATTGTACCACAGAGATCACATTCTACATACACTCCCTTTATCATTTTTAAAAACTTTTTTCAACTTAGAAGTTTTTATACATGTTTTCTTATATTTTCTTAGGTCATTGTCACATGGCATGTGATATAACACATTCCCAGAGCAATTACATGTATATTTCTAATACATTCCAAATGAAGTAAAATAATTACATCTATCTTTCCATATACATATTACTTTCTACAGTCAGTTACCTGAAATCAACTAAACAACAGGTTCCTGTATAAAATCCATGAAAATCCCTATTAGCAAATGAGATTCAGTGAATGCAATCTATATCTGGCAAGACTAAGCAAAAATTAAGATCTACTGTAAAGACATTAGACAGATTAAGGAAAACAGTATGAGGTCATTCACCTCAAAACCTAAAATCGCCAGACCTGATCTTCAAGGTACATAATTTAATTTACTTTTTAGGAAAATATTTTAGAAAATATGCAGGTAGAAATGAAACAGTTTGAATCAAATAACTGATCTGTAAAATCACATTTTCCTATAGGCTATGGATTTACATTTTTGCACTGATATCCTTAATGAGACAAATTACCATTTCTGGTTTTAAAAAGGATGTTTCCAGCTTTATTTTTTCCTAAAACATTGACATATATCTTCTAGGAATAAACAAGCATGTGGGTTGTATAATAACAAAATTTCTATGTACTTTTTATTTTAAATGGTACTTCAACAGTGTTTTAGGTGAATTATTAAAGGTCATTATATAAGTGATATTTAGAGATTTCTGTCTCCATAGAAACCATTAGAATTGACTTTTGTAAAAGTAAACCCATCAAAGTAATCAGCTAAGTATCTGTGTAATAAAAAGGCTACAAACAGCCTAAATTAAGTTAAATTCCAAAGTTAGTTAGTTAAAGAATGTAAGAATATGAACCATGCTATAAAAAAAGAATAGAAAATTGACATGGTTGAATACCTTCTGGGATTTTATGTTATAGTAGGAAAAGTCTCTGATGTTCTGAATTATGGTTTGCTGATTTTTTTTTTTTTCAGTTTCGCTGCTTCTGCAATGTCCTTGGCTCCATCCTGATGGGCATTGGATGTCACCCCCTGGCCAGAGATAAAAAGCTATTAAAATAGAGTGTTATTGTAAGAGTATATTCAAAGGTACATGGAATAAAAGTAGGAGATCTCAGTGAGAGAGGGATCAGTCTCCCATTTGCAAAATGGTTACTTTCTATCTGCCAGACTATATGCCCCCCGCTTCTGGTGAGATCATACCCCACTAGTCGCAAATGATGAGGAAGGAAAATCTGTGAACTTAACCAGATGTCTCATTACTTACTTGCAGTATTTGATAGTGGCCTATATTATCTGCTGTAACTTGATCCCCTCTCTCTTTGCTTCTGGAGAGGCCCTCCTTCCCTATTCCTCCTGTTTATAATCTTTGAAATTACTGTAGGTATGACAGAGATTAATCTTTGAGTGTGTCTCTAAGTGGGTTTGGTATTAGGATCCACCTATTAGGGAGTACATACAGCGCTTAATTTTCTGTGTCTGGGATACTTCACTCAATATAATTGTTTCTAATTCCATCCATTTCCTGGCAAATTCTATTAATTCATCATTTTTGATGGCTGAGTAGTATTCCATTGTATAAATGTACCAAATTTTCCTTATCCGCTCATCATCTGTTGGACATTTGGGTTGATTCCATGACTTTGCTATTGTGAACAGTGCTGCTATAAATATGCTCCTGCTTGTGCTATCGAGGTGAAATTTTTGCTGTATGGGGGGGTTATTCTCAAAAGTGGAATAGCAGGGTCATATGGCATTTTAATCTTTAACTTCTTTAAGAATCACCAGACGGCGCGCCAGAGTGGTTGTATGAGCCTGCATTCCCACCAGCAATGTAGCAGAGTTCCCCTCTCTCCACATCCTCTCCAGCATTTGGTGTTTTTTGTACTGTGGATTTTTGCTATCCTGACCGGGGGTGAGATGATATCTCAGGGAGGTTTTGATTTGCATATTCCTGATGGCTAAGGATGTGGAGCATTTTTTAAGATATTTGATAGACATTTTAATTTTGTCCCTGGTAAAGTTTCTTTTAAGTTCCAAGGCCCTTTTTTTAATTGGCCCATTTGTTTCCTTGGTGTTTAGTTTTCTAAGTTCTTTGTGCACTCTGGAGAAGAGAGCTCTATCAGATATGTGGTTAGTGAAGATTTTCTCCCATTCTGTGAGTTGCCTTTGTGCAAGAGTTACAATCACTTTATCTGAACAGAAGCTCTTTAATTTCACAAGATCCCATCCGTTGAGTGTTGGTTGTAGTGACTGTGCTATTGGATGTTTGTTTAGGAATTGTTGGCCTAGCCCAATCAGCTCGAGGGAGTTCCCCACCCTTTTTTTTTTATAATACATTTTTTATTATTATTTCAGCTCATACAAACTTAATAGTACACCAGTTCCCTCCCTCCCTCCTCCCCCCAACTCCCTGCTCCCTCTCCCCTCACCCCTCCCGTCCCATCCCCCCCGTGCCTCCCGCCCCAATTCCCAGAGTCCTTTCTTGTGCATGCCTGACTCTCCTCTGGGCCCTCCTCTCCGATGACGTACAAGGACCCAGTGGCATTTCCCTGAATCCTTTCCTGTGTTCCCCTTAAGCATAGGAACACTACTGTGGCTGTCAATCCCTTGCCTCCAAGGATCTTGGTGCCTTTAGCAGATGCTAGACTTTGTGAGGTCAATAGTGTGTTGGACATTGCGCAGGGCATGCAAAGTCCAATTATGATTACTTCAGCCCTAACTTGGGTGGAGTATCTTGCAAATCATTGCTCCTCCCATCCTTTTGCTCTTACACTCTTACCGCCCCCTCTTCTGCAAATGTCCCTGAGCTTCAGGATGGGGAGAGATTAGTCTGGCCTAGTTCTAGGTGGTTGATATAGAGTCTCTGAAGTTCTGGATAGTGGGTTGTTGATTTTCTTTTGCAGTTTTGTTGCTCCTGCAATGCCCTTCACTCCATCCTGCTGGGCACTGTATGTCACCCCCTGGCCAGAGACAGAACTATGGTTTTTATAGTCTCTGTCCTTATATCGAGGCTCCTTGATCCATTTGGGATTAATGCTTGTGCATGGTGACAAGGACAGGTCCAATGTTCATCTTCTGCATGTGGATATCCAGTTTTGCCAGCACCATTTGTTGAAGATGCTGTTCTTTTTCCATTGGATTTTTCCGGCCCCTTTGTCAATCAACCACCTGGAACCAGGCCAGCCTAATCTCCCTCCATCCTGAAGCTCATGGAAATTTGCAGAAGAGGGGGCTGTAAGATTGCACGAGCACAAGGATGGGGAGGAGTAATGATATGCAAGATACTCCACACAAGTTAGGGCTGAAGCAATCATAATAGGACTTTGCATGAACTGCGCATTGGCCAACATATTATTGACCCCTCAAAGTCTAGCATGGACTAAAGGCACTAGGATCCTTAGAAGCTAGGGATTAACAGCCACAATAGTGTTCCTATACTTAAGGGGAACGCAAGAAAGAGTTCTAGGAAATGCCATGGAGTCCTTACACCTCATCAGAGAGGAGGACCCAGAGGAAAGTTTGACATACACATTAAAGGATGCTCCAGGGATGGGGGGAGGGGGCACTGGGAGATAGGGAGGGAGGGGGGAAAGAAAGCAAGGGGGTGCACGGAGGGGTGGAGGGACTGGTGTACCTATTAAGTTTGTATGAGTGGAAACATATAAATTAATAAATAAATTATTAAAAAGTAGGAAAAGTCACTTTGTTTAGATATTTAATAGGGTTTGCAGTTGACAGGTAAAAAGATATATTTCTCAGGTTCTTACAATTTAGCACAAAAAAAAAGAAGTAAATTCTTACTTTAGTTAGTATTTAACTAACTCTCATATGCCAATAGAAATACATTTTAAAGGTTGGGATTTCAATTTTTGTGTATTATTTATATGTACCACAGTTTCTTTATCCATTCATAAATGTATAGGCATCTTAGCTGTTTAAATTTCTTAGCTACAGTGACTAGTGCAGCAATAAACATGGCTATATATATATATCCCAGAGATGTGTTAAGGAATGGTATAGATATAAATGTAATTTTTTATTTGAATTCCACACTGAATTCTGTAATGGCTGCATCACTTTACCTTCACAACAAAAGTATATAAGTTCTCTTTATCCGCCTTCTCTCAAGCATAGGCTTCTTTTGTATTCTTGATTATAATAGTTCTCACTGTGGTGAGATGAAATGGTAGAGCAGTTTTAATTTTCATTTCCTTAATGACTAAATATGTGAATTACTTTTTAAAATATTTATGCATATTTGCATTTTTTATTTAGAGAACAATCCATTCAATTCATAAGCCAATATAGATAGGATGATTTTTGTCTCATGGTTAACAGGTACATTTCTTTATATATTCTAGACAGATATGTACATTGATGCCAAATATTCTTCATATACTGTAAGCTCTCTTCAACAACATTGTAATTAATTTAAGAATAATATATCTGATACCTTATGAATTATATATTGAGGTAGCTATTTAGTAATCCAACATCGATAATAATTATTATCTATAAAGTATACCAATTAATCAACTTTCAGCATCTACCAAAATGGAATCTTTTTTTTAAGTGAATTGGTATACTTTGGATTCAGCATTTGAAAAACAAAAATTTGTCCTAAGTTTCCTTTTTTGTATATAACCTTTGTGATTTCTCTATAATTTGAAGTATTTCTTTCAGATGTACTTTGTACAGATATTTTCACTACCTAAATGCATCCAGTTTCCTATTGCTATTAGAAACACCAAATGGTATGTATTGTTTGATGTTAATTCGTATTAAAGAAAAATTGAACACCTTGCAACATGATCGACAATTTCAGAATATCTTTTGAGCTTTTTCTGTATCACAGGAAATAGGATAATTTAGACCTTTCCTTTATCACATGAAACAGTGAGAAGGATATGACTTTTTCATTTTCATGTGTGTGTGTGTTCAATGTACATGTGTGTATTCATGTTTGCATGTGTATATTGACATATCCGTGTGAGCAGGCCATGCGTATGAAAGTGTCTGTGTTTACTATGTATGAAGTTAAAGTGTTAGAATCCCAGTGTTAAGATGAGAAATCATACTTGATCAATATTTCACTTTGTTATTTAGAAACAGGATCTTTAACTATAAAACCTTGAATTTTCCAATATGATTAGTGTGGCAAGCCAGCTTGCACTGGGGAATTCCAGTTCTCTGTTCCTAAACGATAATAACAAGTGGCTTGCCACAACTACTCATTATTAAGTGGGAATTCATGCTACATACTTGAAACAATCACATTAAACACTGAGACATCTTTCCAAGCCTAGAATACAGTCTTTAGGATTAATTAGACATGAGATCAAACATTTTTCCTGGTCCTGTGCCTTTGATCTTATACTCACAGATTATGTTACACTCAAACATAAAACAGGGCCTGTATAAAACACTATTATGACCCTTGAATATTCAATTCTGCATAAAATATTGATATATCTAAGCAGGTAAAGATAAAATACAGTATATTTTTCCCTTTTATTACTTTACCTGGTGAACATTGTAATCTAATGAAAGTGCTTTTATTAAGAACCTATTCTAAGATTGCTTACAAGAGGACTGCATATAAAGTCTACATTTGAAATAGGCTAAAATTTTCTCTAGGTCGATTGTGTCCTGTTTGTTTGTCTTTTCACACTCCTCTTCCAGCCACAATGATAGAAATTTATATATCATTTATTGGGAGAATGAATGTGTACAATTTATTGAAAGACTAGCAGAACAGCAGGAAAAATTAAAGCACTAATAATAACTTGAATCTCCAAGCACACATTGCTCATTCATTTCTATATTGGTTTGTTGAATGGACAAAACCACTTAATATAACTTGATAAATTGATAATGTGACAGGATTATTTTTTAAAATAAATGTTTATTTTTTTTTAAATTTTTTTATTATTATTATTTATTCAACTGTGTGCATGTGCGCGCATCTGTGTGTGTGCGTGTGTGTGTGTGTCTGTGTCTGTGTAGAACCACGGACGAATTCGCAAACCACCATGGACACCTCCACCTCCTTCTGCCCCGGGATTCACAGGCTCCGCCCTACCAGGACCAGAAGCGCAGGCCGCCCCTGCTTCTGCCTGGCGTCTATACGTGGGATCTGGGATCCGAACTCAGGACCTTCCGCCTGCAAAGCGGAAGCTTAACCCCTGAGCCACCTCTCCAGCCCTAAAATAAATGTTTAATATCTGGTATGTAAGTTAAGCAGCACAATATTCAGGTTTGAAATTTTATGAGTAACTATATTCTTACTTAAAGATGCTAAGTAAGCTATTTTTTCATATTTAGAAAAGTATGTTACTAGCATATCTGGGAAATATTAAATGTCTAGAACTAAATTCACGCAATTTCAGGGTCAATCTTTACAAAGTCTCAAACACATCTGAGAAAGGGTCAATAGGTTCTGAAAAAAGACAGGATTATTAAGATTATTAGTCTAAATCTATTCCTAAGATTCTAGTTTAATTAAAATACAGAAACTTACCTGAATTCTTAAATAAACAAATTTCCCAGTGGTTTACTCTGAAAAGTAAAATTTATGAAGTTTAAGGCTGTATTTAGCAACATTTAAGTAAAAAATGGAGTGCATAACTTTCCTTCAGCTATTTCAGTCTGAAAGAACAAATACAAAGAATTAATACAGTTTTCACAGACAAAGCCATAAAATATTAGAAGATATCATGTAATAAAATATAAGTGACCTTGAACATGGTGCTTTAGATCAAACAAAAGAGACATGATCTATGAAAGAATTTGTGGGTGAAGCCCATTACATTTTAAAATGTCTGTTCTGAAGAAGAAACCACCATAAAATACATCAACACTGACTCGTCTGACTGCTGTTACCATTTCTATCCTTTTAGCTGCTGGAAGTCACCATCTATTTTGTGCTTCTGAGTTCAATTTTTTAGTTTCCACATGCAAGCAAGATCATATGATGCAATCATATGTCATGTAATCACAGGGATACATTCTATGAAATATATTATTATGTTATTTAAAAGTTATGTGAGCATCACAGTGTGCATATACACAAACTAAACATGAAATCACCAAGAGATAAATTGTAGAGACAACATAATGCATATGCTTTATCATTGCTTTTTTGCAGGGTATAAGTGCATTTGATCCTAACTTATTGAAACATCTTCCCATTTCATCCATGTTGTTGTAAATTACAATATAGCCTTCTTCTTCATTAGATGTAGGACTTATTGATAAGCAAATATGATATAATATCCCAATAAACATCAGATGAGAAAACAAGTATAATATTAATTAAAAATATAAAGTATGAAATTATAAACTGGTTTTGCATCTTCTATAGTAAATGCTATTTAATGGATATAACTATGTTCCAGAAGTAAATACAAAATAGGGTAAGAGGGAAAGACTAAAGAAAAATTTATCAATGGGCAATAAATTACAGTAAAATAGGAGTTAAACTGTTGTGGTATAGGTATATGACTGTAAATAACAATAAGGCATGGAAGCATAAAAATAACTTTTCAAATGACTTTGAATTTTCTCACAAGAAAATGATATGTGTTAAAAGAATATGTATGTAACTAATGTCTTGATTTGGAAACTATATAATGTTCATAATGTACCTTAATTATGTATATCTTTCATGTATCAATCTAAAAATAAGTAAAAAATAAAATACAATATTTTTAAGGAAAACACATATGATCCCCCTAAAATCATTGGAAAATAAAAATTAAAAAACACAGTATTAGTACCAATTAATTCTTTAATATTATATAATTCAGGAATTGAATAAAACTTCAGGTTCAAGAAATTAATGGGAAAATACTAAAATTATTAAGTGATTAAGAGAAAAGAGGGAAACAAAGTAAATCTTTGAACTTGTTTGACCCTGTATTTCTAAGAACATTTATGATTAAACAAAGACATTTTTCCACTAAATCTGAGAGGGTTAGTTGTAGGAAAGTATGAACATAAAAAACTCTAAGAAAAATTTCTACTGAAAGAGAAAACTGTTATTGAAACACAAGAAAAAAAGAAAAATTAATGGAACATGAAGCAGGGAGATTATACAGGTAAATTGCATGAATGTTAAATACATAAAATAATGCTAATATCCTATGGACTTCCAAAGAAATATACAGTTGAAATTCATCACCAACTTAACAAACTAAAAATGTAAGTGAATTTCCTTACTATAATGAGATACTTGGCCTTTAAATGTGGCAGTTCTTCTTAAATTAGTCAATTGTAAGGCCAAAATATCAAGCAATGTGTTTTCATTGAATCTGTAAAACTGCCTTCAAATCTACATCAAATTATGAAGGTCCAGGAATACATAAGACTTTGAAAAGATTGAAGATGAATTCTTTAAAAAAAATCCATTATTTAAATATTCTTTAAAGAAACAATAATGCAGAGTAGAATTGTCACAGCAAAGAAAAATGGGACAATTCAATAAAGAAAAAAAAAGAGAAAAGTTTGTTTATAGCCAGAATTAATTATTTCAAGAGAAAAAAAACTACAGGACAATGGATAAAAAGGACACTCCAGGGAATGGGAGGGGGGAAGGGAGAAGCACTGAAAGAAGGGGAGGGAGAAGGTGAAAGGAAGGGCAAAAGGGTGGGGGGTGCAAGGGGGACTGGGGAAGGGTGGAGGGAGGGAGGGGACCGGGGTACCTATTGAGCTTGTATGATTGGGGAAAAATAAATAAATATAAATTAAAAAAATCTAAAGTGGAGGCTGAGGAGATGGCTCAGGGATTAGAGCCTTTTCTCAAAGTAAAAATAAAAATTATACAATCAAAAAAATAGCCTCTAAAGTAATGGCTCTGTCCTTCCCACCCTTCTGTCCCTCTGTGTGTTTGGATCATAAGGCTCCCTTTGGGCTGCCTGTGTTGATAAAGGAGTCAAATATCTGTTGTAATATATGTGGTTCTTCAGTGGGCAAAATTGTAAGAGGGAAAGTTTCTCTTTCCTTGTCCAGTACCTGCTGAGAAACACTCTCAGAGTACCGGTGTTTCTCCTGAGATCTTTGTGGTTTGAAGGGGGAGGAGGATGTGAGAGGGGGAACTTTTCAAATTTTAAACATCTACTTTACTAGAACACACAAGAAGGAACATATTGTGCAAATTAAAAAAATTCACTCACAACTAAGTAGTAGCAGAACTATCTAGCTATACATGAACTGATGAAAAAGTAAAATGTTGTAACAATTAAATTCACAAATATGAGCATATGTAAATAGTGAAATAAATTGTTGCATTTTCTCATGACAGAATTCTGTGAAATGGTTTGAGTGAAGAGGGAGAGCTACCCCATATATGTGGCACAAATAATAAATAAATGAAGTAAGCCATTGTGGATAGAGGTTACATGGTTTGTTTTCATTTATGTAATTCCAACACAAGTACATTTGTCTTTGGTAGGGGATTCAAATATGTGGAATATTCTTTGGTAACTTTGGCTTGGTTTTTGCATCTTTTTCTACTGACCAGAGGTTTATGCAAGCCAACAGTGCTATTTTTTGTGTTCTGCATTTTAGTTTTCATACAAATGTCTGATTTAAGAAAATACATAATCTTAAATAATTAGAAATTACATATAAGGTGTGTTATACTTGATTACAAAATACTGAATTGTTACCACATAAATTTAGAAGAGTCAATTGTATTTCTAGTACTAGATTAATAAAGAAAGACAAACTAACAAATATCAAGTATTTTTAATCATATGTAGAATAAGTCCAGCTATAAAGACTATATAGCACACTATTTGGTGAAGCTAGTAGAGGAAAGACAAAGAGAACAGGCCATGAAACACACATGATGGAATTTGTACAGTGATAGACATAGAAGATCAATAAATATGTCAAGGATACTATTGGGGGAAATCATAAAATTTTTAGATTATCCAAACAATTGGAAAGCACATGAATTGTTCCAAACACCTAATGTGTAAATACAGTCAAACCCAAAGTATAATATACTCAGCTAAATTGAGGTAAGAGCTACTCAAGTTTGGTCTGGTACTGGAAGTATCTTCCACCTCAAATATTGAAAGTACTGAAGTATGAGAAGTGACCATCTCATATTATTACAAGGAGAATTAATATGATATAATTTCTGTCATGTCAATAACCTAACAAAAACAACTCTTTAATTTTTTTGTTTACAAGCATATTTTTATACACATTTTATTTTTTCCCAATCATACAAATTCAACAGGTACCCCCATCCTCTCCCTCCATCTCTTCCTAATTCCCTCTTTCACTCTCTCCTCCTTTTCCCTTTCTTTTCACCCCTCCTTCCTCCTATCCCTTATCCCAGTGGTTCCCCCTTCCCCCTCCCATCCTCTGGAGTATACTTTTGTGTGAATGCCAATCCTCCCTCTGAATCCTCCACCCTAGTGAGGTATAAGGATGGCATAACACTGAGCCCTTTTTGGGCTCCCCTTTAGTATGGGAACACTATTATGACTATTAAAACCTTGCTTCTAAGGATACTATTGTCTGTGATCCATGCAAGTTTTGGGGGTTCATTGACATGTCAGCCATTATGAGGGTCATGCAAAGTCTGATTATGGCTACTGCAGCACTAACTTGTGTGGAGTATCTTGCATGTCATTGGTCCTCCTCATATTTAGGCTATTAAAATCTTGTCATCCCAATTCCACAAGGTTCCCTGAGCTTTAGGATAGGAAGAGATTTGGCTGGTCTGATTCCAGGTGATTAATATAAGGCCTTTGATATTCTGAATTAAGGTTTGTTTTTGTTTTCAGTTTTGTCTTTCTTGTACTGCATCCTGACTGGTAGGGAAGGTCACCTCCTAACCAAAGATAAAAGGCTGTTTAAATGAAGATCTTAATACATGAGGAGACTCAAAGGTAGATGGAATAGGAGTAGGACACCGCAGTGAGGGGGGTCTGTGTCCCATTTGCAGGATGGTTACCATGTATCTGCCAGTTCCTATCCTTCCCTGATTGGTAAGATCAAACCTCTTCAGGAACAGGTGACCAGGAAGGGAAGTGAGAGTGAGCTTCACTAGATATCGTTAATTACATGCAATACTTGAGGAGGACCTTTTGTCCCTAATGAAGCACGATCCCTTCTCTCCTTTTTTTGTGTGTGGGGCCCTCCTGTTTATATTTTGTGATTACAGTAGATATTATACAGATTTATCTTTGAATATGTCATTAAATGGGTTTTGTACTAGGATCCACTTTTAGGGAGTAGATATGGTGTATACTTTTCTATGTCTGGGATGCTTCACTCAATATAATTTTTTCTAACTCCATCCATTTTCCCAACAAATTTCATTAATTCATCTTTTTTGATGACTGAGTAGAATTCCATTATATAAATGTACCACATTTTCCTGATCCATTCATCAACTGTTGGGCATTTGCTTTGATTTCATGACTTTGCTATTGTAAATAGTGCTTCTGTGAACATGGTTGTGCTTGTGTTATTGTAGCGAATTTTTGCAATATGGGGGATTATTCCCAGAAGTGATATAGCAGAGTCATATGGCATTTAAATCTTTAACATTTTTAGAAATCACAAAACTGATCACCAGAGTGGTTTTATAAGCCTGCATTCCCACCAGCAATGTAGGAGAGTTTCCTTCTCTCCAAATCCTCTCCAGCATTTAGTGTTGTTTGTATTCTGAATTTTTGCCATCCTGACCAGAAAGAGGAGATATGTCAGGGAAGTTTTATCTGCATTTCCCTGATGGCTGAGGATGTGGAGCATATTTTAAGATATTTATTAGACATTTCAATTTTGTCCCTGGTAAAGTTTCTTTTGCGTTTTCCAGGCCCATTTTTTAATTGGGCCATTTATCTCCTTGGTGTTTAGTTTTGTAAGTTCTTTGTACACTCTGGATAATAGAGCTCTATCAGATATGTGGCTAGTAAAGACTTTCTCCCGTTCTGTGGGTTACCTTTTTGCTCAGCTTACAATCTCTTTATCTGAACAGAAGCTCTTTAATTCATAGGCTCCCATTTGTTGAGTGTTGGTTCTAGTGACTGTGCTATTGGATTTCTGTTGAGGAACTGTTGGCCTAGCCCAATCAGCTCAAGGGAGTTCCCTACCCTTTCAACTAGGATTTTTATAGTTTCTAGCCTAACTTTGAGGTCCTTGATCCATGTGGATTTAATTTTTGTGCATGGCAACAAGTATGGGTCCAGTTTCAATCTTCTGCATGTGGACATCCAGTTTTGTCAGCACCATTTGTTGAAGATGCTGTTCTTTTACCATTGGATTTTTCGGGACCCTTTGTCAAAGATCAAATAGCTGTAATTGTGTGGGCTTATATCTGGGTCTTCAACTCTGATCCATTAATCTACATGTCTGTTTTGGAGCTCAGTACTAGGCGGTTTTTATCACTATGGATTTGTAGTGTAAAGTTTGGTATGGTGAGACTTCCAGCAGTGTTTTTGTTACTCCGGATTGTTTTTGCTATAGTGGGTCTTTTGTGCTTCCATATGAATTTTGAGATTGTTTTGTCAATTTCTTTAAAGATTTTGATTGGTATAGCATTGAATCTGTATATTGCTTTTGGTAGTTATTTTTATGATGTTGATTCTGCTGATTCAGGAGCATGGGAGGACTTTCCACCTTCTGGTGTCTTCTGTAATTTCTTTCTTTAGGATTATAAGCAGGAGGGAAAGGGAAGGAGGGTACTTCCAGAAACAAGGAGAGAGGTGATCATGCTACAGCAGAGAAAACAGACCACCATCAAGTACTGCAAGAAGTGACATCCAATACCCATCAGGATGGAGCCAAGGGCGGTCCAGGAACAGCAAAACTGGAAGAAGAACAAAAAAAAAAAAAAAGAATAACAAACTATAATTCAGATCATCAGAGACCCTATATTAATCACCAGGAACCAGGACAGCCTAATCTTTCCTCTCCCAAAGCTCAGGGAAATTTATAAAAGAGGGGTCAGTAAGATTGTAAGATCCTAAAGATGGGGAAGAGCAATGATATGCAAGATATTCCACACACGTTAGGGCCAAAGTAATCATAATAGGACTTTGCATGACCTGCGCAATGACCAATATGTCATTGACCCCCAAAGTCTAGCATGGATCACAGACTGTAAGGTCCTTAGAGGCAAGGGATTAAGAGCCATAATAGTCTTTCTATACTAAAGGGGAACACAAAAAAGAACTCTAGGCAATGCTACTGAGTCCTTACACCTCATCACAGAGGAGGACCCAGAGGGAAGTTTGATATACACACTAAAGGATGCTCCAGGAGAGGGGGGCCCCCACTGAGAGAAAGGGAGGGAGGGAGGAAAGGCAGGGAAAAAGAGGGGAGGGAGCAAGGGGATGAGGGAGGGGTGAAAGGAGGGAGGGGAATGTGGTACCTATCAAATTTATATGAGTGGAAAAAATAACTTAAAATAAAAAATAAATAAATTTTTAAAATTTTCTTTCTTTAGGATTTTAAAGTTTTCATTATAGAGGTCTCTCACTTCTTTGGATAGATATATACCACAGTATTTCTTTTTTTTAGATGCAACAGTAAATTGAAAAGTTTCTCTTAGACATTTTCACCTTTTTCATACTTGGTGTATAGGAAGGCCACTGATTTTTGCACATTTATTTTGTAACCTGCCACACCACTGAATTTATGTATTAGTTCCAGGAGTTTCCTTGTGGAGTTTTAAGATCGCTCAGGTATACAATCATATCATCTGCAAGCAGAGATATCTTGACTTCTTCCTTGCCAATTTGAGTAGCTTTTATCTCCCTCTCTTGCCTTATGGCTCTAGATAAGACCTCAAGTACAATATTGAATAGAAGTGAGAGTGGATAGCCTCGTCTAGTTCCTGATCAAAGCGGGAATGCTTCAAGTTTTTCTTCATTGAGTATAATCCTTGCTGTTAGCTTGTTGTATACAGCTTTTGTTATGTTGATAAAGGTTCCTTCCATTCCAGTAGGGTTTTGATTATAAAAGGCTGTTGGATCTTGTCAAAAGCTTTTTCTGCATCTATGCAGAGTATCATGTGGTCTTGAACTTTGAACTGGTTTACATGATGAATTATATTTATTGATTTACATATGTTGAACCAACCTTGTGTGCCTGGGGTAAAGCTTACTTGATCACAGTGAATGATCTTTTTAATATGTTTTTGAATCTGATTTACTAAGACTTTATTAAGAATCTTTGCATCTGTGTTTATCAAAGAGATTGGCCTATAGTTTTCTTTTTTAAGTGTATCTTTGTTAGGTTTTGGGATTAGTATGATATTAGCTTCATAGAAAGCATTTAGAAGTATTCCTTCCCCCACAATTTTATAGAACAATTTAAGGAGTATTGGTGTTAGTTGATCCTTAAATGTCTGGTAGACTTTGTTGAATCCATCTGGTCCAGGACGTTTTTTGGTGGGAAGATTTGAGATTACTTCATCGATTTCCTCATATAGTATAGGACTAGTTAAATAATTGAAAACTTCCTGATTCAATTTAGGTAAGTTATACTTACTTAGAATTCATCAATTTCTTTTCTGTTACCAAATTTCATGGAGTATAAGTTTTTGAAATATGACCATATATTCTCTGAATTCCTTGGGTATCAGTTTTGATAACTATTTCATTCCTAATTTTGTTAACTTGGATTTTCTCTCTCTTGATTTTGGTTAATTTAGCTAGGGGTGAATCAATCTTATTAATTTTTTGAAAGAACCAGCTTTTTGATTGGTTAATTCTTTGTATTATTTTCCTTAACTCAGTTTCAGATATTTCTCCCCTGATTTCGATAATCTCCTCTTTTTTACTGCTTTTGGGATTAGAATTCTCTTGTGTCTCTAAAGTTTTAAGCTGCATTGTTAAGTTATTTACTTGTGATGTTTCTATTTTTTCACATAGGCATTAAAGAGCTACAAACATATATCTTAGGATGGTTTTCAATGTGTTCTAGAGATTTTAATGTGTTGTATTTTCATTATCATTCCCTTTTAGGAAATCTTGAATTTCTTTTTTGACTTCTTCCCAAACCCAATTCTCATTCAGCATCATAGTGTTTAGTTTCCAAGAGTTAGTGTTTTTTTCTGTTGTTTGTTGTGTTGCAGTTGTCAAGCTTTAGACCATAGTGGTCTGATAGGGTACAGGCTATAATTTCAACTTTCCTGTACATATGGAGATTCATTTTGTGGCCCTATATGTGGTCTATTTTGGAGAAAATTCCATGAGCTGCTGAGAAAAATGTGTGTTTCTTGGTTTTGGATGGACAGTTCAATAGAGATCTGTAAGGTCCATTTCAATAATGGTTTGATTAAGTTCCAATGTGTCTTTGTTAAGTTTTTCGCAGCTTAATCTATCCCATGTTGAGAGTGCAGTATTGAAATCCTTGAGTATTATTGTTTTGAGATTGGTTTCTTGTTTTAGATGTTGTAGCATTTGCTTAATGAATGTGGAAGATCTCATATTAGGCACATATATGTTCAGTATTGTGAAGTCTTCCTGGTGAATTGTACCTGTGACTAAAATGTGGTATCCTTCTGTGTCTCTTATAACTTGTTTTGGTTTGAAGTCCACATTTTCAGATAGCATAATTGCTACCCCTGTTTGTTTCCTGGTTCCATTAGCTTGCAGAATTTTTGACCAGCTTTTTACTTTTATAAAGTTGTGCCTATCTTTTGTGGTGAGATGTGTTTCCTGAAGGCAGCAGATTGACGGGTTGTCATTTCTATTCCATGTTTGTAACCTGTGTCTTTTCATTGGTGAGTCAATTCCAGTGACATTTAGAGTTAAAATGGAGAAATTACTTTAATTCCTGACATTTTTTGAGTTAAGTGGCTTTTTAAAGTGCATTATTTAGGTTGTAGATTTTGATGGTCTTATACTTCCCTTCTGTCCTCCTGGATATGCTTGTTCTTTTCTTTAAACTTGAAAGCTTTTCTAGCATTTTTTGAAGGCCTGGTTTGGTTGTCATGTAAGCCCTTTCAAGTTGCCTTTATGTTGGAAAATTTTTCTTGCACCCTCGATCATGACTGATAGTTTTGCTGGGTATATCAGCCTGAGTTGACATTTGTGCTCATTCATACTTGTATGTCTCTCCAAGCTCTTCTGGCTTTCACTGTTTCCATTGAAAAATCACTTGTTATTTTGATAGTTTACCTTTATATGTTACTTTTTTTCTCTTGAAGCTCTCATCACATTCCCTTTGTCTTGTATGTGTAGTATTTTCACTATTATTTACCTTGAGGAGTTTCTATTTTGGTCATATCTGTTTGGGGTGTGGAATGCTTCTTGTATTTGAGTGGGCATCTCTTTCTTTAGATGTGGAAATTTTTCCTTTATGCCAATTTGAAAAATTTCCTCAGGGGTGGTATTTTGGGATTCTTGTTTCAAGGTGTCCCATAACTCTTGAATATTCCTCAAAAGTATCTTTTTGGCTTTAACAACCTCTTTGATTGAGCTGGGTAGTTCTTTCACTTTGTCTTCAAGATCTGATATTCTTTTTCTGCTTCATTAGTTCTACTGGTATGATTCTCTGTTTATTTCTGGGTTGAAGATAGCTTGTCTTTTAGTTCAAGTTTAAACTCTGCTTGAGATTGTTTTAACTGCTCTATGACTATTTTTGTTTCCTCAACTGCTTTTATCATCTCCTCTAAGTGTCTATTGTGTTACTGAAGAGCAGAGAGTACACCCTGGTCCAGGTTGGGGCAGAAAAGCTTTACAAGCATATTGAGTACTCATCCCTGCTTCCCTCTATCCCTCATGCCCTCCCTTTCCTTCATCAATCCCTCCCACCCTCCTGCCTGTGCACTTCTATGGACCCAAAGGTTCCCTCTGGCTTGTTTATTTTGTGGGAATTCAGGCTTCTGTGGAATATTAAATTGCCTCTCTTTGGTCACCCCACTGATAGGGGCATTTGCCTTCACTCATCCAGGTTTAGTCCCCAAGGTTTCCATTGTATGTTCTTACCTTTCTTGAGTTCCTATATAGTCTATCAGGACATGTTGGTATGTCAGTCATTATGCAGTCTGATAAGGACCTACATGCAGCAGTTTTGCCTTAAGTGGAATGTCTTGTCCAACAGTAAGCCTTCCCTTATTTCAGGTTCTTACATTCTCATTGTCTCCTCTTCTGGGTGGTTCTCAAAGCTTTAGGAGGGAGAGAGATTAGGTTGGCCTGATTCTGGGTGAGTCTTGCTGAGTCACTAGTACTCTGTATTAAGGCTGGCCATTGCTATCCACTTCACTGCTCTTCTCCTACCTTAGGCCATATCCTATCAGGGTGTTGAGATCCTCTACGTCTGTCATAAAAGAGGACTTCTAAGCTGAATGTTAAGTGTTCTTCCAATAAATGGGTATGATAACAGCTATTTACAGAGCAGTTCAGTGTACTCTTTTACTTATAGGTTCATTGGCTGTTTATCCCTATTGATATATTTTCCTTTCCTCTTTTAGGTTCTTGTTCTAGTTTACAGGAACAGTAATATATTCCATTCTGACAAGCAGGTCTTCAGTTCAATGAGAAAGTTGTTGTTTGTCTCCTTTATACTCATGCCACTATTATACTGGTGGTCACCTTTTGCCATGCTGATTTTTATTGTAACTTACAGATCTTATGCATTGATAGGGCCTGCAATTATCCTCCTCCCCCCCCCGTAGCTTCTACAGTATTCCTTGGTACTGTGTAAGCTATCCAGTAAGCAGAAAGTTCTCAGATCAGTTCTAGTTGATGTAGTTTGCCCATGTTCTGTAATCTATATGTGTTACATCATCAGTAATAGGGTCTTACTGACAGTTTTTTGGAGAGCTACCAAGAGCAATGGTAAAAGCCTATAATAAAAACACTTTTTCAAAGAAATACAAGGTCATTTACTTAAACATTCTTTCAAACAAAATTAACTATATTTTGTGTTTTGCCTAATTTACCTTTATCCTCTTTTTTTCTTAAAGAAAAAACATTACTGAATATCAAACAGCTTGAAATATGTCAATATTTATCCAAATTTAATTAATATTCAGAATAAGAGCAATCTACTTCAAATATAAATATTTCAGAAAAATTTATATGGAAATATATTATGTAGCTTTAGTTTTTGAACAGAAAAACAGTAGGTACATGCATAATAATAATAGCTTGTAAAATTTTAAAAGGCAAAATTTTAGAAGTATAAGTTAAGTGGTATAATTTAATATTTTCATAAGATAAATTCAAATCAGTCATGAAAATGTTTTTAATTGACTATAAGTGTTTAAATATGTGATATTTAAACTTGGCTATTTACCTTCAAAGGTTAATATAGAATGCTCTTCTGCTACTTTAACTTACATGAAGAAATACAGAATGCAATATAGATAATTCCACATGTATTAAAATATTATGAAGTAGTCTTCAAGGATTGTAGACTTATACAAGGCAAGAAAGGGAAAGGCTCTGCTTAATATATCAGATGAATTATATAATTTTTGCAAACCTGGTCTTAAATTCTCACCAGTTTTCTAATGTAGTTAAATACTGATGTTACAAAAGACATATAGAGACTTATTAAACAATGTAATGTATCAGAAAGGTGATTGTTTTACAATAATCATATTAGCAGTAAAAAACTATCATTAGCCTCACTAAGGTTTGACTTACTAATTGACCACTGCAATTATAAGTAACTAGTTCTGACAAATTTTTAAAAAGTATAATTTATGAAAAAAGAGGAATGCATCAAGTCTTCCTTTAACAAGCATACTTTTCATTTTGACATACATACCTGGAACATGTAATCTATTTGAAGACTCCAATTATTTTCAAAGCAAGAGTCAGACCAAGTCATCAAATGTTAGCAATAAGCCATGTGAACGTCTGAGAAAAGAATGACTACCTCATGATGACTTTATAGAAATGCAAGAGTGGGGCTGGAGAGGTGGCTCAGGGATTAAGACTCTGCCTTGCAAGCGAAAGGTCCTGAGTTCAGATCCTAGACCCCACGTATAGACGCCGGGCAGAAGTGGGGGCGGCCTGCGTTTCCAGTACTGGTAGGGCGGAGCCTGTGAATCCCTGGACAGAGTAAACAAGGAGAAGGTGGAGGCGTCCATGGTGGTTCCCGAATTTGTCCGTGGTTCTACACACGCACACACACATACACGCACACAATTGAATAAATAATAATAAAAAAGCAAGAGTTTTAATATAAGTAAGAAGTATAGCTTATGTCTTAATATAGAGAATTTCAGCAGGAACTAAATCTGTAAATATACTCAAAATATAAGCACTACACATTGTTAAATTAATAAACACTGTGTCCCACATTAAGTTCGATGCAAGTAAGAAATACAAATTGGCATCTTCCATCTTTTGTAGTTTCATAAATTATTAGATAAATTAAATCAATCTATATTGCTTTGGTTTCATATTACTCATCTGGAAAATAAAGATAATAATAGTATACATTATAGGGAAGGTTGATTGTGACTGTTAACAGCTTTGAATAGATGCTGTCCCTGCTACTTAATGATGATCATTGTATTGATTGCAATTACTATCAAAATGTTAATAACATTGGTATAGTCACTGAATTAGGAAAATAATCAAGAGGTAGGATCCAGGATAAATAAGATTTTGAAAAATTCAGTTTAGAATTTGGCATCTGTCAAGTAAATAGAAAGATTCATGGCTACTTGCTGGTTTCACAATAGTACAGCAAGGGCTATACTAGTTAGATGTAGATACAACTTGGCAATTGAGGACCGAGCCTTTGCTCACATTCATGAAGAATTAGTAGTTACAGAAAGTCCTGAGCAAATTTGGTGGGGGGAAGAACAACAAGAACATGGCAGGTAGTAAAATTCCCTAATTAGTTGAATAAGATAGAGAGAGCTGATTCAGTATTTTGGCATATGGGTATGCTGGTAAATAAGAATATCCTTCTCTCAATTTTTTGTAGGAATACAGTGTAACCAGTTATTTCAGTTTCTGATGTTGATAGGAACTCTTCTTCCATGTTGATTAAATGTAATCAGAATCTGTGATCAAGAAAAAAACAAACTCTTTCTCCCTAGATTACATGGCCATGTAGCTATATCAGCACCATGAAAAGTAATTGCAACAGGGAGTATCACGGAAGCAACTAAAGCAAACTAGAAAGGAGACCAGGAGTAGGCTCCAGTGTGAAAATTTCTCTGACACTGGGATAAGATATTGAAGTCAAACAATGAAATATTAATTCTCTATAATCCAATGTCTCTTTTACATTTTCATGGCAAGGCACTACTGTGCAGAATTGCACATCATCTCCCAATACTCATCTCGGTTGCAAGTTCAGTGCCTTTGATTTATACTCTTCATTTAAGAATCTAATGAAATAATTTCAATGGAATCTGGAACCAGCACTACAATGAACATATAAAATTAAAGTCAAAGTCATTGTGGTTAAAAATTTAAGCAACTTGGGAAGGGGAACGTATCTGGGGACCAATAAATTCTTATCTTTCCTCTAAGTCACATGTAAATACTTAAATTGGAAAACTTTGAAATTGCTTTTCTCTGTGTATGTATGTGTGTGTGTGCTAAAGCTCTTTTGCACTCAGAAACATAAAATTGCCAGTAAAATTAAGAAATTAAGGACATTTTCTCAGCATAAAGAGACATAAACTTCTTATTTCCAGGGGTAGAACTGCAGACCCCACAGGATTCATTTCTATAGCCAGCTTGGATTCTATTTTCTCATTATAAATGCTTAGGGAATACATCAATGTGTTTAACCCCATTCCTCTCACATTATTACCATAAAAATTCTCAAAGCTGCTTAAATACAGCTTTCTGCTTCCCCTCTACATACATCAGAGCAGCTAGCCATGTTTAGAATAAAATGTGTGAACAAGTTTACTGTGTCATTCAGATACATGCACGGATGAGTTACCCCTTGAAGAGAATCTGTTGCAGAAAACTGAGTGAAGTGAAAACCCCAGCTTTAACATCCATAAAATATTTGCCATATTTAACTCCCAAACGACACATCTCCCAGACTACTCATAGTCAGTAACCTGGCATGATAGGAGTAGTAGAGATGGGTCATTTTGGCCTAATGTTCAAGTAGGCCAATTCTTAACAGTCAAATGTTTCTGAATTAACACATCACTTAGCCATTTATCAATACCTATCATTTCCATATCACCTGGAATTTTATTTTTACTAAAGAATTTAATTTTCTATGTAATCTGACAATCAGAACATCTACAAAATTTGACCTCTTATTCATCAAAACAATTTTTTCATATTGATAATTGGCAAACTTTTATTGATTCTGTGATATTGTTTCTTTAATTTTTTGACAAGTATTTGGTTTTTTCCACATTTGGAATAGTTCAACTGCTTAAACTTTGTCATCATATCTTTACATTTTTCTAACTATATTTTATATTTCCTTCTTTTATCAAAACTTTAAATATTAACTTTAATTTGATGACTTCCAAATTTTACACTCCATTCTCCACGTCATCCTAAAAGTAAGCATCTGTTCAATATCTCTACTATCATTGAATGCACATCCCCTATTTAGAATACATATGTTTAAGTCTGGGTTCCTTTCTCTCCATTCTAGTTTCTTTTTCCATTGTCCAATTTCAACTATCATCAATATCATCCTTTCAATTATTTTTATCAATAATCATGAAGTACCATGAGAATACCATGCAGAAAGAAGATGTAAGTTGTGTCCTGTTTGTAATGGCTCTGTCTTCAAAATAACCCACCTAATCTCATTGCTACAAGTACTTCCAAAATATTTTCTTAAATGATGCTAATAAGTTCCTAATATTTTGTTTCCTCTCTTGCCATTTGAATTTGCTATTTGTCTTATTTTTACACTTTGATAATTGAATGCATATGAAGTCTGGGTCATGATCATACTAAATACTCCCTCTGCCCTCCCCACATGTCCTCCACCCATATTTTGTCTTTCCTTTTTCTGTAATAACCCACTGAGTCAAATTCCTGCTGCTCACATTTGTGTGAATACTGAACTTCCATTGGATTATAGAAAACTTATCATCAACCTATCCCCAAGGAAAGATGACTTTCTAATGGCCCAAATCCCCTGTATCTCCACAGACAGAGGTGGAGCCTGCCTCATTCTGTCGAAATGTTAATTAGCTTGATATTGTTCAAGACTTCTGTAGGTAACCTCGGCTGATATGACTTTGTAAAGAAAATAGCTTACTGAAGATGATTTATTCTTGCCAATCCTTTCGTATCTGGCTTTCTATTCTTTTTGTGTCTTCTTCTAAGATGATATCTAAGTCTTAGAAGGGTGATATAAAGTCATTTTTAGAGCTGAGCACTCAAATATCTCGTTTATTAAAGGTGCATAAAACTGTGTCACTCCTCCTCTCTGAAATGCTCCATGATACCTTCTTGTACAGAGAAAAATTTCAAACTATTAGCATTAGGTAAATTAAAGAAAGCCACCCTTTCTCCCTCCCGCGCCGCCTCGGTCCCCCGCCATCTCCAGATGAGTGAGCCCATCCGGTCCAGTCCGCCCCACCCCACAGTAGCCCCCAGGTCGCCCTGTGTCCCTGAGCCATGCCCCAGCCTGCCTCGAGCTTAGGCCTGGGCCGAGCCCCGGGCCCCAGCCCCTTTCTTCCTCCCTCTCACCTGTCCAACCTACTGGACAGGACTTTCATTCCTCCATCCCTGGAGCTTGGGAGGGCCACTAGGCCAAGTCCCAGGCCCCAGGTGAAGACTTCTGCCAACAACATCAGACCCTCTGCCTCTCTGGCCCATGGAGGACCCACACAAGTGGTCTACAGAAGGCACACTGCTACTCAGAATTCCATAGAGTCCAAAGAAAACTCAAGCAAAGTTCTAAGGGTCAAAGGCCATACATCTGAAAACCTCTACAATCGTCCTATCACATGGGAGAGATTCTTCACATCCAGCCCAAAGATAAGTAAAACTCCCCTTTTTTTTTCACCTTACTGTTCCTTTCTAATATTAATCACTGTAGATTAACCTTTCGGTACAGCCACCCCAAAAACATATACAACTCCAGGGAATACACCACTCACTCTCACACATCACCAAAATACTACATCGCAAAAGTGCACTACCATACTAATATTCACCCACTGTCTACTTAACCTGATTTAACTGATGTACTAACAGCCTAATAGCCTCAGCTAGGAAATAACAATAACAAAAGACAAACATACCCAACCCCAAGGCAAGCATTGTAACAACTGCCCAAGTGTAGTAATACCAACTAAATCAGTTCAGTCAAAAACACACAGAAACTGAAAACCCCTAGAAAATAAAACAATGCCCAAGTCAAAGTGCAGATCCATGAGAAACAAAACCCAAGGAGACCAATTCCCCACTGAAAGAATCAACCGCTTAAGTATGGATTCCAACCAGAACAAATTCACAGAAAATAGCCAAGAAAACCAGACCCAAGACAACAACATTCAAAGTATAATCATTACCATGATTAATACTATGAAACAGGAAATCCAAGAGGAATTAAACAACCACATCAACCACTTTGAACAGGAACACAACAGGCATTTGGAGGAGTTGAGAAAAACAATTCAAGAAACAAAAATAGCCATAGAGAATTTAAAACAGCCTCAGGCAGAGTTTAAAATTGAACTAAAAGACAAGTTATCTTCAACCCAAAGCTCAACAGAGAGTCTTATCAGCAGAGCTAACCAGAACTAAGAAAGCAGAAAATAGAAACTCAAATCTTGATGACAAAGGAAATTGAGGAAGTAATCTCGAAACTTCCCACCAAAAAATGTCCTGGACCAGATGGATTCAGCACTGAGTTCTACCAGACATTTAAGGAGTTAATAACACCAATACTCCTTAAACGGTTCCATCAAATAGCAAAGGAAGGAACACTACCAAATTCCTTCTATGAAGCTAATATCATTTTAATCCCAAAACCTAATAATGATCCACTTAAAAAAAAACTATAGGCCAATCTCTCTGATGAACACAGATGCAAAGATTCTCAACAAAGTCTTAGCAAATAGGATTC
Organism: Typhlomys cinereus; assembly: GCA_023101885.1. NCBI lineage: Eukaryota > Metazoa > Chordata > Mammalia > Rodentia > Platacanthomyidae > Typhlomys > Typhlomys cinereus. The sequence goes on from JALPQD010000226.1 coordinate 2,319,611, forward strand.
AAAAACATATCAAAAAGATCATTCATGGGGACCAAGTAGGCTTCATCCCTGGCACACAAGGTTTGTTCAACATATGCAAATCAATAAATGTAACTCATCATATAAGCCAGTCCAAAGTCCAAGACCACATGATACTCTCCATAGATGCAAAAAAAGGTTTTGACAAGAACCAACAGCCTTTTATGATCAAAACGCTAGAGACAGTAGGAATGGAAGGAACCTTTAACAATATAATAAAAGCTGTATACAACAAGCCCACAGCAAGGATTATGCTCAATGGGGAACAATTGGAAGCATTCCCCCTTCGAACAGGAGCTAGACAAGGCTGTCCATTCTCACCACTTCTATTCAATATTGTACTTGAAGTGTTAGCTGAAGCCATAAGACAAGAAAGAGGACATAAGAGGGATTCAAATCAGCAAGAAAGAAGTCAAGCTATCCCTATTTGCAGATGACATGATCTTATACCTGAGTGATCCCAAATACTCCACCAGGAAGCTCCTGGAACTAATTGAGAAGTTCAGCAGGGTGGCATGGCAGGATACAAAATAAACGTACAAATATCAGTGGCTTTCCTATATGCCCAGAATGAAAGAAGTGAAAAATGCCTGAGAGACTCAATCCCATTTACTATAGCCCCTAAAACAATGAAATACCTTGGTATAAACCTAAACAAGAAGGTAAAAGACCTTTACAATTAAAACTTTAAAACCCTCAAGAAAGAAATTGCAGAAGACACCAGAAGGTGCAAAGACCTCCCGTGTTCCTGAATTGGTAGAATCAACATCATAAAAATGACCATCCTACCAAAGGCAATATACAGATTCAATGCTATATCAATTAAAATCCCAAAACAATTCTTTAAAGAAGTTGACCAAACAATCTCAAAATTCATATGGAGGCACAAAAGACCCAGGATAGCAATGACAATCCTGAGTAACAAAAACACTGCTGGAGGTATCACCATACCAAACCTTAGTCTACATTACAAATCCATAGTTGCAAAAACAGCCTGGAACTGGCTCCAAAATAGACAAACAGATCAATGGATAAGGATAGAAGACCCAGATACAAGCCCACACAACTACAGCCATTTGGTCTTTGACAAAGGGGCCCAAAAATCCAATGGAAAAAGAACAGTATCTTCAACAAATGGTGCTGGCAAAACTGGATCTCCACGTGCAGAAGATTAAAGCTGGACCCGTACTTGTCACCTTGTACAAGCCTTAATTCTAAATGGATCAAGGACCTTGATATAAGGCCAGAGACTATAAAAACCATAATTGAAAGGGTAGGGAATTCCCTCCAGCTGATTGGGCTAGGCCAACAGTTACTAAACAGACATCCAATGACACAGTCACTGCTACCAACTCTCAACAGTTGGGATCTTGTAAAATTAAAGAGCTTCTGTTCAGATAAAGAGATTGTAACACGAGCTCAAAGGCAACTCACAGAATGGGAGAAAATCTTCACTAACCACATATCTGATAGAGCTCTATTATCCAGAGTGCACAAAGAACTTAGAAAACTAAACACCAAGGAAACTAATGGCCCAATTAAAAAAATGGGCCCTGGAACTTAAAAGAAACTTTCCTAGGGATGAAATTAAAATGTCTAACAAATATCTTAAAAAATGCTCCACTCCCTTAGCCATCAGGGAAATGCAAATCAAAACTTCCCTGTGATATCATCTCACCCCGGTCACGATATCAAAAATCCACAATGCGAACAACACCAAATGATGGAGAGGGGAACTCTCCTACATTGCTGGTGGGATTGCAGGCTCAAACAGCCACTCTGGCAAGCCGTCTGGAGATTCTTAAAGAAATTAAAGATTGAAATGCCATATGACCCTGCGATTCCACTTTTGGGTATAACCCCCCATACAGCAGAGGTTCACCTCGATAGCACAAGCATGACCATGTTCACAACGGCACTGTTCACAATACAAAGTCATGGAATCAACCCAAATGTCGAGTTGACGAGTGGATAAGGATACTGTGGTACATCTATACAATGGAGTACTACTCAGCCATAAAAAATGATGAATTACTGAAATTTTCCAGGAAATGGATGTCATTAGAAACAATTATATTGAGTGAAGTATCCCAGACCCAGAAAATTAAGCACCATATGTACTCCCTAATAGGTGACTCCGAGTACCAAACCCACCCAGCCCACCTAGAGACACTCAAAGATAAATCTCTGTAATACTGTAATTGCAAGGAGTATGAATAGGAGGGATGGGGTAAAAGGGCCACACCAGAAACATGGAGAGAAGGGACCATGTTACAGCAGAGAAAATAGGCCTCCATCAAGGACTGTAAGTAAGCAATGAGACATCTGGTTAAGTTCACAGACTTTACGTTCCTGATCATTTACAACTGAGAGGGTGTGATCTCACTAGAAGGAGAGGGCTTATAGTCTGGCAGAAAATAAGTAATCATTTTGCAAATGGGTGATTGACCCCTCCCTCACTGTGGTTTCCTACTTTTATTACATCTACCTTTGAATATACTCTTATAACAAGACTCTAGTTTAACAGCTTTTTATCTCTGGCCAGGGGGTAACATACAATGCCCACCAGGATGGAGTGAAGGGCATTGCAGGAGCAGCAAAACTGCAAAAGAAAATCAACAACCGTAATCCAGAACTTCAGAGACTCTATATCAACCACCTAGAACCAGTCCAGCCTAATCTCTCCCCATCTTGAAGCTCAGGGAAATTTGCGGAAGAGGGGGCAGTAAGAGTGTAAGAGCACAAGGATGGGAGGAGCAATGATAAGCAAGATACTCCACACAAGTTAGGGCTGAAGCAATCATAATTGGAATTTGCATGCCCTGCACAATGTCCAACACACTATTGACCCCACAAAGTCTAGCATTTGCTAAAAGCACCAAGATCCTTGGAGGCAAGGGATTGACAGAGAAAATAGTGTTCCTATGCTTAAGGGGAACAAAGGAAAGGGTTCAGGGAAATGCCGCTGGGTCCTTGTATGTCATCGGAGAGAAGGACCCAGAGGAGAGTTTGGCATGCACATTAATGGATTCCCTGGGGATTGGGGGAGGGGAGGTACTGGGCGGTGGGGAGGGAGGGATGAGGGGAAGGTGAGCACAGGGGTCAGGTAGAGGAGGAGGAAGGGAGGGAACCTGTGTACCTATTAAGTTTGTATGAGCGGAGATAATAAAACATGTTTAAAAAAATTCAAGAAAGCCTATTCTTTACTTTTCCCTTATGTATCTGATTTCCAACTAATTTTCCAACTAATTTACATCTGTTTCACTTGTCTCTTTGTATCTTATTCTGTTAGTTTCTATTTCTGGAATATGAATTCTGGTTTAGAATTTCCCTCCATACTATATCTATATTATATTAATGCAATATAGAGATGCAATGACATATTTAAGCAACTGCTCAAAATGAAAAAGCAATGAGAAGATGGAGGAATATCAAATTATTGAAACTGAAGAAGCTCTAATAAAGAAAACCTGATAACATATGATATTAAAATTCAGACACAAAAGAAGTTGTTTTTATTACTAACATATAATTTTATATATTTAGAATGTTATAAACAAAGTTTATTTTGCAGAATAATTTTCGCAGGTGGTTGAGAGAATGCAATCCAAAGAAAAATTGAATTTAATGGTCAATTATCTGATTGATATCTGAGGAATTGGTTATATTATAAGCTTTCTCTCCCAATTCTCTTAAGGAGAAGGGTACTTAGTCCATTATACCTTGAGTTTGGGATGTCCTGGAGGTTATAAGCAACAGAAATTCATTTTTCACAGTTTTGGAAGCTATCTTTCCCTTCTCCATAGGATGTTGGCATGGTCAAGTTGCAGTGAGAGTCCTATGTAGGGCTTCTAATCTCAGGTGCTCTCTTTCTCCTTGTATCCACTCATGGAAGAAAGTGAGCAAGTTTGAGGCCTATTTGAAGTACATCATTCTTATTCTTAAGAGTCCTGAACTCTTGATATACTTACCTTCCAAAAGTTCTTGTTGCAGTTTGTCTGCAAATTGCCAACAAACTAAATACCAACCAATTTAGAGTAATGAGAAGATATATATTTGTTTATGATTCTCCATTATAACTCACAGTTCAGCTTGGAAGAAAATCTGATACCTATACTAAGGTTAAGGGAACCAAACACACCATTTCCATAACTATTTCTGAGAAAATAGCAAACCTCACCTTACCCATCAGACTACAAGTCTGCCAAGACAAAGTATGCCATAGTAAACTTTCTCCATCTTGTCCATTTCTCAGTGACTAGTCTAACCCATCATGACTTGAATCATGACTTGAATCTTCCCTCATCAATTAGACATTCTCCACAGGCTTGCTCAAGACTTGTCTTAACTATTAATTTTTCAGAGATGTGCCCCAGAGCTCAGTATTCAAATATCAGTTGACACCTATAGTCAGATAACATGGTTCTCCTTTGTAATATGTCATAGTGGAATATGTGGAAACTTCCACAGTATATGAATTTCAAGGAAGACATAGACATCTTAAGCTATTTCAATCCCCAGCTAAAACAGTGAGTCACTAAAAAGTTTGCTTGAAGGGAAACATTCCACACATGTTGATGCACTATATAACTGAGGAATAATAAGAACTGGAGGACTCTCTATTCCAAGGACAACATATAAGGAAACCTGTAGCTTGTATTGCCATCAACCTAAATGGTTTCTGATAAGATCATCACCAAATACCTTAAGGAACAAGGGTTTTATTCCTTTGTGATTGTCCAGTAGCACCATTACCAAAGGGCCAAGAGATCTGGTCACACCATATCCACGTATCAGCTGAGAGAGGGACAATACTTACTTGCCAGACCAGTATAGTCTGGCCAACTATATACAAGAATGCCAACTTTCTCAACCAGCACTTTGTGTTTTATTCACCTGTCCAGGACCTAGTGCCACCCACCATGGATTGGGCCTTCTTCATCAGCTAGACAATTTCCTGCATGCTTGCTCTGGGCTTCACTCAACTATTAATTCTCTACAAATGTGCACAGAGGGCAAACCTTCAAGTATCAAGTTGATACCTGTGCCTAACTAGGACAGATGGATTCCTCAATATGTTACGTATATTTCCAGTTATATGTTTTGAACAATATTCTTTGTATCATGAGTATTAGAAGATATTTGATTGACATGAATTTCATTAGGGATTTCAAAACACAAGATTGAGCTGTCTAGTCCCACAATGTTGTCAAAATGTAGCGCATGAGAGGATTCAATGCAATTAAGTCAAGATTAGTAGTAAATGTTGGTCTGAAATCTATTCCCTTCATATTGAATTAGGGCAGATAAAAAAATGAAGATGAGAGAGAGAGAGAGGAAACAGAAAATGAGAGAGAGAGAGAGAGAAAGAAAGAAAAAGGAAGGAAAGAAGGAAGGAAGGAAGGAAGGAAGGAAGGAAGGAAGGAAGGAAGGAAGGAAGGAAGGAAGGAAGGAAGGAATGAAGGAAGGAAGGGAGGGAAGGAGGGAGGGAACCGAATAGTAAAGAAAATGAATAAAATGCAATTTGATCAAGACATGAGATTTCAAAAATATCTTTCATAGTGTCAGGTTTAGACTAAAAATTTAAGGACAGATTTACGAAAGGGCAAATATTCTATATTTATATGCTAAGGGATAAAATTTATGGTGTGTTTTTAAATGTTTAATAATAGATACTCTTGAAAGTAGTGATCCTGGGGCTGGAGAGGTGGCTCAGGGGTCAAGCTTCCGCCTTGCAGGCGGAAGGTCCTGAGTTCGGATCCCAGATCCCACGTATAGACGCCAGGTGGACGCGGGGGCGGCCTGCGCTTCTGGTCCTGGTAGGGCGGAGCCTGTGAATCCCGGGGCAGAAGGAGATGGAGGCTCCATGGTGGTTCGCGAATTCGTCCGTGGTTCTACACATACACAGACACGCACACAGACACGCACACGCGCGCGCACATACACACGCCCATGCTCAAAGTTGAATTAATAATAATAAAAAAAAAAATTTTAAAAAAAAGAAAGTAGTGATCCTGGAAAGAATATTTGCTAATTTTTTGTCAAAAATACTATGCAAAATCTGCCAATCCAGGAACATGGGAGGAACCTTCTGGTGTCTTCTGCTATTTCTTTCTTTAGGGTTTTAAAGTTTTCATTGTAAAGGTCTTTTACCTTCTTGTTTAGGTTTATACCAAGGTATTTCATTTTTTTAGGGCCTACAGTAAATGTGATTGTTTCTCTCAAGGCTTTTTCACTTCATTCATTCTGGGCATATAGGAAGGCCTCTGATTTTTGCACATTTATTTTGTATCCTGCCACCCTGCTGAACTTCTCAATTAGTTCCAGGAGCTTCCTGGTGGAGTTTTTGGGATCACTCAGGTATAAGATCATGTCATCTGCAAATAGGGATAGCTTGACTTCTTTCTTGCTGATTTGAATCCCTCTTATGTCCCTTTCTTGTCTTATGGCTTCAGCTAACACTTCAAGTACAATATTGAATAGAAGTGGTGAGAGTGGACAGCCTTATCTAGTTCCTGATCCAAGTGGGGATGATTCCAATTGTTCCCCATTGAGCAAAATCCTTGCTGTGGGCTTGTTGTACACAGCTTTTATTATATTGATAAAGGTTCCTTCCATTCCTACTGGACTGGTTTACATCATGAATTACATTTATTGATTTGTGTATGTTGAACCTATCTTGTGTATTGGGAATGAAGCCTACTTGGTCCCTGTGAATGATCTTTTTGATATGTTTTTGAATCCGATTTGCTAAGACTTTGTTGAGAATCTTTGCATCTGTGTTCATCAAAGAGATTGGCCTATAGTTTTCTTTTTTAAGTGAATCTTTATTAGGTTTTGGGATTAAAACGATATTAGCTTCATAGAAGGAATTTGGTAGTGTTCCTTCCTTTGCTATTTGATGGAACCATTTAAGGAGTATTGGTGTTATTAACTCCTTAAATGTCTGGTAGAACTCAGTGCTGAATCCATCTGGTCCAGGACATTTTTTGGTGGGAAGATTCAAGATTACTTCCTCAATTTCCTTATATGTTATAGCACTATTTAAATAATTCACAACTTCCTAATTCAATTTAGGTAAGTTGTGTTTACTTAGAAATTCATCCATCTCTTTTGTGTTGTCAAACTTCACAGAGTATAAGTTTGTGAAATATGATGTTATAATTCTCTGGATTTCTTGGGAGCTCGTATTACAATCTCTTTATCTGAACAGAAGCTCTTTAATTTCACAAGATCCCAACTGTTGAGAGTTGGTAGCAGTGACTGTGCCATTGGATGTCTGTTTAGGAAATGTTGGCCTAGCCCAATCAGCTCGAGGGAGTTCCCTATCCTTTCAACTATGGTTTTTATAGTCTCTGGCCTTACATGAAGGTCCTTGATTCATTTGGAATTAAGTCTTATACATGGTGAGAAGTACGGGTCCAGCTTTAATCTTCTGCATGTGGAGATCCAGTTTAGCCAGCACCATTTGTTGAAGATGCTGTTCTTTTTCCATTGGATTCTGTGAGCCCCTTTGTCAAAGACCAAATGGCTGTAGTTGTGTGGACTTATATCTGGGTCTTCAATCCTTATCCATTGATCTGGGTGTCTATTTTGGACCAGTACCAGGCTGTTTTTATAACTATGGATTTGTAGTATAGACTTAGGTTTGGTATGGTAATACCTCCAGCAGTGTTTTTGTTACTCAGGATTGTCTTTGCTATCCTGGGTCTTTTGTGCCTCCATGTGAATTTTGAGAGTGTTTGGTCAACTTCTTTGAAGAATTGTTTTGGGATGTTAATTGGTATAGCATTGAATTTGTATATTGCCTTTGGTAGGATGGTCATTTTTACGATCTTGATTCTGCCAATCCAGGAATCTGTTTGTATGAGCTGAAATAATAATAAAAAAACGTATAAAATATACTATGCAAAATCTGAAGCTATTAATGTTAAGCAGCCAGCTCTTAAATCTCCTCGATTTAATAATTACCACTCACAATAGAGTACAAGAAAATCAAAATCAATACCATGAAAGCCCAAACTATAGCTATTGAAAACAAAAAAATATTTATAAAACAGCAAGTGTTATCCATAGCTCCTTTAATAATACCTATCATAAAATTACCTCTTAACAAAATTGTATTAAATAAAATTAAGAAATGTCTAGCACAGAACAGCAGAGTTTGAAAGGTTAAATTAATTTTATAATACTATTATGCGTCTATCTTTTTATTGACAATTACAATAAAAAGATAAAGAGGCTTTATAAAAATGGGAATAAATTGCTCTTTCTTATATTTTTCGATGTCATCTAATTCGAATTTTTTGACTCAACTTGGTAAGTATGGAATTCTCTCTATCTTTATCTTGCAACAATTTGGAAAATAATGTACTTTTCTGAATGCATTACTCTATTACTTTCTTCATAGGAAGTCAAGAGTGCATTAGCGCTTTTATACATAAACTATGCTCAAGTATGTTTCACACTGATCAAGTTCAATGGATAATGACAGCAGCAATGAGATGAAATTAATGGAAGTGACACTGTGCATCTGATCTGCTGAAAGCAACTGTGTGATTGTCTAAAATTCCTGGTGATCATGTTTCAAAAGTGTCAAAAATATAAATAAAATTTCAAAACTTTAAATAAATAGGTAGTAAAGTCCATTTTCCTACTTTGACATTTTGTTATGATATGTTTTTGTAATTTGTGATATCCTTGTTCACATAATAATGTCCATTTAACCTGCTCCTATACTAATAAACAATAGATTTGTAAAAAGAAAACTCAACCCTACAATATAATAATGACATACACAGGGTGTTAAATTCACTAGCACTGGTATTTACAATGTGGCATTGAAGAGTGCACATTTTTATCACTAAAGTTTTTCTCTCTGGCCTTTTCATGGGGAAAGATTTCAAAGACATCAGAGCAACAGAATTGATAATAGAAGAAATATCTCAAGTTTTTTATTGTATTATTGTATGCAGTAGTGTCTGGGTTGAATAGTCACCAGCTGAAAATCTCTTTCCCAGGATATTTAGGTTCCAAATAGTATACAAAATTTTAGAAATAAAAATTGTACCATTAGAACAACAAAATAAAGTTAAGTAATATGCAAAGTCTTTGCTTATTTCATGTCAGGAGTAATCTAATATTATAAAGAAAGTAAATAGCCTAAGATATGAAGAAGACAAATACCCATAAGATATGGAATGAAATGCTGGTTCACAGAAAAACTACATTCCATGTAACTCTTAGTTGCTATTTCCAAGTTCCTTCCAAAGGTTTTTCCAATTCTGTAAGATATTAAAGGTTTGTTAAAACCTTTTAGCAGTGTGTGGATAGATTTCCGAAGGTCTACTAACATTTATTCCAGTCATGCTTAACTGCTCTTGTAACTGAGTCACAAAGAGAGAAAAACTTAGCAAGGTTCAGTAAAGCATGAAAATATCTCAGTAGTTGTAGGAATTGTCCATCTAAACAGTGCAGTGAAATAGAGTAGCCTGGATAGAAGTCACTACCTTATTTAGCTCCCTGTAATCTAATAATTCCCCCATTAACCACACTGCATCTTCCTCCTGTGGTACTTTGCAGTGCTGCTGTGAACTTCCCAGTCCCATGGACTGTATAGAGTTGGCTTGCATTGTTGACCCAGGGCTGTAGTCTCACTGGTCTTGGGAACTACTTGACTGACTCCCTAGTAATGACAGGTTCCAGGTGGGCATTGTAACTCCTGTCTCTACATTACCCACTCCATTAGCCTGCCTGCTGAAAAGTCCTTGGGCTGAAAGAACAACATCTACTCTCAGTATATTTTATCCCAGGGGAGAAATGTTCACTACAGAATTAAGGGACAATTGCCCACAAGTAGGGATTTCCCCACCTGCCCCAGACGTGCAGTCCAGCCGGAACTCACAGTGACCTAGATAAGCTCCCCACGCTCACCACCAAAACCCAGGCAGCCCACTGGTCCTGGCTCCTCCCACCAGTCAGCTGGAGCTGCTCCAGGACAAATAATTCAGTTCAGTGAAAAACGCACAGAAATTGAAAGAAGGTCTTAAGAGTTAAAACGACAATGCCCAAGTCAAAGTGTAAATCCATTAGAAACAAAAACCAAGGAAACAAATCTCTCACTGAAGGAATTAATCCCATAATGAGAGACTCCAACCAGAACAAACCCACAGAAAATAGCCAAGAAAGCCTGACCCAGTATAATGACTTTCAAAACATGATTGTTACCATGATCAATACTATGAAAGAGGAAATCCATGAGGAATTAAATAAATGCATCAATCACTTTGAAGAGGAACACAACAGACATTTAGAGGAGTTGAGAAAACTAGTTCAAGAAACAAAAACAGGCATAGAGCAGTTAAAACAGACTCAAGCAGAATGAGCAAAAATGTCAATGCAGGCTGATATACCCCACAAAACTATCCGTCATGATCAAGGGAGAAAGAAAAATTTTCCAGCACAAAGACAACTTGAAAGGATATATGTCCACCAAACCAGGCCTTCAAAAAATGCTAGAAATGATACTCAAGCTTGATGAAAAAAATGAGAATATCCAGGAGAACAAAAGAGAAGCATAATACCACTAAAACCTAAAAGTGAAACAATACACTTACAAAAGCCATTAAACATAATAAATGTCCAGAATTAAAAACAGTTTCTCCATTACAACATTAAATGTTAATGGAATTAACTCACTGATCAAGAGACACAGATTACAAACTTGGATTAAAAATCACAACCCATCAATCTGCTGCCTGCAGGAAATCCATCTCACCACAAAAGATAGGCACATCCTAAAAATAAAAGGCTGGTCCAAAATTCTGCAAGATAATGGAACCAGAAAACAGGTAGGGGTAGCCATTATGCTCTCGGACAAAGTGGACTTCAAACCAAAAAAAAAAAACATAAGAGACACAGATGGATACTACATTTTAGTCACAGGTACAATTCACCAGGAAGACCTCACAATACTGAACATATATGTGCCCAATTGAGGCCCACCCACATTCATTAAGCAAACCCTACAACATCTAAGGCAAGAAATCAATCCCAAAATGATACTTCTTGGGGATTTTAACACCAAACTCTCAACATGGGATAGATCAACAGGTAAAAAACTTAACAGAGACACTTTGCAGCTTAATCAAACCCTTACTGAAAAGACTTTACAGATCTCTATCGAACTTTTCATCAACACACCAAAGAATACACATTTTTTTATTCAATTGTGTGTGTATGCACGTGTGTATATGCATGTGTGTGTATATATGTGTGTATATGTGTGTGTGTGTGTGTGTGTATGTGTGTAAAACCAGGGACGAATTCACAGGCTCCGCTCTACAAAACCAGAAACACAGGCCACCCCCGTTCCCGCCTGGGATCTGGAATCCGAACTCAGGACCTTCTGCCTGCAAGGCAGAGGCTTAACCTCTGAGCCACCCCTACAGCCCCACAGAACACACATTTTTCTCAGCAGCACACAGAACTTTCTCCAAAATAGATCACATATTGGGCCATAAAACAAATCTCCACATGCACAGGAAAGTTGAAATTCTAGCCTGATTGATCCCAAAATCTCCACCAGGAAGCTCCTGGAACTATTACAGAAGTTCAGCAGAGTGTCAGGATACAAAATAAATGTGCAAAATATTAAAGGATTCTCTGGGTTTGGGGGGGCCCTGGGGAATGGGGAGGGAAAGGTGAGGGGAGGGGGAGCAGGGGGCTGAGGGGGAGAAGGAGGAAGGGAGGGAATCTGTGTACCTACTAAGTTTGTATGAGCAGAAATAATAATAAAAAATGTTAAAAAATAAATAATAAATGTGCAAAAATCAGTGGCCTTCCTATTTGCCCAAAATGAAAGAAGTGAAAAAGCCTTGAGAGAAACAATCCCATTTACTATAGCCCCTAAAAAAATGAAATACCTAGGTATAAACCTAACCAAGGAATGAAGAGAACTTTATAATGAGAACTTTAAAGCCCTAAAGAAAGAAATTGCAGAAGCCACCAGACCGTGCAAAGACCTCCTGTGTTCCTGGATTGGCAGAATCAACATCATAAAAATGACCATCCTACCAAAGGCAATATACAAATTCAATGCTATATCAATTAAAAATCCCAAAGCAATTCTTTAAAGAAGTTGACCAAACAATCTCAAAATTCATATGGAGGCACCAAAGACCCAGGATAGCAAAAACAATCCTGAGTAACAAAAGCACTACTAGAGGTATCACCATACCAAACCTTACTCTATACTACAAATCCATAGTTGTAAAAACAGTGTGTTATTGGCTTCAAAATAGACACCCATATCAAAGGATGAGGGTTGAAGACCCAGATATAAGCCCACACAACTACAGCCATTTGGTCTTTGACAAAGGGGCCCAAAAAGTCCAATGGAAAGAGAACAGCATCTTCAACAAATGGTGCTGGCAGAAAATTAAAATTGAACCCATATGTGTCACCATGTACAAGAATTAATGCAAATGGATCAAGGACCTTGATTGATATAAGGCTAGAGACTATAAAAACCATAGTTGAAAGGGTAGGGAACTCCCTCGAGCTGATTGGGCTAGGCCAGCAGTTCCTAAACAGACATCCAATAGCACAGTCACTACACCCAACACTCAACAGATGGGATCTTGTGAAATTAAAGAGCTTCTGTTCAGATAAAGAGATTGTAACTCGAGCACAAAGGCAACTCACAGAATGGGAGAAAATCTTCACTAACCACGTATCTGATAGACTTCTATTATCCAGAGTACACAAAGAATCTAGAAAACTAAACACCAAGGAAACACATGCCCCAATTAAAAAATGGGCCCTGGAACTTAAAAAAAACTTTACCAAGAACGAAATTAAAATGTTTAACATATATCTTAAAAAATGCTCCACATCCGTTGCCATCAGAGAAATGCAAATCAAAACTTCCCTGAGAAGTTTCTACATTGCTGATGAGAACGCAGGCTCATACAGCCACTCTGGCGAGCAGTCTGGCGATTCTTAAGCCTTCGCTTCTGGTCCTGGTAGGGCGGAGCCTGTGAATCCCGGGGCAGAAGGAGGTGGAGGTGTCCATGGTGGTTCGCAAATTCGTCCGTGGTTCTACACATACACAGACACACACACACACACACACACACACACAGACACACGCGCGCGCACATACACACGCATATGCACACAGTTGAATAAAAAAAATGTGAGTTGGTGAAAAGTATGAGAGGATAAACGTACTTACTATTCAAATCTAAAGATATGAGATAGACCCTTAGTACCTATGTAAGGATGAAAGGAGATAGACACTTCTACAAAATTGTCCTCTAATTTACACATACACACACAAACCTACACAACATACACAAACCTACACACACACACACACACACACACACACACAAGATACACATATACTTACACCACTTTAATTTTTAAAAATTGAAAATAATGCTCCATTGTGAAGTTTAGGCAAAGCTTCATACCACTCCTAAGGGTCTTACTGTGTTCTTTTTTTTTTTTTTTAATTCTCTGGTAAACATGGTCCTAACCTGCTTAGTGAACTGACCATCATACACCAATTCTCATATGCCCAGATCCCTCAATATTGCCTGTTCTTCCTCATTTGTTCTCCAGAACATTAGGAGTCATAGGAAAGTATTTCTAATGATGATCTAACACACTAGGAATGAATAGTCCACATATTGCCTCAGCTTATGCAATCTTTGTCTCAAGGAGGATTGAGTAGTTACATAGTTATATTATTTATTTTCATTTCTTCCATGACACTTAGTCTAAATCTACCCACCACCATGTCCACAACCTCTTGAACCAGATGGTGAGGAGGTCTTTTATTTCTTGCTTAACTATATTTCTCAATTTAAGAAGTTCACAAGTAGATTTCTTTTCTTGTCTTTAAGTTCTGGGTATATACTAGCCCATCATTAAGCTCCCTAATCTGCATGCTAAATGGATTTTCCCTTTCCTTTAAAATTCAAACCTATGGATGTCTTCTACCATTTTTGTCTTTCTCTTATCCTTGTAACTGTGTCTTCCCAAGTGTTCCAAGTTTTTGGACTCAGGAAGAGTATTTTGGTATACATACCTTTCTTGCAACATTCATGTTAAGAAATGGCAAGTGAAATTATCACCTTATCCTCTCATATTCTTTTCTAATTTTTCAGCCAAACTAGAGTCTGATGTGGAGGAGAGTATCCACATGCATTTTTCCATCAAAATAGCTCCCTTGGATGTTCTTTATGATCAGGAAGCTGAGCCTCCACTTCATGTCATATTAACTGCAGTCAAGACCATGTAACTGCCCTCATACTCTATTTTCAAGTCCATTCTATATGTGCTATTTTCAGAGATGGCTAATTAGTCTATAGTCTACCAGACATTTCAGGGGATCTCATACTCCTGTGGTAGACATATATATCAAGGTCACATTCCACCTTTACTATACAGAAAAAGCTGATCATTTGAGATCTTTGCAATTGTGCCACTCCCAAGCAAATCAATCTTGGTTGCATCTTATCACCATTATGACTACTATGTAAATAACTCATGACTGTATCCGTCATTTCCTCTTCATACACTGATTGTGTTTTATAACTTTTCCTGAGGATACATGAACAAATATCTTTTCATCTAGAGTCCACACTGGGGCATGTATGACTCAAAGGTATGTCCCCCTCTTTCCTATTTGGGTGACAATTTATAAACCTATAACCATGGAATTATCTCTGTCAAATTTGCAGACAACTTCCAATAAGAATTACATCTCTTCAAAAATCTATCATTTATACCCCACCTTGGAGTGAAACCTTGTGAATTTGGTAAGTTTAGTGACTGCTGTATGCCTTCCACATCCATCTAAAGAGAAATATTTTCATTTACTTCTTAATGACCAGTAAAAGATTTCTACCAGAAATTATCACAAAATATTAAAGAGACAGTATAGAAAACTCAGAATATAGATTTCCCAGGAGCCATAGCCCCATGGATTATATGATGTAAGACTTCATTCTATGAATTCTAAGAAGACAGAAAAAAATTGGGGGCAAAAAGAAACATGTTAAAATATTCTGTGTGGTACAAGGTCAAGGAAGGGCCTTTTGTTCTGCCACAGTGGTTTGAACTGCCACTAAAGCAAATGATTTAGAGGGAACCCTGAGACCCATAGAAGCAGACAGAGAGGAGTGTGTGAGGGAATGGGATGGGTTGATGAAGGGAGGAGAGGGAGGTAGGCAAAAGAGGGATGAAGGGAGGAGAAGGGAGCGGGGATAATTATTCAATATGCTTGAAAAGCTGGGGGCTAGGGAAGACTGAAAAAGAAGGGCAGCTAACATTGTAAGAATACACAAAGTTCCATTTCCTAGAATAATCTCTGCAACAGAAACAGAAAATGATTGACCAAAGAGAGGACACTTTGGTATTTTTCACATTAAAAACAATGGAAGTACATATTAGAGAATAAATAATATGTATTCTTTGATGAATAAACAGTTTAATTTCTGCATGTACTCAGGAATTTAGAAGTATAACATTGCATAAATAATAAAATGAAAAAATAATATGTCTAAATGAATATGGATTATATCAAACAATGATGATTCAGATTTATGGGGCTTGAATATTTATAGACTCACAGTGCATCCCAGAAATAATAAAAATACAAATACTAAAGGGAGGGGCTAAAAGATTCCAAAGTCCTACCACTATTTCTGACGAACAAGAAAAATATTGTCAATATAACAACATTGAATTCGTTAGGTTGTCATCACTTGGACAACTACAAAAATAAAAACCAGACCCATATGCAACAATAGGTAATAAAATGGAAACTAACAAATAGGAAAAGGAATGAAAAAAAGCAATATATGATTTCTCTCAAAGCAAAAGGACAGTATAGAAAACAGCAGAAAAATTTAAGGACTAAACTTTAATTCTAGCAGTTATAACGCAAATATATTTAATGCAAAATGGAAATATAATTTTATAATCAGCATATTTTAAATAATTGATTCTAAATATTTTAAAGTATTTAAATAATTTATTATCAAGGAAAATTAATCAGTAGAAAGACAGAAGTCCACAACTGCTACAAAAGGTAGAATGTCAATTTCCTATTAAAAATACTTGGAACTTGCTGTACATTCTCAGTTTATTACAGGCATTTATGAGTCTGAGATGTTTGTGTTACCTCACAAATTCTGTGATGTGAGGTTCAGAGACAGGATTCAGCATTTGGTGGGATTGCAGCAGAGATATCCAAACATTTGTTGAGCATGATATTATACATAAGTAATTTATGAGTACTGTCCTCTGTGTTGGAAGATTTATGGGTGCTATGTTCCTCATAGTGGGGAATTGAATATAGCTGTGCTTTTGGATGTTGTAGGGTAACTTTGTATTTCTGATTTTGTGTTTGTGGAATGTGTTGTGGAATGTGTTGTGATGCTGCATTTCTGCTTATGTTTGGGAGTTACGCTTCCCACTCAATGTTGTGAAGTCTACTCCTATTTTTTCTTTGAAGTAATAAAATATGAAAAAAATAAATAGTAAAAGTACTTCATAACACTGGAGATGTGCCAGAGCTTATACAGTGTTTACTTAGTATGTAGTTGGAATTAGGTGTCAACTTGAGGGTATGATCTCACCAGAAGGGGAGGGCATGTAGTCTGGCAGATGAAAAGTAACCATTTTGCAAATGGGTGATTGACCCCTCCCTCACTGTGGTTTCCTACTTTTAGTACATCTATCCTGGAATGTGCTCTTATAACAAGACTCCAGTTTAACAGCTTTTTGTCTCTGGCCAGGGGGTGACATACAATGCCCATTGGGATGGAGTGAAGGGCATTGCAGGAGCAACAAAACTGCAAAAGAAAATCAACAAACCACAATCCAGAACTTCAGAGACTCTATATCAACCACTTAGAACTAGGCCAGCCTAATCTCTCCCCATCCTGAAGCTCAGGGACATTTGCAGAAGAGGGGGTGGTAAGAATGTAAGAGCAAAAGGATGGGAGGAGCAATGATTTGCAAGATACTCCAAACAAGCTAGGGCCGAAGTAATCATAATTGGACTTTGCATGCCCTGCGCAATGTCCAAAACACTATTGACCTCACAAAGTCTAGCATCTGCTAAAGGCACCAAGATCCTTGGAGACAAGGGATTGATAGCCACAGTAGTGTTCCTATGCTTAAGGAGAACACAGGAAAGGGTTCAGGGAAATGCCACTGGGTCCTTGTACATCATCGGATAGGAGGGCCCAGAGGAGAGTCTGGCATGCACATTAAAGGACTCTCTTGGGGATCATCACTTGGACAACTACAAAAATAAAAACCAGACCCATATGCAACAATAGGTAATAAAATGGAAACTAACAAATAGGAAAAGGAATGAAAAAAAGCAATATATGATTTCTCTCAAAGCAAAAGGACAGTAAAGAAAACAGCAGAAAAATTTAAGGACTAAACTTTAATTCTAGCAGTTATAAGGCATATAGTCTGGCAGATAAAAAGTAACCATTTGGGGATGGGGAAGGAGGGGTGAGGAGAGGGGGAGCAGGGGGTTCGGGGGGAAGAGAAGGGAGGGAGGGAAGTGGTGTACCTATTAAGTTTTTATGAGCAGAATTAATTATAAAAATGTTAAAAAAAAGAAATCTCAAAATAAAAAAAAAGAAAATTGAGGGCTGAGATCTGGGCACATCTGTAAATATTAGTAGTTAATAAGGTAAGTCCTAAGAAATCTTGTGAAAGATTTTCTAATTAATGATGCAAGACCAAGTCCATAGTAGCTGAGATCATTCCCTTGGTAAGTAGAAAAGATGGAGCAAGCTGCTTCAGTGGTTTGGAATACTTCGAGAGTTTCACAATCTGACAAATGTGGAAATTTGTCTCTTGGCAATAGCTATGGACAGGGTCCTGCCTGTTTCCTCCTTTCTAGATGTTGGCATGAACTTTCCTTACATTGGGGCTATGAACTGTAATCAGAATTGTTAGCAGGAATAAGACCCTTTATTCTCCTAAGTAATTTGAATTTATTAGCCACATTGACAAACTGGAACACCTAACATGACTGAAGTCTTAGATATGTCCTATAAATCAGGGACAATGGTGACCACCTGTAATCTCAGCACTCAGGATTTAGAGCAGGAAAATTAGAAGTTCAAGGTCAACTTCAGCTATAAGAAGTTTGAGGTTTAAAGCCAACCTGGAATACATGAGATCTTCTATCAAAATAAGGAAAAATAAAGTAGAAAAATAAGGCTGATAGGCAAACATAATTCAACCAAGAAACTGTCAGTCATTGAAGAACAATCAACTTGGAATACATCAAGTGAAAATTAATACAGAGATGAAAGGTATTAGAAAGTAATCTAAATGAAATAGGAAACCATTTTAAATAAACAGAAAGGATGAAAATCAGCACAAATTAATGATTTTAAATAAAACCTGGTATTAATTTCTCTATCTATACCCATATAAGCTTATCTAATTTGCTGCCATTATATAAGAAAATCCGTGCTCTTCAAATAATATAAAGGCTGTATCAAAATAAGCTATATATAGAACATAAATCTTAATTACTGAAATATGAAATATGTGGCCAATCTAAAAACTAATAATGAAATATACCTAAAATTCTTGGATATTTGAAAGTCAGCAAGATACTTTCAAATTTTCTTTTGAAGAATTTGGCAGTAAAGCAGAGGAGAGGAAATGCAAATAGTGGAAAGTATAAAATCACAAAACTGAAAGAGTAAGGAAATGCAAAGGAGCAAAATTTGTGGTTGCAGTAAAGACCAGTCTGAGATTTTTTTGTATGAGAAAAAAACACAAGTGACTTAAAAATTGTCCTTCTGGGCTGGAGAGGTGGCTCAGGGGTTAAGCTTCTGCCTTGCAGGCGGAAGATCCTGAGTTCGGATCCCAGATCCCACGTATAGACGCCAGGCGGAAGCGGGGGCGGCCTGCATTTCTGGTCCTGGTAGGGCAGAGCCTGTGAATCCCGGGGCGGAGGAAGTGGAGGCGTCCATAGTGGTTCCCGAATTCGTCCGTGGTTCTACACACACAGACACACGTGCGCGCACACATACATACGCACACACGCACAATTGAATAAAAAAAATTTTAAAAATTGTCCTTCTAAAAACATTATAAGCATAAAATTTGTTTTAAAACTGAGTAAGTATTAACTCTCCAAATCAGGAGAATTCAAATAGACTCCCTGTGAATCCATGAAACATTTAGAGAAGACACTGAAAAACTTATACATCCACAATCCCTTGCAGAAAGTAGAACTATTTCTGAACTCATGCTAAACTCTGTGCTGCCACCTATCATCACTCGAAAACCAACTCTGACAAAGATAACATAAAGAGAAACTTTGAGAACAATTCATCTGCTGAACACAGATGTAAAATACTCAAAATAGTATGTACCAATCAAACAAAATCAACAAGTACAGAGATAATTATTCACCAATAACAAATAGAAATTTTCCTGGGATAACAGATTACTCA
Organism: Typhlomys cinereus; assembly: GCA_023101885.1. Lineage (NCBI taxonomy): Eukaryota > Metazoa > Chordata > Mammalia > Rodentia > Platacanthomyidae > Typhlomys > Typhlomys cinereus. The sequence continues at coordinate 2,339,149 of JALPQD010000226.1, forward strand.
AGATATACTGCATCTCACTATGTACTATTATAATAATAAATATATATATATAATATAACTATTATAATAACAGATGCAGAAAAAGCCTCTGAAAAACTAAAAACCCATTATTGATAAAAGAAATGATAACATAAGTGAAGAGATCTTTCATAATTTGCTAAAGAAACTGATAGATACAATCTATCTATGGACAGATATCTAAAAATAATGTCATGTAAACTTTCTTTCTAAAAGAGAAACTTTCTTACTAAATTGAGAAACAGCACAAACTATCACATCTCACCCAGCCTCTTCATCATCATATTGTAAGTCCTAGATAATGCAATATGGCCCACATGAAAATGAAAGGTGTCTATACTAGCAAGCAAAAAACACATTATTTTTGTTTTCAGAAAGTATTGCCTATATAGAAAATCAAGAAGACTTGGCATAAATGGATTTGGCAGGAAAACTACTGGAAGAAATTTTACCATGGTTTTATTATACAAGGCTAAGTTTTAGAATGTTACTTTTATCCTATGTACCAACAATGAAAATGTAGAATTTTAAATATTAATCAAAATATCTTATATATCAATATGCTCAAAATGAAATATATCAAAGTAGTTTAGCAACATGTGCATCTATACGATTAAAGTATAAGATTCTGGGATATTCTGTGTCGCATCAGGATGATTCAATGATGAGATGCCAGTTCTTTTAAGATTTTATAGATTCAGCTTCATTCCAATCGAACTCCTATCATCTAAAAGTATGAATATTGAATACCTGATTCCAGAGTGTATGGAAAAAATCCAAAAATGGCAACGATAATATCTAATGACAACAGAGTCTTAAAATGGATACTATATATACTAGAATGAGTAATATATGCCTGTTATCCAGCAATCTGAGCAAAGATAGGAAGAAATTGACTTTGAGACCAGCATGGACAACATAGTAAATGCAGGAAAACTTGAACTACATTGTGAAATCTTGTCCAAAGAAAAAAAATCTTCAAAGCTACAGTACACAACAGGTGAGTGTGTGTAAAAGGATAAGAGAAGTCAATGGAAGAAATGGAGATACCAGAAATAAATTACCATAAATACAGTCAGAGGATTTTTGAGTAAAGGCAAAGGAAGGAACCATAGATGATCTTTTCGTTAACAAGTAGTTTTGAAACTGAAGAGTCACATGCAGAAAGAAAAATGAATTTTGACATAGACCTTATACTTTTGAAAAACAGAGTAGAAGTAAAGGCTGATGAGATAGTTTAACTGGTAATGTGTCGTTTCACAAGCAGGAAGACCTGGGCGCAGTTCTCAGAATCAACAGGAAAGGCTAAGCATGGTTGCACACTTACAGTCCTAATGACAGAGATGGACAAATAGTTGATTCAAAGGGCTTGCTGGATAGTCAGTCCACCTTGAGAAGTCCCTGTGAGATAATCTGTCTCAAGACAAAAAAAAAAAAAAAAAAAAAAAAAAAAAAAAGCTGATCAGCTTCTTGGGAAGGACACTTAAGTTTGTCCTCTGGTCTCCCCAAACCCATGAAGGCAAGAACTCACATGTATACCCTCACCTGCAGACAGACACATGCATAAACACAAGTAAAAACCTGAAAACAACCTTCACAGAAATGACCATAATTGCTGAAATGCTTCTTTACTCTGTTGTGAGTTTTTTTTAATGTACACATTGACATAATTTTGGAATTGAAGAAATTTGGTACGATTGCACAAAGAATTCCGGATATGAACATCTTAAATAACTGTTTCAGTTACTCTTATTTTTCTGGGAGACAGTACTTGGACTCAGACAATGTAGGGAACAAAAGGATATTTATTCGGTTTATGACTCCAGAGAAGATATAGTCTAATATGGCAGAAATAATATAGAAGAAGATGTGGCTAGAATCAGAGAAAGGAATCATTAAGAGGGGGAAATAGCAAGAAAAAGAAGGATGCTAGAACTATAAATCTCAAGGGCTGTCACTTTAGACATGCCTTCCTCCAGCAAGGCTTTGCTTCTTAAAGGAGTCACAATCTTCCCAAACATTAACACCTGCTATAATGATTCAAACACAAGAGTTTACACTCAAAGGAGGACAATGATTGGATACTAAAATGAACTTTTTTAATACTAGAGCAAACATACAAACCATGAAAGAAAGAACTGTAAAGGAGACAGGAGCTGTCATAAAAACTTAAAATTAAAATACAGGAGCCTTCACTAAAATTTAAAAATATTTGTATACTTTTCGTTTTGACCATCCTAAACGAATGCTTATTTCAGTCTTTTTAAAGACACATTCAATAGATGTTGCTGCATATATTGTTGCCATAAACCCCCAAATGAAATCACTGCTTTATATATCAAAGTCACATATACCCACAACAGAAATAAGAAGAAGCATGCCAGGTCTGGCAGTACATGTTTCTCGCCCCAGGACATGGAAGATAGAGGTAAGAGAATCAAGATTTCAATTCAACTTCAAATACATAGTGAGTTCAAGGTCAACCTTGGTTACATAAGATCCTATCCTAAAACAAATCAAGTAAGAAAACAATAATAGAAGCCTAAGTATTTTAATACATGTATTCCATCACAATGCAGGCTATTATTTGTGTTTATCTTTCTAAATTTTATACAGTGGGATTTTATACAGTAGGTACATCCAATGTATGAAAAATAACATTTCTATGTATTCCTAAGTAAAACAAGGCTTTAACTCAGATATCAAAACTAACTGAAGAAATAAATAAATCAATTAAAATAAGGAAAACTGCAAAATAGAGCTATTAACAGATAATCATAGGACTCTTGATAAATTAGAAAATACTCAAATAATAGAAAAAATCATCCATCGAAAAGAGCTTTAGTGAAAAAAAGCAACCCATTATCATATTCATCCTAAAATAATGATGCTACTAAATATTAATGTAATGAATGCAAAATAGGACAGTATTATAGGCAATTAACACGGTAAGTTGACATAACAATATAATGAAGCCCTTCCTCATAAATAAATTGAAAAAAATAGATGAAGTGCATAATTGCCTAGAAGAATTATTAGCATAAGGGAGATAAAATCAAATAATATTATGTTTTGAACAGCCATTTAATCAATAGTTAAAAACTTGCTCTCAATTCTTTTTTTTTAATCTTAAAACTAATATTTATTTTTTTCTTCCACTCTTTATTTTTTTCCTAACCATACAAGCTCAGTAGGTGCCCCCATCCTGTCTATCTCTCCTCCCCTCCTCAGTCGTCCCCCATTGCACTTCATCCCTTCCTTTCACCCCCTCCCTCCAACACTGTCTCCCAGTGTCTCCTGCTTCCTCCCTCCTATTCCCTGGAGCATCCTTTTGTGTGAATGCCAAACCTCCTTCTGAGTCCTCCACCCTAGTAAGGTTTCAGGACTCTGTGGGTTAGCCTGGAACCCTTTTTGGGCTTCCCATAGAGTTCCCATGGGAACTCTATTATGACTGTTAATCCCTTGCCTCTAAGAATCCTACTACCTAGAGCTTTCTCCCCTGTGATCCATGTTAGACTTTAGGAGGTCTTTAACATGTCAGCCATTGTGCAATTCAGGCAAAGTCCAATTCTGGTTGCTAAAGTCCTAACTTATGTGGCATATCTTGCATATCGTTGGTCCTTCCCGTCTTTAGGCTCTTGCAATCTTGCTGCTCCCTCTTCTGTAATGTTCCCTGAGAGATTTGGTTGGTCTGGTTCCAGGTGATTAATGTAGTGTCTTTGGTGTTCTGAATATGGTTTGTTGTTGTTTTCAGTTTCACTTTTCCTGCACCGCCTTTGGCTGTGTCCTGATTGGTATGGAAGGTCACCTCCTAACAAAAATAAAAGGATGTTTAAATGAAGATCGTAATATAAGAGGAGACTCAAAGGTAGATGGAAGAATAGACCTCAGTGGACTCCCTGGTCTCAGGTAAGCCCCCTAGACCATGCCTCAGGTCCCAGGTCATCTGTATATCCCACTAGTCATTCTGCCTTTCTGCCCCAGACCCAAGACCTATGCAGAATTCCTGTTTTTCAGAATTCAACAGAGTCCAGAGAAAACTCAAGCAACGGGCTCACAACCAACACCAATCATCTGAGGTCTTCTAAAATTATACTATCATAACGGAGAGAATCTTCACATCCACCTCTAAGATAGGTAAACTCTTATTACCATCCTGTTCCTCTCAATTATTAGTTACAGTAGTTTAACACTTCCATAAAGCAACCCAAAAACCCATACAACTCCAGGAACTATAGCATTCACCCTCACAAGTCACCAAGGAAGTAAATCTAAAAAGTACACTACCATGCTAATCTTCAATCTCTGTCTACTAAACTTGCCTTAATTGATGTACTAACAGTTCAATAGCCTCATCAATTCTTGTCTATCAGCATGATATTCAAAAATTTTCAGATAACACAAACAAAACTAACTTTGGTTTATTTTGTAAAAAAATTAGTTTAGTAGAAAATTTGTAACTTCCCTTTCCCCACCCGCCCAGGCCACGCACAGTGCAGCCGGGACTCACAGCAACCTAGGTAAGCCCCCTCCCAAAGCCCAGGATCAGCTCCTCCCACCAGCCAGCCAGAGCCGGTGCTGCCCCGGGCTGGGGAGGACCCCCTGGGCCATGCCCCAACTCTCCAGGTTAAATAGTGCCCCGTCACCACCACCTCCTCCATTTCCCTACCCACCCTGGACCCTTGTAGTCTGCCGGAACTTGCAGTGACCTAGATAAGTTGTCCCCTCCACCCACCCCCACCCAACCCCAAACCCCAGGACCCAGCTACTCCCACCAGCCAGCCCAACTCAAGGACAGTTTAAAACTGAACTAAAGGACAAGTTATCTTCAACCCAGAACTCAACAGAGAGTCTTATCAGCAGAACTAATAAAGCAGAAAATAGAATTTCAGACCTTGAAGACAAAGTGGGAGTATTAACCAGCTCAATGGAAGAGGTTCTTAAAGCCAAAAAGATACTTGAGAGAAATATTCAAGAGTTATGGGACACCCTGAAGATACTGAACATGTGTATTCATGGAATATCAGAACAAGAATCCCAAAATATCACACCTGAGGAAATTTTTCAAACTATCATCAAGGAAAACTTTCCTCATCTAAAAAAAGGGAGGCCCATCCATATACAAGAGACATTCCACACCCCAAACAGATATGACCAAAATAGAAACTCGCCACAGCAAATAATAGTTAAAACACTCCACATTCAAGATAAAGAAATGGTGCTGAGAGCTTCAAGGGGGAAAAAAAAAACAAGTTACTTTTAAAGGTAAACCTATTAAAATAACAAATGACTTCTCAATGGAAACAGTAAAAGCAACAGCTTGGAGAGACATACTTCAAGTATTGAGTGAGCAAAAATGTCAACCCAGGCTGATATACCCCACAAAACTATCCATCATGATTGAGGGAGAAATAAAAATTTTCCAGCCCAATGACAACTTGAAGGGATATATGTCCACCAAACCAGGCCTTCAAAAAAATGCTAGATGGAGGCCTATTTTCTCTGCTTGTTTCTGGTGTGGCCTTCCTACCCCATCCCTCCTGTTCATTATCCTTGCAATTACTGTAGGTATTACAGAGATTTATTTGTGAGTGTCTCTAAGTGGGCTGGGTGGGTTTGGTACTAGGAGACATCTATTAGGGAGTACATACGGCGCTTCATTTTCTGGGTCTGCAAGAGGTGAAATATAATACCCATCAGGATGGAATGAAGGGGACTACAGGAGCAGCAAAACTGCAAAAGAAAATCAACAAACCATAATCCAGAACTTCAGAGACTATATATCAACCACCTAGGAGTAGGCCAGTCTAATCTCTGCCCATCCTGAAACTCAGGGAAATTTGCAAAAGATGGAGTGATAAGAATGTAAGAGCACAAGGATGGGAGGAGTAATGATATGCGAGATACTCCACACAAGTTAGGGCCGAAGCAATCATAATAGGTCTTTGCATGCCCTGTGCAATATCCCACACACTATTGACCCCATAAAGTCTAGCATTTGCTAAAGGCACCAAGATCCTTGGAGGCAAGGAATTGACAGCCATAGAAGTGTTCCTATGCTTAAGGGGAACACAGGAAAGCATTCAGGGAAAAGCCACTGGGTCCTTGTACGTCATATGAAGGAGGGCCCAGAGGAGAGTCTGCCATGCACATTAAAGGATTCTCCTGGGATTGGGGGGGGAGGCACTGGGGGATGGAGAGGGAGTGGTGAGGAGAGGGAGAGCAAAGAGGTGGGGGGGGAGGAAGAGGGAGGGAGGGAACCGGTGTACATATTAAGTTTGTATGAGTGGAAATAATAATAAAAAATGCTAGAAATAATACTCAAGCTTGAAGAAAAAAACAGGCATATTGAGGAGAACAGAAGGGAAGTATAATACCACCAAAACCTAATAGTGAAACAATACACTTACAAAAGCTACTAAACATAATATATGTCCAGAGTTAAAACCAGTTTCACCATTATAGCATTAAATGTTAATAGAATTAACTCACCGATCAAGAGACACAGATTACAAACTTGGATTAAAAATCACAATCCATCAATCTGCTGCCTGCAGGAAACCCATCTCACCAAAAAAGATAGGCACATCCTAAAACTAAAAGGTTAGAACAAAATTCTGCAAGTTAATGGAACCAGTAAACAGGCAGGGGTAGCCATTATGCTATCAAACAAAATGGACTTCAAAACAAAAAAGAAATGATAAGAGACACAGAGGGATACTTCATTTTAGTCACAGGTACAATTCACCAGGAAGACTTCACAATACTGAACATATATGGACCCAATGCAGGGCCCCCACATTCATTAAGCAAACCCTACAACATCCAAAGTGAGAAATCAATCCCAAAATGAAAATTTTTGGGGATTTCAACATCCACCGCCCTCTCAACATGGGATAGATCAACAAGTAAGAAACTTAACAGAAACACTTTGGATCTCAATCAAACCCTCACTGAAATGGACCTTACAGATCTCTATTGAACTTTTCATCCATGCACAAAAGAATAGACATTTTTCTCAGCAGCACATGAACTTTCTCCAAAATAGATCACATATTGGGCCACAAAACAAATCTCCACATACACAGGAAAGTTGAAATTCTAGCCTGTACCTTATCAGACCACCATGGCCTAAAGCTTGACATCCACAACACAACAAGCAACAGAAAATACACTAACTACTGGAAACGTAAAACTATGATGCTAAATGAGAATTGGATTCAGGAAGAAATTACCAAGGAAATTCAAGATTTCCTGAAAGTGAACAATAATGAAAATACAACTTACCCAAATCTCTGGGACACAATGAAAGCTGTCCTAAGAGGTAAGTTCATAGCTCTTAATGCCTACATCAAAAAAATGGAAACATCAGAAATAAATAACAATGCAGCTTAAAGCTTTAGAAACACTAGAGCAATCGAATCTCAAAAGCAGTAGAAGGGAGGAGATTAGCAAAATAAGGGGAGAAATATCCGAAATCGAGATTAGGAAAATGATAAAGAAAATGAACCAGTCGAAAGGCTGGTTTTTTGAAAAAATCAGTAAGATTGATTCACCCCTAGCTAAATTAACCAAAAGCAAGAGAGAGAAAGCCCAAAATAACAAAATTAGAAATGAACATGGAGGTATTACTACTGATAACCATGAAATCCAGAGAATTATAACGTCATATTTCAAAAACTTATACTCTGTGAAATTTGACAACACAAAAGAGATGGATGAATTCCTAAATAAACACAACTTACCTAAATTGAATCAGGACATTATGAATTATTTAAATAGTCCTAAAACATATGAGGAAATAGATGAAGGAATCTCAAATCTTCCCAACAAAAGATGTCCTGAAACAGATGGATTCAACACAGAGTTCCACCAGACATTTAAAAAGCTAATAACACCAATACTCCTTAAAATGTTCCATCAAATAGCAAAGGAAGGAACACTACCAAATTCCTTCTATGAAGCTAATATCATCTTAATCCCAAAAGCTAACAAAGATACACTTAAAAAAGAAAACTATAGGCCAATAAGCAAATCAGATTAAAAAACATATCAAAAAGATCATTCATGGGGATCAAGTAAGCTTTATCCTAGGCACACAAGGTTGGCTCAATATATGCAAATCAATAAATGTAATTCACCATATAAACCAACCCAAAGTCCAAGACCACATGAGATTCTTGAAAGATGCAGAAAAAGTTTTTGACAAGATCCAACAGCCCTTTATGACCAAAACCCTAGAGAAGGTTGGAATGGAAGGAACCTTTATCAAAATAATAAAAGCTGTATACAACAAGACCACAGCAAGGATTATACTCAATGGGGAAAAACTTGAAGCATTCCCACTTCGATCAGGAACTAGACAAGGCTGTCCACTGTCACCACTTCTATTCGATATTGTACTTGAAGTCTTAGCTGAAGCCATAAGAGAAGGGACATAAAAGAAATTTAAATCGGCAAGGAAGAATTCAAGTTATCTTTATTTGCTAATGACATGATTTTATACCTGAGTGTTCCCAAAAACTCCAGCAGGAAACTACTGAAACTAATACAGAAGTTCAGCAGGGGTGCAGGATACAAAATAAATGTACAAAAATCCGTGGACTTCCTATATGCCCAGAATGAAAGAAGTGAAAAAGCCCTGAGAGAAACAATCCCATTTACTATAGCCCCTAAAAAAATGAAATGCCTTAGTATAAACCTAACCAAGGATGTAAGAGACCTTTACAATTAAATCTTTGAAATCCTAAAGAAAGAAATTGCAGAAGACACCAGAAGGTGGAAAGACCTCCCATGTTCCTGGATTAGCAGAATCAACATCGTAAAAATGACCTTCCTACCAAAGGCAATATACAGATTCAATGCTATACCAATTAAAATCCCATTTCAATTCTTTAAAGAAGTTAACCAAAAAATCTCCACATTCATATGGAGGCACAAAAGACCCAGGATAGCAAAAACAATCCTGAGTAACAAAAACACTGCTGGAGGTATCACCATACCAAACCTTAGTCTATACTACAAATCCATAGTTGTAAAAGCAGCCTGGTATTGGCTCCAAAATAGACACACAGATCAAAGGATGAGGGTTGAAGACCCAGATATAAGCCCACACAACTACAGCCATTGGATCTTTGAAAAATGGGCCAAAGAAAATCCAATGGAAAAAGAACAGCATCTTTAACAAATGGTGCTAGCAAAACTGGATATTCACATGCAGAAGATTAAAATTGGACCTGTACTTGTCACCATGTACAAGACTTAATTCCAAATGGATCAAGGACCTTGATATAAGGCCAGAGACTATAAAAAATCATAGTTGAAAGGGTAGGGAACTCCCTCAAGCTTATTGGGCTAGGCCAACAGTTCCTGAATGGACATCCAATAGCACAGTCATTACAAACAACACTCAACAGATGGGATCTTGTGAAATTAAAGAGATTCTGTTCAGATAAAGAGATTGTAACTCGAACACAAAGGCAAACCACAGAATGGGAGAAAATCTTCACAAACCATATATCTGGTCTATTATCCAGAGTACACAAAGAATTTAGAAAACTAAACACCAAGGAAACAAATGGGCTAATTAAAAAATGGGCCTTGGAACTTAAAAGAAACTTTACCGAGCACAAAATTAAAATGTCTAACACATATCTTAAAAAATGCTCCACATCCTTAGCCATCAGGGAAATGCAAATCAAAACTTCCCTGAGATATCATCTCAACCATGTCAGGATGGCAAAAATCTACAATACAAACAACACCAAGTGCTGGAGAGGATGTGGAGACAAGGTAACTCTCCTACATTGCTGGTGGGAATGCAGGCTCATACAACCACTCTGGTGAGCCGTCTGGCGATTCTTAAAGAAGTTAAAGATTGAAATGACATATGACCTTGCTATTCTACTTTTGGGAATAACCCACCATACACAAAAATTCACCTCCATAGCACAAGCATGACCATGTTCATAGCAGCATGTTTACAATAGCAAAGTCATGGAACCAGCCCAAATGTCCAACAGTTGACAAGTGGATAAGGAAAATGTGGTACTTTTATACAGTGGAATACTACTCAGCCATCAAAAAGGGTAAATTAATGCAATTTGCCAGGAAATGGATGTAATTAGAAACAATTATATTGAGTGAAGTATCCCAGACACAGAAAATTAAGTGTTATATACTCCCTAATACATGTATTCTAGTACCAGACTCACTTAGAGACACTCAAAGACAAATCTCTGTAATACCTACAGTAATTGCAAAGATTATAAACAGGAGGGATGAGGAAGGAGGGCCCCACCAGGAACAAGGAGAAAGGGGACCATGTTACAGCAGAGAAAATAGGCCACCATCAAGGACTGCAAGTAAGTAATGAGACATCTGGTTTAGTTCACAGACTTTCCTTCCTCATCATTTGCAACTGATGGGTATGATCTCACCAGAGGTGGAGGGCATATAGACTGCCTGACACAAAGTAACTGTTTTGCAAATGGGTGATTGACCCTTCTCTAACCAATCTCCTACTTTTATTCCATCTACCTTTGAATGTACTCTTATAATAAGACTCTAATTTAACAGGTTTTTATCTCTGGCCATGGGTGACATCCAATACCCATCAAGATGGAGTGAAGGGCATTGCAGGAGCAGCAAAACTGAAAAAAAAATCAACAAACCATAATTCAGAACATCAGAGACTCTATATCAACCACGTGGAACTGGACCAGCCTAATCTCTCCCCATCTTGAAGGCTCAGGGAAATTTGCATAAAAGGAGGCAGTAAGATTGTAACAACACAAGGATGGGAAGAGTAATGATATGCAAGATACTCCACACAAGTCAGGGCCGAAGCAATCATACTATGACTTTGCATGACCTGCGCTATGTACAACACATTATTGACCCCACAAAGTCTAGCATGTACTAAAGGCACTAGGATCCTTGGAGGCTAGGGACTGACAGTCACAGTAGTGTTCCTAAGCTTAAGGGGAACACAGGAAAGGGTTCTGGGAAATCCCCCTGTGTCCTTGCACCTCATCGGAGAGGAGGACCCAGAAGAGAGTTTGGCATGCAAATTAAAGGATGCTCCGGGGATTGGGGTCAGGAGGCACTGGTGGATGGGGAGGGAGGGTAGAGGGTAGGGGGAGCAAGGGGTTGGAAGGGAGGTGGAGGGAAGAAGGGGACCCGTGTACCTGTTAAGTTTGTATGAGTGGAAATAATAATAATAAAATGTTAAAAAAAGAAAAATTCTAACTTTATATTTTGTGGCAGAGAAATTATAAGGAAAATAATGTTTATAAATATGTGTATTTAATTTTTGCAAGATTACTTTAGAAAGCATCAGGTATCACATGAATGAATGTCACCAGAAGAATCTACTATCTACTTCAAAAGTCAAGGATGATTTTTGTGATTTTAAGAGTGCTAAAATGTAATGTGCTTTCTTATAAGTCTTATGATACATCAGAGAGAATGCACAATTCTTAAATGCTTTTCTTCCATTCCATAGTTCACACTCAAGCAAAGAAATAAAAGCCTCTACTTATGAAAGAAAACATTGAAATAATATATTTTTGTCTACAGTCTGCTGTAGACTTCTAGAGTATAGGAATTCAATGACAGATAGTTTGATGAGATATGTGGAAGTGAGAGAAAATATGGCAAGTGGAAGAGGAAGTGGACTTTATCATATGTAACCTGAGCTGACACCACACAATCAATAAACCAGAGAATATAAGATTTATTCCTGGAAGAGAAAGTACTCAAAGTAAGGTGGAATCAACTGTCAGAGTGTACATTCACAACTACTGAATATTCTTACCTTTAATTGACTTTAGACAGTATCAATACACAATTAAAGAATATCAGTGAAAACAAAGCAGGATATGTACATATTGCATATCATATTTCAATATCTTATTGCAAAACAAAAAGCCCAGGAAATTTTTAGGAAATTCAGAACTCCATTGGGGACAAGGTTAAAATAGAGTTATCCAAATCCTTGAATACTCCTCCAAAGTTATGTCAATGCCTTGTGTTATAAGCATGAAGATTTTTTTACTTACCACTTCAAACAATTTACTTTCTTAAAGAAACACACACACACACACACACACACACACACACACACACACACACATTTTCCCTTAAGTTAAAGTAATATGATTAATGTGATAGCTGTTTCTTAAAGCTTGACTTAGTTTATTTTTCTTTATTCTGTATTTCAAGAAATAAATGTCTCCATTGAGTAGATATGCCACAAATATTTCTTAAAATTCTGAATATTTACATTTAAAACAATAAATTTTCAATACTCTGTGAGAGTTTTCATTTCACAGTCCCTAAGAAGCTGTCCTAGGTCTGCTGACAACTACACCGTCTTCACTTTTTGTTGTGCACATGTGCTATCTTCAAATTTAGTTAAGTGATGTCAGTGTCCATCCAATAGTCTCAGCTTCCCCAGTGATAAAGCAAAAGACTAGAAAAAATCCACCTGATTCAATCAGACTTGGTTCTAAAATGTGTTTCCTATATCAAGGGAAAATTCAAAAGGAGCTCATTTAATCATATGAAAAAGAAGAAACAAATGAACAATTGCTTTAGGAGGTTCACTCTTCTCCTGTGTACCCTTCTGTCTTGGCCGCAGTGAATCAGAATTTTCTTGCATAGATGAAAGTAGGATACTATTAAAACTTCTGCTTGCTTCTGATGACAGAACTAGAAGGTTCGTCTCATTTTTTAATTCACTTTCTCATTAAAATATTCATTAAAATGTAATTGGTAAAAGAATTCTCAATTCCCTGTTAAGTTTCTAGGGAATTGTACAGAAAAGAATTAATAATTATAATGTATATTAGATGAAATTTAGCAGCAAGATGATGTACATCTAACCTTTCAAGTAAGTGGCAAGTGTGGGAAGAAACGCATTAGAATGCTGTCAGTAAAAAAAAAACCTGGTTGTTTGCCCCTCATAGTAGGAACGCCACTGTATCCTAAACAGTCAAAGAAACATTCCACTGAAATCAAAGGGAAAAAAAAGAGAGAAAAGGAATCTTTTCCATAATAAAAGTAGAAATAATCTAGTCTTAAAGTTTTCAATACTTTGTGTTTTAGTGTTCTAGACATTGATATTATTTATGCAGAGGGGCAGGGGACCTACAACATACAAGTAAAAAGATAAAGGGATTAGGATGATTTATGAAAAGCACATAATAAAATATCTAAATGATTAATTCATACAAATTCATACAAAAGTATCAAAGAAAACAAATTTGTATATGGATGTAATCAAACACTTTTCTATACTAAAGTCAAACCAAAGATAAATATCCAATTAGCAAAACTAAGAAATATAAAAACATGTTGACACTATTTGTGAAAATATAAATGAAAGCAAATTTCTTCTGACACTTCAAACTGAAATGTTCTTTCTAGGGATATGTGTGCATATAAAGAAGTCGAACTGACAAACAATATATAATATATTGTCATCACCTATCCTTAAAGTAAGTTTACTATAGAACTTTAATGCCTGATTATTAAACAAAGTTGGAAGTGTGACATTACACAATAATAACAAGCATTTAGTTGCTAAGATTATAAAATTGCTCTCTTTAATCTTCAACATTCCCTTTTTATCAGAAAGAAATACAACTCTCAAAAGTAAGCAAATCTCCAAGTGTGAGAGAGCTTCAACATAACATTATGAAGTTTCATCTACTGATATTTATCATAATAGGATGGATGAATTAATTGTCTTCTAAATGGTCCTTTTTGAACTCCTTGACCTTTTAATTGAGCTTCCGATGCCCTCAGTTTTCCTTCTTTGACATATCTTAAACCATTTCCATGCCTGCAATATGTCAAGGTCTTGAGAAAATGAGCAGTGTATCAAATCCGGTATCAATCAAACATCATCTATTTTGACACATTATTCTCATTCATTTTAAAAATCTTTCTCTTTGTCTCTGTATCTCTCCTTTATCTATCTCTCCCTCTCTTTCACACACACACACACACACACACACACACACACACACACACACACACACAATTTCTTTATGTAGGTCAGACTGATTGAACTTGTGATTTCCTGCCTCTCTCCTGATTGCAGAGATTATATTAAAGTATTTCAAGAGACCTGTGTAAAAGATTGATTATTTGTTCTTCTTCTTAATTGTTTGATTATATATCTACAACAGTTCAAGTCTTTAATGTCTAAATACATCAACTTGAAATTTCTAATAATTCATCAATTCTGCTCATTCTCATCCACCTTTAATTTCATAATCCACTATGGTAATCCTGTTGTTAGTCATAATCATAATTTCCTTCCTTATCTTTATATTATTTTATGATAAACGTCAAGGTTTCATAAAACCATCAGCAAAATATTATCTTTCAAATAGACTATCTTAAAATAAGAATAATCTACTTCTTCAATAACTATAAAATTTGGTTGAAGATTCAGTTCTTCCACAAATGGTATTTCTCTTATATGGTTTCCCTTTAGGAAGATAGACAAGAATGCCAATCTCAGTCTCAGTTGAATCAACCACTCTGCATGTGGTTTCCAGAGTTGTCACAGAGGAGAAAGAAGAAATATGGAAAAGCTAAGATATTATGGAAAGAAGAAAGAGCTGTAGTTCCTGCTAAAATTTAGTCTAGATGGTACACACACACACACACACACACACATACACACACGTATTTCCTCCAATTAAATGCCAATTTAGAATTATATATTCCTGGTCATCTTGTCACAATTCGTGGATCAACACCGTTTCTGTCTTTTTTCCATTAATATTCTGAAAGAAAAAATTATCAATATGGCAAACAGTGTATGAAGAGAATACAAAAAAAAAAATACTATTTCCCACAAAGCAGGAACAACGAGTTTTCTAAGAAAGGAAAGCAACCAACAGACAATAATGTAAGTGATACTCAGTAAATTGGGTAAATTGATATACTCTCAATTTTTAGTCTTACAAGAGAGAGAAAGGCCATTTTTCAGGATATTTTGCAATTAGAGACATGTTTGCCACTTTCTACCACTGGAACAAAAGTTATACATGCAGTCATACAAGGCTCTTCAGATAGTTATAGAACAGACCTCAGTTATAACACTGGGATTGCTAGCAAGCAAATTCTGAAAGTCATGAGTATTTTCAGAAACTAAATAACATATTCCAATATATAACTACCAATATGAAAATTAAAGAAAGTTTTGATGGCAGCAACAGAGAAAACAGTGGCTTCTTTACTTGATGTCACTTAAAATGATTTTGTCTTTAAATCAAAGGCAAAATGAATTCCTTATGACTTTACTTACTCAAGCTTTTAAAGTACTACTTGATATTCTAATTCCCTGAATTAAACCTATTATGTGTATAGTATCTGGAGCATTGCCTAGAGAAGGACTTGGAAATTAGAAATGTAGAAGGAAACTGCCTTTCACATGTGAACGTTTGATATCAGTTATCAAACTTAGTTGGCTCTGAAGTTTGGCTGACAGGATGCTCTTAGTGGGAAACAGGATGGCATTAGACCACAGATATGTGCCAAAGTGGTGACATAAATTGTTTTTTTAAGTCCCTGAAATGCTCATTCCAGGCAAACTGGGAGATGAGCTAGCTGCCATAACAGCTTGCCAGAATGAGACTGAATAAGAGACTGAATAACAAAACCCAGCTACTCTGATGGTCCAGAAAATTTGTAATGAAAAAATACAAAAAAATTTCAAAGTTTTTGATATTTAGCACAAGTAATGATGGATAAGAAGAAAACTCCTATGGTCAGCCCAAAAGATTCTTGTTTTTCTTGCATATTTGGGTGTCAAGAGTTGAAACTACAAAAGGAAAATGATAAAAACAGTCATTTTTGTTGAAGGAAGTTAAATACTCTCATGAAATGACTTAATAGTCTTGCAAAATCTCAACAAATTTGAGGTCTAGACTAGGACCCTGAAAATGAAATGGAGCAATTGGGTGAATAACCGTCAGTCTGAGTGAGGACTTTGACACACAAATCACAGAGGAACAGGAAGAAATGAGAGATCTACCCACATACAGATCTGTGATGACCTCATCAGGGTTCCTTAATTGTGAAGAGCAATTGCCTTCACCCCTTCCCCAGGTTTGTCATCCCACTATATATAACCCAGCTTTCCAAGCAGGTCTAGCTCCCACAGCCTCAAAGTAGCAAGTACAAAATCAAATTTATGCAAAAGAACAGTGTTTCACTGACTTCCATAAGCATGTATCTGGACTATTCATAACAAATAACTATGGTGGGCCTCACTAATTGAAACAATATGACTACACAGAAGCGCAGAAAGGACCTTTCTCCAAATATTGGGTTTTTTATTTTTTATTTATTTATTCAGTTGTGCATGTGTGTGTGTGTGTGTGTGTGTGTGTGTGTGTGTATAGAACCACGAATTCGGGAACCACAATGGACCGCCTCCACCTCCTCCTTATTTACTCTGCCCTGGGATTCGTAGATTCCACCCTACCAGGACCAGAACCGCAGCCACCCCCCACCACCCCCCAACCCCCACCCCGCTTCTGCCCGGTGTCTATATGTGGGGTCTAGGATCTGAACTCAGGACCTTCCGCCTGCAAGGCATAACCCATGAGCCACCTCTCAGCCCCCAAATATTGCTTTATAGACAATTCATTTGCAGATTTGTTAAATCCAACTCTTGAGTGGCAAAGATGTTCTAGTGCTATGATAAATATCGTAAGAAAAGATCATAAAACATATCTGAAACAACAATTTTAAATACAAAGCCACAAAAAATAATCCATAATTTCTAACCAAATGCATTACTAACAATCAAGTCATAGAAATATTCAAAAATATGATTATAAATGTTAACTTAGACATGAAAATACTATGTACATGCTAAGTCTTGGACTTTTACTTTGAGAGCTACAATTCATTGTGAGAATGCTATATAAGGGAATCGTATTATATATATATATATATATATATATATATATATATATATATATATAAAATAAGGCACACAGAATATTTTGCATATTATTTTTCATCAGTCCCAAGAAATTCTATATCCTATAGAATCACTCTAGTGAAATGCAGCATTGAATAAGAAACCCTCTTAAGAGAATTGGATTCTTAAAGGCAATGTCCATGGAATGAGTCTCTGTAGGGCTCATGAAGGATTGGTCCTCATAGGAAGGATTTATATATCCCTGTTATCCAGCTTCCAGTCCTGCAATGTGAGTCCTCCCACTCACAGGGGCCCCTGTCCAGTGCCATCTTCTATAAATCCATCACCAGAGTTGCTGCCACTCTACTTTAGCTTTTTATCTTCCAAAACTGAGAGCTGAATAGCCTGTTTAAAATTAAAGTTCTGATCTTGACCACTTTGTTTTATAAGCAGAAAACAAGTAAAACATAATCAAAATTATAGTCTTGGATTAATCTGCTTATCAGAAACAGATTAATACTATATCAGTTAATTTTATAATGTTCCTACAATAAAATTTTAATTAGGAAAATTTCCAGGTGCATAAACAAACACAAACTCATATAGGGATTTGAATTTAAAGAACAAATTCTCATGCATGTCCTTTTATTTTTATAAGTAAATATAGAGTCCTTTGAAGATCCATATATAGCAGGTATGAAATATTAATCCGACCTTAATATTTTTCTATAATTTGCTTTAACCTCAAATTTTATTTTATCCATTATTGCATACATTCTCTAAATAAATCTAAATGCTTCACAAAACAGAAACTTATATATTCAATGAATAATTATTGTGTTTTAAATTATAGAGGAATACCATAAAACATATCTGAAACAATAATTTTGAATGAACTACAAAGCCACAAAAAATAATCCTTTAGAAAACAGGTACATTCCATATGCAAAGTTAAATATGAAGAACTTGTCATCATACATCATTTGGAATGCAACTTGAGTTTTTTCAGCAGCAGTTCTTCTTTATCTTTGTTGCAAGGAATCAAATGACAACAAATTTATATCCTCTGCTCCCTTATATAAATGACGACACCAGCTTTTCAATTTGATGTTTAGCCAAAATAGTGCAACAGAACCAGCTCTGATCTGTACCTTGATCATTCTCAGTTGGTACAAAATAACACATCTTTAGGGATGTCACCAATGCGCTCGAGACCACTATTTTTAAAAAATTAGCTACAACACTTTCTGACACTTACCCTCGCCTCAAACTACTTACTCTGGTAAGCAACTACAAATTATCAACAAAGTTCTTCAAAGTTCTCTATCTGTGTACTTTTTCTTTATTCTGTTAATTTACTTTTAGGAAATATGTTGATTTCAGCTTTCCAAAAAGATTCTGAACTTTACATGCATTAATAGCTAAACTTTTAATTAATGAGTTTTTTCAAATGTTACTGAAGGCCATTTCTTCAATTTGTGTTATCCGTATGTATTTATCCCTAGTCATGGCTTATCCCACTGAAGATAATGCTAATTTTTCTCATTGCTTTCACCAGTCATAGTGAAGGTTTGGTGAGGAAAGTCTACTAACAGAAAGTTCCTTGATTCATCAAGTCTGTCTCCAGTGGAAAATTCTGTTGGAAGTGACCTTCTCACCTTTAGGCTCTTAGAATCCTAACACCCTCCTCTTGCACAAGATTCCCTGAGCCTTAGTCATTAGATTTAGTGTTTTGCAGATTTGTCAGTGTAAAAATCATGTATTGTATCTTTCTGTCACTAAGTGGTCATCAAAGGATGACATCAGTGAGGACAAGCTACCATCACTGCTTCACTGGGATATATAATAAATGCCTACCATCTTTCTGTCTCTATCACTATTTGTTCTTCTGTAAGCAATTATTTTTTCTGCCTCAGTTTTCTTATCTGTAAAGCCAGATCATGGCATATAACAACCTCATACCCAACTGAATAAAAAATTAATTTATTCTTAAAACATTTACAGTTTTATAGATTCATATAAAACCCTACAAACGAATCAGTTATAGTTACATTTTGATGTTTGTAATATATTGTTTTGCAATTATATCATTTTATAATTTGTAATTATATTATTTTATACAGCAATATCATGACAGATCTTATAGAACATTGATGCCAAATGAAATCAAATCCCTTCTCAATAGTTTATACAGACACATATGTGTGCATCTATGTATGCAAGAGGAATGATTTCTGCAAAAATCTGTGTTATACAAAAAAGGAAATTAAATTAACTAAAACAACTGCTCATAATATAACTATGTGAAGGAGATATAGAAAACCTGTGGTTAACTACATGTACAGATATGTGCATATCTTTGTGAGTATATGCTATATTTGTTCATGTTTTACGTTTAGGTCAAGGTTCAGTTCTAGGTCATTGTAAAAGTCAAGTAAACAGTTCCAATATGAGTGAAGCTTTAGGATAAAGGCTAATAATAGAGCAATGTTTCTAAGACTGCATTTAACCATCCCAAAAACTTTCAGTTCTAAAAACCAATCAGTTCCACCCTACATGTATTATTACACATTTATGGTATAATAAGCTCCAAATTTTCATACTCTAGTCTATTATAGGTAATAGTTTCAAAATAAAAGTTGCTGGAATCATTAGTGTTTTTTGTTGCCACCACAGTTCCATTACAAAGATGTCCTTTTGAAATGAGAACTTACTAAAAGCATTAAATTTAAGGAGCTACACAATGCAACCTTATGATAGTACACACTTACTGTATAATAAAATTGTAAAACCTCCCTTGACTCAGTGTTTACTAAAGCTTTCATTCTAATCTTCTGAACATGTTTACTTGAGTCCTGAGAATCAGAATGATGGAAAGACTTTATAAGAACATTTGGAGAAAGAAAATTTGAAAGTCATAATCCACATCTTTGTCTGTCATGCAAGCATGCAGTAGACTATTGTCTAATCCCAAGGAGCACATTTTTAGAGATTCTGCTCATAATTAGTCAAGACATCAGCTAACTATGGAGAAAGACCTAAGTATAAATCTTGTTTTTTTCCTTGTTGGGTGTATATATCACTGGCCATCTGTTCAGTAATATTAACTGCTTATGTAAAATATCTTAAAAGACAAACAGTGTCCAGGTGTTACTTTTTTAATTAATGTACTTATTTCTGCTCATACAAACTTAATAGGTACACCGGTCCCCTCCTTCCCTCCACCACTCCCTGGACCCCCTAGCTCCCTCCCCCCTTTTCCCTTTCCTTTCCCTCCCTCCCTCTCTATCTCCCAGTGCCTCCTTCCCCGCTCTCTGGAGCATCCTTTAATGTGTATGTCAAACTTTCCTCTGGGTTCTCTTCTCTGATGAGGTGTAAGGAGTCAGTGGCATTTCCTAGAACTCTTTCTTGTGTTCTCCATAAGTATAGGATCACTATTGTGGCTGTTAATCCCTAGCATCTAAGGATCCTAGTGCCTTTAGTCCATGCTAGACTTTGAGGAGTAAATAATATGTTGGATATTGTGCAGGTCATGCAAAGTCCTATTATGATTGCTTCCGCCCTAGCTTGTGTGGAGTATCTTGCATATCATTACTCCTCCCCATCCTTGTGCTGTTAACGATCTTACCGCCCCCTCTTCTGCAAACTTCCCTGAGTTTCAGGATGAAGAGAGATTAGGCTGGCCTGGTTCCAGGTAGTTGATATAGAGTCTCTGATATTCTGAATTATGGTTTGTTGATTTTTTTTCAGTTTTGCTGCTCCTGAAATGCCCTTCGCTCCATCCTGATGGGTATTGGATGTCACCACCTGGCCAGGATAAAAAGCTGTTAAAATAGAATCTTATTATAAGAGTATATTCAAAGGTAAATGGAATAAAAGTAGGAGACCACAGTGAGGGGGAGGTCAGTCTCTCATTTACACAATGGTTATTTTCTATCTGCCAAACTATATGCCCTCCCTTTCTGGTGAGATCATACGCCATCAGTTGCAAATGATCAGGAAGGAAAGTCTGTGAACTTAGATGCCTCATTCCTTACTTGTAGTCCTTGATGGTGGCCTGTTTTCTCTGCTGTAACATGATCCCCTCCCTCTCCTTCTTTCTGGTGTAGCCCTCCTTCCCTTTCCCTCCTGTTTATATCCTTTGCAATTACTGTATTACAGAGATTTATCTTTGAGTTTCTAAGTGGGTTTGGTACTAGGATCCACTTATTAGGGAGTACATACGGCACTTAATTTTCTGTGTCTGGGATACTTCACTCAATATAATTGTATCTAATTCCATGCATTTCCTGGCAAATTGCATTAATTCATCATTTTTGATGGCTGAGTAGTATTCCATTGTATAATGTACCACATTTTCCTTATCAACTCGTCAACTGTTGGACATTTGGGTTGATTCCATGACTTTGCTATTGTAAACATGCTGCTATGAACATGGTCGTGCTTGTGCTATCAAGGGGAATTTTTACTGTTTGGGGAGTTATTCCCAAAAGTGGAATAGCAGAGTCATATGACATTTCAATATTTAACTTACTTAAGAATCGCCAAACGGCTAACCAGAGTGATTGTATAAGCCTGCTTTCCTACCAGCAATGTAGGAGAGTTCCTCTTTCTCCACATCCTCTCCAGCATTTGGTGTTGTTTGCATTGTGGATTTTTGCCATCCTGACCAGGGTGAGATGATATCTCAGGGAGATTTTTTTAACACATTTTTTATTATTATTTCAGCTCATACAAACTTAATAGGTACACCAGTTCTCTCCCTCCCTCCTCCTCCCCACCAACCCCCTGCTCTCCCTCCCCTCACCCTCCCGCCCCATCCCCCCATGCCTCCCGCCCCAATTCCCAGAGTCCTTTCTTGTGCATGCTTGACTCTCCTCTGGGCCATCCTCTCCGATGACTTACAAGGACCCAGTGGCATTTCCCTGAACACTTTCCTGTGTTCCACTTAAGCATAGGAACACTACTGTGGCTGTCAATCCCTTGCCTCCAAGGATCTTGGTGCCTTTAGCAGATGCTAGACTTTGTGAGGTCAATAGTGGGTTGGACATTGCGCCAGGCATTTAATATCCAATTATGATTGCTTCGGCCCTAACTTGTGTGGAGTATCTTGCAAATCATTGCTCCTCCCATCCTTTTGCTCTTACACTCTTACCTCCCCCTCTTCCACAAATGTCCCTGAGCTTCAGGATGGGGAGAGATTAGTCTGGCCTAGTTCTAGGTGGTTGATATGGAGTCTCTGAAGTTCTGGATAGTGGTTGGTTGATTTTCTTTAGCAGTTTTGTTGCTTCTGTAATGCCCTTCACTCCATCGTGATGGGCACTGTATGTCACCCCCTGGCCAGAGACAGAAAGCTGTTAAACTGGAGTCTTATTATAAGAGCACATTCAAGGGTAGATGTAATACTTATACCCAAAAGTGGAATCGCAGGGTCATATGGCATTAGGCAATGGGAGGGATCAATCATCCATTTGCAAAATGGTTACTTTTTAATTTGCTGGACTATATGCCCTCCCCTTCTGGTGAGTTCATACCCCCTTAGTTGTAAATGATCAGGAAAGAATTGTGAAGTTAACTAGGTGTCACATTACTTTCTTGCAGTCCTTGACGGAGGCCTATTTTCTCTACTGTTACATGGTCACTTCTCTCCTTGTTTCTTGTGTGGCCCTCCAATCCCATCCCTCCTGTTCATAATCTTTGCAATTACTGTAGGCAATACATAGATTTACCTATGAGTGTCTCAAGATGGGCTGGGTGGGTTTGGTATTAGGAGCCACCTGTTAGGGAGTACATATGGCGCTTAATTTTCTGGGTCTGGGATATTTCCTTAATATAATTGTTTCTAATGACATCCATTTCCCAGCAAATTCCAGTAATTCATCATTTTTGATGGCTGAGTAGTACTCCATTGTATAGATGTACCACAGTTTCCTTATCCACTCGTCAACTGTTGACATTTGGGTTGATTCCATGTCTTTGCTATTATAAACAGTGCTGCTATGAACATGGTCATGCTTGTGAATCGCAGGGTCATATGGCATTTCAATCTTTAATTTCTTTAAGAATCTCCAGATGGCTTGCCAGAGTGGCTGTATGAGCCTGCACTCCCACCAGCAATGTAGAAGAGTTCCCCTCTCTCCACATCCTCTCCAGCAGTTGGTGTTGTTTGTATTGTGGATTTTTGCCATCCTGACCGGGGTGAGATGATATCTCAGGGAAGTTTTGATTTGCATTTCCCTGATGGCTAAAGAAGTGGAGCATTTTTCAAGATATTTGTTAGACATTTTAATTTCATCCCTGGTAAAATTTCTTTTAAGTTCCAGGGCCCATTTTTTAATTGGGCCATTGGTTTCCTTAGTGTTAATTTTCTAAGTTCTTTGTGCACTCTGGACAGTAGAGCTCTATCAGATGTGTGGTTAGTGAAGATTTTCTCCCATTCTGTGGGTTGCCTTTGAGCTCGTGTTACAATCTCTTTATCTGAACAGAAGCTCTTTAATTTCACAAGATCCCAACTGTTGAGAGTTGGTAGCAGTGACTGTGCCATTGGATGTCTGTTTAGGAAATGTTGGCCTAGCCCAATCAGCTCGAGGGAGTTCCCTATCCTTTCAACTATGGTTTTTATAGTCTCTGGCCTTATATCAAGGTCCTTGATCCATTTGGAATTAAGTCTTGTACATGGTGACAAGTACGGGTCCAGCTTTAATCTTCTGCATGTGGAGATCCAGTTTTGCCAGCACCATTTGTTGAAGATGCTGTTCTCTTTCCATTGGATTCTGTGAGCCCCTTTGTCAAAGACCAAATGGCTGTAATTTTGTGGGTTTATATCTGGGTCTTCAATCCTTATCCATTGATCTGTGTGTCTATTTTGGAGCCAGTACCAGGCTGTTTTTATAACTATGGATTTGAAGTATAGACTAAGGTTTGGTATGGTGATACCTTCCAGCAGTGTTTTTGTTACTCAGGATTGTTTTTGCTATCCTGGGTCTTTTGTGCCTCCATATGAATTTTGAGGTTGTTTGGTCAACTTCTTTAAAGAATTGCTTTGGATTTTAATTGGTATAGCATTGAATTTGTATATTGCCTTTGGTAGGATGGTCATTTTTACGATGTTGATTCTGCCAATCCAGGAACAAGGGAGGTCTTTCCACCTTCTGGTGTTTTCTGCAATTTCTTTCTTTAGGGTTTTAAAGTTTTCATTGTAAAGGTTTCTTACTTCCTTGGTTAAGTTTATGCCAAGGTATTTCATTTTTTAGGGGCTATGGCATTGCTTCTCTCAGGTCTTTTTCACTTCTTTCATTCTGGGCATATAGGAAGGCCACTGATTTTTGTACATTTATTTTTCATATTGTCACCCTGCTGATCTTCTAGAATTCCAGGTATTACTATGGTACATTCTTTTCAGGTTGAGTTCTCTCAGATATGTTTGCTACCTTATCTTTTCCTTAATTACTTATATGGTTTTATAATTTAATTAACCTTTTTAGTTTTGGGAAACTCAGAGCATAAGACTACTATGTAAGCATTGTCTATATTGTGTGTAGTGTCAATGAAAGATCCTACATCTGCAATTCCCAAAAGTTTGAAAATATTTCATCCTAAAATAGTTAAATGTAAGGCGTCTTTCTAGAAATTCTCTTTAGAATAATCTGAGATCCATATCATGTGAAACCTTTGTATAGTGTGTGTCAATTAGTGTATTCATCATGCTTAGAAGTGTGTGTGGTAGTGTAGCTCTCATGAAGTTAAATGTCAATTTTAATTTCTGCACAATACAAGGAAATACTGAGTCGAATGTGAAGTTTAGTGACTTTAATGAATTGGATGAATAGAAAATAAATAATGAATTTAATGAATAGAAAAATGGACTTATTCTACCTAAATTATAATTCAGAAAGACACTTCAAAAATGTTGCCTTACATTATTGGAATAAAACTCCTCCAATTTTATGTTGCACATTCCATTCTGTGACCTCAGCTACAGCTTATAACTCCTTGCATCCTAAACTGACAATTTCCTATGCCAAGGCCACTTGGAAGATCTTCCCATTTTATATTAATAGTCTCTCTAATGGCATATGCCATGGGAATTCCCACAATCCATGAATAAATTCAGTCTTGTGTGGTTGAGAAAAGAATCCAGGATAAATCTTGCCTAATATTCCAGGAAAATCTTTCAGATTTTCATAAAGGCTGGTTCTCAGTACTAATTGGGGATCCTGGGCAATCTCGCATCAATATTTACAGTAGTAGTTTAACATTCACCTGTCCAGACCACTGGCCTGTGGCCCTCCTATCTCTCAGTCTCCAACTCCAAATCCTTTTTCCTAGGGAAGCCAGGACTTTGTCTCAGGCTCTCTTGAGGGAAAACTTAAGACTTTTTAAAGTTTTCCTTTGCCTATTCATTTTGTATCTAGCAATGAATAAACAGATCACAATCTAGGTCTTCTTCCTATGTTTTATATGTCAAAATTTGCAAATATACATATGTGTGTGTATGTGTGTGTGTGTGTGTATCTTCTCCTGGCTACAAAGTTATAATCATCACAAATGAGAGATGTGTTCTATATTACTTCATACATTTCTTCATGAACCAAAGTACTTTTTGAAAACTTTTTTAGTGCCAGTTGGATTGCTGCTGTGCTCTTATCTAGAAATACAGTGTTGATTTATCTTGGCATACCTGTGCTGAGAGAAGGCACAGCTGCAAAAGGGCACCATTAATCCTGGTAAAAGACAAGACAGACTGTGGTGGGCAACTCACAGGCCGGTACACACAGTTTCACTGTGACAGTCTGATGTGATATTTGACACTTACTTCAGATGGCGCCCACTCCATAAGGTTCCAATCAAAACAGAAGAGTCTGATTAAACATATCTATAGGCAACCTCTAAAATTACTGTGACTGGTTGAATCCATACCATTATGTTGCCTAGATATGTTGTCTCCTTTAAATATCACACCTGCCTGTAATGTATGAGTCACTGAGAGTCCTACTCAACTATTCAGAATGAAGGAATCTGGAATGAAGGGGAGTTACATGATTTTTTTAAGCTCAGAAACCTAGAATTTTACCAACTATGACTTAATCTCATTCTCAGATCAGTAAAATCAGAAAATGATTGAAAACTGTATATCTGCTTATAAATGCTATGATCTATAAAAAAAACTCTCAACTCCACTTTCTTTTATTTTGTTTCCATTGGCTTGCATATAGTTTGGGTTTCATAAAGATAATTTCTTTCAAGTATATTATGTACTTTGAGATGTGCTCTCCCTGAATGCCAATACTTTCCCACCTCACCAAATTTCTCTTTATGTCGTGTGCGTGTGTGTGTGTGTGTGTGTGTGTGTGTGTGTGTGTGTGTGTGTTTGCGTGATATGTTATATTCTGTACCAGGATACACAAATATAAGAAAACATTCTGTATTTGTCTTCCCTACTTTGACTTTGTTCACTTAACTTATCTCTAGTTTAAATATTCCGACAAATGATATAATTATATTTTTTAATTTTATGAATAGAACTACATGGTATATAAGTAGCCCATTTTATTTATCTAAATATCACCTTAGGCAGTTCCAAAACTAAGATATTTTGATGAAAACTTAATTAAAATGGATATAGTTCTCTATAGTATGATTAGTTTGGGTCCTTCAGATATTTTGCACAGGGTAATATAGCTGGGTCATATGATGCCTCTACTTTTAGTTTTTCATCACTGTTGAATAATGATTTCAACAATAGTTGCACCAATAAACAATCCCATCGAGAGAGTATAAAGTCCATTTTCTCAGCATTCTTGCCTGCATTTGTTGTTGTTTATTTTATTCAAAATACCCTTTCTGACTAGGGTGAGATGAATTCTCAACATAATTTTGTTTATATTTCTCCGATGAATAAGGATGATGAACAGTTCTATAGATGTCTATTGGACATCTTCAAGTCACTTTCAAAAGCTATTGTGAGCTGGAACTAAAGCCTCCCCTTAAGTCATTTGGGCCAACTGCCTTGTTGTAGCAACAAGTAATTTTCATAATTAAGGCATTATATTTGAAGTATTTTCCCCATGCTTTCCTCTAACAGTATAAGCAGTTTATCCAGTGTCATTCTTTGAAGAGGCTATATCTTGTCTAATGCACGGTTTGGGCATCTTTGCCAAAACTCAGGTGGCAGAAGCTGTGTTAGTTTGATTCTGTACTCTACCTTCTATATCTTTGTTATGTGTGTTTGTTTTGTTGATTTTTTTATTTGTTTCTGCCAATACCGTGCTGTTTGTTACTATGGCTCTGTAGCAAAACTTGAAATCAGGTATTGTGATGCTTCTAGCATTCTTTTTGCTCAAGATTGCTATGACTGTTCAAGGTCTTTTGGGCTTCCACATGAATGTTTAGATTGCTTTTCTAGTTCTATAGAGAATGTCACTGGAATTTTTATGGCAATTTCATTGAATGCATAGATTGATGTTAGTAATATAATTACTTTCCCAGTATTATTTCCTCTAGTTCATGAGGAGTGGGAAGTCTTGCAATATTCTCCTATCTTCATCAATTTCTTTCTTCAGTTTCCTTGGTTAATATTATTCCTGGGTATTTTGTATTTTAGGCCATTGTGAGGGGCCTTATTTTCCTAACTTCATTCTCTGCTTGTTCATTGTTATTGCTATAAAGGAAGACTGCTGATTTTTGTATGTTGATTTTAAATCTGCTACTTTACTAAAAGTGTCTATCAGTTCTCAGACTTATCTTGTGAAGCATTTAAGGTCTCTAACAAATAGTATCACTTCCTTTGAAAATAAGGATGCCTTGACTTCCTCCTTTCCTTGTGGTATCTCTTTTATGCCCTGATGCTATTTCTTTAGCTAATATGTTGAACAGAAAAGAGACGTGAAATTTTTTGGCTCTTTCCTGATTTCAATAAAAATAAAAACATTCAATATAATATTGGCTTTTGTTTATGGCATCTAACCTTAATTATGTTTAAGTATGCTGCTTCCTTCTTTTTCTAGTTAAAGGCCTTCTTTTGTCTATTGAAATAATCAGGTTTCAGAGCTGCTGTCACAAATCCTGTTAAGGGAAGATTGTTAAAGTCAATCATCCTCTAGCAATCTCCTCCTAGATGTGTTCCTTTGTATTTGTGGGTGTTGTAAGATTTTTCTATTTGATTCCATTAAACTGATGATTTAATACTAGGATCTACTTATAAGGGAGAATATGCAGCATCTGTCTTTCTGCTTCTGTGATATTTTACACAGCATGATTTCTTCCAGTTCCATCCATTTACTGGCAAGTTTCATTAGTTCATCTTTCCTGAGTGCTGAATAATATTCCATTGTATATATGTACCACATTTTCATTAGTCATTCATCAACTGTTGGACATCCAGATTGGTTCCATTTCTTTGCAATTGTGAAAAGGACTGCTATGAACATTGTTGTACATGTGTCTATGATTCAGGATGCTGTGTTCTTTGGGAATATTCCCAGGAATTTTAAAGCTGGGTTGTATGGAACTTGACTTTTAAATTTTTTAGATACCTCCAAATTGTTCTGGAAAGGGGTTGTATGAGTTTACAATCCCACCAGCAATGTATAACTATCCTCTTCACCCCACATCCATGCCAGCATTTGCTGTTGTTTTGGTTTGAGATCACAGCCATTCTGACTGGAGTGAGATGATGTCTTGGAGTGGTTTTAATTTCCCTAATGACTAGGGAAGTAGAATGTTTTTTTAAGATGTTTATTGGACATTTGAATTTCATCTCGTGAGAAGTTTATTTTTTCAGATCTCTAGCCCAATTTTAATGGTATTGTTTACTTGCTTAGTTCTTAATTTTTGAAATTCTTTCTGTTTTCTGGATATCAGTCCACTCTCAGATGCATGGCTAACAAAATTGTTCTCCCATTCTCTAGGTTTCCTTTTTGCTTGATTAACAACAAAAGAACAAGGATAAACTATTCTAAAAATGGTTTTATATGAGAAAAGGCTTAAAGGAGATGGAAGAACAGTAAGAGGACACAGTAAAGAGTAGGGTTAGCCTCCAGACAACCAATCACCTGTTTACTAACCCCTAAGTGCTTTCTACATGGCAGAGAGGACACTCCTACCATAGTAAACCAGTTTAAATAACAGTGGCAGGGAGCAAACTCACAGTGCACAGGAACAGATGTATCCATACGAACCAGACACTCAAAAGTAATCTTCCATCTAAACACCCCTCTTTTGCCTTTTGATAAATGATTAAGAGAGGATCTCAAAACTCAGATAGGATGTAGCCTAGTGTAGTAGAAGAGCGGTTAAAAAGGCAACAGCCAACCAGAATGCAGAGTACTATCCACCCTTCAATTTTCACCAGGAATCAGGAAAACCAAATCTCTCTCCATCCTAAGGCTTGAAAATCTTGTAGTAGAGGGGGCAGAAAAATTTAAAAGTCTAAAGATGGAGAGGTCCACCTCTGGACAAAAAAAATCAACTCAAGACAGGACTGGTGTATCTAGGAACTCATTGAAATGAGACTTGTCCTTACTTAACCTGCAAAATGACTAGCATATTAACATTCCCCCTAAAACCAGTGAGGATCTCAGGAGAAATAATTACATGCAATGAGGACTCTAGGGGGTAGGGTTAGACAGATGAAGCAGAGTGATGCTATCAATGGGTCTGCCCAAGGAGGGTCACTTGGTCACTACAGAAGCCTAAATCCACACTATAACAAAAGTTCCAGAAGGAAACCTTGGACCTAAAGAAGCAGACAGAGAGGAAGGTGAGAGGGAGTGGGATAAGAAAATGAAAGAAGGGGAAGTAGGGAAGGAGGAAGGAAGGAGAGCAGAGATAATTCCTCAATATGTTTGCAAAACTAGGAAAAAATTTTAAAAATTTAAAGTGTCAGTCATCAATGATTGAATGAAGGTTCAATAAGAGTTGCTCTGAGAATACCAGTGATTCTCCCAAGACTGTCTGAGAAAATAATAATTGCACCTACTTTTATATGATGTAGCAGAATATGTAATTTTGTTTCATTCATTAGTCCTACAAGGAAGCAAGTTAGTAATTCATAAGAATATCATTAAATATTCATGTGTTATGATCCCTAGAATATTATTTGAGAAAATGTTAGAAATGTTAACCTCCAGTTCTATCCAGGATAACTTACCATCATCTCATACAGCAAGAATCTGAAAGCCTGTGGGAAAACATCAAGAAGATCATGAATCTAAAGAGTTTCTTTTAATTATATAATTTCTTCACACAAAATGAACAAATAGCCATCATAAGTTAAAAAAATTTCCTGCCCAAATCAGACCCAGCAACCTTCAACTTTCATAATATTTAACACTGCCAGACATTACAGACTACTAAGTACTAGTACCAGTGATATTCTTGCATATTCCCCGCTCCTGTGGGATCTTAAACTCATCAGCAGAATAAAGCAAAGATTTAATGATGTTTGATGTTTTAATGGTTACCCTTTATAAATACAGAGGGAACATGGGGTCATCACTGGGTGCCTCATGGAATTTTAGTATTTTGGGGGGATTGCTTTATAAATTACTGTGGTCTGAACTAAGATTCAGAAGATGAGTGAATGATTGAGAATTGCAGTGAAGGTTGTAGATGGTTTATGTTTCCAGAAATATTGTTCCGGTACAACACGGTCACAAAGCATGTGTAGGATTGATGAGCATGAATGTCAAGGGCAGATGACAAGATGTCTGCTTGTCTTGAGAGATCTCTGAGGCAATCCTTGAGCTCATGACAAATCTTGCTCCACTGATTCTCAACTTCAGCGTCCTGGTATTTTTTCTTGTGGAAAGCAGAAAAGTAGACTATTTAGTAGCATCATTGATCTCTAATGGCTATAATATCATTGCTTGTGTCCAGTTATGACAACCCCAAAAGTCTTTACATGTTGCCAAATGTCACATTGGCAGAAGTAGAGATAAAAAAATAATCCCTTGAGGAGAAATCATTTAGCTCATACAATATAAAACTAGAACTGAGGGTAAATTGGAATTTCTTAAAGATCTGAGATGTAGACAACAGCATAACATTTAAAACAACAATCTCTAAAGCCAGTACATTCAGGCTCAACCTTACATGTGTCAATCTCTAGTTTCACCAATGGTTTCACCAGTTGTACTGACCTAAACAATTTCCTTAATTTTGAAGTATTTTCATCCATGATAAGGTCAAGATAAGTTAAAATAAGGTCAAGATAAGTTAAGACTCTGTTTTGCAAGCAGAAGGACTTGAGTTCAGATTCTGGATACCACATTAAAAATCCTACATTCTCAACTCTGGATGTCAGAGCCTGGGAAATCCCAGAGTAAGATAAAAGAAAAAAAAAAAAAAGAGAAGTAATCCAAGATGAATCCCAAAGTCATCCTTGGATCTCCACAGGAACACACAGTAGCTTCTGGTACACGCACACAAATACACACATACACACACACACACACACACACACACAGACGCACACACACAAATAAATAAATAAATTTATGAATAAATAAATAAATTTATGAAATATGAAGACAAAATATAAACTTTAAAAGATACTGTAGAATAAATATTATGGGAATGTCATTTAATAAGAACAAATTTAAAAGGAACAAAAGAAAGGGCAGACAAAGGCCAGAAATATATGTGAAGTTTGGTTTCTTTTTAAATGTTTCCTAGACGCCTTTAAAAAAGCAAGTTTGCATTCCTCTTGAATTCACATTGAGCTCTCTCTGTATATATATATATATATATATAGATATATATAGATATATATATATATATACTGTTACGGTAATGCTAAAAAATGAAAAGTCAATCTCCTCTCGCTCTGGTGGAAGAATCAAAAGAGTTTAGAAATCTAATAAAGCACATGTCCTGACTGGTTTTGTAGATGAAGATGATGATATGGAATGAAGTGTACATGCTTGTGTGTGCCTGTGTATATCCGTGTTCCCATGCATACATGTGTATGTGTGGGTTACCTACATCAAGATTTCCTCCTTCATTACTCATGTTACTTTTTGAGAAAGGGTTCCTCCTTAATGCAGATAAGCTTATTTCTGTGTCTGCCTCTTCAATATTAGGATTTTGGATGTGTGTCACTATGCCTGTTTTACGTGGATGCTGGAAATCCAATCTTATGATTGTATAGCAAACAAATTACACTAAAACTTCCCCTAATTCTGTAAGTACAAATTTTAAGTGTTAAGAGTGAGGCTCTGTCAGCAACAAGGGCATTTCAAATATGAATTCTACAACTTCAAGACATTGAATTAAACCAAAAATTTGAAAAACTTTGAAATGAATTTTTTGACTGATCTCTAGATTAGAGACTCTGTCATCTTTCATGGAATTCTGAGCTCATGAAATCAGATAAACTAACTCGGTCTGCATTTAACTACATGACTTCTAGAAACTTCAGATGATAATTTGGTGCTGTTGAACCTGCTGGCATATTTAGAGGATTACTTACAGAGCATTAAAAATTATTATAATACCTTTAAGAGCTGATGACTGTTCATCTCAGTGGGGATTCCATTGGGATCCGTTGGGATTCTGTTAAGAAATGTGATCTAAAATGCATCTATTCCAGAATCCATCTAATGGATGTAATGTAACATCCATTAGACTGACTTCAAAAAAATTACAAGCACTGCAAAAAAGCACCAGGATAAATTTCATATTCATGCATAAAAGAGGGGAAGGAGGGGAAAAGACAGGAATGAAAGAATACAGATCAGATAATTTAGCATATCAGATACTACAAAGTAATGAGAAGTAAGTTCTGGCATTGATGGAATGTATACACATAATAAATATGTCAAAAAAAAAGTAAAGCCATTACCAAGGAGGCCAGAACAGGGTTACTATCTGAAGAAAAAATCTGAAGAAGGATTGAGCATGATGAAGAGTTAGCATCTTCAGCATGGCATATGTGGGTTTATCATTTATGATTAGTCACTAGCAAGTAACATTCATTTGATGTACTTTTTTATATTTTTAAACACACTGAAGTTGATGAAAGCCTACACAGCATTGCAATGTTTTGTTTTATTTTAGTTCATACCATTGAAAGATCATGAAAGCATTGAAGAGAATGTAATGTGTGTGGGAAGTGCCTTGTAATGACTGCTGGGAGTCCAGAGCCCTGGTTTTTCTTCAGTGAGGGATGCTTCTTTAAAATAGATTGCTCGCTTCTCTCTCCCTCCCTCTCTCTCTCTCACCCTCTTTCCACCCCTTTCTCTCCCTCCCTCCCTCTCTCCCTCTATCCCTCCATGTACTTCCCTCCCTCACTCACCCTTTCCTCGCTTTTCCTCTCGCCTGCCTTTGTACTTAATCCAGCTCTCTTGGGCATGTGTATACATCATCTCTGAAGTAATCATGACTGCTCAGATCTACTATCATTTACTTCTTGTTCTCTGCTTCTACACAAAAGGCAAGGAATATGTTTCCAGGGATTCTGGTACTAATGCACTATTACTTCACAGTTGTGCTGGCCTCTCTTATATTGATGGGACTGAGCAGAAGCTATAATAAAGAAAAACTGCTGATTGCTTTGCTCCCTCACTAACTAGGGCCCCTCATACTTGAATTAATCCTGCTCTATCCCACATTATTATCATTTTCTTCTTGAAAAAAGTGAAATTATAATTTTATCACCATTAATGGCATTTAGAATCACAGGGTCCAAGCTATTTGGCAGGAAGGAAACTGTCCATTAGCCTTGCCATTAAAAGTTGAGAATCAACTTTAAAAGATACTAGTATAGATGATTCCAATCTCACTGCCAAAATGCAAATAAAGTTACAGATTTATCCCCTATGAGATTCAAAAATATGATGGAACAACATGGTTTGTGATCCCCTGAGGCTTGATTATATTTTCATTTGAACTTAAGATCATCACCCTATCAGTGATGGCTTGATTCTTTTCATGAAAAGTCTGCTACTGTGTATTTCTAAGTGTGCTCAGTCACCTTTCACAATGACACTCTAGCATTAGAGCCCTGTGACCCACTCCTGTTCTCCATGAAATCCATATATATAATTTAAAGGACAGCCCAAGACTTCATGCCTCCTCAGAACATTACCAAATATAGAAATCTAAATCTTTCTCACATCATCTTACTCCTTATTGCATTCTGCTTAACTGACATTTGATCTTACTGCACACTTTACACTAAATCGCCAGTTCCATATAAGGTAGAGGTTACTATATGCCATTATCTCATATATCATTTGAAATCAGGCTAAGTACTGAACAGACCATAGGCCAATTAGACTTCCAATAGATTTTTAAAGGAAATAATGCTTCCCACCTTTAAAATGATAAAATGTAAATATTCAACATAAATGTGATTGAGTCAAGTGAATCTAGACACATAAAATATCATGTAGACGTCCCTCCTACCCCATCCCTCCTGTTCATAATCCTTGCAATTACTGTAGGTATTACAGAGATTTATCCTTGAGTGTCTCTAAGTGGATTTGGAACTAAGAGCCACCTATTAGGGAGTACATATGGCGCCTTTGAATATACTCTTATAACAAGACTCTAGTTTAACAGCTTTTTATTTCTGGCCAGGGGATGACATCCAATACCCATCAGGGTGGAGCCAAGGGCATTTCAGGAGCAGCAAAATTGAAAAAAAATCAACAAACCATAATCCAGAACTTCAGAGACTCTATATCAAACACCTAGAACTAGGCCAGACTAATCTCTCCTTATCCTGAAGCTCAGGGAAATCTGCGGAAGAGGGAGCGGTAAGACTGTAAGAGCACAAGGATGGGAGGAGCAATGATATGCAAGATACTCCACACAAGTTAGGGCCGAAACAATCATAATTGGACTTTGCATGCCCTGCGCAAAATCCAACACACTATTGACCCCACAAAGTCTAACATTTGCTAAAGGCGCTAGGATCCTTGGAGGCAAGGGGTTGACAGCCACAGTAATGTTCCTATGCTTAAGGGGAACACAGGAAAGGGTTCTGGGAAATGCCACTGGGTCCTTGCACCTCATCAGAGAGGAGGACCCAGAGGAGAGTTTGGCATGCACATTAAAGGATGCTCCGGGGATGGGAGGGGGAGGCACTGGGGAACGGGGAGGGAGGGGGAAGGGGAGTTGGCACAGGGCGGTGGGAGGTTGGAGGGAGGGAGGGGACCGGTGTACTTGTTAAGTTTGTATGAGTGGAAATAAAAATATATATATCATGTAGACGGTCAAAACATGTTTTTTGATTTGATGGGTTGACTAAGTGATTTAATATAGAATCAAGAATATAACAGTCTTTTTCTCAAAATACACAAATGGAAAAATTTATTTTCTAGGGGAACAATTGAAAGTAGCGAAATTAGTTTTTAAAAGTGTTGTAAAAATTGAATAAATGAGCAGTAGCCCTTACTTTTAGCACTATTTGAGATTGTAGATAGCCATCATTTTGAGTGATAGTGTGTGTTTGCTGCCTATTCATTTATTTTACAAACTTTATCTCACTTCATATACTCAAGAAATATACTAACAAATAAGAATCATGACTCTTCTAATTTTTTAGCTCACCAAGATTTTGAGAACAAATTATCTTTGCATTCTTTACATAATTTATCACCATGATTATACTTTTCTAGAATGGCATGTTTTATTGATCTATTTCTGAATTTCAGAAGTCTGAAACTAGTTTGATGGGGCCTCAAATTCAACAGTTAAAGAAGTCACTGTGTAGAGTTTTAAGGAATGATTAGTGGTATGATTTTTCCGATTTCCAGTGGTTCCCTGTATTCCATACATCTGGGTTCATTTTCCACTTTCAAGGTCAGAAACATGGTTTCTTCCCACCTCTCTCTGCCTTTCACATCTTACCTTCCCTGGTTTACCTCACTCTCTGCCTCTCTAGTCCTCATTTTCTTTAACAGACATTTGCTTCCTCACTCCTTAATATCATTCCCCCCTGTCATGGTTTGAAAGGTGTCCCCCAGGCTCATGTGTTTAGCAAGGTCATGCCACTTTAAGAGGTGCAACCTAGCTGGAGAAATCAGACACAAAGGATGGGCCTTGAGGTGGATTAGTCCCACCCTACCTCCAGGAGAAGTCTTCCTTTGCAGCAAGCAGTCTGCAGCTCTCAGCTTCCAAGATGTCTGCGGTGACTTAGCCTCCTCCAGCTTTGGCCAGCCATCCATACCACCTCTGCTTTGAGAGACTGTACCTTTCCTCTGGAAACATAGCTGAATAAACCTTCCTTTCTCCCTTAAATTGATTGACTTTGAGTATTCTCTCACAGCAATAGTAAAGAGTAACTGTTACACCCCCTATGTATTTTTCCCAATTTTTCCCTCCCTTACCATACTTGATATGGTATCCTTCCCTCCTTTCCACTCATAGGTCTCTTTTCAATTCCTGGCTATTCCAGTAATTCCAATCCAAATACCTTGACAAGGATATCAATTTTAGCATTCACATATAGAAGAGAACATGCAGTTCTTATGGCTGAGTAATATTCCATTGTGTAGATATACCACATTTTATCATCCATTTTTCTGCTGATGGGCATGTTGGATGATTTCAATGAACACAGACAAACAAATGTCTTTGTAAGACCCTATGCAGTGCACATAGATCACAGAACATGGGCAAAATACATCAACTAAAACTGGTCTGAGAATTTCTTCCTTCGTAGAGAGCTTACACAGTGTGAAGGAATACTGCAGAAGCTACTGGGGAAAAGAAATATATACAGACCCCATCAATGCATGAGATTTTTAAGTTCCAGTAATAATCAGCATGGCAGCAGGTGACCACCAATGTAATAGTGGCATGAGTATCAAGGAGACAAACAACAGCTATCTGATTAGACTCAAGACCTGCTTGTCAGAATGGAACACATTCTTGTTACTGTTAACCAGAATAAGAACCTAAAAAAAGGGAAGGAAATAGATTAACAAGGGAAAACAGCTAATGAGTCTATAGGTAAGAAGCAGCATGCAAACTGCTCTGTAAATAGCTTCTATTATACTGACAGATTTGAAGAGCACTTAGCACTGAGCCTAGAAATCTTCTTCTAAAAGAGAGGTAGAGAATCTCAACACAGGATGCAGTCTAGGGCATTAGAGCAGCAATGAAGTGGATAGCAGTGGCTGGCCATAATGCAGAATGCCAGTGGCTCAGCAGGACTCATCCAAAACCAAACCAACCCAATCTCCCCATCATAAGGCTTTGGGCGCCTCATAGAAGAAGGAGTGATGAGAACGTAAGGACCTAAAGATGGGAAGGTTTTCCTTTGGACAAGACATTCCACTCAAGGTAGGACTTCTGCATCTAGGAACTCACTACAGTGATACTTGTCTTTACCAGACCTGCATAACATGTCCCCATAGAAGAGTGAGGAATTAAAGAAAGATAATATACAATGGAAAATGTAGGGACTGGAGCTGGATAGGTGAAGGGAAATGCCCCTATCAGTGGTGTGGCCCAAGGAGAGGCAACCTTGTGCACCACAGAGGCCTGAATCCCCCATAGGAGTAGACAGGCCAGAGGCAGCCCTGGGATACATAGTAGCAGATAGATAGGAAGGTGGGATTGATGGAAGGATAAGAGGGTGGGATGAGGGAGGGAAGCAGATATAAATACTCAATATTCTTATAAAAGTAGAAAAAAATTAAATGATAGTATACAGGCCAGAGAGAGCCCTGGAGGTCCATGAAGGCAAATGGGCAGGAGAATGGGAGGGAATAGGATGGATTGAAAAAGGAAAGAGAAGAGGGATGGGTGGGAGGGGAGATGGACAGAAGTGGGGATGACTATTCAATATGCTTGTAAAACTAGAAAAATAAAATAACTTAAATAAAGTAAATAAATAATAAATATAATAAATTAAGAAATCCAGATTTGTTATCCTAAAGTCACATGATTTAACAATATGTACTTTGGAACAGAAGAAAAGAATATCTTTCCCTGATGCTTTTGGTAGAATGTCATATTGATTTACAACACATGTTCATTTTTCCAACAATGGGGTTCATTGAACTTTGAGGGAAAATATAGCTCACCTGGGAAGGCAATCCTATTGATTCTTGAAGTGAGAAGGCACATCTCCAAACAAATTCTTGGAATTCATACTTTCTAAAGCTTAGAGCTGAAATGGAAGCATCTGGAATATCAAATAACCAAAATCTGGATATTTGTATCATGTAAGCACAGAAAGGCAAACAGAGGGAAAGAGGGTAAAGCACAGCAGAAAAATTTGATCATTGCCTCATTTAGTGACTTACATATACCACTGTTACATTTATATAGGTCACCATGATTACAAGTTCTAAAAAAGTTATTTAAGAGCCTTCAGAAGCTTCTTTCATCTTGTACATTTCTTGAATAAAGAACTTGATATATTGATAGACCCTTTTGAATTGTTCTACTTTTACACTCAAGCATTTAACCAGTGTAACTTGGCATCTATTGTTATTTCTGGAAATATTTCTATAACTAGCAAATAGACTGTGTTTATGCATGTGAGACTGAAAAACAACCGTGCTCAGTTGAAATTGACTCAAAACTCTCAAGATCATGGCCTTGGTTTCTTTCTCATGCTAAATTATATCCAAGTATATTCCACAAACAGCTGAAGGTAATCAGCCTAACATTCTAAAAGAATC
The DNA here is from genome assembly GCA_023101885.1 of Typhlomys cinereus. Lineage (NCBI taxonomy): Eukaryota > Metazoa > Chordata > Mammalia > Rodentia > Platacanthomyidae > Typhlomys > Typhlomys cinereus. The sequence goes on from JALPQD010000226.1 coordinate 2,377,765, forward strand.
ACAATAAAATATATGCTCTCATATTAATGTTAGTTCAATTAACCATTCAAATATGCCATGTCCTTAGACACAATTTTTACACCACTACTTTTTTAAGCTTCCCAACTGCTAACTAACAAATATCAAACCAAAGGCAAATTCTCAAAGATAGATAGATACCTTTTAACCAATCTTTACTCCCTTTTTCTTTCTTTGGTTGCTAAACAAATCTGTTTCAATCCAAGTCACGCCAAGGTTCTGAAGGGCCATGAAGACCTAGACCTTTCTCTCCAAGCATCCAGCCTCTCAATATGGACAGCTACCAAGGGTTATAAAGAGCTGAGTAGAACAAGCACAGGAATAATTTGGCAATGCATCAAATAGAAATTTGAAAGGATCATGACACTGACAAATGCTACAAAAAGCCCTTCTTTCCCCCCATTTTATTTTTCCCAATCATACAAGCTCAATCGGTACCTCCTTCCTCTGCCTCTCTCCTCCCCTCCCCATTCCCCCTTGCAGTCTTCCCCCCCTTTTCCCCTTCCTTTCACCCTCTTTCCTCCCTCCTCCTTTACCAGTGCCTCCCCCTTCCTCCCTTCCCATCCTTGGAGCATCCTTTTGTGTGAATGCCAAACCTCCCTCTAAGTCCTTCACTGCAGTGAGGGGTAAAGACTCAGTGGCATAGCCCTGAGTGCTTTCTTTGGCACTCTATTGTGACTGTTAATTCCTTGCCTCTAAGGATCCTATTGTCTGGAACCTTCTCCCTTGTGATCCATGCTAGACTTTGGGGGGTCATTGACATATTAGAAATTGTGCAGGCCAGGCAAAGTCCAATAATAGCTATTGCAGCCCTAAATTGTGTGAAGTATCTTGGATATCATTGGTCTTCTCCATGACTCTTACAATCTTGCTGCCCCCTCTTCTGCAATGTTCCCTGAGCTTTAGGATAGGGAGAGATTTGGCTGGTCTGGTTCCAGGTGATTAATGTAGGGTCTTTGGTGTTCTGAATTATGGTTTGCTTTGTTTTCAGTTTTGCTTTTCCTACACCACCCTTGGCTGCATCCTGATTGGTATGGAAGGTCATCTCCTAACCAAAGATAAAAGACTGTTTAAATGAAGATCTTAATATAAGAGGAGCCTCAAAGGTAGATGGAAGAAGAGGAGACTCAAAGGTAGATGGAAGAAGAGGAGTAGGACACAGCAGTGGGGGGGGGGTCAGTGTCACATTTGCAGGATGGTTTTCTTCTTCAAACAGTCCCTAGACACTCCCTGATTGGTGAGATAAAACTTCATCAGTCACAAGTGACCAGGAAGGGAAGTGAGAGTGAGCTACACTATATCTCTTGCTAGTTACATGTAATACTTGATGGTGACCTATTTTCCCCTCTCTCCTTTTTTAGGGAGGCCTACTTCCCCTTCCCTCCTGTTTATAATTTTTGCAATTACAGTAGATATTACAGAGATTTACCTTTGAATATGTCATTCAGTGGGTTTGTACTAGGATCCACCTATTATGTAGTACATATAGTGTCTAATTTTCTGTGTCTGGAATACTTCACTAAATATAATTTTTTTCTAATTCATCCATTTCCCGGAAAATTTCATTAATTCATCTTTATTGATAGATGAGTAGTATTACATTGCATAAATGTATCACATTATTCTTATCCATTCATCAACTGTTGAGCATTTGAGCTGATTCCATGACTTTGCTATTGTAAATAGTGCCCCAATGAACATGGTTGTGCTTGTGTCAATGCAGTGATTTTCTGTACTATGGGGGATTATTCCCAGAAGAGGTATAAAAGGGTCAGACAGCATTTGAATCTTTAAATTTTTTAGAAATAGTAAACGGATCACCAAAATAGTTGCATAAGCCTGCATTCCCATGGGCAATTTATGAGAGTTCCCTTCTCTCCACATCCTCTCCAACATTTGGTGTTGTTTGTATTATGGATTTTTGCCATCCTGACCAGGGTGAGATGATATCTCAAGGAAGTTTTGATTTGTATTTTCCTGATGGCTAAGGATTCGGAGCATTTTTAAAGATATTTGTTAGACATTTCAATTTCATCCCCCAAAAACTTTCTTTTGAATTCCAATGCACATTTTTATTATTATTATTATTATTATTAATTCAATTGTGCGTGTATGCGTGTGTGGGTGTGTGTGTGGGTGTGTGTGTGTAGAACCACGGACGAATTCGGGAACCATCATGGACTGCCTCCACCTCCTCCTTGTTTACTCTGCCCTGACAGGATATGTGGTAGTGGAAATTTTCTCCCATTCTGTGGGGTGCCTTTTTGCTTAGCTTATGATCTCTCTATCTGAACATAAGATCCCATTTGTTGAGTGTTGGTTCTAGTAACTGTGCTATTGGATTTCTGTTTAGGAACTATTGGCCTAGCCCAACAGTTTCTGGCCTAATATTGAGGTTCTTAATCCATTTGAAATTAATTTTTGTACATGGTGACAAGTACAAGTCCAGTTTTAATCTTCTACATGCAGATTTCCAGTTTTCCCAGCACCATTTGTTGAAAATGCTGTTCTTTTTCCATTGAATTTTTTTGGCTCCTTTGTCAAAGATCAAATGGCTGTAATTATGTGGGCTTATATCTCAGTCTTCAAACTTTATCATTGACATGCCTATTTTGGAGTCAGTACCAGGCTGTTTCTATTACTATGGATTTGTAGTATACATTGAGATTTGGTATGGTAATACTTCCTACAGTGTTTCTATTATTCAGGATTGTTTTTGCTATCCTTGGCCTTTTGTGCTTCCATATGAATTTTGAAATTGTTTTGTCAATTTCTTTAAAGAATTGCCTTGGGATTTTGATTGGTATAACATTGAATCTGTTTATTGCTTTTGGTAGGATGGTCATTATAATGATGTTGATTCTGCCAATCCAGGAGCATGGGAGGTCTTTCCACCTTCTGGTGTCTTCTGTAATTTCTTTCAAAAAAAAAAAAGCCCTTCTTGATTCTGGTACTTTCTTGCTCTGAAAGAGAAATGGACAAAGAAATGGGGGAGAGAGAGAGAGACAGAGACAGAGACAGAGACAGAGAAGTCTAAAGACATTTTTCAGTTTACTATGTCTTTAGTGATTCATTTTTAGATGTGTTTATTGATTCTACTTTGAGAAAAGCAAATTATGGTAAGAAACGAAAGAAAAGTACAGATCTGTTCCAGGAAGCTAAAGAGTGGCTAAAACAACAAACGGCTGATGTCAGTGCTTCTCAGCTAAGAGTCAATGGTCACTCCTACCTAAAGAAAAAAGTCCATACAACATAAGTACTGCGACTTGAATGAGATTTGCATGTTCCCAAAGGATCCACTGTGATAGAAAGATCAACCTATATTACAGCAGGCTGTGGAAACTTTGAAGAGGAGAAATCTAAGAAGTGTCCCTTGGGTCATTAGGGAACCCAGCATTGCTGTAAAAATGTGACATGATGAAGTTGCAAGTCTCATGCCTTTGAATCACTCTCTTTTCCTTTGCTAAAAATTCCTCTTTACTCCATAAGTTCCCTAGGTCAGGGACTGGCTATCTTAACACAAATCTGACTAATATGGTGAAAAAAGCAGAATATGACAAGGAATGAGCAAAAAATGGAGAGCAAGCAAAAGTCACAAAGCTTTGCCAAGTAATTTTTTTAATATGAGAAAAAAAGCATTCATAGTTTTGAGACCAGTGTCCAACTTGGATTTTTTTGAAGAAATTTAATAAAAATAGCATTCCAATAAGTGATACTAAAAGCTCTGGTCTACATTCTAGCCTTCTTTCTCTTTATCCTAAAGCAGGAAGAAAATTAGAGTGTTAGAAATTTAAAAGTAAAATCCTTTCCTCCTCCACAGGTGACCTGAAGAAAACCCTCGTGGGTTTTCAGCAGAGGATCAGCCCACATTCATCTGACAGGAGCCAGCAGGAAACCCAGGGAGTGCCTATGATGTTGCCAGGTGACCCCAGAAATCATATAGTCTCAGGAAGTGTAGCAATTTTTGCAAATAATTACTTTCAGAAACAAAGCTGCTTCTGAAGAGTCAGAGTTAATTTTTAGTTTCAACATTCATGCTACCACACTGCACACTGCAAAAAAATCCATGAAACATAATGAAAATAAAACAATAAAAGGAATAAAAGGTTTGAAAGATTCAGTTCTTTGAAACACCACAGTCCAGAATAAAGTGACTATTCTAATGAAATACAATTCTCAGATTCCCACAAGGCAAGAAACAGAACAGAATAACTTCCAAATGGAGATTATGAAGTTAGTTGTTCCTTAGCCTACAGACATGTCACAAAGCTCTTTCACAAAGTCTACAGTCTTATGTTTCTATGGATACAGTTTTCCTTTGTCCCCTTGATTCTGAACAACTGGAAAGTGATTATCTTGAGATAGTTTTTCAGGCATCAAAACACAGATTTGAGAGTACAAGGTTTCCTGCGTGTTCTTGGGTATGTGCTTAGACTACCTCCAATAAACCTCTACCTCAGTGCTGGAAATGGCTGCTACTACTGAAAATAAAAGACTTAACATTAAGAAAACACTTATTTCTTAGCAATTTTGAAGTACATAGTGGTTAAATGTATTTTTAAACAATCTCAAGATATTTACATTACTGACATTTTGAAATGATGGCAAGATTAGTCAAGGAGCATAAGAATCCTTCATTATGCTATTGTACAGAAATTCTTTCCAAGACCTAGCACAACTCAGAAATGGTTTTTGGAATGTTACCCAGTCATCACTTGGGAAGAGTAATTCAAATAATAGTAAAATGTCTTGGAACAAAGGAAATCATTTAGGATGCTTTTATGCTAGCAAAGAAATATGTTTATATATATTCATATTTCATCTTTGTTTGAAAGCTGCAAATTTCCCTTGAGGGAGATTTCGGTATAGTTTTAAATATGTACCATCTTAAGAAACAAAGTAAACAAGGTGAGAGACAGCATATACTAGTGTCACTGGAAGGATGGAGACTACTTTACGCAGTGTAGAATTTCAGTCTAGAGGCATCTTGGTACATAATAGAAGATTGTTTCTGCTCATGAGTTGGTTGAACCACATGGAAATGACATTTTTAAATTACAAGTGATGAAATACAGTCTTTTTAATCATTGAACTCTGTATTAGTAAGGTTTCTCTGAAGAAACAGAATCTATAGAATGTAATATATAAATAAGTTTATTAAAATAACTTACAAAATACAAATAGTGTCATTCAAAATAGCCGCCCCCAGCAGCCTCATTCTTGACCTGATGTTGCACAAAGCCCAAAGATCCTGAAAAGCTCTCAAGCCTCTACTTCTTTGGGTCGAAGGTGCTGGGTTCTGACTTCGGTGAAGAACAGCTGGGCTCTGATGTGAGCAATGAATAGCAAACAGCAGCAAGGCTTAGAGGCCAGGCTCCAAAGGCAACGGGAACAACAGCAACATGGTGGAAAAGATGAAGCTCCAAGTCAGTCAAGAATGGAGGCAGCAGCAGCAGCAACAAAGAAGGTCACGATGTTTACTCCATAGCAAGTAGACACCAGATAAGGGAAGAGCAAGTCCCTCCTCCTTGTACCTCCTATTATCTGGTCCTCCACTGGAAAGTACCACCACTTTGGGCTGGGTTTTCCACAGCAATCAATCAAGTACCTGCAGACTTGTTCAGGAGCCATTCTAACCACTAACCTTCCACAGCTGCAGCCCAAACAGTCTACAACTGTCAAATTGACACCAAAATGCAATCATCACATTCCAACCCTTGTCAATTTGACACAAACACATAGCTATTACACTATGACCTTTCAACCCTTATTCCTACAGATATTATATTCATAAAAGACATTCAGTTCAGTATTGAAATTTTTCAAATTCTGTCCTTATAAAAATTTGAAATCTTTCCTCCCACCATCCAGCCGGAGCCACACGCAGAGCCTGGGAGGAGGAGAGGGCACCCCCTCTGCTCCCGGGCCCCACCCTCAGGTCGCCTGGGTTTAAATAGCGCCCCGCCGACGACGCCCCAACCCCCTTCCCCTCCACTCTGCCGCCCTGGAAGCACGCGGTCCAGCCGGGCCTCACCACGCAGGGACCAAGGTAAGCTAGGTCCCCGCCGACCCCCCAAGCCCCAGGCCGCTCCTCCCACCATCCAGCCGGAGCCGCGCGCAGGGCCTGGGAGGAGGAGAGGGCACCCCCGCTGCGCCCAGGCCCCGCCCTCAGGTCCCCCTGATTTAAATAGCGCCCCTCCAATGCCCCATCCTCCCATCCCCTCCACTCCTCCACCAGGGACGGGCCTCACCACACTGCAATCTAGGTAAGCTCGGTCCCCGCCCTCCCCCAGAGCCCCAGGCCAAATAATTCAGTTTAGTGAAAAACGCACAGAAATTGAAAGAAGATCTTAAGAGTTAAAACGACAATGCCAAAGTCAAAGTGCAAATCCATGAGAAACAACACTCAAGAAAACAAATCTCCCACTGAAGGAATGTTAGACTCCAACCAGAACAAACCCATGGAAAATGGCCAAGAAACCCTGACTTAGGATAACGAAGTTCAAAATATGATCATTACCATGTTCAATACTATGAAAGAGGAAATCAGGGAGGAATTAAATAATTGAATCAATCGCTTTGAGGAGGAACACAACAGACACTTGGAGGAGTTGAGAAAAACTGCCAGAATCAAAAACTGGCATAGAGCAGTTAAAGCAGACTCAAGCAGAGTTTAAAACTGAGCTAAAAGACAAGATATCTTCAACCCAGAACTCCACAGAGTCTTATCAGCAGAACTAATGAAGCAGAAAACAGAACTTCAGATCTTGAAGATAAAATGGGAGTATTAACCAGCTCAATGGAAGAGATTGTTAAAGCCAAAAAGATACTTGAGAGAAATATCCAGGAGATATGGGACACCCTGAAGAAGCCCAACATGCGTATTCATGGAATACCAGAGCAAGAATCTCAAAATACCACCCCTGAGGAAATTTTTCAAAGGATCATCAAGGAAAACTTTCTTCATCTAAAAAAAGAGAGGTCCATCCATATACAAGATGCATTCCACAATCCAAACAGATATGACCAAAACAGAAGCTCGCCACAGGCAAATAATAGTCAAAACACTCCACATTCAACATAAAGAACTGGTACTGAGAGCTTCAAGGGAGAAAAAACAAGTCACTTTTAAAGGAAAACCTACTAAAATAACAAATGACTTCTCAGTCGAAACAGTAAAAGCAAGAAGAGCTTGGAGAGACATACTTCAAGTATTGAATGAGCAAAAATGTCAACCCAGGCTGATTTGCCCTGCAAAACTATCAGTCATGATCAAGGGAGAAAGAAAAATCTTCCAGCACAAAGACAACTTGAAGGGATACATGTCCACCAAACCAGGCCTTCAAAAACTGCTAGAAATGATACTCAAGCATGAAGAAAAAAACAGGCATATCCAGGAGAACAGAAGGCAAGTATAACACCATTAAAAGCGAAGCAATATGCTTATAAAAACTACTAAACATAATAAATGTCTGGAATCAAAAATAGTTTCACCATTATAACACTAAATGTTAATGGAATTAACTCACTGATCAAGAGACACAGATTACAAATTTGGATTAAAAATCACAATCCATCAATCTACTGCCTGCAGGAAATCCATCTCACCACAAAAGATAGGCATGCTCTAAAAATGAAAGGCCGGTCAATAATTCTACAAGCTAATGGAAGCAGAAAACAGGCAGGGGTAGCCATTATGATATCAGACAAAGTGGACTTCAAACCAAAGAAAATTATAAGAGACACAATGGATACTACATTTTAGTCACAGGTACAATTCACCAGGAAGACTTCACAATACTGAACATATATGCACCCAGTACGGGCCCCTCCACATTCATTAAGAAAACCCTACAGTGTCTAAAGCAAGAAATCAACTCCCAAACGATAATTCTTGGGGACTTCAACACCGCCCTCTCAACATGGGATAGATCAACAGGTCAAAAGCTTAACAGAGACACTTTGGACCTTAATCAAACCCTGAAAGAAATGAACCTTACAGATCTCTATCGAACTTTTCACCCATGCACCAAAGAATACACATTTTTCTCAGCAGCACACGGAACTTTCTCCAAAATAGATCACATACTGGGCCACAAAACGAATCTACACATGTACAAAAAAGTTGAAATTCTAACCTGTGCCCTGTCAGACCACCATGGCCTGAAGCTGGACATCCACAACAAAACAAACAAGAGAAAATACACTAACTCCTGGAAACTTAAAAATATGATGCTGAATGAGACTGGATTCAGGAAGAAATTAAAAAGGAAATTCAAGATTTCCTGAAAACGAATGATAATGAAAATACAACTTACCAAAATCTCTGGGACACAATGAAAGCTGTCCTAAGAGGTAAGTTCATAGCTCTTAATGCCTACATCAAAAAAATGGAAACATCAGAAATAAACAACTTAATAATGCAGCTTAAAGCTTTAGAGAAACTAGAGCAATCTGATCCCAAAAGTTGTAGAAGAGAGGAGATTAACAAAATAAGGGGAGAAATATCTGAAATCGAGATTAAGAAAACGATAGAAAAAATCAACCAGTCAAAAAGCTGGTTCTTTGAAAAAAATCAATAAGATTGATACACCCCTAGCTAAATTAACCAAAAGCAAGAAAGAGAAAACACAAATTAAAAAAATAGAAATGAAAATGGGTTATCAGTACAGATATCCAAGAAATTCAGAGAATTATAACATCATGTTTCAAAAACTTACACTTTGTGAAATTTGACAACACAAAAGAAATGGATGAATTCCTCAGTAAGCACAACTTATCTAAATTGAATCAGGAAGTTGTGAATTATTTAAATAGTCCTATAACATATAAGGAAATTGTAGAAGTAATCTCAAATCTTCCCACCAAAAAATGTCCTGGACCAGATGGATTCAGCACAGAGTTCTACCAGACATTTAAGGAGTTAATAACACCAATATTGCTTAAATTGTTTCATCAAATAGCAAAGGAAGGAACACTACCAAATTCCTTCTATGAGGCTAATATCGTTTTAATCCCAAAACCTAATAAAGACTCATGTAAAAAAGAAAACTATAGGCCGATCTCCCTGATGAACACAGACGCAAAGATTCTCAACATAGTCTTAGCAAATCGGATTCAAAAACATATTAAAAAGATCATTCACAGGCACCAAGTAGGCTTCATCCCCGGCACACAAGGTTGGTTCAACATACACAAATCAATAAGGGAAATTCATCATGTAAACCAGTCCAAAGTCCAAGACCACATGATACTCTCGATAGATGCAGAAAAAGGTTTTGACAAGAACCAACAGCCTTTTATGATCAAAATGCTAGAGATAGTAGGAATGGAAGGAACCTTTAACAATATAATAAAAGCTGTATACAACAAGCCCACAGCAAGGATTATGCTCAATGGGGAACAATTGGAAGCATTCCCACTTCGATCAGGAGCTAGACAAGGCTGTCCACTCTCACCACTTCTATTCAATATTGTACTTGAAGTCTTAGCTGAGCCATAAGACAAGAAAGGGACATAAGATGGATTCAAATTGGCAAGGAAGAAGTCAAGCTATCCCTATTTGCAGATGACATGATCTTATACCTGAGTGATCCAAAAATTCCACCAGGAAGCTCCTGGAACTAAATGAGGAGTTCAGCAGGGTGGCAGGATACAAAATAAATGTGCAAAAATCAGAGGCCTTCCTATATGCCCTAAATGAAAGAAGTGAAAAAGCCTTGAGAGAAACAATGCCATTTACTATAGCCCCTAAAAAAATGAAATAGCTTGGTATAAACCTAACCAAGGAGGTCAAAGAGCTTTACAATGAAAACTTTAAAACCCTAAAGAAAGAAATAGCAGAAGACACCAGAAGGTGGAAAGACCTCCCTTGTTCCTGGATTGGCAGAATCAACATTGTAAAAATGACCATCCTACCAAAGGCAATATACAGATTCAATGCTATATACCAATCAAAATCCCAAAGCAATTCTTCAAAGAAGTTGACCAAACATTCTCAAAGTTCATATGGAGGCACAAAAGACCCAGGATAGCAAAGACAATCCTGAGTAACAAAAACACTGCTGGAGGTATTACTACAAATCCATAGTTATAAAGACAGCCTGGTACTGGCTCCAAAATAGACACACAGATCAATGGATAAGGATTGAAGACCCAGATATAAGCCCACAAAATTACAGCCATTTGGTCTTTGACAAAGGGGCCAAAAAAATCCAATGGAAAAAGAACAGCATCTTCAACAAATGGTGCTAGCAAAAGTGGATCTCCACATGCAGAAGATTAAAGCTGGACCCGTACTTGTCACCATGTATAAGACTTAATTCCAAATGGGTCAAGGACCTTGATATCAGGCCAGAGACTATAAAAACCATAGTTGAAAGGATGGGGAACTCCCTGGAGCTGACCTGGCTAGGCCAACATTTCCTAAACAGACATCCAATGGCACAATCACTGCTACCAACTCTCAACAGTTGGGATCTTGTGAAATTAAAGACCTTCTGTTCAGATAAAGAGATTGTAACTAGCTCAAAGGCAACCCACAGAATGGGAGAAAATCTTCACTAACCACACATCTGATAGAACTCTGCTGTCCAGAGTGCACAAAGAACTTAGAAAACTAAACACCAAGGAAACCAATGGCCCAATTAAAAAATGGGCCCTGGAACTTAAAAGAAACTTTACCAGGGATGAAATTAAAATTTCTAACAAATATCTTAAAAAATGCTCCACTTCCTTAGCCATCAGGGAAATACAAATCAAAACTTCCCTGAGATATCATCTCACCCTGGTCAGGATGGCAAAAATCCACAATACAAACAACAAATGTTGGAGAGGATGTGGAGACAGGGGAACTCTCCTACATTGCTGGTGGGAATGCAGGCTCATACAGCCACTCTGGTGAGCCCTCTGGAGATTCTTAAAGAAACTAAAGATTGAAATGCCATATGACCCTGCCATGCCACTTCTGGGAATAACCCCCCATGCAGCAGAGGTTCACCTCAATAGCACAAGCACGACCATGTTCATAGCAGCACTGTTTACAATAGCAAAGTCATGGAATCAACCCAAATGTCCAACAATTGACGAGTGGATAAGGAAACCATGGTACATCTATACAATGGAGTACTAGTCAGCCATCAAAAATGATGAATTACTGGAATTTGCTGGGAAATGGATGTCATTAGAAACAATTATATTAAGTGAAGTATCCCAGACCCAGACAATTAAGCGCCGTATGTACTACCTAATAGGTGGCTCCTAATACCAAACCCACCCAGCCCACCTAGAGACAGTAATTGCAAGGATTATGAACAGGAGGGATGAGGTAAGAGGACCACACCAGAAACAAGGAGAGAAGGGACAATGTTACAGCAGAGAAAATAGGCCTCCATCAAGGACTCAAATAAGTAATGAGACATCTGATTAAGTTCACAGACTTTTGTTCCTGATCATTTACTACTGAGGGGGTATGATCTCACCAGAAGAGGAGGGCATATAGTCTGGCAGATAAAAAGTAACCATTTTGCAAATGGGTGATAGACCCCTCCCTCACTGTGGTTTCCCACTTTTATTACATCTACCTTTGAATGTGCTTTTATCACAAGACTCTAGTTTAACAGCTTTTTGTCTCTGGCCAGAGGGTAACATATACTGCCCATCAGGATGGAGTGAAGGGCATTGCAAGAGCAGCAAAACTGCAAAAGAAAATCAACAAACCACAATCCAGAACTTCAGAGACTCTATATCAAACACCTAGAACTAGGCCAGCTTAATCTCTCCCCATCCTGAAGCTCAGGGAAATTTGTGGAAGAGGGAGTGGTAAGAGTGTAAGAGCACAAGGATGGGAGGAGCAATGATATGTAAGATACTCCATACAAGTTAAGGCCGAAGCAATCATAATTGGACTTTACATGCCCTGTGCATTGTCCAACACACTATTGACCTCACAAAGTCTAGCATCTGCTAAAAGCACCAAGATTGGCAGCCACAGCAGTGTTCCTATACCTAAGGGGAACACGGGAAAGGGTTCAGGGAAAGGCCACTGGGTCCTTGTATGTCATCGGAGAGGAGGGCCCAGAGGAAAATCAGGCATGCAGAAGAAAGGACTCTCTGGGAATTGGGGCGGGAGGCACTGGGGTATGGGGCAGGAGGGGTGTGGGGAGGGGGAGCAAGGGGTATGGGGGGACAAGGAGGGAGGGAGGGAACTGGTGTACCTATTAAGTTTGTATGAGCTGAAATAATAATAAAAAATGTATTAATAATAAAAAAATTTGAAATCTCTCAAATGTGAAATATATGTAATAAAATATATAAAATATAAAATATAAATATCAATATTGTACAAGCTAAATAATTTAGAACAGAAGAAATAATATAATAGAAACATTATATCACAATATCTAATATCAATTCAAAATTATAGAAGCAGCATCTAAAAAATATATAGTTCACTGTCATTTATATGTTCAGCAAATCAAAGGATTGTAGACAGTTCCATTTGTACTTTACAAGTAGAACAGAGGTGCTCTAGGTAGTTATAAGCCACTGTTCATGTGGACTTAGTTGGTTCTTAGAACTACATTCCTCCACTACCCATTCTTTATTTCGTGCATCCTCTGCAAGTACTTCAGCAGATTTTGATTCTTTTCCTAGGGTGTCACCCATACCTTCATTCCTGAAGGATCTGGTCAGTCCACCATCCTGCCTGCGTTGGGGTGTTGCAATTTTCCTTTACCTTAATCATAGGACACAGTAATACCAAGAGTTACCCTACGGGATCTCCTGCACTCCATTTATACTCTTCCTTGCCTCCATTGTGCAGAACCAATTCAATTTCCCCTTGATAGTCTGGATCAAACACACCTCCTAACAGAGTTATTTCTTTTTTAGTCTGTTGATTCAAAGGCATTAGGAGCCCAAAATAGCCAGGAGGAAGCTTTAATTTCCAATTCAATGGAATGCTTATCATATCTCCTGGAAAAAGCACCTCCTGTTATGGAACCAAAACTTTTAAGCCAGCAGAGTACAGAATTGTGGGGACAGGAAGCAAAAATTTTCCTAATGGGTTATTAATACAGTAAGAGGCACCATTCCAGCCTCCACCCCTTGGTTCCTGGACCCATAAATTCTGGCTATAGGAGATCCAGTACCATATATTGGGCACTAATTCAAAGCATACACTGCATACTGAACTATTCTACCCCAACCCTCCAGACTATTACTACCTAACTGATGCTGTAACTGTGTCCTAAAAGGCTGTTCCACCGTTCTATCAAACCAGCTGCTTTAGGATGGTGGGGAACATGGTAAGACCAATGAATTCCATGAGCATAAGCCCATTGCCTCACTTCCTTAGCTGTAAAATGTGTTCCCTGGTCAGAAGTAATGCTGTGTGGATACCATGATGGTGCACATGACATTCTGTGAGTCCACGAATGGTAGCTTTAGCAGAAGCAGAATGTACAAGAAAAGCAAATCCATACCCAGAATAAGCATCTATTCTGGTAAGGACAAAGTGCTGTCCTTTCCATCTTGGAAGTGGTCCAATGTAGTCGAGCTGCCACCATGTTGCTGGTTGGTCATGCTGGGGAATGACTCCATATCAGGTATTCAGTGTTGGTCTCTGCTGCTGGCAGATTTGACACTTAGCAGCTGTAGCCAGGACAGCCTTGGTGAGTGGAAGTCCATGTTGTTGAGCCCATGCATAATCTCCATCTCTACTGCCATGCCCACTTTATTCATGGGCCCATTGGCAAAAATGATGATGGCTGCAGAAACAGGTTAGCTTTCCATAGAATGAGTCATCCTATCCACTTGATTATTAAATGACCTTTCTGCTGAAATCACTTTTTGATGAGCATTTACATGGGACACACATATTTGTGTATCCTTTGCCCTTTTGGAGAGATCTATCCACATACTTCTTCCCCAGATGTCTTTCTCACTAATTTTTCAATTATGTTCTTTGCAAGTCCTTGACCATCCAGCCAAACATTGGCTACAGCTCATGAATCAGTATATAGTCACACCTCTAGCTATTTTTCTTTCCAGGCAAAAGGCACAGCCATGTGCACTGCCCAAAGTTCTGCTCACTGTGAAGACTTCCCTTTACCAGTGTCCTTCAGAGTTGTTGAAGAAACAGATTATATATAAAGGGGCTGCTATATAAAGAAGATTTTTATTACATGGACTCTTCATAGACCTGAAACTCTATCACTCTGTCTCCATTATTGGTGAAATCAAATCAGGAACAATATTGTACTTATAGGGAGCAGAATTAGTAAGTGTCCAAGCAGTTTTTGTAGAAATTGCCAAATATTATATATTTATCATTTTTATCTACAAACATATTAAGGAGATGGACCTCAAAAGAGAAATGCTTAGAATACTTGATTTGTATTATAATTTATTTTGTAAGCTAATAAACCCTCTGTTATTTAAAGAAAAAAATAAAGAGATTAGAATTCTAGCAGACCAAAACTAATAGCAAAGGAAAATAATGTCATCAGAGAACACGGGTAAATAAAGAAAACAATTTACATCAACAAAGCTGTAGAGGTCATATAAATAATAGTAATAGAGGAAAGTTTGACATGCACAGTAAAGGGTGCTCCAAGAATGGGGGGGGGGAAGGGGCACTGGGAGAAAGGGAGGGAGGGGGGAAGAAAAAGGAAAAGGAGGAAGGGGTGGAGAGAGGGAGGTGAATGGGGTACCTATCAAGATTGTATGAATGAAAAAAAATAAAAAAGACTCTTTAGAAAAAAAGATGACAATAAACATTTACTTTTGAGTAATGAAAATTTATGATCTCCCATGCAATAATTTTCTTATTTCCTCTGTATATGAGCGAAACTGAACATTTATGTACTCCCTATATATAGCCAACAAAAGTTGCTTTAATGTTTAAGTCATTTTGCATGATTATACACTAGAAATAAAGCATTACTTCGATCTTAAAAATAAATAAATAAATGATAGTAATAGTATCATGATATATCTAAAATGATAAAAAATTTCAGGCAGTTATCTTGTTGCTAATTGTTAGAATTTATAGTGAATATGTTTCTGAAAAAGGGCAAAAATGGAAACACTTTATTTCCATGTGGAATAGATCTGTTGACTATGTCAAATCAAAAATTGCAATCACAAGATGGATCTTTTCCATTGCTTTTGAATAATGCTAGCATGAAAAAAATGGATCTTTGTCAGTTGAACAATTTCAAGTCACATAATGGTCCAATTAAAATAAGTATTACTGTAATAAAATTGGAAGTTTGATGTTCAATAGATACAACTGAACATCCAAAGTCTGGAGTAAAAAGAAAACAAATAAAAGAGATTTATGGTTAGGAAACATAGATATGAGTTTTCATGTGTAAAACATACTTTAAAATTACTGAATTAAATGTCTACCCTAGGAATGAAGAAGAGCCAGAGGAAAATGAGCAAGTCATATTTGCTAGTGATGTGTTAACAATTAGTAGTAGATCGAGTAGTAGTTCTAAGATAAATGACATTTGGAATTCATTCCCTATCAAATACCAAGAAGAAAAATAGGCAGGAAATATAAAAACAGATAAAACATAAGTGAATACTACACATAGTAAACTCAAGATGAATGAAAGCAAGAGGCCAGACCTTCAAGAGAAGATCTTCAACTAAAGGGAGACAGAAGACAGTTCTCTGGTTCCAGCTGACTGGTAAGGTTTCATCTGCTCAGAAGGAGGTTTTGAGTTCTAGATTGATTAACCTAAAAGTAGCAGAGAAAAATAGTTGGTTGATTGGGGATTTGGGGAAAAGGGACCAGGGGGATGAATGGGAACAGACAGTATTACATGCATTCGTAAGATTGTCAAGGAATAAAAATATAAAAAAGTAAACTTTACTAAGACAATACTCTCATATCCTTTTTACCAAGATGCCTCTGAAAATGTGAACTGTAGAAATTTATTTAAAAGAATAGGATGCCAGGATGAAGGGAAATAAATTATTCTATATTGATGTGACACTATATTTACATGCTGAAAATGAATAAATTAATTGTACGTGTCTTAACAAGCATTTTCTTAAAAAGCCATATGGTGAAAAAAACACATTTCAAAACAACCAATTGTCATTTATGTATTTCAACAGTATAAAAATGAAATATTATTCCAAAACAAAACCATAATTAAATATAATATTTTTTACTTAATCATACAGGTATCAATTATATCTGGAAGAAGAGGAAATTGGAAAAGATGATATTTGAATAGAGGAAAACAAATGAATTTGCAATGTGTCATTTAAATATTAGAATTCAGGGTCAGCAAGACAGACAGGGGGAAGGGATCTGCTCACAAACCTGGTGATGTGAGTTCAAGCCTTGCAAGTTCACATGGTAGGAGAAACTGACTTCTGAAAGTTAGTCTTCTCACTTGCACCTGTGAAACAATGAATGCGTGAATTCGCTCTTCTATTTTCTATGAATTCATAAACAAAATATTAAAAAATCAAACATATATGATTAAGGAGTAAGATTCAAAAAAGTTGGGTGATGGTACACATTACAACTTCACTATATATTTCTTTGTGCTTAAGAAAAACATTATAATAAATAATGCGCTATGTATGAGGAGTTCTTTAGTCAGTGAATGGTAATATTGGCAGAAGCAGCCTCATTAAGTCTGCTAAAAATGCTCTCAGTCAAATGGACATATCTTCTCATAGGACCAATACTAGTCTTGATTTAGGGACAGCTCTTGTTTGTTCAGTGATATTCCAACACGTCAGAATTTTCAGGATAATGTTAAGATATATAGAGAACTTAAAATCAAGTATTGGAGAAAATATGTTCCTAGCTGCTGCAGATGTGTGCATTACAAACAATATTTTAATGAAAAATTGTGTGTAGGCTAGATTCCAGAGAAGAAAGCGTGGTTCAAAAAAAATAAATGGGATAAATTAAGCTGCTCTAGCTGTACATATGTTATTTATAGATATTTAAATGTAAATATAATGATAAACCAAAAATATGTTCCAGACAGGTAAAATTCTATCACTTGTATAGTTTGACATAATACTGAGAAATACCATGGTTATCAAACTTGTAGAAGAAACATGACTGCTTGCTAAATACTGGCTTTTGAGAAAATTGTATGTTAAAACACATTTTAATAATAATAATAATAATAATAATAATAATTTCCTCCTGTATTGGCTGTTTCTGCATCTGTAGATTTAACCAATGTGAAAACATTTTGGGAAAAATGCATCTGTAGTGAACTTTTCATGGTTTTTTTCTTGTTATTTCCACTCAATACAACTTTCTAAAAAGAAAGTACATGGAAACAGTTCTTTTTTTTAACTTATTTTTTATTATTTTTTCCACTCATACAAAATTGATAAATAGCCCATTCCCTTTCCTTCCTCCTCCCCTCCCTACATCCCCCCTCTCCTTTCCCCCCTTTCCCTTCCTTTCTCCCCTCCATCCCCTTCTCCCAGTGTGCCCCCCCACCATTCCTGGAGCATCCTTTAGTGTGTCTGTCAAACTTCCCTCTGGGTCCTCCTCTCTGATGAAGTGTAAGGACTCAGTAGCTTTGCCTAGAGCTCTTTTTTGTGTTTGCCTTTAGTATAGAAACACTATTGTGGCTATTAATCCCTTGCCTCTAAGGATCCTACTGCCTGTGATCCTTGCTAGCCTTTGGGGGGGGGTCAATGATATGTCGGTAATTGCACAGGTCATGCAAAGTCCTGTTATGATTACTTTGGCCCTAACTTGCGTGAAGTATCTTGCATATCGTTGCTCCTCCCCATCTTTAGGCTCTTAAAATCTTACTATCCCCTCTTCCGCAAATTTCCTTGAGCTTTAGGATGGGGAGAGATTAGGCTGGTTCCAGGTGGTTCATGTAGAGTTTCTGATTTTCTGAATTATGGTTTGTTGATTTTTTTTTTTCAGTTTTGCTGCTCCTGCACCACCCTTAGCTCCATCCTGATGGGTATTGGATGTCATCCCCTGGTCAGAGATAAAAGATTATTAAAATAGAGTCTTACACACACACACACACACACACACACACACACACACACAATTGAATAAAATGAAAATAAAATAAAATAAAATAGAGTCTTATTATAAGAGTAGATTAAAAGGTAGATTGCATAAGAGTAGAAGACTGTGGTGAGGGGGGGTCAGTCTCCCATTTGCAGGATGGTTACCTTTTATCTGCCAGCTTTTATGCCCTCCCTGTCTGGTGGAAACAGTTCTTTTTTTAAAAATTTATTTCCAATCATACAAACTTTTTTTTCTGTTTTCTTTTTTTTTTTTTTTCTAATTTCTACTCATATAAACTTAACAGGGTACACCGGTTCCCTCCCTCCCTCCAACATCCCACTGCCCTATGCCCCTCTCCCATCCTTCCCCTCCCATCCCCAGAGCATCCTTTAATGGGCATGCCAGACTCTCCTCTGGGTCATCCTCTCCGATGAGGTGCAAGGACCCAGTGGCATTTCCCAGAACCCTTTCCTGTGTTTCCGTTAAGCATAAGAACACTACTGTGGCTGACAATCCCTTGCCTCCAAGGATCCTAGTGCCTTTAGCAAATGCTAGACTTTGTGGGGTCAATAGTGTGTTGGACATTGCGCAGGGCATGCAAAGTCCAATTATGATTGCTTCGGCCCTAACTTGTGTGGAGTATCTTGCATATCATTACTCCTCCCATCCTTGTGCTCTTACAATCTTAGAGCCCCTTTCCACAAATTTCCCTGAGCTTCAGGATGGGGAGAGATTAGGCTGGCCTAGGTCCAGGAAGTTAATATAGAGTCTCTGATATTCTGGATTATGATTTGTTGACTTTTTTTTCACTTTCACTGCTTCTGCAATGGAGTGAAGACTCACATCCTGATGGGTATTGGAAGCCACCCCTTGCAGTCCTTGATTGTGGCCTATTTTCTCTGCTGCAATATGGTCCCCTCTCTATTTGTTTCTGGTATGGCCTTCCTTCCCCATCCCTCCTGTTCATAATCTTTGCAATTACTGTAGGGGTATAGTCTCTATGTAGATTTATAGGAGTACATATGGCACTTAATTTTCTATGTCTGTGATACGTCAATCAATATAATTGTTTCTAATTCCATCCATTTCCTGGCACATTCCATTAATTCATCATTTTTGATGGCTGAGTTGTGCTCCATTGTATAGATGTACCACATTTTCCTTATCCACTCGTCAACTGTTGGAAATTTGGGCTGATTCCATGACTTTGCTATTGTAAATAGTGCTGCTATGAACATGGTCATGCTTGTGCTATCAAGGTGAATTTTTGCTGTATGGGGGGTTATTCCCAAAAGTGGAATAGCAAGGTCATATGGCATTTCAATCTACAACTTTTTTAAGAATAGCCAGATGGCTCGTCAGAGTGGTTGTATGAGCCTACATTCCCACCAGCAATGTAAGAGAGTTCCCCTCTATCCACATCCTCTCCAGCATTTGGGGTTGTTTGTATTGTGGATTTTTGCCATCCTGACCGAGGTAAGATGATATCTCAGGAAACTTTTGATTTGCATTTCCCTGATGGCTAAGGATATGGAGCATTTTTTAAGATATTTGTAAGACATTTTAATTTCGTCCTTGTTAAAGTTTCTTTTAAGTTCTAAAGCCCCATTTTTTAATTGACTCATTTTTTTCCTTGGTGTTTAGTTTTCTAAGTTCTTTGTACACTCTGGATAATAGAGCTCTATCAGATATGTGGTTTGTGAAGATTTTCTCCCATTCTGTGGGTGGCCTTTGTGCTTGAGTTACAATCTCTTTATCTGAACAGAAGCTCTTTAATTTCACCAGATCCCAACTGTTGAGAGTTGGTTGCAGTGACTGAACTATTGGATGTCTGTTTAGGAACTATTGGCCTAGCCCGATCATCTCAAGGGATTTCCCTACCCTTTCACCTATGGTTTTTATAGTCTCTGGCCTTATATTGAGGTCCTTGATCCATTTGGAATTAATTCTTGTATATGGTGACAAGTATGGGTCCAGTTTTAATCTTCTGCATGTGGAGATCCAGTTTTGCCAGCACCATTTGTTGAAGATATTGTTCTTTTTGCACTGGATTTTTTGGGTGTCTTTGTCAAAGAGCAAATGGCTTTAGTTGTGTGGGCTTATATCTGGGTCTTCAACCCTTATCCATTGATCTGTGTGTCTGTTTTGGAGCCAGTACCAGGCGGTGTTTATAACTATGGATTTGTAGTACAGACTGAGGTTTGGTATGGTGATACCTCCAGCAGTGTTTTTTTTATTCAGGATTGTCTTTGTTATCTTGGGTCTTTTGGGCCTCCATATGAATTTTGAGATATTTTGTCAACCTCTTTAAAGAATTACTTTGGGATTTTAATTGGTATAGCATTGAATTTCTATATTGCCTTTGGTAGGATGGTCATTTTTACGATGTTGATTCTGCCAGTTCAGGAACATGGGAGGTCTTTCCAACTTCTGGTGTCTTCTGAAATTTCTTGCTCTAGGGTTTTAAAGTTTTCATTGTAAAGGTCTCTTACTTCCTTGGTTAGGTTTATACCAAGGTATTTCATTTTTTTAGGGGCTATTGTTTCTCTCAGGGCTTTTTCACTTCTTTCATACTGGGCATATAGGAAGGCCACTGATTTTTGTACATTCATTTTGTATCCTGCCACCCTGTTGAACTTCTGTATTAGTTCCAGAGGCTTCCTGGTGGAGTTTTTGGGGTCACTCAGTTATAAGATCATGTCATCTGCAAATAGGGATAGCTTGACTTCTTCCTTGCCGATTTGAATCCCTCTTATGTCCCTTTCTTGTCTTATGGCTTCAGCTAAGACTTCAAGTACAATATTGAACAGAAGTGGTGAGAGTGGACAGCCTTGTCTAGCTCCTGATCGAAGCGGGAGTGCTTCAAGTTTTTCCCCATTGAGTATAATCCTTGCTGTAGGCTTGTTGTATGTAGCTTTTATTATATTGATAAAGGTTCCCTCCATTCAAACCGTCTCTAGCGTTTTGATCATAAAAGGCTGTTGGATCTTGTCAAAAGCTTTTTCTGCATCTATCAAAAGTATCATGCGGTCTTGAACTTTGGACTGGTTTATATGATGAATTACATTTATTGATTTGCGTATGTTGAACCAACCTTGTATGCCGGGGATGAAGCCTGCTTGATCTCCGTGAATGTTCTTTTTGATATGTTTTTTAATCTGATTTGCTAATACTTTGTTGAAAATCTTTGCATCTGTGTTCATCAGAAACATTGGCCTATACTTTTCTTTTTAAGTGTATCTTTATTAGGTTTTGGGATTAAAACGATATTAGCTTCATAGAAGGAATTTGGCAGTGTTCCTTCCATTCCTATTTGATGGAACAGTTTAAGGAGTATTGGTGTTATTAACTCCTTAAATGTTTGGTAGAACTCTGTGCTGATTCCATCTCGTCCAGGACATTTTTTGGTGGGAAGATTCGAGATAACTTCTTCAATTTCCTCATATGTTATAGGACTATTTAAGTAATTCACAACTTCCTGATTCAATTTAGGTAAGTTGTGTTTACTTAGAAATTCATCCATCTCTTTTGTGTTGTCAAACTTCACAGAGTATAATTTTTTGAAATATGATGTTATAATTCTCTGGATTTCTTGGGTATCAGTAGTTCTCTGGATTTCTTGGGTATCTGATTTTGTTAATTTGGGTTTTCTCTCTCTTGCTATTGGTTAATTTAGCTGGGGGTGTATCAATCTTCTTGTGTTTTTCAAAGAACCAGCTTTTTGACTGGTTGATTTTCTCTATTGTTTTCCTAATCTCACTTTCAGATATTTCTCCCCTTATTTTGCTAAACTCCTCTCTTCTACTGCCTTTGGGATCGGATCACTCTAGTTTCTCTAAAGCTTTAAGCTGCATTGTTAAGTTATTTATTTCTGATGTTTCCATTTTTTTGATGTAGGCACTCAGAGTTATGAACTTACCTCTTAGGACAGCTTTCATTGTGTCCCAGAGATTTTGGTAAGTTGTATTTCCATTTTCATTCATTTTCAGGAAATCTTGAATTTCCTTTTTAATATCTTCCTGAATCCAGTTCTCATTCAGCATCATATTGTTAAGTTTCCAGGAGTTAGTGTATTTTCTCTTGTTTGTTGTGTTGTGGATGTCCAGCTTCAGTCCATGGTGGTCTGACAGGGCACAGGTTAGAATTTCAACTTTTTTGTACATGTGTAGATTCGTTTTGTGGCCCAGTATGTGATCTATTTTGGAGAAAGTTCCGTGTGCTGCTGAGAAAAATGTGTATTCTTTGGTGCATGGATGAAAAAGTTCGATAGAGATCTGTAAGGTCCATTTCTTTCAGGGTTTGATTAAGGTCCAAAGTGTCTCTGTTAAGCTTTTGACCTGTTGATCTATCCCATGTTGAGAGGGCGGTGTTGAAGTCCCCAGGAATTATCGTTTGGGTGTTGATTTCTCGCTTTAGATGCTGTAGGGTTTTCTTAATGAATGTGGAGGTGGCCCATATTGGGTGTATATGTTCAGTATTGTGAATTCTTCCTGGTGAATTGTACCTATGACTAAAATGTAGTATCCATCTATGTCTCTTTATGATTTTTTTTGGTTTGAACTCCACTTTGTCTGAGAGCATAATGGCTACCCCTGCCTGTTTTCTGGTTCCATTAGCTTGCTGAATTTTGAACAAGCCTTTCATTTTTAGGATGTGCCTATCTTTTGTGATGAGATGAGTTTCCTGAATGCAGCAGATTGATGGGTTGTGTTTTTTAATCCAAGTTTGTAATCTGTGCCTCTTAATCAGTGAGTTAATGCCACTGACATTAATGTTATCAAGAGAAATTATTTTTTAACATTTTTATTATCTCCGCTCATACAAACATAGTAGCTACACAGTTCCCTCCCTTCCTCCTCCTCCCCCACCCCTCTGCTTGCCCTCCACTCACCCCTCCTGCCCCACCTCCCAGTGCCTCCCCTCCCCCAATCCCCAGAGAATCCTTTAATGTGCATGCCTGACTGTCCTCTGGGTCCTTCTCTCTGATGACATACAAGAACCCAGCGTCATTTCCCTGAACCCTTTCCTGTGTTCCCCTTAAGCATAGCTGTCAAACCCTTGCCTCCAAGGATCTTGGTGCTTTTAGCAAATTCTAGACTTTGTGGGGACAATAGTGTGTTGGACATTGCGCAGGCCATATAAAGTCCAATTATGATTGCTTCCGCCCTAACTTGTGTGGAGTATCTTGCATATCATTGCTCCTCCCATCCTTGTGCTCTTACACTCTTACTGCCCCCTCTTCCCCAAATTTCCCTGAGCTTCATGATGGGGAGAGATTAGGCTAGCCTAGTTCCAGGTGATTAATATAGAGTCTCTGATGTTCTGGATTATGGTTTGTTGATTTTTTTCCAGTACTGCTGTTCCTGCTATGCCCTTGGTTCCACCCTGATGGGTATTGGATGTCACCCCCTGGCCAGAGATAAAAACCTGTAAAATTAGAGTCTTGTTATTATAATAACAAGTAATAAAAGTAGGAAATCATGGTGAGGGAGGGGTCAATCACCCATCTGTGAAATGGTTACTTTCTATATGCCAGACTATATGCCCTCCCCTTCTGGTGAGATCAGACCCCATCAGTTGTAAATGATCAGGAAGGAAAGTCTATGAACTTAACCAGATGTCTCATTACTTACTTGCAGTCCTTGATGGTAGCCTATTTTCTCTACTGTAACATGGTCCCCTCTCTCTTTGTTACTGGTGTGGTCCTCCTTCTCTATCCCTTCTGTTCATAATCTTAGCAATTACTGTAGTTATTACAGAGATTTATCTTTGAGTGTCCCTAAGTGGGTTTCAAACTAGGGGCCACTTATTAGGGAGTACATACGGCACTTAATTTTCCATGTCTGGGATACTCACTCAATATAATTGCTTCTAATTCCATCCATTTCCTGGCAAATTCCATTAATTCATCATTTTTGATGGCTGAGTAGTACTCCATTGTATAGATGTACCACAGTTTCCTTATCCACTCATCAACTGTTGAACATTTGGGTTGTTTCCATGACTTTGCTATTGCCAACAGTGCTGCTATGAACATTGTCATGCTTGTGCTATTGAGGTGAATTTTTGCTCTAATGAGTATTATTCCCAAAAGTGGAATAGCAGGTTCATATGGCATTTCAATCTTTTATTTCTTTAAGAATCTCCAGACAGCTCGCCAGAGTGGTTGTATGAGCCTGCATTCCCACCAGCAATGTAGGAGAGTTCCCCTCTCTCCACATCCTCTCCAGCATTTGATTGTTGTTTATATTGTGGATTTTTGCCATCCTGACCGGGGTGAGATGATATCTCAGGGAAGTTTTGATTTGCATTTCTCTGATGGCTAAGGACATGGAGCATTTTTTAAGAAATTTGTTAGACATTTTAATTTCATCCCTGGTAAAGTTTCTTTTAAGTTCCAAGGCCCATTTTTTATTTGGGACATTTGTTTCCTTAGTGTTTAGTTTTCTAAGTTCTTTGTGCACTCTGGATAATAGAGCTCTATCACATATGTGGTTAGTGAAGATTTTTCTCCCATTCTGTGGGTTGCGTTTGAGCTCCTCTTGTTACAATCTCTTTATCTGAACAGAAGGTCTTTAATTTCACCAGATCCCAACTGTTGAGAGTTGGTAGCAGTGACTGGGCTACTGGATGTCTGTTTAGGGACTGTTGGCCTAGCCCAATCAAGGGAGTTCCCTACCCGTTCACCTATGGTTTTTATACTCGCTGGCCTTACATCAAGGTCCTCGATCCATTTGGAATTAATTCTTGTACATGGTGACAAGTATGGGTCCAGTTTGAATCTGCATGTGGAGATTCAGTTTTGCCAGCACCATTTGTTGAAGATGCTGTTCTTTTTCCATTGGATTCTTTGGGCCTCTTTGTCAAAGAGCAAATGACTTTAGTTGTGTGGGCTTATGTCTGGGTCTTCAACCCTTATCCATTGATCTGTGTGTCTATTTTGGAGCCAGCACCAGGCGGTTTTTATAACTATGGATTTGTAGTACAGACTAAGATTTGGTATGGTGATACCTCCAGCAGTGTTTTTGTTACTCAGGATTGCCTTTGCTATCCTGGGTCTTTTGTGCCGCCATATAAATTTTGAGATGGTTTGGTCAACTTCTTTAAAGAATTGCTTTGGGATTTTAATTGGTATAGCCTTGAATTTGTATATTGCCTTTGGTAGGATGGTCATTTTCATGATGTTGATTCTACCAATCCAGGAACACGGGAGGTCTTTCCACCTTCTGGTGTCTTCTACAATTTCTTTCTTGAGGGTTTTAAAGTTTTCATTGTAAAGGTCTTTTACTTCCTTGTTTAGGTTTATACCAAGGTATTTCATTTTTTTAGGGGCTATAGTAAATGGGATTGAATACCTTGTCTTTTAGTTCTATTTTAAACTCTGCCTGAGACTGTTTTAACTACTCTATGCCTATTTTTGCATATTTTGAACTGTTTTTCTCAACTCCTCAAAGTTCCTAGTGTGTTCCTGTTCAAAGTGATTGATGTGGTTGTTTAACTCCTCTTGGATTTCCTCTTTCATAGTATTAATCATGGTAATGATCATACTTTGAAAGTCGTTATCTTGGGTCTGGCTTTCTTGGCTATTTTCTGTGAATTTGTTCTGGTTGGAATCCATCATTATGGGGTTAATTCTTTCAGTGGCAGATTGGTCTTCTTGGGTTTTATTTCTCATGTATCTCCAATTTGACTTGGGCATTGTTGTTTTGTCTTTTAGGACCTTTCAGTTTCTGTGTGTTTTTGACTGAACTAATTTAGTTGGTATTACTACACTTGGGCAGTTATTACTAGTGCTTGCCTTGGAGTTGAATACTTTTGTCTTTTGTTATTGTTATTTCCTAGATGAGGCTATTAGGCTGTTAGTACATCAGTTAAGTCAGGTTAAGTAGACTTGGGGTGAATATTAGTATGCTAGTGCAATTTTATGGTTTAGTATCTTGGCGATATGTGAGGGTGAGTGTTGTACTCCCTGGAGTTGTGTATGTTTTGGGGGTAGCTGTTTACAAAAGTTAGTCTACAGTGATTAATACTAGAAAGGAACAGTAAGGTGAAAAAAGGAGGTATACTTATCTTTGGGCTGGAGTTGAAGAATCTCTCCTCATGTGATAGGATGATTGTAGAGGTCCTCAGATATATAGTCTTTGACCCTTAGAACTTTGCTTGAGTTTCCTTTGGACTCTATTGAATTCTGAGTAGCAATGTGTCTTCCATGGACCACATGTGTGGGTCCCCGGTGCGCTGGAGAGGCAGAGGCACTGATGTTGATGGCAGAATTCTTCACCTGGCACCTGGGACTTGGCTTAGTAGTCCACCCAAGCTCCAGGGATGGAGGAATGTGAGCAAGTCCTGTCTGGTCAGGTGGACAGGTGGGCAGGAGGAAGAAGGGGGGAACAGTTCTTATAACTAATCTGAAATGGTTTACTGTATGCAAGAGGTTGCACATTGACTATGTGTATATATAGTATACCTTTAAATATAAAGCAAATATCTACAGACATTGATATTGATATCCACATGTGGTCCTGGGATTAGTCCCCCATGATACCAAGTTTCACATAGATAATTTGTGTGTGGAGTTGGTATACGTATGTGGCATGTCTGCATATATACAAGAGTACACACATGTAGTTGTGAATGTGAAGAGGTCAACGTAGACGTTTTCCTTTATCATTTTCTACATTATCTTTTAAGACAGGTCTGCTACTGAATCCAAGATTCACTAGTTTAACTATACAGATGACAAGATAGCTCTAGGGATCTTCCTGTTTCTTGTGTCCAGCATTGGATTACAGTATGAACCACCATGTCAGGATTTTGATGAAGGTTCAGAGGATCTGAACCAGCTGAGTGTGTTTGTGTAGCAAGCACTGGACAGACTGAACACTGTCCCCGGGACAATTGTATCTTAATGTCAACTGGAAACATTTACTAATAACTAGCAATAATAATTATTATTACATGAATCCCATGGAGTTTTTTGTCTACAGCTAACCATAAACGGAAGAGACATGACATGCACATATTTAACAGTATAAATAAATGCCACCTCAAAAGAGTTCCTTAAATGTCTTCACTAGTAAACTCCAACCCTAATAATTGCCTCAAGGGATAAGGACATTTTTGATAGTCTGTGGGAAAGTTAACGTATCTGTCCTACAGAAAAGGAAATCAAATGAGAGTAGAAAAAAATCAAAGAGAGAATTAAATTAAGTAAGCCTGAAAAAAGTGGAGACAAAGACAAGGTGCTCCTGAGAAACCAAGGACAGGACATATTGCAAGAGACAGACACCGAAGTTGCTTAACACAAGGAAGGAGTATACAACCCCCTATAGTCATTTCTGTCTCTAAAGAAGAGGACTAATCCATTCTTTCAAGGATGAATAATGGTATGTACAGCAGAACTATGTATTTTAGTTTAAAAAATGTTAGGCTAAGCTGAAGCTATGACCTTCTAAAGTACTCTCCACAAAAATTAAATAAATAAAAATAAGGGAGTGGAGGTAGGCAGTAGAAATTAGAGGACATGGTATCACCTGAGATGACCAGAAATATGAGGCACTTAGGAATAAAATCCAAAGCAAATCTCCAAGGTATATCTTCTCATTTTCATATAATTAGACAAACCCTGTGGAAATTTTCATCTGTATCCCAGAAGTATACCATCACAAAGATGAAGCAAAACTCTCGTGCTCTGTGGTCCTTCAACTGTGCCTCATAGTTGCCTGATCATCCATTCTATCACTTCTGGGTGGATGCCTCTTCTTTTCCTGTTCTCTTCAAACTACAGTACATGCCACAGAGTAATTTGTTATAGTTCTCAAATTTTTAAGACTACATTAGTTGGAAATTATTAAAATCAGTGTTAATATCATTGAAATATTAAATTTAAAGTTTCATTTACTTAGGTTTAAGTGGATATATTGCCCAAGAATACACGTTTATACAGTTCATTAAAATTGGCAGAAAATTAATTTCAAACAAAATTTGGATTTGGAATTCCTCCTTAGCTAAGTTAAACTTCCTATTTTATATAATAGCCACAAAAGGAAGGCAGAAAGCTCTTATGATAAAATTTCAGGTGTATGAAAGTACTGAAAACATACTCCTAAACATAAACCAATTAAAATAACCAAATTTTTAAGAAAGAATACACCTTGAAATTATTTAATTTTATTATATTATTTATTTATATTACTTTTATTTATATGAAATTTATTCATAATTATATTAAATTGTTTTCTGTATTTCATTGCTGAGCAGCACTTTGATAGAAAAAATTTGTTTTCATGAACAAATTTGATGTGACATATTTATTCCAGAGTCCTTTATAGACAATGAGGTAAAAATGTTGTTTATCCATTGTAAATCTTGGAATCACTTGACAATTTGAAAATTCTATTTGTTGGAGCAAAGGATAGTTAAAAAGAGAATTTAAATAAAGTATTCCTAATGTTCATATTATGATGCTTTGTTATACATTACCTTAATTTACCTACTATCAACTGCTCATCACTCTAACTCTAGCATAAATTATTGCATTTGAAAATATTTTCAAAGGGTAATATGTGGCAAAAATAAAGACATGAACAACATTCTTTAGACGAGTAGATTATAAGGATAGAGGAAATAGCAAACAGAATTAGAAGTGACTGCTAGTATATATATTCCTGAGAATTCACAGACACATTAGGAAAAATATTGGTTTTCTTATTGAATGTGAAATAGGTGATGCAAATCAATTATATATTTATTTCAAAGAAAAGACTAACCTCCAATGGGATCATGATTATATCAATACCAGGGAAATATGTCTACTTCCCACTGTAGGCTTAATAGACTCTAAATACACAACTCTAAAAATAAGTAAATGCTTTATTTTGCAAATGTTACTTACAGTATAATTACACCTAGAAAGTAAACTTACAGATTTCTCTCCATAACTAAGTAATTTTGTCTATCTCAGAAGGAAAACATCAAAACTAAGAGTTCCACATTTTCTGAAATTATTAAAACTTTGCCATTAAGAACCACAGTCCATATTAGGACCATAAACAAATAGAGTAGCTAATTTAAGTACAGTAGTCTTTATGTGCAGGAAAAGAACTAAACCTTTAAGACAGTGTTAGGAAATTTATTCTTCCTTATGAGAAACTGAGAATTCCAAATTTAGCAATGCTCAGTCTGTCCTTTGATGTCCTATTGGTAACACATGAGAGGAAGGATACCTTTTTTTTAAATTTTGATACTAAAAGGCCTACAAACTATGAGATGTAAATCTCATTGTATTCTAGAAAGATAATTTAAGGAAGATTTTTCTTCTACCTTCCTAGGGTGCATTTGACTGAATCCTTCAATTTACAAACCTATAAAAAGAACCAACTTAACTATGGTTCCTGAGGAAATTTTTAGACAGAGAGTTTTGAGTTTGGTCTATTAGCTTTAATTGATTTCCTTAATGGAATTTCTACTCATAGAGAATTGGAGAAATGTCTATTTAAATATTAATTGGTTTTGTAGTTCCATTAAAAAATCTAGGTTTTTGTAAATCATTTTGTAAATCTAGGTTTTTGTAAAATCATTTTGTAAATCATAATGTATCTGTGTCTTTCCTGAGAGAGTATATGTACACATTAACCCACTAGATCACTCTTCCAAAGAAACAGAGAATCCTGACATGACCCTCAACATCATATAATGGCAAAAGATATGTGAAAGGATAGACATGAGCTTGGCATTACTCACAGTTACATCATGAATGTAGGATATCGTGTCTCAGTGCTGGTAATTATATTGCAAAGTAGGATGGTTGAAGCATTGGTTAACAACAACAAAATACCTCTGTACATTTGTAAGACAAACAGTAATGAATGTGAGTAAGCTGGAGAAACCTTAAGCAAAATAACAAGAAAATGACCAAGGGTGCATTTCAGTGGATAAAGCATGGGTGCCACTCAAATATGACCTCTGACTTCTACAAACATGCATATGTATACACATACACACTCATTCACACACACACACACACACGAACACAGACAATACACATTTACAGTCATACATATTTAAAATAAGAGATTGTCTAAGTCTTCTGTAACAAACTAGGAAGTAGAACTTGAATTGTAGGAGAAATAACCTCTATATTTCTCAGGAGCATAATGCACTAGCATATGTAGGAACTGATATGTACAAATTGTCATCAGGAGAAATGAATTTGCTTGGCTTCTACTCAATATCACATAGAAATCTTGTAATAACATGTGAGATGTGTAATAATAGATACAAACAAGTTGATTATTTTAAGCAATGTGTCAAAGACAAACTTCAATTTTTTCATTTGTTGTCAGGTATTGCAAGAAGTCGTATCCTGATTTTTATCTCTACTATAATAACAGAAATGTAGTGTGAAATAAGGAATCAATATTCAGAGGGTCAAATTCCCTGAAGATAATATTAAAAGAACAAGAATAAATGCACATTGTGAATCTAATATTGTCCAGCACATCATATGGGAAGAATTACTTATGGAGAAGCTTTAACCATCAAAAGTGGCTCATGAGCATCAGAAGTAGCTGGAATAATTGATTGATAATAAGTCACAGGAAGTGAAGGACTTTATCATTTAAAGAAGCTTCCATAAATCAAATAATACTATTTATCCTTAATAGTGTGCTACTGTCTCCGAAGAAAATAAAAGATGTATCATATCCTAACCATTTGCTGAAAGGAAGAAGGATAACCTTATATTATAACACCAAGCTAGTGAAACAAAAACATGTAGTAAATAACTTGAGATAAGTATAAGCCATCCACGGGTGTGCAATTGCCTTAAATTGATGTGCGGTTTTTGTGACAGGACTCATTCTCCTGGAAGGAGAGGTCAAGTTTCATTCTTAGCTGATAAGATGCAGATGATCTACTCCTATACTAAGCCTTCCTTCAGATAACTAGATGATTCATATTTAATTCCCTAATAAGAAATACTATCTGTGTTTTATTCTAGTTATCTGTCCTTTGTTCTGTTATGCTTTGTTATGTATATTTCTGCATGCTGTCTTGGGAAGGCCTTTACTCCAATTTTGTGGATATTCTTGCAACTGAGTATAATTCCATTCCAGACAGAATAACCAAAGTGAACAATGGACAGCTCCACATCAAAAAATGGAACGGTTCAGTAAGTGAACATAAACTTATTGTTCAATATATGAACATCCTTGGAATATTAAAGTTGTAAAATTTTTCACTGGAATCGTGTCCAGTGACTGCCTTTTCACCAAATCACTAATAGAGAGGACTAGGTAAGCAATTTCAACGACAAGAAACATTTCATCACAATGACAACCATAAGTCAATGACTTTACATGGTGGATTTACTCATGAAGGAGAATATTTCAACAACTCCTTTAAGAAATATCCATGAAGGGTTGGAAAGATGGCTTAAAGATTAAGGCTCTGCCTCCAAAGCACAAGGAGTTCTGATCCCATGTAAGAATGTAAGGCAGAAACAGCACTGGCCAGGAAATGCAAATCAAAACTTCCCTGAGATATCATCTCACCCCAGTCAGGATGGCAAAAATCCACAATACAAAAAACACCAGGGGTTGGGGATTTAGCTCAGTGGTAGAGCGCTAGCCTAGCAAGCGCAAGGCCCTGGGTTCGGTCCCCAGAACCGAAAAAAAAAAAAAGATAAAATTACAAAAAACACCAAATGCTGGAGAGGATGTGGAAAGAGGGGAACTCACCTACATTGCTGGTGGGAATGCAGGCTCATATAACCACTTTGGCAAGCCATCTGGCAATTCTTAAAGAAATAAAAGATTGAAATGCCATATGACCCAGCTATTCCACCTTTGGGAATAACCCCCCATACAGCAAAAATTGACCTCGATAGCACAAGCATGACCAAGTTCATAGCAGCACTGTATACAATAGCAAAGTCATGGAATCAACCCAAATGTCCAACAGTTGACGAGTGGATAAAGAAAATGTGGTGCATTTATACAATGGAATACTATTCAGCCATCAAAAATGATGAATTAATGCAATTTGCTGAGAAATGGATGGAGTTAGAAACAATTATATTGAGTGAAGTATCCCAGACACAGAAAATTAAGCACCATATGTACTCCCTAATAGATGGATCCTAGTACCAAACCCACTTAGAACACACTCAAAGATAAATCTCCATAATATCTACAGTAATTACAAAGATTATAAACAGGAGAGAAGGGGAAGGAGGGCCCTGCCAGAAACAAGGAGAGATGGGATCATGCTACAACAGAGATATTAGGCCACTATCAAGGACTGCAAGGGGTGATATCCAATACCCATCAGGATGGAGCTAAAGGCATTGCAGGAGCAGCAAAACTGAAAAAAATATCAACAAACCATAATTCAGAACATCAGAGACTCTATATCAACCACCTGGAATCAGGCCTGCCTAATCTCTCCCCATCCTGAAGCTCAGGGAAATTTGCGGAAGAGGGTGCGGTAAGATTGTCAGAGCACAAGGATGGGAGTAGTAATGATATGCAAGATACTCCACACAAGTTAGGGCGAAAGCAATTAAAATAGGACTCTGCATGATCTGCACAATGACCAACATATCATTGACCCCTCAAAGTCTAGCATGGACTAAAGGCACGAGGATCCTTAGAAGCTAGGGATTAACAATCACAATAGTGTTCCTATACTTAAGGATAACACAAGAAAAAGTTCTAGAAATTCCACTGAGTCCTTACACCTCATCAGAGAGGAGGACCCAGAAGAAAGTTTGATATACACATTAAAGGATGCTTCAGAGATGGGGGGGGGAACACTGGGAGAAAGGGGGGAGGGGGGGAAGGAATGTGAAAAGGGGAAAGGGAGCAGGGAGGTCCAGGGAGGGGTGGAGGGAGGGAGGGGACAGGGGTACCTATTACATTTGTATGAGAGGAAAAATAAATAAATAAATGAATAAATATTAAAAAGAAACAGCAGTGGCCTGCACTTTCAGCTCTGGTGGGCGGAACCTGGGAAATCTCAGAGGGAAGCAAGGAGATAGAAGCAATTCAGGATGATTCCCAAAGCCACCCTTGGTTCACCACAGGGACACACAGTACCCTCTGATACACACACACACACACACACACATAATAAATAAATATACAAATAAATAAATAAAACAATAATAAAAATGAAATCTCCATGAGTTCCTTATTCAGATTACCACTAATGCTGAAATTCATGCTTATTATGAAGCACATTTCCTACATTATATGTTTACATTTCATTTTGGAATCATAAAAGAATATCTATTATTTTCCCCTAAATATCTTTTAAAGTGAATTTGCTTTGGGAATCCTTTTCTTTAGTCAGAATGTTTTTGGCTCATTTCCTTCCTGTTTTTAGTTATGCTTTTTGAATTCCAATAATCCTTAAGAGTCTATTCTGCTGTGCTCAAAGACATATAAGCACTTCAGGGAGTTTCTGTCTGCTGCGCTCAAAGACATCTAAGTACTTCTTCAAGGGAGTTTCTGTGTGTTACATCATTGATAAGTAATCCTTACCACGATTATTTTTTTGAGTCCAGACTAAAATATCCATTAGATTCAAATAGGTCTTAAGTTGCGTGATATTGTTTATTACTCTTGGAATTTATTTGAATCCTTTTCAACTAATTCATTTATATTGATTATGTATAATGCTGGTTTCATTACAACATTTCCATAAATATGTATAAGTTACTTTGATTTTCTTAAAGAAAGGAACAGATTGCTAATGTAGAAGAAACAGTTCTTCAGAACATTACAAGTTAGAAGTGAAAACCTAAACCTTGGACCTTGTTGCTTCTAAATTCATTACTAAATTTCAAATATTTTTTACTGTGATGTTTAGACAAAACCAGAGTTCAGCTTCACAAAGCACACAGGCATATGGAGAAAAGCAGGGGGAAAAAAGACAAATTGTGAAAAGAACCCTTAGGAAGAAATGTAGGAATTCTCTTTTGAATATTTAAAAATGAAAAGATACTACATTTTTCTTTAAGGAACAAGTAAATTCTAAGAGGTACAGTAAAAAAAATCTTGTAACTGAACTAAACTCTAATGATAAGATCCATGCTCTTGATGTTTTTAGGACTGAAAAATTAACATGGTCCACATGCCAAAAATTGAGAGAACGAATAAAACAGCAATTGTTATGCATGCGATAAGCATAGCAACTTATTCTCCTTTTCAGATATCAAATTTTCTTGTATTTTCAGATATTGTAAAGGAAAAGTGACCAGCAAGCACCACAAGGTTATGAGGAAGCTCCTTTCTTTGATGAAAGATTGGGAGAAGAGAAGTGAACTGTAGCATAAGCAGAAAATTGTGGTCTTTTGACAGTAATTACTGTTCTGTATCATAAAGGAAAAATAGCTAGTAAGTTCTGTTATTCCCAAGTGAACCTATCCCATCTTCCTTCCAAGTGAAAATCACTTCCTAGAGGTACAGTGTAAGAGAGCTTAGGTAAGAGAGCTTAATTTCAGAAAAAAACTTATATAACGGCACTGCACTTAACTGATATATCCTGGGCAATAGGGTTTGCTATAGGTTAGTACTATTGATAGTCGAAAACACTTGTAATGAAAAAGAATATTAAAGTGGCTCTGAATATAATGTATTTTTCTATTTGAATGTCATTGCTAATTTGTTCTTAGCATGAAAAAAATGATTTCCAATGCAATACTTTAGTACAATAGAACTTAAATAATATTCTATATTAAATTCCTAGAGTTTTCTTTAGATCTATTTTTCTCATATCATATTAATTCTCAGTTTCATAATTTACTGAGACTCATAATAGTTTATAAAATTTCAATATTCTTTCTTCTGTGTATTTCTGTATCTCTTCATAATTATTTATCAATTTTTATTAACTCCATATCCCAATTTCATCTAAAATCTCATTCTTCTCCTACAGCCTTCCCCTTAAAATATTTTAAAAGCCTTTCAGATACTTTTTAACCTCTTTGTTGGCACTTTTTAATCATACCAACATAAAATCTATCAGCCATGTTTAAATTACCTCCCTGAATCTTTTAGATTTTAGTATCACGATCTTTCTTATTCATCACATATATTTTTCAACCTAGATATTTATTTTCCTATTTCTTTCTGATCATTTCAAATAAAGACCTACTGAAAGTGTCTGTTCCTTTATGGGCAGAAATGTAATCTGCTTTGCTTTAGTTATGGTGTCCTTTAGAATGCTCATGAATTTTAATATTTCCTCTCAGTGGAACATAATAACTTGATACTTTAATTCCTGCAAATTTGATTTATTGAAAGCTAATGGCCTTGAAATGTTTTTGTATGTGATCTTATTATTTAATATTCTAAATTTTAATATCTTGTAGCCTGTAAGTACAAAGCTTGCCTGATTATAATAAAAGTGTCTTATTGTGAGAGTCTTCAGAGTTCATCTGTCTCTATTGATGCTTTGAAGGATGATTATAATGCCATATTGGACAAGCAAAAGCTACCTTTGCAGTCTAAACTGCATTCATATTATAACTGGATGCATAAAAATCTCCATATGTAATGTGTAAATGTTAGCACTTGACAAAATAATCCCTAGAATATTTTTTACAATAAAATACCAGGTTAATTTACATAGTAGTTTGTTAAATCAATATTGACATTCTGAGTGGAAAATGGCCATTAAATCAGGTACTTGTTCATTTATATGCCATCTTATACTTCTGTGTATATATTAAATATAGTGCATATGATTCTAATTTATATTTGTTAGATCTTGAAATCTTTCTGAGTTTAAAGTCTACTCTATAAGAAACATCAGTATAAAATAAAACTTGTGTACTAGTTACTCTTTTCTGTTGCTATAAGAGAATACCCAAAGTCAATCGACTAAGGGAGAAAAAGAGATTTATTCTGCTTGCTATTCCAGATGTGAGACATGGTCTTTCATGGTAAGAATGGCATGGCTGGCAGCAGAAGCTGGAGGCAGGCTAGATTACATCCATTCAGGAAGATGAGAACTGCAAGACTGCCTGCTGCTAGAACCAATCTCTCCCTGAAGAAGGGTGGGACTAATTCACTTTAAGGTTCACTCCCTGTGACTGTGTTCCTCTAGCACAGCTTCATATCTCAAAGTGCCGTGACCTACATGAGCTTACTGGGGAAACATTTTAAACCATGACATTTCACCCTTGGCCCTGCACAAGCTCTTTGACATCTCATTATGCAAATCATACTCCATCTAACTTTAAAAGTCTTCATAGACTACATCAGTAGTCCCAAAATAGTCCAAAAGTTCAAAGTTCAAAGCCTCCTGTAAAAATCAAAAGATTACATACTTCCAACATAAACATTCCAATTCCAAAAGGGAGTTATGGGGGCATATCCAGGAAAGATTGGTCCACAACAAAACCAAAAATCAACAGGGCAAACATCAAATGCTGAAGCTCCAGCACAGAAGTAGACAAGCCAGAATGTACCATGGGGTCCATAAAAGCATATAAGTGAAAGAGAGATGGGGGAGAATGTTGAAGGGAAGGGAGGGAATAAGAGGGAGGGAGGAGGAAGGGAAACTGGGATGAATACTCAGTATGTTTGTAAAAGTAGAAAAATTAAAAAATGTTCTGGAATGGGCATGCTATCACAGAGAGATTATTATACTTAAGTGTAATCAACTGTGACTTTCAATGAAAACTTTCATTAGATAGTTTAACCTTAAAAAGATGGTAAGTGAAGAAACATATGTTAGCATCATATAATATTTAGAAGTATGTATCAAGAATTAAGCTGATTGAATTTATATGCAAAAATTCATACTTTATATAACAATTAAAAATGAATTAGCTGAACTAAAAAAATGTAAAAATGAGGCTAACTAGAGTGAAGGTGGTAAAATCATCCATGTGGTGAATTTCTCTCTAGGGCAAATTTTCTCAAATATTGGACAAACTTCAGCACAGACTATGTACAGAAGGTGCCAAGGGAGTTCAGAGCTGAAAAGCCAGGCTTACTGGCTGTAAGCTTTCACTGACAATGAAGCAAATAGCCACTGAACTGTAAGTGACCCTGTGACCATAGAATAAAGTGTAAGCTGCAACTGATCCTGCAGAGACTAGAATAGATCCCGTGGAAGACATAAGTGTTCTATACTCAATGGGAAAGCTAAGAAAAGGAAAGCTAAATAACTGGTAGAATGAGGCCCAGTATCAAATTAATTTATGCTGAATAAGTTTTCTGTATGTCTGAGTTTTAAGATTGAAAGCCACTCCCAACAAACAAGTTGTACACTCACTAATGCCACTTAGTAGAAAGAAAATAGAAAATTGTTCCCAAGTCACAAGCACTATGTCTCCCATCATCATGACTGTGTTGGCATCATTCCCTATAACCATCACCCCTAGGCACCAGTACATTTGCAGGTAACAGAAGCCCTGGCACACATTTTGCTCCCCTAATCACTGATCCTGCAACACCTGGCATCACTGCTGGGCTGGCAGCAGTCTCTGTGACCTAGCCCCAAGTGCCTGACAGTCTACACCAACAATCCCCCGCCATAATCATTAAAGAACTTTAAAACTTTTTAAGAATTTAACAGAGTACATAGAAAACACAAGCAACGGGCTGGCAGAAAACCATCATACAACCTAGGACTCCAAAAACCTTCGCATTAAACAGGAGGGAATCTTTGCATCCAACTCTAAGATAAGTAAGCATTTTTTAACCTTCCTGTTGCTCTCAATTGATAGTCATCACAGTTTAAGATGTCTATATAGCCCACCCAAAAACACATACACCCTCAGAGATTTAAACATTCACCCAGACACATCATCAAGGAAGGAAAAACTAAAAACTGCATTATCACATTTAACTTCAATCGCTATATACAAAATCCATCCTAATTGACATGCTAACAGTATAATAGCCTCATCTAGGAAATATCTCCAAGGAACACTACACAGGCACATTCAACACCTAGGCAAAATTAACAATAACTGTCCAAGCATAGTAATTCTGTCCAACTCATATAAGTCAAAAATACACATGATGAAAGATATTAGAGATAAAATAAAAATGCAAATCCATGAGCGACAACAAAAACCAAAAAAAAAAAAGAAACAAATCTATAAAAAATGTCAACCCCACAATAATGGACCCTAACCAGAATAAACCCTTGAAAAATAGCCAAGAAAGCCATATTCGAGATAATGATTTTCAAAGCCTGATCTTTATTATAATCAAAACAATGAAAGAGGAAATCCGAGAGGAGTTAAATAACTGCATAAACCAATATAAGCAGGAGCATAGCAGGCACTTGGATGAGATGAGAAGGACAGTTGAAAAAACAAAACTAGGCATAGTTTTGATCAAAAAGTCAAAAGCACAGATTAAACTTGAACTAAAACAACAACTGTTTTTGATTCCGAACTCAATAGAGAGTTATATCACCAGAACCAAAGTAGTAGAAAATAGAATATCAGAACTAGAAGGCATACTGGCAGAACTTGTTTAATCAAACAAGTTTAAACAGTCAAAATGTTACTGGAAAGGAATATTCAAGGGCTAAGGTGTATATTGAAGAAGCCAAACCTGCACACTCATGGAACACCAAAACAATAACAACAAAAAAAATGCCACACCTGAGGAGATTTTTCAGACTAGCATAACTGAAAACTTCTCACATTTAGAGAAAGAGATGCCCATCCAAATACAAGAGGCATATCGCATTTTGAACAGACATGACCAAAATAGAAGCCATAGCAAATAATAATCAAAACACTAAAGATACAAGACAAATGTTGAGAGCTTCAATACACGAATGTGTTGAGAGCGTCAAGAGAAAAAAAAGTCACTTTTAAAGGTTAAACTATTAAAATAAGAACTGATTTTTCAATGGAAAAAGTAAAATCCAGAAGAGATTGACGAGACCTACTTTGTCATGAATGAGTACAAATGCAAATCTAAGATAATATACCCATCAAAACTATCAATCAAGATTGAAGATGAAAGAAAATTTTCCACCATAAATACAATCTGAAGGCTTACATGAACACCAAATTAGGCCTACAAAAGATGCTAGAAAAGATACTCAAGTTCAAAGAAAAGAACAACTATAGCCAAGAAGAGAGAAGGGAAGTAAAATTACCAAGGTAACTTCCCAGCTAAGTAATACACATATAAAAGCCACTAAACACAAAAATGACAGGAATCAAAAGTCATTTCTCAATTATAATCCTAAACATCAATGGAATGAACTCATCAATTAAAAGACACAGACTACAAGCGTGGATTAGAAATAACAACCCATTAATCTGCTGCCTTCAGGAAACACATGTCCCCATGAAAGGTAGGCACATTCGCAGAGTAAAAGCTAGTCAAAATTACTTCAATGGAACAATTAAAAAAGCAGGTTTAGCAAATATGATATCTGACAAAATCGACTTCAAGACAAAGAAAATCATAAGAGACACAGAATGATAACACATATAAAGGAACAATTCAGCAGGAAGACTTCAAAATAGTGAACATATGTACACAAACTGTAGGCTCATCTGCATTCATTATATAAACGCTGCAACATCTAAAACAATAAAATAATAAAAGTAGGGGATTTCAATATCCCACTCTTACCATTGGATAGGTCAACTGTCCAAAAACTGAACAGAGACACATTGAAGCTGAATCAAACCATTACCCAAAGGAACCTAATAAATCTGTACTGAACTTTCCA
This sequence comes from Typhlomys cinereus, assembly GCA_023101885.1. Taxonomy (NCBI): domain Eukaryota; kingdom Metazoa; phylum Chordata; class Mammalia; order Rodentia; family Platacanthomyidae; genus Typhlomys; species Typhlomys cinereus. The sequence continues at coordinate 2,417,543 of JALPQD010000226.1, forward strand.
TCCAAACACCAAGGAATAAACATCTTTCTCAACAGGCCATGGAACTTTCTCCAAAATAGACCACATATTGGGCCACAAAATGAGTCAATATACACAGGAAAATTGAAATTATTGCCTGTACCTCATTGGATCACCATGGAATAAAACTAGATATCCACAACAAAGCAAATGTCTGAAAGTACACTAATATTTGGAAATTAAATATCATGATGCTGAATGAGGAACTGGTTCAGAAAGAAATCAAAAAGGAAATTTAAAACATCCTAGAAGCAAATGATAATGAAAATTCAACACATCAAAATCTTTGGGACATGATGAAGTCTCTCCTAAGTGGTAAGTTTATACCTTGCAATACATATTTCAAAAAATGGAAACATTATGAGTAAATGATTTAAGAATGCAACTTAATGCTTTAGAGACACAAGAGCAAGCCAATCCAAAAAGCAGTAGATGAGAGAATATTAGCAAAATCAGGGAATAAATATCTGAAATTCACATAAGGAAAATGATACAAAGAATTAACTAAAGAGATAGTTGTTTGAAAAAAATCAATAAAATTGATACACGCCTGGCTAAATTAATAAAATTTAAAAGAATGAAAATGCAAATTGGCAAAATTAGAGACGAAAATAGAATTATTACAATTGATATCAAAGAATTTCAGAGAATTATAAGGTCATATTTCAAAAATTTTATAGTGAGCAAAATTTGATAATGAGAAAGAAATGGATGAATTTCTAAATAAACACAACTTACATAAATTGAATCAGGATGAATTGAATTATTTAAATAGTCCTATAACACATGAGGAAATTGAAGAATTAATCTCAAATCTTCCCACGAAAAAAAGTCCAGGACCATAAGAATTCAGCACAGAATTCTACAAGAACAAATAATACTACTACTCTTTTTTTTTCTTGACCACACTGTTTGCTCCATTTTATAGTCTATTTTTAAGAATGTTACATTATATTGCAAGTATTTGCGATATGGCTAAATAATTCTAAGGCATGGTATTTAAATTTCTACCTGCAGATTTTCACAATTTTGCCTATATAAACAGATCGTTAGATATTTGACTTTCTTTTTTCCTCTACTTGTTTAGGTAAAGTATAAGTAGCTTTGTTTTTAAAACTTAAAATCTTTTTTTTTTTTTAACAGCTCCAGGTGCTGACTTTTTTTCATTTAATACATTTTTTATTATTATTTCAGCTCATACAAACTTAATAGATACACCAGTTCCCTCCCTCCCTCCTCCTCCCCCTGAACCCCCTGCTCCCCCTCCCCTCACCCCTCCCTCTCCATCCCCCAGTGCCTCCCGCCCCAATTCCCAGAGAGTCCTTTCTTGTGCTTGCCTGATTCTCCTCTGGGCCCTCCTCTCCGATGACGTACAAGGACCCAGTGGCATTTCCCTGAACCCTTTCCTGTGTTCCCCTTAAGCATAGGAACACTGCTGTGGCTGCCAATCCCTTGCCTCCAAGGATCTTGGTGCCTTTAGCAGATGCTAGACTTTGTGAGGTCAATAGTGTGTTGGACATTGCACAGGGCATGCAAAGTCCAATTATGATTGCTTCGGCCCTAACTTGTGTGGAGTATTTTGCAAATCATTGCTCCTCCCATCCTTTTGCTCTTACAATCTTACCAACCCCTCTTCCGCAAATTTCCCTGAGCTTCAGGATGGGGAGAGATTAGTCTGGCCTAGTTCTAGGTGGTTGATATAGAGTCTCTGAAGTTCTGGATTGTGGTTTGTTGATTTTCTTTTGCAGTTTTGCTGCTCCTGCAATGCCCTTCACTCCATCCTGCTGGGCACTGTATGTCACCCCCTGGCCAGAGACAAAAAGCTGTTAAACTGGAGTCTTATTATAAGAGCACATTCAAGGGTAGATGTAATAAAAGTAGGAAACCACAGTGAGAGAGGGGTCAATCACCCATTTGCAAAATGGTTACTTTTTATCTGCCAGACTATATACCCTTCCCTTCTGGTGAGATCATACCCTCTTAGTTGTAAATGATCAGGAAGGAACGTCTGTGAACTTAACCAGGTGTCACATTACTTACTTGCAGTCCTTGATGGAGGCCTATTTTCTCTACTGTAACATGGTCACTTCTCTCCTTGTTTCTGATGTGGCCCTCCAACCCCATCCCTCCTGTTCATAATCCTTGCAATTACTGTAGATTTACCTCTGAGTGTCTCAAGGTGGGCTGGGTGGGTTTGGTACTAGGAGCCACATATTAGGGAGTGCATACAGCGCTTAATTTTCTAGGTTTGGGATACTTCACTTAATATAATTGTTTCTAATGACATCCATTTCCCGGCAAATTCCAGTAATTCATCTTTTTTGATAGCTGAGTAGTACTCCATTAATACTACTACTCTTTAAATTAACATATAAAATAGAAAAGAAAGGAACACTTGAAAATTCAAAAAAATATTATACAGTCATGAAGGGGATAGGGGCTAACAGATAGTAATTGGCTGGCAACAGGGAGGTTGATACCACTTACTACTGTGTCCTACTCCTATTTTTCCCTCTGCTTTTAAGTCTCTTCTTACATAAAGACCTTTTTTTTTTAATAGTCTTTTCATCTTTCCTTAGGACAAGACCTCAACACCCAAACAGGATACAGCCCAGTGCAGTGCAGAAACAGCAAAATTGAAAACAGCATCTAACCATAGTTAGAATACTAACCACCCTACAATGTTCACCCAGAACTAGATAGACCAAATCTCTCCCCATCCTAAAGCTCAGAGAACCTTGCAGAAGAGGGAACAGAAGGATTATAATAGCCTGCAGATGGGAAGGCCCACCTCTGGACAAGATACTCCACTCAAAACTGGGCTGCAGCACCCAGGAACTCGCTGCAATGTGGTTTGATCTTACTGGACCTGCACAATCGGTCAACAAGCCCCCATATTCTAGCAAGGATCTCAAGGAGGATGGTTCAAGCAGTAGGAACCTTAAAGTCAAGGGGTGAGACAGGTATAGTGGAATCTTCATATTAGTGGACAGCCCAAGAAGGGACCCCAAGGTATGCCACAGAGTCCTGAACCCCCACTGGAGTAGATGATTCAGAGGGAATTCAGGGCCTATATAAGTTATGGACAGGGCAGTGAGAGACAGCAGATGGAAAGCAGCAAGAAAAGAGAGAGGAAGGAGAGAGGGGAGAGAGGAAGGAATGGGAGAGAGAGTGATGGACAGGGGGACAAAAGTGGAGAAGGGAGGGAGGAGGGGAAGGAAGACGAGGAGGATACCTACTTATTGAGCTTGTGTAACTAGGCTAAAAATAAAGTAATAAAAAAATTACAACAGACTCGAAAGAAAGAAAATAGAAAACTGGATAATGGACCCTAGTTTTTGTTTGGGTACTGAAAGAGAGGAGGTTGGAAAAGTATTGCCTCCTCGCCGAATCTTTACTTGTTACATTAAAAGCAGCTGTTCCATTAGTGATATGACTTAGAGTATTGAGGTACCTTTTGAGATTCCTGTATTCCAAATGGGATCCCGATGGTCACTGAGATAGTTGAGTGCATAAGGTACCGGCTCACAAACCTGATTACCTGAGTGTCATCTCTGGAGGTACACTTTGTGGAAGGGAGAAAACTGACTTCCAAAAGTTGCCATCTGTCCTCCACCTGTATACTGTGGAATGTATGTGTTCTGTCTTGTCTGTCTGTCTGTCTCTCTCTCTCTCTTTCTGTAGTGAATAACTGAATGAAATATGAAGGAATAAAATATTTTAAAAAATAGTTTTCTTCTGGGTGAGGTCATGGCATAATAGTAACCTTGGAGTTAGAAGCAGATCATAATCAGGAATGTGAGACGAATAGAATCTTCTGTTAGGAGAAGGCTGCCTTTGCAGCAAGCAGTCTGCAGCTCTCAGCTTTCAAGATGTCTGCGGTGACTTAGCTTCCTCCAACTTTGGCCAGTCATGCCGCCTCTGCCATGGGAAACTGCCTCCCCTCTGGAACCGTAAGCTGAATAAACCTCCCTTTCTCTCTTAAGTTGATTGACTTTGAGTGTTCTCTCACAGCAATAGTTAAGAGTAACCATTACAGAAATTGGTACCGGGTAGTGGGGAATTGCTGTGAGATTAAGAACAGCTGGTACCACAACGTGAAGTCATTTGTGAAGCTGAGAGAAGTTGGTACCTAGCAGTATGTCCAATGCTGTGTGTGACTAGTGTGCCTTTGGAACTATCTGTTGGGGGAAATATGGAGAACTTTGGGACTTTGTGCTGGGAAAGTCTTTGCATCTTGGCCAGGGGGCCAAATGGGCCTTTCTTGTGAGAGCTCAGAGGAGAGCAATGTTGTGAGAGACGCAGGCAGTGGAAGCTCAGCTTGTGATGGTCCAGAGAAGAACAGAGACTGTGTTTGCAATTGGACGAGTGACACATGGAGCCATGTTTTGGCCAAGAGTTTAGTGAAGTTTTGCCCTCATCCTGAAAGCTTGCCTGAAGTTGAACTACAGCGCTTGGTGGAGGAAATTTCAGAGCAACGTAGTCTTGACAACATGATATGGCTACTTTTTAGTTGTCTTCAGAGTTACGAAAAAGAGCAAAGAATCAGCTGGAAGAAGCAAAAACTATAAGACCTAATGATGAAAAATACAAAATGAAACTTAAAAGAGTTGAACTAGGAAGAAGCAGAGAACAAAATGGCTGTTAAAGAGCTGGAAGAAGCAAAAACTATAAGACCTAATGATGAAAAATACAAAATGAAACTTAAAAGAATTGAACCAGGAAGAAGCAGAGAACAAAATGGCTGTTAAAGAGATTAGCTCCATTTGTAAATCAAAGCCTACACTCAATTTGGATAATAGAAGAAGCTCTACCTTGAGGGCAAGATCATCAGAGAAGGCTCCCACCCATAAGAATGAAAATCCTTTTAGAAGAAATGAGCTAAAGGGTGGAGTTCCAAAGAAAGGATACACTTCTATAGAACAACTGTCCAGGTGTGAAAGCTTTCCCCATGGACAGCATAGAGAAGCAGAATCAGCTATAATTCAAGGGGACCAGTCTTAGCAAAGTCATCCATGTAGTTCTGGTTTTAGAGGCATCAAGGATCCAAGAGGGAGGAGATGGGGGAGTCCTCTTCCAACATTTCGAAAAATGATGGAAGCCAAGCAACATGTAGCAGAAAGTCTGCAGTTTAGAGACCCAAGAAGGGCAGTTTGTGCTGTAGAGTTAAAGCCTGGTTTGCCATTGAGATGTAAAGATGTTAGAGATTCCAGAGACAACATGGGACACCTGCCAAGGAGAGCTGTATACTCTGGGAGGAGTCAGCTCAAAAGAGCAATGTATTCTATGGGCAGCTGCATTGGAGGGGTAGAACCAAAGCCCTTTGGAACTGAGATGATTTCAAGGAGAGGCTTACCTGTTGGACTTGGAGGTACAAGGTTTGGAGTTTGTCTTGCTTGTTTTCAGTCTTGTTAAGGATCAATCTTTCCTGGATATGCCCCCATTCCTTCCTTTTGGAATGGAAATGTTTATTCTGTGCCATTGTATGTTGGAAGTATGTAACTTGTTTTTTGATTTTTACAGGAGGTTTTAGACTTTGGACTTTTGGACTATTGGGACTACTGTTATAGTCTATGAAGACTTTTAAGGTTGGACTGAGTATGGTTTGCATAATGAGATGGCAATGAGCCTGTGGGAGCCAGGGGTGGAGTATTATGGTTTGAAATGTGTCCCCCACAGTCTCATGTGTTTGGCAAGGTCATGTCACCTTGAGAGGTGGAGCCTTGCTGGAGGAAGGCAGTCACAAGGGGTGGGCTTTGAGGTAGATTAGTCCCACCCTACCTCCAAGAGAAGTCAGCCTCTGCAGCAAGCAGTCTGCAGCTCTCAGCTTCCAAGATGTTTTCAGTGACAGCCTCTTCCAGCTTTGGTCAGCCAGCCATGCTGCCTCTGCTTTGAGAGACTGTACCTCCCCTCTGGAACCATAAGCTGAATAAACCTCCCTTTCTCCCTCAAAAAAAAAAAAAAAAGAATCTTCTGTTGCTTAACCACTTAACTCTACAGTTGCCAGAAGTCATTCATTAAGCAATCTCAAATTTCTTCCTTTTTGCATTTAATTTTTAAATGTTTTATTTAGTTACATAAGCTCAATGGATAGGTACCCTCACTCCCCACCTTGCCTGTCCCCCTCTCTTCCTCCCTGCTATTTCCCATCCCACTCTCCTCCTTCCCTCTTTCTTCCCCCTTCCTTCCCTCCCTCTCCTCTTTTATTTCCTCCCTGCTCCCTTCAGAACATCTGTTTATATGGGCACTGAAAATCTCTCTCAGTCATCTATACTAGTGAGAATTCAGGACTCAGGATTCTGTGCCTTGGGGCCCTTTCTTGGCTGCACACTAATATGTGAACTCCATTTTATCTGTCTAACCTCATGCCTCTAAACATCCTACTGTCTGAAACTTTTGCTGCTGAGATCTGCTTTTGATTTTTTGCCAAGAAATCTGATTCATGGAGGCTGGAGGGAGGAGGAAGCTATAATAACTCCTGCAGCATCTACAGACTATAGAGTTGCAGTCTTGATAAACCTATCCATAATATCTTGAAAAATGCACTGGTAGAGACTCTAAAACAAATGTGGCTCCCTTAGAACCCAGTTAAGAACTGATTATTCCACTTCTGGAAATATTCCCAAATGACTCTACATTCTACTGCAAAGACACTTGTACATCCATGTTCATTGCAACTCTATTCAGAATAGCAAGGGAATAGAATCAACATATGCGCTCATCAAGAGAGGAATGGGTAATAAAATGTGGTACATATTTGCAATATAATACTATTTGGGCATTAAGAAAAATGAAACGTGGAAAAATGAATGCAACTAGAAAATATAATATCAAGTAAGGTATCTTGTAGAAAGGCAAATTTTGCATGTTCCCTTATACATATGGGGATTAGCATTACAATTCTGATCGATGCAGTTAATTTGCAATTCCTTTAATTGTGAGAAAATTTTAAAGGGACTATTAAATGGGAGAGTGGGGAGAGAAAATGCTAGGATAAAGACTTTAAAAGAAGGGATATGGTGGCAAGATGAAAAGGGGAATAATATGGGGAAATGTTTAAGGAGAATTGAAATGAGGAGATAGGATACAGGAAGGGCTAAGAATATTAAAATGCACTAGGATTTTTAAGATAAAAAAAGACACACGCCTCTTATGTTAGTAATATGTCAAAACATTTTAGTTTAAAAATATAATAAGAACAGACATTCAAAATATGGAGAAGACAGAAGAAGAGAGGGAAGAACAAAAAAAAAAATGCATTGTGATACTCCAACTGGAACCCTGAGGCAATTAAAGAGTACTTTAAGTAACAAGTATGTTACCCTTCTTTTTTTTAAAAAAAAAAACTTATTTATTTATTTATGTGTGTGTGTGTGTGTGTGTGTGTGAGAGAGAGAGAGAGAGAGAGAGAAAGAGAAAGAGAGAGAGAGGGAGGGAGAGAGGAAGAGGGAGAGCATTGCATGTCCTTGTGGAGGATCTAATATTACTTTGAGAATTATTCTGGATTGCTTCTACTTCTGCTTCTGGGATAGCAGGCTGTGCCCAACAGGGACAGAAGTGCAGGCCTCTTCTATTTTTGCCTGGTGTTTTTATGTGGTACCTGGGATCCAAACTTGTCCAGAAGCTTCCTTCTTGCTATATAGTTTGCATACTGCCAGACACTACTATGGAAGGTAAGAGGGAAGAAAGTCAATCAGAGTTTCATCAACCTGTGAGTAGCAATCACCCTGGCAAAGGAAGACCAACAGTATAATAGTGACATAAATGTCAAGGGAACAACCAACAGCTTTCTGATTAGATTTCCACTTTCCAGGAGGGATTACATTCCAGGTAAGGTTAATAAGAACCAGAACATCTGATAGAGGTGGATACAGGTCCTGGAGAAGCAAACTATTAACTATAAAGCATTATATCAAACTATTTTTTAAACAATGTAACTGTACCCAGAGATTGGAGGAATACTCAGTACTCAACATAGAAACTTCCTTCTGTAATGAAAGATGTTTATTGAAGAAAAGTATAAACTGGCCAAAGTACAGAAAATAAATGACTTCACACTTCTAGACCCTAAACAGCAAGTAAGCCAGCCCCCAAACAACACTCCAAAGAGCAGGAAATATCATGGAAGAGGGAATAGTAAGATTACAAGATCCTGAAGGGCAGAAGAAGTGTGGTCAGACACTGTGTTCTGGAGATGACCGGGCTGCTGTATCTATTAATTCACTGCTGCTATGTATATTTTTTGCAAGACCTGTGTAGTAATTATCCTATCATCATTTCACCATGGAACATGAAAAATCTGTATGTCTCCTTGAGAGATTATTAAGGACTGATGCTGATGGGTGAGAAATAGAAGACACTTTCCCCAAGTATACCATTGAAATATGGTTCATACTCCAGCAAGTATTCAGGCACATATTACAAAGGCAAACCAGAAGTATCCCAGTGGGCCAAACATATGAAAAGTCTAGAAGTAGGGGGAAATCTTTCAGGAAAGAATGCTTCTAATGAAAAAAGGTGGAGGGATGGGATTAGGGATTAAGGGGTGAACATATCAAAAATTCACTGTTTTTAAGGATTGGAAAAAGTAGTTTTCACTTTCAATTTATTGCATTTTTTTATTTTTCCAGTTTCACAAACATAATGAATGGGTTGTCCCTAACCCCTCCTTTTACCCGCCCCCATTTTTCTCCTCTCTACCAATCCATCACTCTCTCTTCCAACAACCTGCCTGTCTACTTCTGTGTACCCCAGGGTTCTCTTCAGGTTGTCTGCGTTAGTATGGACTCATGTCTCTGTGGCAGATTATGTGGCCCTTCCTTGGACAGACCCACTGATAGGGGCACTCCCTTCTACTGTCTATAGCCCTAGCCCCTAAGGTTCCACATGAGTTCTTCTGAGTTTCCTCACTAGTCTATGCGGGCATGTTATGTCAGTCACAGTGCAGGCCTAAGTGAGGATAAGTTTCACTACAGTAAGTTCCTGGTTGCAGCAGTCCTGCCTTGAGTGGAATGTCTTCACTGATCGTGGACCTCCCCACCTTTAGGTTCTTACAATCTCACAAAATTCCCTGACCCTTAGGATGGGGAGGGTTTTGGTTGACTGATTGAAAAAGTAGTTTTAACAAAATTTCTCATTAAACAAATGAGAACATGAGACTGCCAGAGAAAACAACATAGAACATTTAAGGAAGTACATAATATTTCACCAGTGCCTATGGAACTTGGATTTCTTCATAAATCTCTTCCATCTCCATCTATGTCTTTTATTTTTTTATTTTTCTACTTTCACACAGATATTGAGTATTCATCCCAGCTTCACTCCCTCCCCACTTACTTCCATCTTCTCCCTTCCCTTCACCATTTCCTCCCAATCCCACTCACTTCCATGGTGATTTACATTGCAACTTACAGATCTCATGCTATTCATGGTGCTTTTGTTTATTTCCCTCCACCAGGAGCTTCTATAGTGTTTCTTGGTACTGTGTAAGCTATCCAGCAAATTGAAAGTCCTCAGACCAGTTCCAGTTGATATATTTTGCCAATTTTCTGTAACCCATTTGTGTTGCATCTTCATCAATAGGGTTTTATGGACAGTTATTGGAGAGCAACTTAGAGCAATGGCAAAAGCCTATAATGTTTGGGTGTCTTTAAGATCTCTCTGACCAACATTTTATCAGGAAGTGCCACATTCCTGTTACTTCTAGCATAATTTTGTCCTTGGTTCAGCTTAAGGCCTTTTTTTTTTTTTTTTGGACCTTAACATTAGACCCAAAACTCTGAAATTATTAGAAGAAAGAATAGGAAGTACACCTGAATTGATAGGCCTAAGTAAAGATTTTCTAAGTAGGATAACAAATGCCCAGGAATTTAGAAGAAACTGTTAACTGTGCAAAACAACAACCCACAAAATGGGAAAATATCTTTCCTAGCTATAAATCTGAAAAAGGATTAATCTACAGAGTATAAAAAGAGCTCAAAAAATTAAACACCAAGACACAAAACATTTCAATTAAAAAATAAGACTGGAACTAAAAGAAATTGAAAGTGTCAAAAAGAAATTGAAGTGTCAAATACCTTAAAATATGCTTGACTTTCCTGATTATCAAAGAAATTCAAATCAGAACAACCCTGTGATACCAGCTTACCTCAGTCAGAATGGTTAAGTTCAAGAATACAAACAACAGAGATTGCAGGTGAGGCTGTGGAGCAAAAGGGACACTTACTCACTTCTGGTGAGAGTGTAAACTGTACAGGCTCTGTGGAGATCAGTATGGAGGCTCCTCAGAAAGCTTAAAATGGAACTGCCATATGACCCAGCTATATCACTCCTTGAAATATTCCCAAACGACTCTATACCTTATTACAAAAATACTTGTTCATTATGTTCATTGCAGCTCTATTCACAATAGTGAAAAAAATGGAATCAGCCAACATGCCCATCAACAGAGGAATGGAAAACGAAAATGTGATACATATACACAATGGAATATTATTCAACCATCAAAAGGGATGAGATAATGGAATTTTCTGGTAAGTGGATGGAACTGGAAACTTTAATGTTGAGTAAGGTATCTTAGACACATAAAGTTAAGCATCACATGTTCTCTCTTATATGTGGATGATTGAACAGATATCCTTGTCAATGTATTTGAATTGGACTCTGCTGGGGTGATTCCCCCAGGCACACACTGTGATGACTCCAGGCCATCGGGGCAGAGAAAGGAGAATATGCTGCAGGCCCTTTACCCCCACCCAAATACAGGGGACTCGGGACACAGCAGGGAGTCTGTCAAGGCAAGACTCCGTCACTCACTCATTCACTCACTCAAACACAGAGCTCCTGGCTGTGATGACGAAGATAAGTAAAGCCTGACGCCTGCACCTCCGCCTCAGCCCTCCAGAGACTCGGCCACCGATGGGGATTTTGTCAGAGCAAGATCTCAGTTTATTGGGGGTAACAAATCAGCTTATATAGACAAAGAATCAAGCACATGAAACAGACAGCCAAATTACCTTATGGTCAGTAAAGCACATACTCTGCATAGGTCAGACTAAACATAAATCTATGTTAGCTCCTATAATCCAATTTGGACACTGTGTAATGTGATCAGGGATACGACTAGGACACTAGCTCCCAGCGCCACCTTTGGTCCCATGTGCTAAGCCATGCCCTGCTCACTCCCTCCCAGACTGTTACCTCTGGGTGGGCCCAACATATCCCCCTTTTTGTTTTAATAGAGACGGTATTTTACAATTAACTATACATATGTCCAATGTCCCATAAGTCCCAGCATGAGCTTTCACTGTTGTCCTGGCCCATTTGGTCCTCTCAGTCAGGCGGGTTGTCATCAGCAGCAGGCATGGCAGCAGGTAGCTTAAGGAAGTTGTATGTGGCTCACGCAGACAGTACAGGCCTGCCTGGTCTGTCATTAGACCAAGGCCTCACAAGCCTCCAAACTTGAGTCACGTCTCGGGGGGGGGCTGTGGCATGGATGTCTGTACCGTGGTCTTGTAGATGGAGTGCTGTTGAGAGATGTCCTGAGGAAACACTTAAGTGATATAGTTATGAAAAGAACAATTTTTACTAGATGTTAGGTCAAACCCAGATCGACTTTTTGAAAATTTAAAATGTTGATGGTAAATAATGCCAACCCTAGCTGTTGGTGTGGGCTTACTCCCCCTTTTTGTTTAATAATTGGACCTTTAATTTAGTTGAGTATGGGGTCATCTAGTAGAGGGGGATATCATTTTTGGAATTTTAAAGACTTTCAAAGACCTTGAGAGACTCATCCCAGCATGGCTATTCTAAACCTGCCTATTTTACCTCTAGCCTATTTGAGGATCCAGACTGCTCAGGGGATAAGGGTCGATGATCATTCTGGTTGCTTCCTGCTGAAATGTGGCATTGAGAGTGAGAGCAGCCTGGCATCCTCAATAAACCAAACAAGCTCAGTAATCTTACAGTGGGTACAGGCAAAAGTTAGTAAAGAAAACCTATTACCTCACCTGGAATAGTCATTGTCTTTGGTGAAAAACTAAGAACTAAACTACATACTGAAGACCTTTTTTCCTCTGGCAGCTGTGAATCTCTATGATCACATCTTAAAACCTGTTTAAAACCATGTGGACTGTCTATTTTGTTTTATTGAATGAGGGAATGTCTAAAAGTAACATTGTTAAGTATATAAGGAATGTCAGTAGTCAGTAGTCACTTTGTGAGTGACTGATGAACCTGTCATTTTCTTGATCATTAACATTCTAGTAAAATCAAAGATTGACAAAAGCCTAGGAAGGAAGCTGGAATCTTGTGCTCCCTAGCCTAGAAACAAAGAGGCTTCCCATTTGCATGTTAAACCCAAGGTTCTTATGAGATGCTCAACCTGGCATTTTGGGCCTTATTTTGCTGGATATCAGAGGCAAACTCCTTTTTCCCATCGGAGGGAAGCTAAGAGCTTCAGGCCACTTTATTGATCTCCACCAGGGTGCTCGACCCCTGGGCCCTGGAGTTCAGGGGGCAATCTTTCCTCCAGTGGAAATTCCCATGGTTGGGACATAGGCCACATGAAAGCTTCCTGTGCTTGCAACCGTCTCAAAGCGCCCAGTCTGGTCATATTCAAAGCATCCTTTTATCTCTCCCTTGTCGGAAGGGGTCTTGGGTTTGTCTGCTTGGGCATGCCTGTTAATTTTCTTCCTATCTCCTTAGGCAAATGTCAAGTTTTGATTTCTTTGTTCTGTGTCTCTTTCTTTTTTTTTTCTTTATTTTAAATTAAGTCCTAGATCAGTCGTCCTATTTTTATCACAGGCAAAGTACACAGAATAACAGACAGTTTTTGTGCCCCCCCCCAGTGGATGAAGGGCAAAAGCTGTTTTAAATCAAGCTTAGATAAACACAGAGACAGTCCCCATCTGCCTGAACAGGGAATTGAGGAGTTTGCACTAGCCTTTTTCAACACCCCCTGAGTAATGGTGATTGATGGCACTTTCCTCTTCCTGGTACATGTTGGGGGTGAGGGTGGGGGCTCACCAGGTTTTTGTACCATGCCTGTTTTTGGCACTCCAGAGGGACTTTTACCTAGTTTTTTCCATGTTGTCCTCTTTAATTTCTTTGCTTCCCAGGGATACCACACTGTAGGGCAATTTCCCTCTGGATCTAGGTTCTCAGTACACTTGGACTCCAGCTCCAGATTCCCTGCTTTAGCCTGATAGGGACCAGTGTACCCTAGCACCGGTTCAGAAGAAATTTTGGTGAGGGTGAGTGGGGAAGAGCTCTCGTCCAGCCTGCCTGCGCCCCGTTCCCTCTTGAGGGGAGCTAAGTCTGGATACTGGCAACCGGTTCCAGTTGCAATCCCCAGACCAGTCCCACTTCGCAGACCAGTCCCGCTTCTCAATTGCTCACTTGCATTTTTTTCCAGCCCCTGGATGCACGTGGCCCCTCCCCCATGAGTAGAGCTAAGTTTGGATGAAAGGAACTGTCCATGCCAAGCACCATCCCTGGCCACTCCCCGACCTGCAGGTCTTGAAGCACGCGCAGCCCCACCCTGTCTCTGAGCCATTTGTTCTCAGGGTCTGTTAGTTGTAGGAGCTCTGGCAGCTCCGCCCCCTCTCTCAGGTCCATGCGGCTTTCTGCCTGGCACATCTGGGTTTTCTCCCCCCACCCCCCCACCCCCACCCCCTCACCCGCCGTAGACTTTTTCCAATCTCCTTGGGCACCCAGCGCTGGGGCACCATGGCCCAGTGTGAATTCCTCTAAGTCACTGGCCGGTTCCTCGCTGCTTTCTGCAGCCTGTGGTCCAGTGGCCCCAGTCCCACGGAGGTTTTCCTCTCCCTGCTTTCCTGCATCCCCAGCAGGTGGCCCAGCAGAATCTCTGTTCTGCTGTGGTGGCTCCGAAATTGTGCGGGGAGCTAGAAGCTGCTGCTCTGGCTGCTCCTCCCCCTCCCCCTTTGCCTTTGCCTCTCGTGGAGGCTGAATTGGATTGGGGAGGAATGCTGCCTCAAGGGCAGAAAAAATGCAGTAAAATCCTGGAGAAGGGGACACTCCAAAATGTTCCTCCGGCTTCTCAGCTAGATTCCTCACCCGAGTCCAGGTGGTGGACGAAAACACATTGTTCGATTGGATCCAAGGTGTTAATTCAACGGCTGTTTGCCACATTTCTGAAATAGCAGAGCTTGTAACTTTTAAACCCTGGCTTCATAGTACCGACCCCAGTGCTCCTGGCACTGCTTCATTCTTGCATGATGAATTTCCCATATTTTCCAAGTTTTTACTTACCCCAAAGTCTGCTTAGTTCCACCCGTTTTGAGAAGCCGCCTCACACGGGGCACCAGAATGCTGGGGTGATTCCCCCAGGCACACACTGTGATAACTCCAGGTCGTCGGGGCAGAAAAAGGCGAATATGCTGCAGGCCCTTTACCCCCACCGAAATCCAGGGGACTCTGGACACAGCAGGAAGTCTGTCAAGGTGAGACTCCATCACTCACTCATTCACTCACTCATTCACACAGCTCCTGGCTGTGATGACGAAGATAAGTAAAGCCTGATTGCCCGCGCCTCCGCCTTAGCCCTCCAGAGACTTGGCCACCGATGGGGATTTTGTCAGAGCAAGATCTCAGTTTATCGGGGGTAACAAATCAGCTTATACAGACAAAGAATCAAAGTGCGTGAAACAGGCAGCCAATTACCTTAATGGTCAGTAAAGCGCATACTCTGCATAAGTCAGATTAAACATAAATATATGTTAGCTCCTATAATCCAATTAGGACACTGTGTAATGTGATCAGGGTCATGCCTAGGACACTAGCTCCCAGCGCCATCTTTGGTCCCATGTGCTAAGCCATGCCCTGCTCACTCCCTCCCAGCCCGTTATCCCTGGGCAGGCCCAACAGACTCACTGTAAGAGCCAGAAAATTAAAAAAAAAAAAAAAAAAAAAAAGATACATGAGGTGAGAAGGGATGGTTAGGGTGAAACTTTTTAAAGGGGAGATTTAGGATCCCAGGACAAGGGTGAGGGAGGGAATAACTACAATAAATACATAGCAGGGAGTGAAGGGATGGGAGGAAGACAAGAGGGACAGAGGGACTTAGAGAAAAACTCTAAGATTATAGGAAGCAACCCCAAAGGAGTATCTTATGCTACTAATATTTAAGAAGAAATACATATTTTAAAGAAAGAAACAAGAAGCACCTTATGCAGAGGAGCACAGAGTGAGGAAAACAGGCATCTATGTCTTTAAACAATTATTCCTGATGTTCTGTGTGAACTTGACTAAACTTGATGAGGCTATAAAATTTCCTTGGAACTTTGGAGAGTGCTGAGATTTTTTTGTTCAGTCATTGCCAGCTCATACATGAATGACTCTTGGACACAGTCCTTTTGTATCATCTCTCTTGGGTATATTATTTCCAGATTGATATGTTTCTCACTTTTCCCCAAATTTTATGTGATCACCAGCAATACTTATAAGTAGAGAAAGCCTTTTCTGTTCATCTGCAGATAGAATAGGAAAGATATTTTGTGAAATTGCATGAAATGAAATGTTCTCTACATGTTTATTGTCAGATATTTCACATAGAGCAAGATATTTTGCTATTTTTTGGAGTTGTGACAATGAAATTGGTAGGGTCTATCAGTGTTGTTTTTGCCTTCATGGAATGTTGAATTTGAGGAGTTCTTTACCATTCCTGAGATCTTAATTCAGAAATAAATAATTTGTCTTGATTTTCTTACTATAATTCAAAGGTAAGACATTATTAATCACATGTAATAGAAAACCTACATTTTTATCTTTAACCAGTAAAATATTTAATCATTCAAATAGTCGTCCCTGGAGCACTGGAGAGATGTCTCTGAGAGTATAGGTGCCTGAATGCTATCCAGGTCACTTGAATTCCAGCCCCTGGAGTCAGTGTGGTAGAAGGACAGATCTGACTCCTGAAAGTTGCATTCGTAGAATTTGCATCTGCATGCACACACACACACAAGAAAACATTTACACATCGTGGTATGCCTCTGTTCTCTTCTCTCCCTCTCCCTCTCTCCCTGTCTCTCTTTCTCCCTTTGTCTTCCTCTCTCTCTCTTTCTCTCTCTCAAATAAGAAAACAAAATATTAAAACATTTCATACCTGCAAATATTAACATGAGCTGCTGATAGCTGTATTTTATTATTGTCAATGGGTAGATATGCAAATACTCTATCAAATAATAGTGATAATATAAAATACAAAAAAATCCTGAAATTTCTCTGTTATTTTTCCTTTGAGCTTTTGATTCCACCAAGTAGTTACACCATTTGGGAATGAACTCAAATGTCAAGTTACATCCGGCCTCTTTTTAGCCTTCTGTAAACTGTCATATGTTATAGGAATATGGTACCCTTTAATCATAGAGACAGATGAGATTCCTCATCATGATCAACACAGTAAGAACTGAAAAACTGTGAACATACCTACAATCTATTAAGTGTTTAATGTTATCTGTATGAATTTTCACAAGTTCAAGATTGGAAAATTTTAATCACCAAAAATTGAAAATTAATAAAGGATTCAAAGTTATGATTTTAATTAATTATACATAATTACAATGTATTTGAATAACTAAGTTCAAAAAGCCTATAAAATAAAAGCATAAGTTCTTCCTAGTTGTTTCTGATATCAACAGCCAAAATATTCTGATCCTATGATATTAAATATTAGAATTAACAAGCTTTATATTCTAACATAAGAGTAGACAGTATTAAAACTTTTGCAAATATTATCCACTGCATTACATATATTTCAATTCTGGACTTCTGCCTATAAGAAAAAAATAAGTTGGTGAATAAAAAATATACTATCTCCCTTAACACAAAAAACCAAGTCAAATCGATGAAAATAATTTGACACTAGCACCTTAATTTGGATTCAATTTGTGAAAATTATTTTTCATTTTTAATAATCTAGAATTGGGGAGCTAAGATGATAGAAATGAAATTGCTCTGATAGTAATAAAATATTTGTAAATGAAAAATATATTCATTTTGACTGCAGAAAAGACATTTAAATAATTTAACTGCTGTGAGCAAAATTGAAATGGAGCTGTAATTACTCAGAATTTCAGCATCCTTTCCTTTACGAAGAAAAGAAACTACTGCTGTTTTCCCTATCACAGAAGCTTCTATGCTGCCAATATAAAAATATTAAAATGTCTGCCAACCATAGAGATGGTGAACCTACAGCATATTAACAAAATAGAGGTGACGCTTTCCAATCAGTCTTTCTTAATAATGTGGTGTCTTGCAAATATATGTTTCATTAGATCTTTAACTACATGCATGAAGGAAACATCTACCTTAGTAGAAAACTGGAAAACAGGTAACATTTTTTCAATTTTGAAAATCCTTCTTCATCAACTGTGTAGAAAGTGCTAAACATAATACTTTTGAATTATGTCCATAAAAGTGGCCTCATGGTTTCCCAAGTTGTATTCATGCTTTTCACCAAGATAACTCTGTCAGAGTCTATGAGTTATGGATGTCCAGTGCATATATAGTATTGCGAATGTGAAAAGATTTAAACACCCTTAGCATGATTTTTGTTAGTATTTAACAATTTCTTTATTCAGTTTATGTACACTTGAGCTGTTTCTACTTTTTGGATATTATAAATGGTACTGCAGTGAAAAAGAAGTAAGGATACTATTTCAACTGAACAGATGTATTTCCTCCAAATATATAACTAGTAGTGGGATTGTTAGGTCATAAGGACATCTACTGTTGATGCCTGACAATTTTGCAAAGTATTTCCATACAGTAGTATAATTTACATATTATTTAATAGCACATGAGAGTTCCCTCATTAGAAGAACTTGCTCTCTTTACCATTTATTAAAATAATCATTCTACCTGGACCAAGACAATATCTCACTGAATCTTTGGCTTGCATTTCTTTGGCAATTAATTAATGACATTAAGCATTTTTCGATCTGTCTATTGTCCATCATAACTTCCATTGAGAAATATTTGTCATTGGTTATTTAAATGGAATTGTTTGCTATTTGGCCTGAATTCAATGCCTTATATTTTTATATTAACTCCTAATTGGATGTTTCCTCTGAAAATATTTTCTGCAGTTCTATAAGTTGATTTTTCAATCTCTGCTTATTTCCTGTGAAAAGTTCTAATATCTCAGAGTACTCCAGGCTAGTGAGAGACTCTGTCTCATAAAACAGGATGGATGTCTCCTGATGAACTATACCCTTGGCTGATCTCTGGCTTGAACGACACACACACACATGCGCATTCATACACGTGCACGTACACACACACACATACACACACACACACACACACACACACACACACACACACACATGGTTTCACCTGCAGATACATTCTTACATACAACAAAAAAAGAAAACTATCTAAAAAGAAATAAAATCCAGTGTCCTTTAAAATAGCTCTAAAGCATACATACATATAGGAAAAATGCAAGCAAAGAAGTGAGTGATCTCTACAATGAACAGAAATACACTGATGAAAAATTCAAGAAAACACAAATGTAAAAGTATCCCATTCATATGTATTAGAAGAAAGAATTTTGTTATAAAGTCCATGCTACCCATATAAAAATATGAGTTCAATGTGAAAACTATCAAAATAACAATCTTAGAATTATATAATAAGTTAAAATGATGGGACAGGCTCACTAAGTTTATATAAGGGGGTTTATCACCATTTCATTTTATTTAGTTTCACAAACTAATATATCTAAAGTAATGTTGACCTTACAGGTTTTTACAATATGTTATAGTGAGTTTTATTTTAAAATGAGTGTATAACCCAGAATTCAATAACTATAACCCAAAGGTTTTACAAATAGCAAGGCTTTGAGAAAACTTTTCTAGTATATAATTTATAATATAATAATACTATCCAATGTTTTCAAGTAAAAATTTTCTTTCACAGATAAATTGACTTTCCCATAATGGCATATAGGTGAACAGTCCCATTTTAATATTATATGGCATTTATATTGCTTACATAAATAACTCACCAATGTTTTTTTTAATTTTATTTATTTTTGTGGAATGTGTGTGTATGTGTGTGTGCACATGCGCATGTCTGTGTATCAGAGGGCATTGTATTTCCCTGTGGAGGGCCAAGGGTGACTTGGGGAATCATTCTGGATTGCTTCACCTCCTCATGCCTTTGCTCTAGGATTTCCCAGGCTCAGTCCATCAGGGTTGGAAGTGTAGGCTGTTGTTTCTTCCTGGTGTTCTTATGTAAGACCTGGAATCCGCATTTGCAACTGAGGGGGTATGAACTCACCAGAAGGGGGGCATAAAGTCTGGCAGATAGAAAGCAACCACTTTGCAATGGGAGACTGACCCCCCCCTCACTGCAGTCTCCTACTTTTATTCCATCAACCTTTGAATATACTCTTATAACAAGACTATAATTTAACAGCTTTTTATCTCTGGCCAAGGGATGACATCCAATACCTCTCAAGATGGACCCAAGGGCATTGCAGGAGCAGCAAAACTGAAAAAAAAAATCAACAAATCATAATTCACAACATCAGAGACTCTATATCAACCACCTGGAACTAGGCCATCCTAATCTCTCACCATCCTGAAGCTCAGGGTAATTTGTGAAAGAGCGGTAAAATTGTAAGAGCACAAAATCCACCATACAAACAACAACAAATGTTAGGGAGGATGTGGAGAGAGAGGAACTCTCCTACATTACTGGTGGGAATGCAGGCTCATACAACCACTCTGGCGAGCCGTCTGGAGATTCTTAAAGAAATTAAAGATTGAAATGCCATATGATCCGGCTATTCCACTTTTGGGAATAACCCCCCATGTAGCAGAGGTTCACCTTGATAGCACAAGCATGACCATGTTCATGGCAGCACTGTTTGCAATAGCAAAGTCATGGAATCAACCCAAATGTCCAATAGTTGACAAGTATATAAGGAAAATGTGGTTTATCTATACAATGGAGTACTACTCAGCCATCAAAAATGATGAATTACTGGAATTTGCCGAGAAATGGATGTTATTAGAAACAATTATATTAAGTGAAGTATCCCAGGCCCAGAAAATTAAGCGCCATATGTACTCCCTAATAGGTGGATCCTAGTACCTAACCCACCCAGCCCACCTAGAGACACTCAAGGATAAATCTCTGTAATACCTACAATAATTGCAAGAATTAGGAACAGGATGGATGGGGTAGGAGGGCCACACCAGAAACAAGGAGAGAGTGGACCATGTTACAGCAGAGAAAATAGGCCTCCATCAAGGATTGCAAGTAAGTAATGAGACATCTGGTTATGTTCACAGACTTTTTGTTCCTGATCAATTTACAACTGAGGGGGTATGATCTCAACAGAAGGGAGGGCAAATAGTCTGGCAGATAAAAAGTAACCATTTTGCAAATGGGTGATTAACCCCTCCCTCACTGTGGTTTCCTACTTTTATTACATCTACCTTTGAATATACTCTTATAACAAGACTCTAGTTTAACAACTTTTTATCTCTGGCCAAGGGGTAACATCCAATACCCATCAGGATGAAGTGAAGGGCATTGCAGGAGCAGCAAAACTGCAAAAGAAAATCAACGAATCATAATCCAGAACTTCAGAGACTCTATATCAACCACCTAGAACTAGGCCAGACTAATCTCTCCTCGTCCTGAATCTCAGGGAAATTTGCGGAAGAGGGGGCGGTAAGAGTGTAAGAGCAAAAGGATGGGAGGAGCAATGATAAGCAAGATACTCCACACAAGTTAGGGCGGAAGCAATAATAATTGGACTTTGCATGCCCTGTGCAATGTCCAACACACTATTGACCCCATGAAGTCTAGCATTTGCTAAAGGCACCGAGATCCTTGGAGGCAAGGGATTGACAGGCATAATAGTAGTGTTCCTATGCTTAAGGGGAACATAGGAAAGGGTTCAGGGAAATGCCACTGGGTCCTTGTATGACATCTGAGAGGAGGGCCCAGAGGAAAGTCTGGCATGCTCATTAAAGGATTCTCCGGGATTGGGGGGAGGCACTAGGGGATGGGGAGAGAGAGGTGAGGGGAGGGGGAGTAGGGGAGTGGGAAGGAGGAGGAGGGAGGGAGGGAACCGTTGTACCTATTAAGTTTGTATGAGCAGAAATAATAATAATAATAATAAAAGAATTATGAATGCGTGTAACATGAAAGTACAAAAAAAAAAGATTGTAAAGGATGGGGAGGAGCAATGATATCCAAGATACTCCACATATCATTGACCCTCCAAAGTCTACCATGGACTAAAGGCACTGGGATCCTTAGAAGCTAGGTATTAACAGCCACAATAGTGTTCCTATACTTAAGGGGAACACAAGAAAGAGCTCTAGGACATGCCACTGAGTCCTTACACCTCACCAGAGAGGAGGGCCCAGAAGAAAGTTTGAAATACATATTAAAGGATACTCCAGGGATGAGGGGAGGAGGCACTGGGAGACAGGAATGGAGTGGGGGGAAAGGAAGGGGAAAACGGAGGAGGGAGATAGAGAATACAGGGAGGGGTGGAGGGAGGGAGGGGATTGGTGTACCTATTAAGTTTGTATGAGCCGAAATAAATAAATAAATAAATTATTTTTAAAAAAAGAAAATGAAAAAAAAAAAAAAAGACCTGGAATCCAAACTCAGAACCTTCTGCTTGTGAGGCAGAATCTTATCTCTTGAGCCATTGCTCCAGTCCAAACTCACCAATATTTTATGCATTCAAAGAATCAAAGGAGATAATGGAATCAGTTTTATTAGCATTTATCCTATGCATTTCAGTACAGTCTAGTTGGCTATATTTGGACATAGATAAAAATACAAAAACACATTCAAAGAATTTCAAGTAGATGAGTTTGGTTGGTATAGGTTAGTTATGAGAGTTTCAGTCTTTTGCAATAGCTTATACTGAGAAATAGAAGTACAAAGATGGACAGTATCCAAATTGTGGAGGGATTTGCATATGAGATGTTAATCATCAATAGGCCAGTTCAACTTTCAAATCATTTCTACTGAATATGTACCACGCACCAGGTTCATACTTATTTTTGCTAGTACATTTTATTTTTTACCACTTTAGCTTCTTCCATTTTTTTTAATTGAGAGCTTTTCACATACAAACAAAATGAGTTTATGTCATTGACCCAACTCTCTCCCTGTCTATCTGCTCCTTTTCTACCCTTCCCACTTACTCCCTTCCTTTCTGACCCTCCCTTCTCCTCTTTGGTCCTCCTTCTCCCCTTTGGTCCAGACATGGCCCTCCCACCCTTTTCTACCTCTGCATGTATAGACAACAGGCTCCATTTGGGATGCCTGTGTTGGTAAGGAAGTCATATTTTTGTTGTAATATATGTGGCTTTTCAATAGGCAAAGTCCTAAGTGGAGAGGTTTTTCTTCACTTGTCCAATACCTACCTCAGAGACAGTCTCCAAGTGTAGTTGTTTCTCCTGAGATCCTCACTAGTCCTTGGGGTTTAGTGAGGACTGACATGTTGATATGTCAGCCTTTGTGTAGATTTGTAGCAGAAGTTCTATTTGTAGTGAGCTTCTAGGTATAGAAGTCCTGTTGAATCTGGAGTGCTCTGATCAGATGTACTCCACCCCACTTTTAGACATTTTTAATATTACCACCCTTCTTTGGGCAAGATTCCCAGAAGTTTGGTGTGGGGAAAAATTTTGATCTACTGATTGGGCTGGAGCTTGTAAGTTCTTTGATGTTCTTCATTCTGGTCAGTTGTAGTTTTCTGCCTTATTATAATTGTCTTCCATTGTAATAGAGTGCAACTTGGTTGAGCTCTGTAAACTTTTCTTCATTTGAGGGCTAAACAAAAAGTGTTTAGAGGGTGTTTTACAATTGATTTTTTGTAATTAACTCTAAGACACCTGTTACACTCTATTTTTGCCAATCTTCTGCTATTTATAGATGTATACAGTATCAGCATGACTCCCCTGATAACTAAACATTTAGAACCCATTCAGAGAGTAATTGCTAAACCACTGTTGCTGCCCTGGATTCTTCTTACCACAATTGTTGCACCATAAAGAATTCATAACTGGATGAGGAATGTGATTCCTCTTTTTCACATGAGCCACTTGCCTTTTTTTCTACCTTATTCCTTATCATGTTTCTTCTCTCTATTTTACTTTCTTCCATAATGGCTTTATTTATCTATTTGCCTGTGTCCTTTGGTCTCCACCCCTCTAAGGTTTTCATCCTGATCCCTTACTTACATTCCTCTAGTTTGTGGTGTTAAAGAAGTTTCCCTTTGAGTGTATTCTTTGAGGGTTTAATACTAGGATCCACTTATAAGAGGTAACATGTGGCATCTGGGATACTTTGACCAATATTATTTCTTCTAATTCCATACATTTACCAAAAAATTTCATTAATGTTTTTTGACAGCTGAAAAGTATTCCATTGTGCATATGTACCATATTTTCATTATCTATATGTCTACTGTTAGACATGTAGGCTAATTCCATTTCTTTCCTATTGTGAGTAGAACTACAATGACTAGGAAACTCCTGGAACTATTAAATAAGATCAGGAGAGTGGCAGGTTAGAAAATTGATGTCAAAAAGCCAGTAACTTTCCTACATACCAAGGATGAACAAAGTAAAAAAGATCTAAGAGGAATAATTCCATTTATGATAGTTTAAAAAAAAAGAAATACCTTGGAATCAATCTAACCAAGGATGTGTGAGACATGTACAATGAAAACTTTAAGACCCTATGGAAAGAATTATAGAAGACACTAGAAAGTGAAAAGATCTCTCATTTCCCTGGGTTGGTAGTATTAACATTGTTAAAATGACAATCCCATCAAAAACAATATACAGATTAATTGCAACACTAATCAAAATTCCAACCCAATTCTTCACAAAATTGATAAAACAATCTCACAATTCTTATGGAAGCACAAAGACCCAGAATAGCAAAATATCCTTAGTAATAAAGTCTGCATGAAGTATCACTATAACAGAACTTAATTTGCAAATCCATATTGATAAATTCAGCATAGTATGGGCTCCTGAACAGACATGCAGAATAATGGATTATAATTAAAGACCCAGATATAAACTCAGAAACCTATGTTCAAGTGATTTTTGACATAAGTACTCAGAAAAAAATTGGAAAAAGTTGCTGGCAAAATTGGATATCTACATGTAGAAGAATGAAACTAAACCCTTATCTGTTATCTGCATGAAAATTAACTTCAAATAGGTCAAAGATCTTAATGTTATATCAAAAACTATAAAAATACTAGAAGAAAGAATAAGGAATACACTTGAACTAAGTTACCTAGGCCAACATTTTCTGAATAGGATCCCAATGCACAGCAATTAGTAACAACATTCAATAAGAGGTATGTTCTGTAACTAAAAAGCTTTAATTCAATAAAAGATATTGCTAATCAAGAAAAAGGGCAACCCATGGAATGAGAGAAAATCTTCTCTAACCACATATCTGATACAGAATTCATATTCAGAATATATAAAGAACTCAAATTTAAATACCAAGAAGTAAACAACACAATTAAAAAGGGGGGGGGTTAGTGTTTAAAAGAAAATACAAAAGAAGATACAAAATTCAAGTATCTAACAAATATCTTAAAATGTTTTACTTTCCTAGTCATTAGGGAAATGTAGATTAAAATCAACCTAAGATATAATCTTTCTCCAGTCAGAATGTCTAAAATCCAGAACATAATCAAAAAGAAAAGGTAGCAAGGATGTGAATAGAAAGGAATCCTCATACATTGCTGGTGGGAGATCAGTATGGAAACTCCTAAAAAAATTAAAAATTGAAATACCATATGACCCAGCTATACTACTCCTTGGAATATTCCCAAAGAAAATTATATCTTGCTAATATGTTTTAATTTGGTCCCTCACATCTATTAAGAGAATGACATCACTATGTCTGATAAAATACATTGAGAACTAGGATAATTTCCTGGAATAATTGATACTTGAGATGAATATCAATTAATAATAAAAATAAAAAAGCAGGGAAAGGAGAAATAAGGGGCATTTTGACTGGGATCCCAGAAGAAGGCAAAGGAACACAGAGAGACCCTGCCACAATGTACAAATAGTTTAACAGGTGACATTTACAGAGCAGAAGCAGATTTTGTAACTACATCTAAGATGAAGTTATTATACCTCATTATAAATAGGAAAAAAGAATTTAAATATCAGACAATATCATTTTATTCTCAGAGTTAAGGCAGATTCTGTGCACATTCTTTGTGCAAATACTTCATTGGAAAATTCACTTGTCACAACCGTTTTCAGATCCACACAATGCTATGTCTTTGAAAATTATCATAATTAATTATTTCATTTACATGGTAAGTACAATGAAGAAAGGTGCTATCTGTTTTGTTTATTATATATCTCTGAATCTGCAGCAGTCACTGACACACAAGGAGACTTCATAAAATACCTGATTGTGTTAAATTAATGCTACAGCAATATGTTCTCTAGAAATATTCTTATGTATGTTATGCAGATACAAGAAAAAGACTTAACATAGGTTTTCTAAGTTCAGAGATTTGTGGTATTGAATCCTATGAGTCAATAGTGGAGTTTTATTTATTCTGTTGAAATACCTTTAGGAAAATCATCCAAGAGAGCAAAGCTTCACATTCCGATCCCCGCATATTTTTAGGAGATTTCTCACAGAAACATTGGCAATGAAAGTCTGGATTGCACAAGAGATCATTTGACTCTCAGCTTTGAACATATTTAAATAGTCAAAAGCATTGATGTCAAAGTGCTCAAATTGTGATATATTATAGCTGAACATAATCAGATGAGAGAATTCAGCTACTATTTAGCTGTTGAAATTCATGAATTCAAACTTAAACTTTGAAAGTTATGTTAAAAATTTCTGCCAAAGATAACTAATCCTAAACTCAATTTTCAAAATCAAGCTAAGAGCAAGTGAAAAAAATAGCAATCTTTCTGTATTTGTTCTTGAAATTTTCAGGATGTGTAGAACTGTATGGTACAAACCTAGTTGTTTGGTCTGTATTAAAAAACATTTTAAGATATGGACAAGTATGCACAAGATTGAAGTAGCAGAAAGAAAGACAATGATACAGAAAAGTGAACTTCACTGAACTAAATGCACATGTTTTACAAGAAAATTCATTTAGAGTTTCTTGTCCTATTTTCTTTCCATAATTACACCTTCTGAGTGCCTCTGAAAACTTTTCATTTTCTCTTCCTCAAATGCAGAAGAAATCATAAATGCTATTCTGTACCAATATGGACATTGTTTTGAATAAAAATCAAGTGTTTGCTTCTGTTTTTTTTTTTTTATTTCCTGAATCATTCAAACAATCTTGGCTTTCCTACCTATGATTATAGTATACATTCCTTTATATACACACCTTTTAGAGTGATGTGATAATAATTTAATTGGAATTTTAACCTAAGGTCTATGTGCTTGCTCATTCTCTTGGTATATAAATTAACATTTACTCAGTGCTTACTTGTATTCTTAACTGAGAAATAGTATTTAATAAGAAATTGATAAAATTGAGCAAATCACTGCAAATTTTATAGTTGAGACTAGACTAAATAAGTTGTCAAATAACTGTCACTGATACTGAATTGACAGATTGAGTACATGATAGTTCTGATAATACTCGATGGGTCTTTTGGCAGAATTCTTGAATCCCCCGATCTCTCTGTACCTCATCTATACAATGAGAATAGTAAAAATAAAGACGAAATAGTAATGTCTTCTCCATGTTAACTCTGTTGTATCAACATTATTGATCAGGTTGATGATAAATAATAACAACTTGTTTCTCAAAGTTGTTGAGATTTTTCAAGTTAAAATGCCAGAAGCTTCAGTGTATTAAGGGTGCAGAAGAGAGGCTGGAGAGGTGGCTCAGGGGTTAAGCCTCTGCCTTGCAGGCAGAAGGTCCTGAGTTCAGATCCCAGATCCCACGTATAGACGCCAGGCGGAAGCGGGGCGGCCTGTGTTCCGGTCCTGGTGGGGCGGAGCCTGTGAATCCCGGGGCAGAAGGAGATGGAGGCGTCCATGGTGGTTCCCGAATTCGTCCGTGGTTCTACACACACACAGATACACAGACACACACGCGCAGGCACACATACATACGTACACATGCACAATTGAATAAATAATAATTAAAAAACCTTTAAAAAAAAAGGGTGCAGAAGAGCACTCAGCACTCGACTTGGAAATCCTCTTCTACAACAGAACATATTTATTATGGAAAAGTACAACCTACCATAATGCAGAAAATAAGTGACTGTGGGCTGCTTTACCCTATACAATACATATATACCTTAACCATCCCCATCCAAAAGCTCAGGAAATGTTGTGAAAGAGGGGACAGCAAGATTGCTAAGAACCTGAAAGGTGCTCTCTTCTTTTGATACAACATTTTGTTGTAATATCATGTGAAAGGATGAAAACTATGTCTCTGTATGATTATTGTAGAAGAAGAAGAAATTAATGTTCTTCTTGATTTTTTTCAACACTTATATGATGGTCTAACAACATTCAAGGGGATAGAGTCCTAAAGTCTTAAGATTTTCTGTAACATTGTAGAAAAAGTTATAGCACAAAATTCAAGGCATCACTCAGATTATAGAATCTTATTCAAGCCCTGAAATTTCATTTTCTTTTTGTGCTCAAATTTGCATTGAATCTGCAACAATTCCATCCCAATATTCTGTTAACTCATTTAAGTCTCTCCTCAAAACAATGAAATATAGAGTTTCATCTAAATCATATATTTGTAAAAATCATGATAAGATTACTCTGAGGTGATTTTTTCTTTTGGATATGTCTCTATAAAATTAAAGAAGATATACATTTTCAAAATACAATATTATGACAAATTCAAATGTACATTTCCACTGTCAGACAAAATAAATAAAAAATAAGATGACTCAAGTGCCTAAAAAACATGACAAACAAAGCATAATAAACTTTGACTCTGTCCAGCCTTCTACTAGGACTAAGATTGATGTGGGAGCAGAAAAGACCCTTCCCACATAGCTATATGCATCCTACACACCAGTCCTCAGGGACTGGAGTCAGATGTTTGAAGCTCTCTCAGGATATCGTTAATTATAGGTGCCACTTCAGGTCCTGGGATCTGTTTCCTAAGTCATTCAAGAACGAATGACCTCACATATATCTCAATTCATCCTCAGTAGCACCATTTATCATTGTTTTGTTTGGAATTCTATAGTGTCCCTGACCTGATAAACTCTTCTTTTCAGTAGGCCATAGTTTGGGAAACTCTGCAATGTTAAGTGGAGGTAGTGAGATCCTGAACCCATGTTGAAACTTTCACCCTTAAAGGACCTTAAGATCTCTGTTCTCAAAAATAGCAGCTGGCTTCTTGCTATGAGCCATAATATCCTTATCCAACAGACATTTGTTTGCATATTCTTTCCTGAACGCATTTCATTTTTACAGTCTGATAATTTTTTGGATCTTTCATTTATGCTTCCACTTTGATTTTGAGTTAGTCTCTTGTTGTATTTTTATGTAAGCAATCAGAAGACACACAGATACCTGAAGATTTTTCAGTTAGAAAATTTTTATAACAAATATCTTAGCTTACTGTTCTACAAGGTGCCTTAACATAAAGTATTTGATATAGGTGTAATTTAGCAAGTTTTTTGCCATGTTGTAAAAGCAATGGTCTTTTCCTCTAATTTCGAAGAAGATATTCTTTCCATCTAATATCTCACATCATTACAGTATCTAACAACATTCTGATGTGGACTGATTTAATTATCTTTAGGGAGACTTAATCAATAGCTGTCTTTCTGCTTTATTTTGGTTTCTCAACAGAAAGCTCTGTATGGTCTGACTTCTCCACATTGCTCAAGTCCAAATCCACTTTTACAATTTTATGCATTGATTTTCAAAATATCCCTAGTTCTTTATACTAATAACTTAGTCCATTTCTGTAGCTATGATGAACTACTTTAGACTTGAAAACTTACAAAGAGTTGACATTTGTTTTCAGATTTTGGAGTCGGAGAAGATCCAAGTAAATATTCCAGCAGGATTAGTGTCTATTGAGGGCAACTTTCATCCTCCAAGGTAGCACATTGCTGGTGCATGTTCTGGACAGGATGAGCACTGTGCTCTCATGTCACCAAAGGGACAAAAAGGGTAAACTTACTTCTCCTTTTACAAAGACTAAACATCACAGTACAGTTATGGACATTGGCAATTGTGTTTCAGCACATG
Organism: Typhlomys cinereus; assembly: GCA_023101885.1. Lineage (NCBI taxonomy): Eukaryota > Metazoa > Chordata > Mammalia > Rodentia > Platacanthomyidae > Typhlomys > Typhlomys cinereus. The sequence goes on from JALPQD010000226.1 coordinate 2,446,835, forward strand.
AATGCAGGAGGCATTCAGAGCATAGCACTTGCTTATTGCACAGTTGCCATATAGGAAAGACTTAATAGGTAGCTTTATATTCAAAGCAATGCCCTCTAAAGACACCATAACACATCACTACTCTTTATTTAGAATAGTAAACATATACAATGAGATAAAAATCAACACAACCATTCCTAAAAATACATAATTATCAGTGGCATAATTCATAATTCAAAATTCATAAAAAAATGCTCAGAACAATTTATCTTGTGGGTAAGTTCTAATCATAATTTCTTCCAGTAACAAAAAGCAACTGTGATTAAGATGAAATAATCAGTATGCTCCTTAACAGTCACAAAAAAAAGTTTAACAACCACTTCAATTCTCAATGAAGATTGGTGGATCATACCATACCAGAAGTAGCCAGTTCGCAAGGAGTTACTAATGAACTACAAGTTTTGGTTTCTGTGGTTCTAGTTGCTTCTAATGATAAAATCTACAATATTGATGAAAAGAGATAGATATCATGACTTCTAAGCCATCCCTTTAAATATTTGTTCTTTCTATATTGAAAAAATGAGGGTCAGAAATTGAGATCCTACTCTTTGCAGAAGAAGCCTGAAGGCCAGTTACTTGGCATTGCTATAGGAGCATAAATGTCATTCTTACCAAACAAAATTGTAAAGTCATTTTGTAGAAGCCAAGGTGTTAAATAGAGATAATTGTGCACATATAAGCTCACCTCATCTCTATCTGTAGAAATGATGGTAAGTCCCCTTTGTTCCTCTCACCCGCCTGCCCAGCCCAACCTGGACAGGACTCACTCACAGTCTTCCATCCCAGGTGAGTTCCACAAGCTCCCAAGTAGCCCCTTGTCTGAGTTTCTCCCACCAGCCAGCCAGAGCAACACCTAGGCTGCTTCAGGTTTGCCTGGACCACACCCCAGGTCTCAGCCCCTTTGTACCTCCCACCCGGCCTGCCCGACTCAGACAGGACTTGCTCATGGTCTTCCATCCCTAGAGCTTGGGTGGGCCACTAAGCCAAGTTCAGGTTCTCGGTGAAGACTTCTGCCATCATCATCAGCCCCTCTGCCCCTCACGCCAACCAGGGACCCATGCTTGTGGTCCATGGAGGACACACTGCTACTCAGAATTCAAGAGTCCAAAGGAAACTCAAGCAAAGCTCTAAAGGGACAACATCTGAAGTCCTCTAAAATCATCCTATCACATGGAAGAGATTCTTCACATGTAGCTAGACTATATGCTCTCCCCTTCTGGTGAGATCAGGAAAGAACGTCTGTGAACTTAACCAGGTTTCTCATTACTTACTTGCAGACCTTGATGGAAGCCTATCCTTTCTAATATTAATCGTTGTAAGATTAACTTTTCCATACAGCTGCCCCCAAAATATATACAACTCCAGGGATTATACCAATCACTTTTACATATCACCAAGATACTAAATCATAAAAGTGCACTATCATACTAATACTCACCCCCTGTCTACTTAACCTGATTTAACTGATATACTAACAGCCTAATAGCTTCATCTAAGAAATAATACTAACAAAAGACAAACGTACCCGACTCCAAGGCAAGCACTAGTAATAACTGCCTGGGAGTAGTAATACCAACTAAATCAGGTAAAAAAAACACAGAGAAAATGAAAGGTCTTAAGAGACAAAACAACAATGCCCAAGTCAAAGTGCAGCTCCATGAAAAACAAAACCCAAAAAGACAAATCTCCCACCAAAAGAATTAACCCCATAAAGATGGATTCCAACCAGAACAAATTCACAAATAGCCAAGAAAGCCAGACCCAAGATAAAGACTTTCAAAGTATGATCATTACCATGATCAATATTAAGAAAGAGGAAATCTGGAAGGAGTTAAGCAACTGCATCAACCAAATTGAACAGGAACACAACAGATACTTGGAGGAGTTCAGAAAAACAGTTCAAAACCAAAAATAGACATAGAGCAGTTAAAACCGTCTCAGGCAGAGTTTAAAATTGAACTAAAAGACAAATTATCTTCAACCCAAAACTCAACAGTCTTATCAGCAGAACAAATGAAGCAGAAAACAGAATTTCAGATCTTGTAGACAAAGTGGGAGAATTAACCAGCTCAAAGGAAGAGACTGTTAAAGCCAAAGAGATACTTGAGAGGAAAATTCAAGAGATATGGGACACCCTGAAGAAGCCTAACATGCGCATTCATGGAATACCAGAACAAGAATACAAAAATACCACACCTGAGGAAATATTTCAAATCATCATAAATGAAAACTTCCCACAACTAAAGAATGAGAGGCCCATCCAAATACAAGAGGCATTTCGCACTCCAAACAGATATGACCAAAATAGAAGATCGCCATGGCAAATAATAGTTAAAACACCCCACATTCAAGACAAAGAAAAGGTGCTGAGAGCTTCAAGAGAAAAAAAGCAAGTCACTTTTAAAGGTAAACCTATTAGAATAACAAATGACTACTGACTGGAAACAGTAAAAGCAAGAAGAGCTTGGAGAGACGTACTTCAAGTATTAAATGAGCAAAAATGCAACCCAGACTGATATACCAGGCGAAACTATCTGTCATGATTGAGGGAGAAAGAAAAGTTTTCCAGCACAAAGACAACCTGAAGGGATACAGGTCTACCAAACCAGGCCTCCAAAAAATACTAGAAATGATACTCAAGCTTGAAGAAAAGAACAAGCATATCCAGGAGGATGGAAGGAAAGTATAATACCACCAACACATAAATATCTAACAATATGCATACAAAATCCACTAAACATAAAAAATGTCCAGAATTAAAAATAATTTCTCGATTATAACATTAAATGCCAATGGTATTAATTCACCAATTAAGAGAACCAGAGTTCAAACTGATTGGATTCAAATAACCCAATCCACAGAGCGCTCCTCAGGAAACGAGACCCAAAAGAATCATCCAATAAAAAAGGGGCCAAATCCAAGGGACCAGGAAAAGGCAGGGATAGCATTATGCTTTCAGAAAAACTGGACTTCAACCAAGAAATCATAAGAGAACAGTCATGGATACTAAGTTATCCAGGTACAATTCACCAGGAAGAATTCACAATACTGAACATATATGCACCCAATACGGGCCCCCTCCACATTCATTAAGAAAAACCCTATAGCATCTAAAGCAAGAAATCAACCCCCAAACGATAATTCTAGGGGACTTCAACACTGCCCTCTCACCATGGGATAGATCAACAGGTCAAAAGCTTAACAGAAACACCTTGAAACTTAATCAAACCCTGCAAGAAAGGGACCTTACAAACCTCTATTGAACTTTTCATCCATGAACCAAAGAATACACATTTTTCTCAGCAGCACACAGAACTTTCTCCAAAATGGATCACTTATTGGGCCACAAAATGGATCTCCACATATACAGGAAAGTTGAAATTCTAGGCTTACCCTATCAGACCACCATGGTTTATAGCTTGACATCCACAACACAATAAACAACAGAAAATATAATAACTCCTTGAAACTAAACACTATAATGCTGAATAAGAATTGGATTCAGGAAGAAATTCAAAAGGAAATTCAAGATTTCCTAAAAGTGAACGATAATGAAAATACAATTACCAAAATCTCTGGGACACAATGAAAGCTGTCCTAAGAGGTAAGTTCATAGCTCTTAATGCCTACACCAAAAAAATGGAAACATCAGAAATAAATAACTTAACAATGCAGCTTAAAGCTTTAGAGAAACTAGAGTAATCTGATCCCAAAAGTAGTAGAAGAGAGGAGATTAGCAAAATAAGGGGAGAAATATCTAAAATTGAGATTAAGAAAACGATAGAGAAAAATCAACCAGTCAAAAAGCTGGTTCTTTGAAAAAATCAATAAGATTGATACGCCCCTAGCTAAATTACCGAAAGCAAGAGAGAGAAAACCCAAATTAACAAAATTAGAAATGAAAATGGAGTTATCACTACTGATACCAAGAAATCCAAAGAATTATAACATCATATTTCAGAAACTTATACTGTGAAGTTTGACAATACAAAAGAGATGGATGAATTCCTAAGTAAACACAACTTACCTAAATTGAATCAGGAAGTTGTGAAGTACTTAAATAGTCCTATAACATATGAGGAAATTGAAGAAGTTATCTCGAATCTTCCCACCAAAAAATGTCCTGGACCAGATGGATTCAGCACAGAGTTCTACCAGACATGTAAGGAATTAATAACACCAATACTCCTTAAACTGTTCCATCAAATAGCAAAGGAAGGAACACTACCTGTGGGAACTGGTTCGCACTCACGCATCCATTCACTCACTCACACACACAGCTGCTGGCTGTGATGAAAGCAGGTTCCAGCTGTCCCCACCTCCGCATCTACCCCCGGGACGGGGAGATTTTCAGAAGCAGATCTCTCTTTATTGGGGGGAGAAAAGTAACTTTTATAGACAAAGGCCACCAAGGCACAAAACTGGCATCCAATCGTATCACAAGGTCAAGACATTCTACAGGTGCTAATGGTCAAGTTCAATGCCGCTCAGCACAGGGGGCAGGTGGATACCTGAAAGCTAATTAGGGCTCTCTGTGAAGTGATCAGGTTACGCCCAAGACCCTTGCCCTCAGCGCCATCTTTAGTCCCATGTGCTAGGCCATGCCCTGGGGCAAATCCTGGGCGGGCCCAACATCTCCCCCTTTTGTTTTTGTATCAGATGGTCCAAGAGGCTACCTGCGACCCAGCAGACCAAATGGTCCTGAGTGACTGTGCCTGTCTTAGGCGTGAAAAACCTCTCACCATGGTCCGAACCGACATGGGATCTTGTAGTCTCCAGGTATAATACTACAAGTCCTGTCTTAGGTTAATCCACGGCTGGGCTTCCACTTGCCAGTCTCTGGCTACCAGTACTCTGTATGAAGTTGGCTTTACCAACCTTGGGGGTTTGAGCCGTATTTAAAGGCTTGTATCGCACATTGGACACGTACCACACTTGACAAGTTAGCTAGACTGAAGAGATTTTTCCATTAGGCAGGAGTCATGCATATGGCGGAGTAGACAGGTTGGCATTAGCACCAGGCATGGCAGCAGGTGACTTTTTGGGGGCGTGGCAAGGATGTTCAGGGGCCATAGATGCCTGTAGTGTGGTCTTGAATGGAGCGCTGCTGAAAGATATGCTGAGAAAACACTTAAGCAATATAGTTATTAAAAGAACAATTTTTCTAGATGTTAGGTCAGACCCAGATAGACTCCATCCAGGCAAGGTATCAATTAGGCCTATAAGGATCACAGTTAACATCTTCTTTGAGTACACTGTGGATAGTTTCTGAAAGAGAAAAGCAAAGAAAGCTGCCCTAAGGGCTTTTTGTCCCTTGGTTTGGCTTGTTAGTCTGGGGATGATTCTTTTGGGTCTCCTTCATGAGGATCCTCCTGTGGATAGAATTTAAGATTCCTTGCAGGAATCCAAATCGGGGAAGACTCCCCAGTTGGGACGACACATCCAAATCCTCTTCCCATAGTGATCAAGGGATCAGGTCCCCAATGCCCAGTTAGGGGGGTCCTTCAAACGCACCTTAACAGAAGGTTGGGTGAATAGGCTTCCCCAGTGTTTTTGGAATCTCGATTCAAGTTGTCCTTTTATAAAATTTAAAATTTAAAACATTGATGGTAAATAATACCAATCCCAACTGTTGGTGCGGGCTTACTCCCCCTTTTTGTTTTTGTAATTGGGCCTTTAAATATTGGTGATTTCTTTTAACAATGGCTTGTCCTGCACATCGAATTTCAATCTACAGTCTCTTTTCCAATGAAGCCCCCTGTGGCACCTAGGGCATGGAGTTGTAGGGGGCTTAGCCCCTCCTAGCTCCCTTGGCTTCCCTTCCTCACCCTGGGGACATTCCCTCCTGAAACGCCCCACCTGGCCAAGGAAAACAAACTCCATTGTTTCCCCTTCCCTCTTGGCCCTGAAGGCTTGGTGTTAGCCAGTGCCTTTGTGTTTCCATGGTAGCAGGGAGTGTCTGACTCTGGTGTTTTTGAGTCTCCACATCCTGTGAAGCAATAATCCAGGTGCCCATGGATCTCTCCTTAAGACCTGCACATGCTATCTTGTGGTCCCCATTAATTTCTTCCCATACCAGCAATTTAGCAAATTGTTCCCTTAGGGGGTCTGGGGGAAGTTTACGACTGAGGCTTTTTTTCACCTGGTCAATGAACTCAGGGAGGGTCTCACCCGGTTTTTGTATAACGCCGGCTAGAGGTGTTTTAGAAGGACCTTCATCTAGCTTTTTCCATGCCGCTAAACCTATCAAATGGACTTGGTCTCGGTGCTGGACCCCACATTCTCTCTTAAATAGCGCTGCCCACTTAATGAATGTGGGACTGGGGAGCACCACTTTGGCTATATCCATCCAGTTCTTAGTAGTACAGGTTGGTGAGCTAGCTCTCGAAGGAGGGCCTCAACCCATGGAGAATATGAACCATCCTTTAGCATGGCCCACTTTAATATTTTAAAATCTTTTGCTTCCCTAGGATCCCACACTGTTGGACAATTGCCCCCTGGATTTAAGTTAACAGGATAGGCTTGTACTTGATATGCCTCAGCATACGTGGGCTCCAGCCCTGGGTTCCCTCCTCTAGCTTGGCGGGGCCCAGTGTTCCCGCAGGCAGAGTCAGGACGGATTTTTGTTATGGGGTATGGAGGTGGGTCTCCTTTTAATCCTTCTCCATCCCTTTCTCTCCCTAGCAGAGTTAAATCTGGATACAGGGGACCACTCCCTGTTCTCAGAGCGCTGTTACCCTCTTCCCCTTGATAAAGGGAGCAGGGCACTTTCTCGCGTGACTTTCCTACATCCTTTCTGAGCTCTCGGAATAGGCCCTGCCCTTCCTCACTAAGCAGTTGTTCCTCATGGCCCTCCCAAATGGGAAGCTCCGCTCCCTCAGGCATCTGCTTGTCCCCGCATGCCGGCCCACACACAGGTCCACTTCTGCGAACCTCTGCCCACCGGCTGTGCACAGCCTCATCGCAGCCATGTATGGCTCCCCTGCCACATGGTTCCACATCCCCACGTGTTGCCCCACTGCAGCCATGTGCAGTCTCGCCACCGCCGCTGGTAGCGGCTTCGATACTGGTACCACGCGCCCCTGTCGCAGCCCACAACTCTGTGTAACATTCTCGGCATTCGCACAGTGATGGGTTATCATTCTCTAAACAGCAGGCATGTCCACCATCCCCATGGTTTCCTGTACCCTGCCATGGTCCGGCAGAAAGTCCACCCGGCCCTGGCTCAGCGGGCCCACAGCTTTGCCCACCTGGCCCCAGCTCCTCGGTCCCACGCTACTCCGCATCCCTGCATAGCTCATCAGAGGAGCCCCCTGCGGGGTGCCCAGGATGGCTTGTCCGCTCCTCTCTCTCTCCCTTTGTCTTTGCCTCTGGTGGAGGCTGGATTGGATCTGGAAGGAATGCTGCCTCAAGGACAGAAACAATGTAGTAAAATCCTGGAGAAGGGGACACCCCAAAATGTTCTTCCCGCTTCCTGGCTAGATTTTTTACCTCAGTCCAGGTGGTGGATGAAAACACTTTGTCCGATTGGATCCAAGGTGCTAATTCAAGGGCTGTTTGCCACATTTCTGAAATAGCAGAGCTTGTAACTTTTAAATCCTGGCTTTGAAGTATGGCCCCCAGTGCTGCTGGCACCTCTTTATCCTTGCACATTGAATTCCCCATATTTCCCAAGCTTTCACTTACCCTGAAGCCTGCTTAGCTTCGTCCGATTTCAGAAGTGTCCCTTAGTGGTCGCCACTTGTGGGAACCAGTTTCCACTCACGCATCCATTCACTCACTCACACACACAGCTGCTGGCTGTGATGAAAGCAGGTTCCAGCCGTCCCCACCTCCGCCTCTACCCCCAGAGACTCAGCACAGGACGGGGAGATTGTCAGAAGAAGATCTCTCTTTATTGGGGGGAGAAAAGGAACTTTTATAGACAAAGGCCACCAAGGCACGAAACTGGCATCCAATTATATCAAAAGGTCAAGACATCCTACAGATGCTAATGGTCAAGTTCAATGCCGCTCAGCACAGGGTGCAGGTGAATACCTGAAAGCCAATTAGGGCTCTCTATGAAGTGATCAGGTTATGCCCAAGATCCTTGCCCTCAGCGTCATCTTTAGTCCCATGTGCTAGGCCATGCCCTGGGCAAATCCTGGGAGGGCCCAACAACTACCAAATTCCTTCTATGAAGCTAATATCGTCTTAATCCCAAAACCTAATAAAGATTCACTTAAAAAAGAAAACTATAGGCCAATCTCTCTGATGAACACAAATGCAAAGAATCTCAACAAAGTCTTAGCAAATGGATTAAAAAATATATCAAAAAGATCATCCATGGGGACCAAATAGGCTTTATCCCAGGCACACAAGGTTGGTTCAACATACACAAATCAATAAATGTAATTCATCATATAAACCAGTCCAAAGTCCAAGACCACATGATACTCTCCATAGATGAAGAAAAAGATTTTGAAAAGATCCAACAGCCTTTTATGATGAAAACGCGAAGGACAGTAGGAATGGAAGGAACCTTTATCAATATAAAAAAAAGCTGTATACAACAAGCCCACAGCAAGGATTATGCTCAATGGGGAAAAACTGGAAATATTCCCACTTCGATTAGGAGCTAGACAAGGCTGTCCACTCTCACCACTTCTATTCAATATTGTACTTGAAGTTTTAGCTGAAGCCATAAGACAAGAAAGGGACATAAGAGGGATCCAAATCGGCAAGGAAGAAGTCAAGCTATCCCTATTTACAGATGACATGATCTTATACCTGAGTGATCCAAAAAACTCCATCATGAAGCTCCTGAAACTAATTGAGAAGTTCAACAGGGTGGCAGGATACAAAATAAATGTACAAAAGTCAGTGGCCTTTCTATATGCCCAGAATGAAAGAAGTGAAAAAGCCCTGAGAGAAGCAATCCCATTTACTACAGCCCCTAAAGAAATGAAATACCTTGGTATAAACCTAAACAAGGACATAAAAGACCTTTACAATAAAAACTTTAAAACCCTAAAGAAAGAAATTGCAGAAGACATCAGAAGGTGGAAAGACCTCCCTTGTTCCTGGATTGGCAGAATCAACATCGTAAAAATGAACATCCTACCAAAGGCAATATACAAATTCAATGCTATACCAATTAAAATCCCATAGCAATTCTTTAAAGAAGTTGACCAAACAATCTCAAATTCATATGGAGGCACAAAAGACCCAGGATAGTAAAGACAATCCTGAGTAACAAAAACACTGCTGGAGGTATCACCATACAAAACCTTAGTCTGTGCTACAAATCCATAGTTATAAAAACCGCCTGGTACTGACTCCAAAATACACACACAGATCAGTGGATAAGAGTTAAAGACCCAGATACAAGCCCACAAAACTACAGCCATTTGGTCTTTGACAAAGGGACCCAAAAAATCAAATGGAAAAAGAACAGTATCTTCCACAAATGGTTCTGGCAAAACTGGATCTCCACATGCAGAAGATGAAAACTGGACCTGTACTTTTCACCATGTACAAGACTTAATTCCAAATGGATCAAGGACCTTGATATAAGGCCAGAGACTATAAAAATCATAGTTGAAAGGGTAGGGAACTCCCTTGACCTGATTGGGCTAGGCCAACAGTTCCTAAACAGACATCCAATGGCACAGTCACTGATACCAACTCTCAACAGTTGGGATATTGTGAAATTAAAGAGCTTCTGTTCAGATAAAGAGATTGTAACACGAGCTCAAAGGCAACCCACAGAATGGGAAAAAATCTTCACTAACCACACATCTGATAGAACTCTGCTGTCCAGAGTGCACAAAGAACTTAGAAAACTAAACACCAAGGAAACCAATGGCCCAATTAAAAAATGGGCCCTGGAACTTAAAAGAAACTTTACCAGGGATGAAATTAAAATGTCTAACAAATATCTTAAAAAATGCTCCTCATACTTAGCCATCAGGGAAATGCAAATCAAAACTTCCCTGAGATTATCTCACCCCGGTCAGGATGGCAAAAATCCACAATACAAACAACAAATGCTGGAGAGGATGTGGAGAGAGGGGAACTCTCCTACATTGCTGGTGGGAATGCAGGCTCATACAACCACTCTGGTGAGCCGTCTGGAGATTCTTAAAGAAATTAAAGATTGAAATGCCATATGACCCTGCTATTCCACTTTTGGGAATAGCCCCCAATGCAGCAGAGGTTCACCTTAATAGCACAAGCATGACCATGTTCATAGCAGCACTGTTTACAATAGCAAAGTCATGGAATCAACCCAAATGTCCAACAGTTGACAAGTGGATAAGGAAAATGTGGTTTATCTATACAATGGAGTACTATTCAGCCATCAAAAATTATTAATTACTGGAATTTGCTGGGAAAGGGGTGTTATTAGAAACAATTATATTAAGTGAAGTATCCCAAACCCAGAAAAGTAAGCACCATATGTACTCACTAATAGGTGGCTCCGAGTACCAAACCCACCCAGCCCACATTGAGACACTCAAAGGTAAACCTATGTAATAGAATAATTGCAAGGATTATGAACAGGAGGGATGGGATTGGAGGGCCACACCAGAAACAAGGAGAGAGGGGACCATGTTACAGCAGAGAAAATAGGCCTCCATCAAGGACTGCAAGTAAGTAATGAGACACCTGGTTAAGTTCACAGATGTTCGTTCATGATCATTTGCAACTGAGGGGCTATGATATCACCAGAAAGGGAGGGCATATAGTCTGGCAGATGAAAAGAAACCATTTTGCAAATGGGTGATTGACCCCTCCCTCACTGTGGTTTCCTACTTTTATTACATCTACTCTTGAATGTGCTATTATAACAAGACTCCAGTTTAACAGCTTTTTGTCTCTGGCCAGGGGGTGACATACAATGCCCATCAGGATGGAGTGAAGGGCATTGCAGGAGCAACAAAACTGCTAAAGAAAATCAACAAACCACAATCCAGAACTTCAGAGACTCTATATCAACCACCTAGAACTAGGCCAGACTAATCTCTCCCCATCCTGAAGCTCAAGGAAATTTGCGGAAGAGGGGGTAATAAGATTGTAAGAGCAAAAGAATGGGAGGAGCAATGATATGCAAGATACTCCACACAAGTTAGGGCCAAAGCAATCATAATTGGAATTTGCATGCCCTGAGCAATGTCCAACACACTATTGACCCCACGAAGTCTAGCATCTGCTAAAGGCACCAAGATCCTTGGAGACAAGGGATTGACAGCCACAGTAGTGTTCCTATGCTTAAGGGGAACGCAGGAAAGAGTTCAGGGAAATGCCACTGGGTCCTTGTACGTCATCGGAGAGTAGGGCCCAGAGGAGAGTCTGGCATGCACATTAAAGGACTCTCTGGGGATTGGGGGGGAGGCACTGGGGGATGGGGAGGGAGGGGTCAGGGGAGGGGGAGCAGGGGGTTCAGGGGAGGAGAAGGGAGGCAAGGAACTGGTATACCTCTTAAGTTTGTATGAGCGGAAATAATCATAAAAAAGGTTAAAAAAAACTATCTACATCTGAAATATATTTTCCTTTTTTGCTCATATATTATTTAATAGTCCCATTTTTGAAGAAAAAAGGTTTTAAAAAAAGGATATGAAAATGCGAGGGAAATACATTAGAGGAACATCCAGGGAGAGTGGGAGGGGAATATAATGTTCAAAATGTATTATATATATGAGATAGTATGTATATATATGTATGAGATTGTCAAAGATTAAATAAAATATTATTTTAAAAAATCCCAAAATACCACACCTGAGGAAATTTTTCAAATTATCATAAAGGAAAACTTCCCGCAATTAAAGAATCAGAGGCCCATCCTAACAAAAGAGGCATTTCGCACTCCAAACAGATATGACCAAAATAGAAAATCACCACCGCAAATAGTAGTCAAAACACCCCACATTCAAGACCAAGAAAAGGTGCTGAGAGCTTCAAAAGAAAAAAAAACAACTCACCTTTAAAGGTAAACCTATTAAAATAGCAAATGACTTCTCAAGCAAGAAGAGCTTGGAAAGACGTACTTCAAGTATTAAATGAGCAAAAATGTCAACCAGGCTGATATACACGGAAAAACTATCTGTTATGATTGAGGGAGAAAGAGAAGTTTTCCAGCATAAAGACATCTTGAAGGCTTACATGTCCACCAAACCAGTTCTTCAAAAAATGCTAGAAATGATACTCAAGCTTGAAGAAAAAAAACAAGCATATCCAGGAGGACAGAAGGGAAGTGTAATACCACCAAAACCTAAATGTCAAATAATACACTTACAAAAGCCACTAAACATAAAAAATGTCCAGAATTAAAAATAATATCTCAGGCTAGAGAGGTAGCTCAGGGGTTAAGCCTCTGCCTTGCAGGCAGAAGGTCCTGAGTTCAGATCCCAGATCCCACGTATAGACGCGAGGCAGAAGCGGAGGCGGCCTGTGCTTCTGGTCCTGATAGGGCGGAACCTGTGAATCCCAGGGCAGAAGGAGGTGGAGGCGTCCATGGTGGTTCCCGAATTCGTTCATGGTTCTACACAGACACACACACACACACAGACACACACACACAGACACACACACGCGCTCGCACATACACATGCACATGCGCACAGTTGAATAAATAATAATAATAATAAAAATAAAAAAATAATTTCTCCATTATAACAATAAATGTCAATGGTATTAACTCACCGATCAACAGACAGATTAAAAACTTGGATTAAAAACCTTAACCCATCAATCTGCTGCCTTCAGGAAACTCCTCTCACCACAAAAGATAGGCACATCCTAAAAATAAAAAGCTGGTCCAAAATTCTGCAAGCTAATGGAACCAGGAAACGGGTAGGGATAGCCATCATGCTCTCGGACAAAGTGGACTTCAAACGAAAAAAAATCATAAGAGACACAGATGGATACTACATTTTAGTCACAGGTACAATTCACCAGGAAGAATTCGCAATACTGAACATATATGCACCTAATACAGGCCCCTCCACATTCATAAGCAAACCCTAAAGCATCTAAGGCAAGAAATCCACCCTCAAACGATAATTCTACGAGATTTCAACACTGACCTAACAACAAGGGATAGATCAACAGGTCAAAAGCTTAACAGAGACACCTTGAAACTTAATCAAACCCTGCAAGAAAGTGACCTTACAAACCTCTATTGAACTTTTCATCCATGAACCAAGAATACACATTTTTCTCAGCAGCACACAGAACTTTCTCCAAAATGGATCACTTATTGGGCCACAAAATGGATCTCCACATATACAGGAAAGTTGAAATTCTAACCTTACCCTATCAGACCACCATGGTTTAAAGCTTGACATCCACAACACAATAAACAACAGAAAAATATAATAACTCCTCGAAACTAAACACTATGATGCTGAATAAGAATTGGATTCAGGAAGAAATTCAAAAGGAAATTCAAGATTTCCTAAAAGTGAACGATAATGAAAATACAACTTACCAAAATCTCTGGGAAATAATGAAAGCTCTCCTAAGAGGTAAGTTCATAGCTCTTAATGCCTACATCAAAAAAATGGAAACATCAGAAATAAATAACTTAACAATGCAGCTTAAAGCTTTAGAGAAACTAGAGCAATCTGATCCCAAAAGTAGTAGAAGAGAGATTAGCAAAATAAGGGGAGAAATATCTAAAATTGAGATTAGGAAAACGATAGAGAAAATCAACCAGTCAAAAAGCTGGTTCTTTGAAAAAAATCAATAAGATTGATACACTCCTAGCTAAATTAACCAAAAGCAAGAGAAAGAAAACCCAAATTAACAATATTAGAAATGAAAATAGTTATCACTATTGATACCCAAGAAATCCAGAGAATTATAACGTCATATTTCCAAAACTTATACTCTGTGAAATTTGACAACAAAAAAGAAATGTATGAATTCCTTAGTAAGCACAATTTACCAAAATTGAAACAGGAAGTTGTGAATTATTTAAATAGTCCTATAATATATGAGGAAATCGATGAAATAATCTTGAATCTTCCCAGCAAGAAATGTCCTGGACCAGATGGAATCAGCACAGAGTTCTTCTACCAGACATTTAAGGAGCTCATAACACCAATACACCTTAAACTGTTCCATCAAATAGCAAAGGAATGAACACTAACAAATTCTTTCTATGAAGCTTATATTGTCTTAATCCCAAAACCTAATAAAGATACACTTAAAAAAAGAAAAATATAGGCCAATCTCTTTGATGAACACAGATGCAAAGATTCTCAACAAAGGTTTAGCAAATCAGATTGAAAAACATATAAAAGACCATTCATGGGGATCAAGTAGGCTTTATCCCAGGCATACAAGGTTGGTTCAAAACACAAATCAATAAACGTAATTCACCATATAAAGCAGTCCAAAGTCCAAGACCACATTATACTCTCAATAGATACAGAAAGAGCTGTTGACAAGATCCAATAGCCTTTTATGACCAAAACCCTAGAGACAGTTGGAATGGAAGGAACTTTTGTCAATATAATAAACACTGTATACAACAAGCCCACAGCAAGGATTATACTCAATGGGAAAAAACTTAAACTGTTTGCGCTTTGATCAGGAACTAGACAAGGCGGTCCACTCTCACCACTTCTATTCAATATTGTACTTGAAGTCTTAGCTGAAACCATAAGACAAGAAAGGGACATAAAAGAAATTTAAATCAGCAAGGAAGAATTAAAGTTATCTCAATTTGCTGATGACATGATTTTATACCTGAGTGCTTCCCAAAAACTCCAGCAGGAAACTACTGAAACTAATACAGAAGTTCAGCAGGGTGGCAGGATACAAAATAAATGTACAAAAATCAGTGGCCTTCCTATATGCCCAGAATGAAAGAAGAGAAAAAGCCCTGAGAGAAATAATCCCATTTACTATAGCCTCTAAAAAAATAAAATACCTTGGTATAAACCTAACCAAGTAAGTAAGAGACCTTACAATGAAAACTTTAAAACCCTAAAGAAAGAAATTAAAGAAGACACTAGAAGGTGGAAAGACCTCCCATGTTCCTGGATTGGCAGAATCAACATCGTAAAAATGACCATCCTACCAAAGGCGATATACAGATTCAATACTATACCAATTAAAACCCCAAAGCAATTCTTTAAAGAGGTTGACCAAACAATCTCAACATTCATATGGAGGCAAAAAAGACCCAGGATAACAAAGACAATCCTGAGTAACAAAAACACTGCTGGACTTATTACCATATCAAACCTTAGTCTGTACTACAAATCCATAGTTATAGAAACAGCCTAGTACTGGCTCCAAAATAGACACACAGATCAATGGATAAGGGTTGAAGACCCAGATAAAAGTCCACACAACTGGAGCCATTTGATCTTTGACAAAGGGGCCGAAAAAATACAGTGGAAAAATAACTGCATCTTCAACAAATGGTGCTGGCAAAACTGGATGTCTACATGCAGAAGATTAAAACAGGACCCGTACTTTTTACCATGTACAAGACTTAATTATAAATGGATCAAGGATATTAATATAAGGCCAGAGACTATAAAAACCTTAGTTGAAAGGGTAGGGAACACCCTTGAGCTGATTGGGCTAGGCCAACAGTTCCTAATCAGAAATCCAATAGGACAGTTACTACAACCAACACTCAACAGATGGGATCTTATGAAATTAAAGAGCTTCTGTTCAGATAAAGAGATTGTAACTCGAACACAAAGGCAATCCACAGAATGGGAGAAAATCTTCATTAACCACATATCTGATAGAGCACTATTATCCAGAGTGCACAAAGAACTTCGAAAACTAAACACCAAGGAAAAAAATGGGCCAATTAAAAAATGGGCCTTGGAACTTGAAAGACACTTTACCAAGGACGAAATTAAAATGTCTAACAAATGTCTTAAAAAATGCTCCACATCCTTAGCCATCAGGGAAATGCAAATCAAAACCTCCCTGAGATATCATCTCACCCCAGTCAGGATGACAAAAATCCACAATACAAACAACACCAGATGCTGGGTAGGACGTGGAGAGAGGGGAACTCTCCTACATTGCTAGTAGGAATGCAGGCTCATACAAGCACTCTGGCGAGCTATCTGGTGATACTTAAAGAAGTTAAAGATTGAAATGCCATATGACTCTGCTATTTCACTTTTGGAAATAACCCCCCATGCAGCAAAATTCACCTCAATAGCACACGCACTACCATATTCATAGCAGCACTGTATACAATAGCAAAGTCATGGAATCAACCCAAATGTCCAAGAGCTGACAAGTGGATGAGGAAAATATGGTACATTTATACAATGGAATACTACTCAGCCATCAAAAATGATGAATTAATGCAATTTGCTGGGAAATAGATGGAATTAGAAACAATTATATTGAGTGGAGTATCCCAGACACAGAAAATTAAGTGCTGTATGTACTCTCTAATAGGTGAATCCTAGTACCAAAACCACTTAGAGACACACTCAAAGATAAATCTCCATAATACCTACAGTAATTGCAAAGATTATAAACAGGAGAGAAGGGGAAAGAGGAGCCCACCAGAAACAAGAAAAGAGGGGATCATACTACTGCAAAATCCACCATCATGGACTGCAAGGAGTGACATCCAATACCCATCAGGATGGAGCCAAGGGCATTGCAGGAGCAGTAAAACTGAAAAAAAAAATCAACAAACCATAATTTAGAACATCAGAGACTTTATACCCACCATCTGGAATCAGGCCTGCCTAATCTCTCCCAATCCTGAAGCTCAGGGAAATTTGCAGAAGAGCAAATTGTAAGAGCACAGGATGGGAGGAGTAATGATATGCAAGACACTCCACACAAGTTAGGGACTCTGCATCATCTGCACAATGACCAACATATCATTGACCCCTCAAAGTCTAGCCTGTACTAAAGGCACTAGGATCCTTAGAAGCAAGGGATTAACAGCCACAATAGTGTTCCTATACTTAAGGGGAACATAAGAAAGAGTTCTAGGAAATGCCACTGAGTCCTTACGCCTCATCAGAGAGGAGGACCCAGAGGAAAGTTTGACATACACATTACAGGATGCTCCAGAGATGGGGGGAGCGCGCACTGGGAGAAAGGGAGGGAGGGGGAAAGTGAGGGGAAAAGAGGGGAGGGAATAAGGGAGTCCATGTAGGGTTGGAGGGAGGGAGGGGCCCAGGGTACTTATTACGTGTGTATGAGCGGGGAAAAAAAAATACATTATTTATTTTAAAAAAAAAGAAATGATGGTAAGTGTTCTCCGAATTAAATACAACTCAATGGATGGGGACTTCCAAAATTCTACTCCTTAAAATAGAAAGTAAATTATTTTTAAAAACTTTGACATGACTTTAAAGAGAATTGCTGGAGGTAAAATAAACTCGAATATCCATACTGTGTTTACTTTTGAGTGAAATGCTTCTAGATAAATTGCTTATAAAAGAACGTCAATGTAATCAAGTTAGGTAATTTATTTTGTAGCTTTATATTTCATAAACTGTTAAGAGCAGTGAAATGTCTATCAAAGGTAATTGGGTCTGTTTTAGACTCGTTATTGTATTTTTCTGAGAAAAATAAAGGTAGGAATCAGAGTTGAATGAACAAATGAAATTCAAATTGATAAATTTATAATAGACATTTGGCAACAAACCAAGCAGTGGTGTCAGATAAGTAGGAAACGTTTTAGAGAAGTGAGAATGAATCATAGTGTTCCCTGTATTTCCTCTTGGAAACCTCTGTGTACATCAGGAGGAATGTCCCTACCATCTCTGTTACAGAATTGTCATGAATACATAGCTTCCTTTTGTCTTCACAGAGGTTGTAAGTGCCACTGCAGCTACCCTGCAACTAATCAATGGTCACAGAGACCCAGATTTAAAAAAATCAATGTTTATTCATTGTTAGATATTTCTATAAGGTGATATAGAATGAAGAAAGGATTAAAGCTATCTCTATAGCCCTCATATACTTGGAAAAAGCTAAATCTTCCATTTAACATATTTTTAATATATACAATAAGTCACTCCATCTTTGATATTTTGAAATAAAGTAACCTTGGTTTCATATAGTCATTCTGGCCTATCCTGTTGAGCTAATAAATACTATGTAATTAAGAATAATCTGAGCTGTCTATGGAGGAACAGGTCTCTAAATGCAAAAGCAGAAGGGTCATAACTTTGAGGCCAGCCCAGGCAAATAATTCAGGAAAAACTAAGCTTTGAAGTAAGATACTTTCTCAATTAAAAAACATAGAAAATTAATGACATCCAACATTCTTCACTAGCTTTACTTGCATGGTGGGGCTGGTACTCTTTGCAAATATTTTAAGACCAAAATAATGAGGAGAATGTTAAGCAGATACACTGGAACATTTCATAGAATTTAGCAAATTATGGATCTCTTTAATCTTGTTTCATATGAATAGGAAGATTTGTCTCTATAGTATAATGAGAAATACAAGCCTGACTACTTAATTCCTAACTTTTATTTCAAGATTTAAGACCTTTGTCATTGGCTTGGAGAAATGGCTCAGAGTTTAAGACTCAGCCTCACAAAAAAAGGAAGGTCCTGAGTTTGAATCACAAGTCCCATGTGAAATATGCCAGGAAGAAAAGGTGGTAGCCTGCACTTCTGCACCTGGTGGGTGGAGCCTGGGAAAACCCAAACTGAAGCAGATCTAAATATTTACAACTAAGGGGGTATGAACTCACCAGAAGGGTAGGGCATATAGTCCGGCAGATTAAAAGGTAACCATTTTGCAAATGGGTAATTGACCCCTCCCATTGCCCAAGGCCATATGACCCTGCGATTCCAATTTTGGGTATAAGTATTACATCTACCCTTGAATGTGCTCTTATAATAAGACTCCAGTTTAACAGCTTTCTGTCTCTGGCCAGGGGGTGACATACAGTGCCCATCACGATGGAGTGAAGGGCATTACAGAAGCAACAAAACTGCTAAAGAAAATCAACGAACCACTATCCAGAACTTCAGAGACTCTATATCAACCACCTAGAACTAGGCCAGCCTAATCTCTCCCCATCCCGAAGCTCAGGGACATTTGCGGAAGAGGAGGCGGTAAGAGTGTAAGAGCAAAAGGATGGGAGGAGCAATGATTTGCAAGACACTCCACACAAGTTAGGGCCGAAGCAATCATAATTGGACATTGTATGCCCGGCGCAATGTCCAATACACTATTGACCTCACAAAGTCTAGCATCTGCTAAAGGCACCAAGATCCTTGGAGGCAAGGGATTGACAGCCACAGTAGTGTTCCTATGCTTAAGGGGAACACAGGAAGGGGTTCAGGGAAATGCCACTGGGTCCTTGTACGTCATCGGAGAGGAGGGCCCAGAGGAGAGTCAGGCATGCACAAGAAAGGACTCTGGGAATTGGGGCGGGAGGCACGGGGGGATGGGGCGGGAGGGGTTAGGGGATGGGGAGGAGGGGGTTCAGGGGGAGGAGGAGGGAGGGAGGGAACTGGTGTACCTATTAAGTTTGTATGAGCTGAAATAATAATAAAAATGTATTATATTAAAAAAAAAACTCTGCCTTTCAGGCAGAAGGTCCTGAGTTCGGATCCTAGACCCCACGTATAGATGCCAGGTGGAAGTGGGGGCGGCCTGCGTTTCGGGTCCTGGTAGGGTGGAGCCTGTGAATCCCCGGGCAGAGTAAACAAGGAGGAGGTGGAGGCGTCCATGGTGGTTCCTGAATTCGTCTGTGATTCTACACGCACACACACACACACACACACACAAACGCACACACACACACATGCACTCTTGAATAAATAATAATAAATAAAAAAATTTAAAAAATCAAACTTAATTAAATGCAAACAATGTTTTGTTCCTCATTCCATGATAGGGATTTTAAAACATACATATGGAAGAATAACTCACAGGATGGCTGTCCATTATGTAAGTTCTAATGCTTTCTCTCTAAATAGATTTGGGAGGAAAGGTGCTCTTTATGTATATCTGATATGATGAACAATCATCCATCATCATAAAGCTCAGAATTTCCTCTTGATAACTCATTTGTTTCTCTTGGATGCATGTGCTACAGCTGAGTAATACTTTGCCTAAAGAAGAATGCTTCTAAACATGACACCAATCCTGCTACTCAGACCTGTAAACTATCTCAGCCATGGACTGCATAAAATAAATTAAGTTTTAAAGATCATAAAAATAAAACCATGTGTATAAACATATGGCATGCTCTTTGTCAGGGTGAATGTTCATCATAAGAGAAACCTCATTTAGTTTTTCAGGGAAACAAATCAAATATTTCCCGCCTTGTAAGCCAGAAAGTTCTAAGTAGTTCTGCTAAGATTTATGGAAAACACAACTACTAAAATATCTATTGTTATGGAGAGAAAAACTGTATAAAACCTAAAACATAAGTGTGAAAAAGCTTAAAACTCCAAAGTATTATTTAAAGTAAAGCTCAAACTTTAAGTACATGTTCTTACTTTAAAATAGAAAAAATTATCCATCCTATGAGTTCATTTGAGATTGTGTGAAAGCTAGAATAAAAATGTTGCCAGGCATTTAACCACAGAACATCCAAATATTCAAACCCACTGTGTCCACACCTAGGTCAAACCAGAAGAGAAGCAAGCTGAATTTGTACCTGCCCCTTCTTAACTGAGTCCACCCTAAAAGTGACACATTGTGTTTTATGCTGATATTCTGTTACTCTATTTTATTCTATATCAAATTACATGATTAATAACTTCTCACATGATTTAAGTAGAACAAAGCTGGTTTATAGGATGAAGCCAGGATTTTATAGGATTGTAGGATTCAAAAAGCATATTTCCTCCTCCTTCCTTTTTGTACTTGAAGGAGGTGCTTTAATTGATATCAAAGCATAGTTATCTCCATGAGAATTTATTAAGGATTGGAGAACAGTAAAAATAACACAGAGATTAGTGATTGTTCCATAATGATCAGGATTTTCTGTAATAGTAGAAACACTTTTTAAAGTTCCATTAGGACATATTTCTGTGAACTCAAATGTTAGTGATTTCCATCTTGATACTAAGAGGTTTCTAATCAAAGCTAAAGACGTACAGAAAAATCACACTGAAGCTTACTATTGTGTAATTTAAAAATATAATTTTTAAAACAAAGCAGTTTAACAGAGTATCCTAAATGCATTTTTAATGCTTTTCCCAGAAATCGCAAACTATTAAGTGAAAATTCCAGGGCCAGTTGTAGGATACCTCCCTAGGAATTGCTGATCAGAAAGCTCTCAGTGCTTAACAAAACAGCACAGGCTATTGCTGCTGGTTTTGGTTATCCATGAGAAATAGATTGCAAGATGCTACTGATGAACACAACATATGCCTTAGATATAAGACATAGAGTTAAAACCTGGAACTGAGCTAGAAGCTTTCTCCCTGCTGACTAACCTTCAGAGTGCCATGCTATGGCACCTTTCCTCCCAAATATTATTCTTATTTTTCTTTTTATAACTCTTTTCAAAATTGTAAACTACCTGAATATAAAATAGAATATTATTTCTCTAAAGGTGAAACTCTATCATGCTGGAAGAGAAAAATTATTGGTGTCGTTTCCCATTTGTGGATCCCTTATAATATTGTTTCAATGTACCAGTCAAGATGTGATCACTAATGCAATAGTGGCATAAATGTTATAGGGTAACCAACTGTTTATAGTTGGATTTCAGACCTGCTCCATGGAAGTGAACACATACCAGATAATGTAATATAAAGACAATGACTGAGAAAGTCATAAGCCTAGGGGAAAATGTACCATTGATGTTTTGCTAAATAGATATGTGACCAAACAGTCTCCTAAGCATTTATGTTTGTACTCATAGACTAGTGCTATTCTCAGCCTAGGTCACAGAAGCATCTTTTTACAAAGGTAACAGTTAATGCAAAAATTCACAACTTCCCAAAGTGCAGAAAATAAATGTCTGTTTGGTAGTATTCAGTACTAAATAATATATTTCTGATATCCATTCCAAGGCCAAAGGAACATAATGGAAGAGGGGAAAGAAAGATTTCATAAAACAAGGAGTGCTATGGAATACTATTTTATAGAAATGACATGGCCTTTCTATTCACTAACTTGCTGTTGTGGATATTTCCACATCACCTAAACACACAAACATTCACACACATACACATACACACACACACGCACACACACACACGCAAACATGCACACATACACACGCACATGCATATATACATGTCATGGTGGCAATGGTGAAAGGAGGGAAACTAGATGGGAATAATGAAGTCAGAAAGAAACATATGAAAGGGTAAAGGGGATGAATACGATCATAATACACTCCATACTTATTATATTCAGTTGTCAAAAAACTAATATTTTTAACATTCTTTATTTAGTGTGTGTGTGTGTGTGTGTGTGTGTGTGTGTGTGTGTGTGTGTGTGTATCAGAAGGCACTGTTCTGTGAAGGACCAATGGTTTACTTTGGGAGTCATCCTGGATTGCTTCTACCTCCTTTTTGCTTTGCTATGAGATTTCCTAGGTTCTGCTCGCCAGAACCAGAAATATAAGTTACTGCCTTTTCTGTCTAGCGGTTTTATGAGGACCTGGGATCCTTGGAATCAGGACCTTCTGCTTGGGAGGAAGAGTCAACCTCTGACCCATCTCTCCAGACCCCAAATTAAGAATATTGAGAAACTTGCTTTATATAACTTCAGAGCAGACAATAAGCTGCTGCCTTTTCTTATCAAAAATTTAGTGATGGCTGTTTATCAATACTGATTCAGCATGCTTGGAAATACATACAAACATATATCAAAATTCCCATTAGCTTATGCCCCTTCAAAATATACATGCAATTATTCTTATTTTTCTTTTATAACTCTTTTCAAAATTGTAAACTACCTGAGATATAATCCTGAATATAAAATAGAATATTATTTTTCTAAAGGTGAAATTCTATCAAATATAAGTCAGTGAAAGAATTACTTTCTCCTACTGATATGAAATTTTTAATTTTACTACTTCTAGCTCTTAAAAACCAGTATTAGAACAGACCCAGAAATGGCAGTCAATGCACAAATGCATCATCTATCAAGGAGACTGAGAATACCTGGGTGCAACAGCCGAAAATTAATCTGAGCATCATAGTAGGGTCTAGTTTTAAAAGAAAAACATGAGTAAAATGAGCCTGAAAAGAGTTAAGTGAAAATACAAAATGTACAGGTGAATACTGTAATTTTCATATACAAACCAGTCACATCTGAAATATAACTGCATGAGAAAATAGTACAAACTCTAACCTATTCATACCCACTTGTAACAGGGCCCTTTTAAATAAACAAAAAAAACCAAGATGCCAAATGAATGTCTATAATGTTCAATGACCTAATATTTCCAAATGCAAAAGATAAATTCAGCTGTTTGAACTTCACTAAAATAGATAAGTAAATAAATAAATAGAGTGAACAATAAGCACTAACTGTCTGCAAAGTACTGTTAACGGTAGGGTTGAATGTAAGCTCTTTTGGCATGAAATTCAAGTAATGTAAGCAAAATTAAAAGTGCTTGTTTCATAAATCACAACTAGCTGCATAAATCTCTAAGTCAATTCCATAATTCTCTTAAAGACTTAGCAGTTTATTCCTGGATTCTCAAACTTCTATTTCCACAAGAGTACTATTACCTTCTCTTCACCTCTTGAACTACTCACTTTTTTGTATATATGTCTGTTACTCCCAAAGGAATTTCAGTTGCAAAAGAAAATATGCTATTATAAAATGAGTGCAAGCTTTGAACTTCCTAAAAATATAAGGAAAAATTCTAGTAATTTTTAGTGAACGTAAAACTATTTGCCTCATAATTTTTGAGCTACAGACTCTGTAATAATTCAAGATCTTCTTTCCTCAGCTTCTAAATCATCAAAACAGACCCATCATCCATGCCTCACACCTAAAACCACACCATCTCCTGAAGCTCCTCAAACTAAACCGGTTAAATAGTTTTCTGATTACAGAAGTGTTTCATGAGAAATGCCAATGGTAGAAATGATAGCTTGAGAGTGGCAGAGGTAGGGGGGACTAAGTGACCTACTGAGGCCATTACTATTGAGCTTACAAGAGAAAACATAGCTGGATACCCATGTGGTAGCTGTATTTCTTGTGCTTTTTTCATAGATACCACCTCTATACTGTTTGTTTTATTTATTGCTGTGTATAGGTTTGATTCTCTTAAAGGTAAAGTATTGGTGTCTTAAATAGAACTCCATTTAAAAAAAAAAGACTTAGCAGTTTAGAAAGCAATTAGAGGGAAAGGGAGAGGGCTCAGAATAAACTCCCTGAGGTTCAAGAGTGATGAAGAGTTTAGATCCTCAGAACCTGTGTAAACACTGAATGGGTGTGGCAGCCACCTTATAATTCAGGCCTTAGAAAGCTGAGACTGGGAATCATCAGAGCAAATGGGATAGGAAGACTAGACCTATGGTTGAATTGTGGATTTGATTGAGAGAACCAGCCTGAAGATAAAAGGTGGAACAGTGGTTTGAGGATGGATTGCAACAATCACCTTGGTTTCCCACATGCACATGAACACAAGTGCACATGTACATATTTATACATTATCAACTAAGTTTCTAAAGACAGCAAAGATAAGTAGCCAATATTTCTCATAACTTCTTTGACACACAAACTTCCTTGGTTTAATAATTAGATAATCACATAGGCTAGTTAGATACAGGAGTCAACATGAGAAACGAAGGTTGAAGCACTAGGTACATTTGTGAAGAATTAGTAGTTAAGGAAAGCTCTGAACAAGTCAATGGGAGATGATCTAACTGATAAGGAAGACCTAGCTCATTGTGGCCTGGACCAATTCCTGGGCATGTAGATAAGAAAGAGTGAGCTTCTCAGGTAGCTTTCAATAGTGTGGCACACTTTGACATATTGACATGTAGGCAAGCATTCTTAGAATTATAAGGTTTTTTTCCCACTTTCGGTTTGGATATAGTTTTTCTACTTCCCTTGACTCCTTGTGCTGGTATGAACTATCCTAACAATCTGGACTATGAACTGTAACCAAAATCATAAGTTAAATGAACATCCTGTTCCCTAAATTGTTTGGTCATGTATTTTTCAACAACATGAAGAGAAACTAGAACATCATGTTTTGTGATAATATTTTTCTTTCCCTATCTTATATTTAACAATAATATTACAGATTGAATATTTTACATTCCTCAAAGGATCACATGTTGAAACATCAGCTGTTGGGGAGTTTGTGCAAATGTTAGGAGATGAGATTTTGCTAAAGAAAACATGTCACTGGGCTCAGACCTTGAGCTTTGATAGTCATTCAGACCTCGCTTGCTGCTATGTAAGTTATGTAAAGGGATAGTATTAAGTTATATAAAGGGATACTTCTCTACTTCCTGTGTATGGATGGAGCATAAGCCAGAATTCCATGTCTCTTTTGCCTTCTGTGCTTTCCATGCAATAATAGACTTTATTTCTCTTGAGCTATAAAGAAAAATGAACCTCTATTCCCATAAGTTTGCTTCTAGCTAGATGTTTTATCATAGCAAACAATGACCATTCCTACCCACCTCTGCCAATTCTTGATTTTTCCCTCCAAACAGCTTCACTGGAGAAGAGACAGTGGTTTTCAGTTATCTTGAATAAAGAAATTTGCTTTTTAAAGATATTTATCAGTTGTGGTTTTGTATCTGACTGTGTTCAATAAGGTAAATGAGTAAGAATTTTCATGAATGGAAATTTTTAAAGATGTGTGTGAATCAGTACTCACCAATGATTAATATATATAATTGTAAATCTTCATTTGTTTTCTATAACTACTTTTTATTTCTTCCACATAGCCATCCTATCCATGATGTTTAAATAATAGTCTGAGTTGGAAAATTTAACTTTGTGCCCCATGATGACTGATTTTCAGACATCTGAGACATGTTGGACAAAAATGATGCTATTACTTCTACATTATGTATATGAGACACTTCTGAGAGAACTTTCAAGTTGCTATGTTGAGTTAGTTCTATTTAATTTGCTTGGTCTTAGGTTTCATGAATTCTCTATTTGAGCCAATAATTTTTCAAGACCCTTTGTAATCTTGCCACCAACTTGCTAAAACTTTTACAATACATCATTTCATACCTAAAGGGCTAAAGAAAAAGCTTCTATTAGCAAGAGAAACAAATTTTCAGTCACTCAGCTTACATTTGATTTCAACACAAAGAAGAATTTCAGACATCATTTTTATGTGATTGGATGCTAAGTATAAGCAATCTTTTCTAAAGAAATCTTGGGCAATAAAATTGCACTGAAATTGTAGAAGGTGTTGTAATATTTCGAATATCCTATGTAATACTTTTGCATGAGTAATCTAAATAAATAAATGTATTCCACAAATTCATGCCTGAAATTGGTGTAAGCAATGAATGTTTCTTTTTGCTTCTGGAATTCTTTGTAGCTGATCCACATCGTATTTAATTCAACTTTTTTCTTTTCTTACTCCTAGTGAAATTGTTATGTTCTCTTCTGATATTTCTTGCTTTCCCTTTCATGATTCCACAGTGACTCATTTTGTGCACTTCCAATGTAAAAAACCTTCCTCAATCAAATACTTTCAATTTTGCCATTATTCAATTCCGTGAGCCACACTTAAAGCTAGTGTTCACATGACACATTCGCCAGGAATATTCTGTCTGAAATGGACATTCATTATAGTTCACTTTTAAATCTTAACTTTCACTACCTTTGTCACAATCCCAGGTATGTATTATAGTCATTAATGCCTTCTGTCCAGTTAAGTCCATGCAATATAACATGTCTATAATTTTCATATTCATGTGTAGTTTCCATTCCAAGCAAATGATAAGGCAGGAATGTCAACTATAGACCATATGGCATCCAAACATAAGGGAGAAAGAAAGGATTGGTTGTCCTTTCTCATTATACAAACCCTTTATACTGTCACCAAATATAGTTCATCCCTTAGCACATAGTTCAGAACCATGCTCCATGATAATGAAAGGGAAGACTGAAAGAATCCTAGAGATGAACAGAAATCATCAAAAGTACTGTATCTTCCATACCATGCTTTTTTAACCTCCTTTCTGCAACAGATTTCAATAATTATTTCTTAAAGCATCATGTGAGCACATAGTATGAAGGCAAATTGTGAATCTGTGACTAGCAGACATGCATTCATGGAGCTGAAGGAGCAATTACTTCAGTGTACAATGATACAGAGGAGGTGAGTCCTATCTCTGCTGCATTCCTTCCTACTACTACTTTTCTTCATTCTCCTTCTTGCCTCTGTTTTGTGCATACATTTCACAATCATACCTTCAATATCTTTTAAAAATTCAAATATTGCTCTTAATTTACCAGCTGTGCAAGGGCAAGTCTTAGGCCACACAATAGACCATTTTCTTTTGCTACAATAAAATTCCTGATGCAGGGTACTTTATGAAGAAAATAAGTTTTATTTAGACTACAGTTCAAGAGATTAGAAGGCCCAAGGTCAGGTGATCTCATCTGTTTGATTTATGGTGGGGTGGGGTATCTTTGCAACACTCATATGAACAGAACACACAGTAAGACCTAAACCAAGACTAGACAGAGAGTCCAGTCTTATTCCTTTATAGCAGCTAACTCTCATGGGCATTAACTCAAGGTCCTTGGATAAGTACATTAATCCCTTCTGAGGGCATATTCCCACTGCCATAATCATTCCCCACTAGGTCTTGCCTTGTTATAGCTCCACATCCCTCCCCTTGACACCGTGTACCAAGCCTCCAGCATAAGGGGTCTCAGGGATCAAACTGTATTCAAATAATAGCAGGCCATGTTTGTCGTACTGATAAACCAATCTATACCAAGTAAATCTTTTTTTACTTCTTTAATTTTTCATGATTGTTTCTATTCAACTGGTTTTCTTTCCTCCTAACAAACGTTGTAGATAATTAATAAAGAAGTCAAACATATGTCATTATATAATAAGTGATTTCTTGTGTTTTAAGACATAAGAATCATGTTTCATATGTGGATTTTTCTAGAAAACCCCTCAAATTTACCACAGAGAAAATTCTTATGCAACTTCTCAGTATTCTATAGAAAGCTTTGTGTTAATTTAACCATTTTATAAAAGGTATGATACATTATGTTTACAGACAATTACAGATGATTGTGAAAATGTATTAGTTTTTAATATTTGATCTGTTACTAAGTCCATTGCAAGAAACTGAGGTTATTAGGACATATGTTCATTAATCTCTGCTTTAAAAGTATTAATAAATTATTAGGAAGGAAAGAAAAATAAATAATTTAAATATGTCAATTAAAGATGCTTCAGTTTCAACTAGATATCTATAGGTATAGAGGGGCAGAAGAGAATTTGATACTTGCCAGTGTTAAGTAATTGAAAGTTTAGGCATACACAAGGTCCTTAGAAGACAGCAAAGAGGACAACAAGGGGGACTGAAAGAAAAACAGTTCAAGGTACAGAAGGGAAAGAAGAAACCTTGGTGAGAAAGGACACAAAGTGTCCTGAGGGAAATCAGCCAAGCTAAGACTGTAATGTATTACTGGAAGATGTCAGCTGGGAGTCATCTAGTGGGAAGGATTTGGGGAAACTGAGTCAGCCCAGAAGCTATGAAACCATAGGGGGCCTATCCCAGAACTAAAGCATCTCCTTAACGAGAGATTGTTTAGTTGATGGGGAAGACTCAATCCAGGGTAAGCAGGACTAGTCCTTGAACTGGTAAATAAATGGAAGTAAATGGTTGAGAAAGTTGATATTCGTTGGTATGCTTGGCCAGACATGGTGGTCTGGCAAGAAAGGACTGTTCTTCCATTAGCCATCACATGGATATGGTTGGTGTAGCCAGTTCCCTTGACTTTTCATGTTGGTGTGGGCTCTCCTGCCAGGCTGAATGAACAGTTGTAGCCACACTACCATAAGAAATAATAACAACCCTTGTTCCCTTAAGCTGTCTTGCCATGACTTTATCAGCAACAATGCAGGTGAACTGTGACACCCAGCCCCAAAAGAAAACTATGTATTTTGTAGTAGGAGAGAGAATGAAACTTCATTGAGGAGTTAGAATAGCAATACTAAAATTTAATAATTTCAGTCCAAAAATTCTCCTAAGGAGAAAAAAAGGCCTACTTGAGAGAATATTCTAAGATCCAACAAATATTTGAAATGCATGTTTCTTTCTTTTTATTTATTTCCACTCATACAAACTTAATAGGTACACCAGTCTCCTGCCTACCTCCACCCCTCCCTGGACCCCCTTGCTCCCTCCTCCCTTTTCCCCTTCCTTTCCCCCCCTTCCCTCCCTATTTCCCAGTGCCTCCCCCCCCCATCCCTGGAGCATCCTTTAATGGGTATGTCAAACTTTCCTCTGGGTCCTCCTCTCTGATGAGGTGTAAGGACTCAGTGGCATTTCCTAGAACTCTTTCTTGTGTTCCCCTTAAGTATAGGAACACTATTGTGGCTATTAATCCCTAGCTTCTAAGGATCCTAGTGCCTTTAGTCCATGCTAGACTTTGAGGGGTCAATAATTTGTTGGTCATTGCACAGGTCATGCAAAGTCTTATTATGATTGCTTTGGTCCTAACTTGTGTGGAGTATCTTCCATGTTTCTTATAGAAACTGTTTTTTAAGTTGAAAACTTGGATGTGTCTTCATTTTGGCTATTTTTGCAAAAGAAAAAAAAATCCACTGAAGAATTATTAAGACTGTGAAAGTACCACATAGAAGTTAAAGTAAAACCTAGTATGTACACTGTGTTTAACTCCTCAGGGTTGGGGTGGCTGTGAAGAGAGGTTATCAGTCATATTGCATGTGTTTATGCCAAGCTGCCACACTACAAACTAACAAAATGAGAAGAAGAGATGCTATTCCAGGTCCACTCACTTAGAAACATTAACTCCTGTTCTCAGTCCGTGGCAGTGCTGAATGTGGCTATGATTGTGAACAGTCAACATCCTACGTGCCTTTAAGAATCTTCAGCATTAATTTTGCAGCTGGCAAACTATGACTATTTATGTTTTCAGTGCATTTGAAATAATCCCAAAGTTATCTTGTTTCCATCAGACAGTAAGAAAAAAACAAATGTAAAATCGTCACTTTTCCAGTAGCATGAAACCCATAGGAAATATCTCAAAAGAATTATTAACTGAATGGAACTAGTTAACATTTTGGTCAGATAGATTTACTAAATATATATGAAAGATTTTGAGTTTTTCTATTTGTGTTATTACAAAAACAGATGATTAAATATTTCCTATACATGAGTTCCTGTTACTGATGTTATATGCCTTTGAATCCTAAAAACCCAGCAAGTTATGAGAGAACTCTATATCATGAGAAAACTGAAGCTGAATTTTGTTAGGTTGTATGACTGGGTAATTAAGAACAGCCTGAATTCCATACAACTTCTAAAACAAGTCAGTGCTCCAATATTCTGAAGTCTTTTCCATTCACAGACTTAGACATGTATATTTATATATCCATGCATGTATGTGAACTCCACAGAGAGTAGAGAGTGTAAAGCATCATACAAAGCTAGAGCTTAGGTTCTATGATTGTGTTCCTAAATACTCTTAACTCCTACTATGTGCAGGTGTGATGGACAGCAACATGTTTAACATCTGCTCTGACTATCAATGAATGCATGCTTGACTGCTTTGATTACTCATCAAAACGCTTCAAAATGTTCCCAACTACCCTTCTTCAAATTCCTCTTGTAACACTTCAGCCTGCCTGAGTTCTACCTCTGTTTATGAATAACTATGAAAACAAAACAATGGCTTCACTGAAATTCTAGAACCTTTCAAATGTTGTCTTGGCTTGCAAAAGTATCTTTATAAAAGTACACATTTTGGATTTTCCCCTTGTGCTCCATGAAGTCACCAGAGCCCTGAACAGTGAAAAAAAGAGACAGCGGAGCCACAGAGGTGTTGCAGGCAGATGCCATCTGAGGACTGACCTGCCTCTTCTGATGTAGAAAGGATGATACCACAAACCTAGGGATGCTTAAAAAGATAAGGAGACGATCCTTCCCAATCCTACGGGAAAGCAGCCCTAACGAACTTTGATTTGAGCTGTTTTAAGATTCTGACATACAGAACTTTTTCATGGTATTTTAAGTCACTTAATAATCACATAAAGTCACATAATCTGTGATTATGTGCTATGACAGCTGTAGAAAACTATCCAAGTATTCATCTGTCCAGAGGATTTTTATGGATGCTTCTGTTCTGATGTAGCTACCAAATTCTACTTCTAATGATTTCTATATCTCCGTAACATAGGTCTGCTACCTTCATTAAACTTTGAGTGGTCCAGTCTGATTAATAATGCACACTTTCTTATTTTCACAAGTTTACTAAAGTTATTTACCAAAGCTTTCTTTGAAGGACGTCTGGCTTACTAAATACAGTGGATAGCTTTCTGTTTCTTCTGCAGTTTCAACATATCTGATCACATTGACTTCGTAGTCCATTTTGAAATAAATTCCTTCCTAACACATCCCAAAACCTACAAAGGCAAGGACTGTTTGGATTACATTGAAGCATGAGTAGCTACTATTAGTTGTTGCCCATAAATTTTACCCGATCTTGCCTAAAATGGAAGAAAAGTCAGCATTGTCAAAGCTCTGAGGCCAGGACTGTTGGCTTCTGGTTCAATAATCGTCTCATTCTTTAGGGCTGGGAGTAGCACTTTTGGTGCTGTCTCCAAGAATCTTTGGAACTATGATATCAAATTTTCTCTGTATTTCTGATCTACTTTAAACTTCCTTGCTACAACAGTAAACAAGGAAGTCCTTGATTACTAGGCATCTGAGAACTTAAGTATACTTTCCCAAATTAATTCTAACTTCCTTTTAAAGAGCTGTATCAACTAGACTATTATGAGACGAAATTTTACTGATTTAAATTCAGCTAATTTTTGGCATTGTTAAACTACTACCAGGGAATATAAAGCATTAAATCTTGAACTAGATAAATCCTTGAATCTTTGAGTCAATCATTCAGTTCTATAAGATTTTGTAGACATGTGTGTAATCAGTAAAAACTACATTCCTAAAAGTTATGAAGCCAGTGGAAATATACTAAGCATTTAATGTGAAATGCCGTAACTAGTTCTGAAAATTTGAATGATCACAAAAATTTAAAATAAGCCAAAGATATATAAAAAAAAAAACTTAAGGAAATTCACCACATTATCAACATTATGTTCAAGTTCTGAGTTTTTTTTTTTTTCTTGGCCTCTTTTGTTTTTATTTTTACTTTTATAATTTTTTTAATTCTTTAAGAGTATCATATGTGAATACAGTGAATTTATGATATTTTCATACCTTAATTCTAGTCCTATCCTCCCTCCTTGTCCCATTATAACTCTTTTTCTTCCCTGTCAGCTTTCTCCTCCTATTTTCATGTCCTTTTGCAGGTGTGGCCCACTGAGTTTCATCTAGGTTGCTTTGCTGTTTTGAGTTAGGTTCTCACTATGCA
Organism: Typhlomys cinereus; assembly: GCA_023101885.1. Classification (NCBI taxonomy): domain Eukaryota; kingdom Metazoa; phylum Chordata; class Mammalia; order Rodentia; family Platacanthomyidae; genus Typhlomys; species Typhlomys cinereus. Next base: position 2,479,389 of record JALPQD010000226.1, read on the forward strand.
GCCCAAACTCTTCAGGAGCCTTTAAACCTCCTGTTTTAGTCTCTTCAGTGATAGGTTCAAGGATATAGAAGCAAGGAGGTTTGTCTTGTCCTTTAAGCTTTTTTTGCTAGTCACACTTTCTTTTGATTTGAAAAAAAAAATAGACTGGCTTTTGAAACAAGCATAGGAGCTTTGGAGCTTTGGAGACAGTTCTGCAGATAAGAGCACTTGCTGAGAAAAAATGAGAATCCATGTTCCAATCCTTACCACTCATACAAAAAGCCAAGTAACTAAAAAGTAATCTAATGATGTGGGGGTTGGAGACAGGAGGATTTCTGGAGATTGGTGGTCACTAACCTAGCTTCAAGCCTAATATGTGACCTTGTCTCAAAGGAGGAAAGCAGATAGTGAGAGAGCAGAATACCTGGCATCCTCCTCTAGTCTCCACATGTACACAGGAGTGTGCACACCCACAAACATATACAGCATGCCACACACACACACACACACACACACACACGTACCTACACAGGCACACCCACATGCACCCACCCACATACACGTATCCATATACAAAACAACACACCACATACATACACACATGCACTTACACACACACACACACACACACACACACACACTCAGGGAAAAGAGAGTAAACTATTAAAATGAAGCTAACATCAGGGACTTTAGTATCTTCATTGTGCCTGATTGTTAACAAGTATCAGTCATTTTATACCTCAAGGTATGCTGAGAAGATATTTTGAAATCATGTCATGGCTCTCCCCTATACTACTTATCCTAGAAATCAAGGAACAAGTGAAATTAATTTAACAGAAGGAGACCAATTTCAAGTACTTTAGGCTCTGCTGACACACTTTGATGAGAAGTATCCCAATATTTTTTTCTCATACCATAAAAAAGGTTCAAATAATAACAAAGCATTGCAGGCTAATCAAATCTTTCTTTTTTCTCCTTTTCATCATGAAGACATGAGGACATGGTCATCTTTTCAAAGGACAGCTTTTAAATTTGTACACAGTCGTTACGGAAACCCCACACAGTGAAACTAAGTTGGAGAAGTGGCTGACAAAAGGAATTCATCTTCTAAACAAAAAGCCCACCATCATCACTGAAACAGCATGATAAATATGTGCTAAATAGCAATGACAGATGCAGGCACTTTTTAAAATAATACAAAATGAGGATTTCAAGGATGCATAATTTAATTTGCATCCCCAGGGGTATATTTTCATCTTCTTGACAAAGAATTTACATTCATAACTTGTCACACGGGAATTACAATATAAACAGGCCTAGAATGTTTTGTTTTATATTTCTTATTCTTTTTTTTAATCAAGAAGCATAGAAGAATGACTTCAAATGCTGACCACAGTAAGCAAATCATTTAGAATGTTTGCCTTGTGGAGCTAGCATAGAAAAAATTCCAATTTGCAAATTCCAGAGATTTCTGGGATTAGAGTGGCAGTAATGTTAAAGACCATAAGTCCCCACTGGCTCATACCTTTTCAAAACAATGATTGTATAGTCAGTACTGCTCTCCACATAAATACTCACACACAGGGAATCAATGAAGCTCCTGGCACACACATAGGTCTTCTTAATCGCACTCCTTTGTCCATCAGCAGAATGAGGGAAAAAGAACCAGTTTGTTTGGTTTGGTTTTTATTTTGCTTTGGGTTGGACCTCCTGTGGATTCTTGGCTCTCTCACCTTTGAAAAGTCCCCCCCCACCCCCCCGCTTTTCTGTTTTCATATTGGTACAGGCTAAAAAATACATTTCCTTTGAAGTAATTTTTTAAGTATTTATTGTGTTACTATGCTTTTATTTCAATTCTCTTATTTGTATAAAGCTTAAACATAATCCACCAAGTAAATATTTAAATTGAAAATACTATCTCCTGGCTTATTTAAACAGTACGCATTGATGTCTTAAATTGAACTCTCCCAATGGACAATGCTGCTCAAAGTCCTCATAGCCCTGAGGTACAATGCGGTGGCTGCTGGCCATATGTGGTTAAAATGTACATAATATAAGTTTAAAGTAACTGCAATTAAATAAAATTTAAAGCTGAACTTTTCAGTCATGCAACTGTCATTTCAAAAGCTCAGTTCCTACACTTGCCTTATGGCAACCATGCTCAATAGCATAAATAGCAAAGGATATTTCTGTCCTTATGCAAATTTTTACTTGATACCACTGGTTTACATGAAATTTTGTCATCTAAGGAACTTAAACTCTAATATGGCCATCTAAAAGGGTAAGATGGAGATAAATGCTAGAAGCCAAGCATACAGAACAGTGCTGACTTTCTCAATCAGTTCCCTCCATCTTATTGACTGTCCAAAGACTAATCCACCCTACCATGAGCTGTGTCTACCACATCAACTAGACGATCTCTTGTAGGTTTGCTCTGGGTATAACTCAACTACTAACATTCTACAAATGTGCCCAGAGCTCAAACCTTCAAATATCAGGTTGACACCTGCATCTAACTATGACAAAAGTTTTGGGAAGATACAGATATTCAGCCATAATAGACAAGTCCAGTCTTAGAATTAAAAGCAAAAGAAATTGCAAGTAAATGAAAGCCAAATACAAATAGAGAGACCAAGAATCTTGCAAATAAAGCTATTTCCCTTCCTATAACTTTGATTTTTTAATTAGTTTTCTTTTTCCTAGTTACATATGCCTTGCCTCCCTCATTCCTCCCTGGCTCCCTTTCTAATCCTTCCCCAATCTTGGTGGGTCCAGTCTGCTTCCTCCTACTCTCCTGTCTTTTGGCTTATGTGGGTTGCTAGGTTCCCTCTGTATCATTTGCTCTAGTGGGTGTTCAGGCCCCTGTGGCAGACCAAGAGGCCCATCTTTGGGTAGACCACTAATATGAGTCTCCCCTATTTCTTTCTGATCCCCTACCCCTAAGGATCTTATTACTTAAAATTGTTTCTCCTGAGATCCACACCAGTCCATGGGGTCATGTTGACTGACATGTGCACCTCTGAGCAGGTCTGATGAGGTCAAGTCCCACTGCCATGAGTTCCTGGCTGTGGCTACCTATCTTGTATGGAGTGTTATGTCTAGAGGCAGACCTCCCAATCTTCAGGCTCATACAGTCTTACTGCTCACCCTCTTCTACAAAGTTCCCTGAGTCTCTGGATGGGAAGAGATTTGGCTAGTCTGGAGCACGATTAATAACGTAGGGTTGCTTTTCTACATTCTGGTTGTTGGTTGCTGTCTATTTTGCTGGTTTTGTACTATACAAGGCTGCATCCTACTGAGTGTTGAGGAACATCTATCAAACAATGCAGAAACTGTCATAGAGATACCTTTATGTAAGGGAAGTTTGAAGGAGGGGGAAGAATAAGAGTAGGGTATGGTAGTGAGAGGGGTCAACTTCCAGGTCATTATCCAACTGTCTACTAACCACTAACCCATCCCCTCACAACAGGGAACACACACTCAGTGCTTCAAAAAAGCTCAGACACTCATACCTTCCTATTTCTAATCCTTTGTTGTTATAATGGGTAATAAAAAAGTTTTCCCTTGAGTCATTATGAGAGTTGGAATTAGATTCTACTCATAAGAGAGAACATATGCCACCTTGCTTTCTGTGCTTGGGATACTCTTTGCTCGGTATGATTTTTTTCCAACTTCTTCAATTTACAAGCAAATTTCCTTAACTCTTCTTCTTGTTGGCTGAATAGTATTCTGTCATGTATATGTGCACATCTTCATTATCCATTTGTCAATTGCCAAGCATCCAGGTTGGTTCCATGAGTTTGCTATTGAGAAGAGTGCAGCAATGCACATGGATGTACTTGTAATTACAATACATTAAAGAATTTTTGGGGGAATATTCCCACCATTGGTATAGAAGGGTCATATGGCATTTCAACCTTTAACTTTTTTAGAAACTGCCATACTGATCAACAGAGCAGTTGTACAGTCTGAATTCCCACCAAAAAGGTTATGAGGTTTCCCTTCTTCCTGCATCCTCTCTGGCATATGTTGTTTGATTTGCATTTCTCAGATGGCTAGAGCTGTGCAACATTTTTTAAGGCATTTTTGAACATGTCAATTTCTTCCTGGGGAAAATAAATTCTTTTAAGTTCCATGTACCACTTTCTAATCGGGTTATTTTATCTCCTTGCAGTTTAATTTTTTGAGTTCTTTGTACACTCCAGATATTAGTCCTCTAGCAGATATGTGATTAATGAAAAATTTTTTCACATTCTGTGGGTTGTCTTTTGCTCAGTTGACAAAATCATTAGCTGAATGAAAGATCTTTAATTTCATAAGATCCCATTAGTTGAGTGTTGGTTCTATTTCCTGTGATAATTCGGTCCTCTTTAGAAAGTGTTGGCCTAGACTAGTGTTCCTATACTAAAGGGGAACACAAATAAGAGTTCTAGGCAATGCTACTGAGTCCTTACACTTCATCAGAGAGGAAGACACAGAGGGAAGTTTGACCTTCACACTAAAGGATGCTTCAGGAATGGGGGGGAAGAGCACTGGGAGAAAGGGAGAGGGGGGAAAGGAAAGGGAAAAGGGGAGAAAGAGCAAGGGGATCCAGGAAGGGGTGGAGGGAGGGAAGGAATTGGGTACTTACCAACTTTGTATGAGTGGAAGAAATAAATAAAAAGGGGCTGGAGAGATGGCTCAGGGGTTATGTCTCTGTCTTGCAGGAGGAAGGTCCTGAGTTCGGATCCTATACCCCACGTGTAGATGCCGGGAGGAAGTGGGGGGGGGGCTGTGTTTCTGGTCCTGGTAGGATCGAGCCTGTGAATCCCTGGGCAGAGTAAACAAGGTGGAGGCATCCATGTTAGTTCCTGAATTCGTCCATGGTTCTACACACACACACACATACACATACTCACACACATGCATACATGCACAATTGAATAAATAATAAATTTTAAAAAAATTTTAATGTTAAAAAATAAAAAAAGAAATAAAAGAGTGGAGAAAAATAAAAAAAAGAAAGTGGCCTAGGACAATCAGTTTAAGGGATTTACCTACTTTTCTAGGATTTTTATAGTCTCTGGACTAACATTAAGGCCTTTGATCCATTTGGAATATGTGTGGTGGTATGTAAGAGTCTAGTTTCAATCTTCTGCATGTGCATATCCAGTTTTGCCAGCACCATTTGTTGAAGACAAATTTCTTTTGTCATTGGTTTTTCTGAGCCTCTATGTTGAAAATCAGATGACTGTATGTGTAGGGGCTTATTTCTGGGTCTTTGATCCTTATCCATATTATCTAGGTTCTGAATTATGGTTTTTGGTCTCTTTTAGAGCCAGTACCATGCTGTCTTTATTACTATGGGTTTGTAGTATGGATTAAGGTCTGACATGGTGATCTGCCAGTACCATTTTTATTACTCAGGATTACTTTAACTATCATAGGCCCTTTGTGCTTCCATATGAATTTTGAGATTTCTTTGTCAATTTATGTGAAGAATTGCCTTGGATTTTTCAATTGTTAATAGCATTGAATCTGTATATTGCTCTTGATGTGATAGCCATATTTATGATTTAATTCTACTGATCCAGGAGCATGGGAGGTCTTTCCACCTTCTTTTTTTCCCATATTTTATTTTTGTTCCCATTTATACAAGCTCAATATGTTCCCTCCTCCTCTTCCTCCCTCCACTCCTCCCCAGTCCCCCCTTGCCTCTCCCCCACTTTTCCCCTTCCTTTCACCTCTCTCTCTCTACCTCCTCTTCTCCCAGTGCTGCCACCTTCCTACTTCCCATCCCCTGGAGCATCCTTTTGCGTGAATACCATGCCTCCCTCTAATTTCTCCACCCTAATGAGATATAAGGACTCAGTGGCACAGCCAGGAGCCCTTTCTTGGGCTTCCCATTAGTATGGGAATTCTATTATGGCTGTGAGACCCTTGCCTCTAAGGATCCTACTGCCAGTGATCCATGATCGACTTTGGGGAATCATTGCCATGTCAGCCATTGTGCAGGTCATGCAAAGTCTGATTATGGCTACTGCACCTATAAATCGTGTGGAGTATCTTGCATATTGTTGGTCCTCCCCATCTTTAGGCTCTTACAATTTTGCCGCCCCTTGGCTCAATTCTGATTGGTATTGAAGGTCGCCTCCTAATTTAAGACAATCTTGCCTAGTTCTTGATCAAAGAGGGAATTCTTCAGATTTTTTATATTTAGAACGTGAAACAGGTTTGCTATAAACTGTTTTGTATAGCCTTTATTATACTGATATATGTTCCTCCCATTCTAATTGTTTCCAAGACTTTGATCATAAAAGGATGCTGGATCTTGTCAAAAGCTTTTGCTGAATCTATCAAAAGGATGATGTTTTGTGCAAAACAAAAATCAACAAAACGTAATCCAGAACTTTAGAGACTCTATATCAACCACCTAGAACTAGGCCAGACTAATCTCTCCCCATCCTGAAGCTCAAGGACATTTGCGGAAGAGGGGGCAGTAAGAGTGTAAGAGCACAAGGATGGGAGGAGCAATGATATGCAAGATACTCCACACAAGTTAGGGCGGAAACAATCATAATTGGACTTTGCATGCCCTGCACAATGTCCAACACACTATTGATCCCACAAAGTCTAGCATTTGCTAAAAGCACCAAGATCCTTGGAGGCAAGGGATTGACAGCCAAAATAGTGTTCCTATGCTTAAGGGGAACAAAGGAAAGGGTTCAGGGAAATGCCTCCGCGTCCTTGTACGTCATCGGAGAGGAGGACCCAGAAGACCCATTCCAATGAAAACAGTTTGGCATGAACATTAAAGGATTCTCCAGGGATTGAGGGAGGGGAGGCACTGGGGGGTGAGGAGGGAGAGGTGAGGGGAGGATGAGCAGAGGGGTCAGGGGGAGGAGGAGAGAGGGAACTGGTGTACCTATTAAGTTTGTATGAGCGGAGATAATAAAAAATGTTTAAAAAAAAGAGGATGATGTTTTGGTCCTTGGATAAATTTACATTAGGGATTATATTTATTGATTTGAATATGTTGATCCAAACTTGTGTACCTGAATGAATCCTACATCATCATAGTGAATGATTTTTGATATGTTTTTGGATCCAGTTTTCTACGATTTTGTTGAGGACCTTTGAATCTGTGTTCATAAAAGAGGGTAGCCTATAGTTTTCTCTTTTTTTGTATTTTTATTTTGTTTTGGTATCCTTTTAATATTAGCTTCCTTGAAAGAATTTGGAAGTGTTCCTTCTTTTGCTATTTTATGGAATAGTTTAAGGAATATTGATGTTAGTTGTTCGAATATCTGGTAGAATTCTGTACTCAATCCATTTGGTTCTGGACTTTTTTGCTAGGAAGATTTGTAATTCTTTAATTCATTACTTGTTAAAGGACTGTTTAAATAAAGTCACACTATGAAATTCATCCATTTATTTCTGATTGTCAAACTTTGTACTTTAAGTTTTTGAAGTATGCCTCATGAGTCTCTGATTTTCCTTGGTGTCAGTTGTAATGAGTCTGTCTTAATTTCTAATTTTGTTAATTTGGGTTTTCTCTATTTTGACTTTTGTTAATTTTCTTAAGGTTTATTAGTCTCATTGATTTTTTTCAAATCTTTATTTGGTTGAGTCTTTGTATCATTTTCCTTATCTCAATTTTACATATTTATCACCTGATTTTACTAATTACTGCTCTTCTACTACTTTTAGAATTGGATTGTTCTTGTCTCTCTAAAGCTTTAAGTTGCATTATTAAGTTGTTTACTTGTGATGTTAACTTTTTTTAATATAGGCATTGAGTGCTATAATCCTCTTAGGACTACCTTCATTATGTCACAAAGAGTTTGATATGTTGTATTTTCATGAGCAGGAATTCACTTCCAGGAATTTTTTAATTTCCTTTTTGACTTCTGACTGCAACCATTGCTTGTTCAGAATCATGGTATTTAATTTCCAAGAATTTGTGTGTTTTTTATCTTTTACTTAGTTGTGGATGTCTACCTTTATTCCATGGTGGTCTGATTGGGCACAGGATGTAATTTCAACTTTCCGGTTATGTAGAGTTAAGTCAGGTCCATTTGAGTTATGGTTTGATTAAACTCCAATGTATCTTTGTTCAGTTTTTGGCCTGTTTCCCTATCCAATGGGGAAAGTGGGGTGATGAAGTTCCCTACTATTATCATGTCCAGATTGATTTGTTGTTTTAAATATTACAATGTTTGTTCAATGAATGTGACTTAAACTATGCTAAGTATATTTGTTCATTATTGTGAACAGATGAATTGTTTCTTTTACTAATATGATGTTGTATCCTTCTGTGGATCTTATGATTTATTTTTGTTTGAAATATATTTTGTCAGATTTCAGAATTCCTACTCCTTCTTGTTTCTTTTTTCTAATAGCTTGAATTACTTTTGACTAACCTTTTGCTCTGAGAATATACTATCTATCATGGTGAGATGTCTTTCCTGAAAGCAGCAGATTGATGGGCTACTATATTTAAAACATATTTGTAGTCTATGTCTCTTGATTGGTGAGTGAATTCCAATAACATTTAGGGTTATAATTGAGAAATGTTTGTTGATTCCAGTCATTTTCTGTGTTTTATGGTTTTTATGGGTGTTTTTCTTTGGTAGGAAGTTGTGTTGATATTATTTTTTCCCTTCTGTCCTCTTGGATATCTTTGTCTTTTCTTTGAGCTTGAATATCTTTTCTACACCTTTTGTACTCCTGGTTTGTTGTTTATGTAAGCCTTCAGCTTAGACTTATGCTGGAAGATTTTTTTCTTGGGACCTCAATCATGATTGATAGTTTTGATGGGCATACTAGTCTGATGCCTTTTGTGTTCATTCATGATTTTGAAGTACATCTTTCCATGCTTCTCTGGCTTTTACTGTTTCCATTAAAAATCAGTTGCTATTTTAATACATTTACTTTTAAATGTGACTTGGTTTGTCTCTCAAACCAAGCATTTACTTTGCCATGTATCAGTAGTATTTTGACTATTGTTTGCCATGGCAAGTTAGTACTTTGGTCATATCTGATTGGTGTGTGATATGCTTCTTATACTTGGATAGTGATCTCTTTCCTCAGATGTGGAAAAATCTTTTCCAGTATAATTTTATGGGTTTCTTTTTCTGGTATTCCATGAATGTGCAGGAGTCCTATAACTCTTGAATATTTTTCTCAAGTTTTTTTTTTTCCTTTTTTTAGCTTCTTTGATTGAACCAACTTGTTCTGTTATCTTCTCTTCTAATTACACTCCATTTTCTGCTTCATTGGTTCTGCTGCTAAAACTTTCTGTTGAATTTTCAATTATTGTTACCTTGTTTTTAAGTTTGGATTTAATCTCTGAATGAGATCTTTTTCAACTCCTCTATGCCTAGTATTGTTTCTTCAACTACCTTTTCATTTCATCTAGGTGCCCATTGTGTTCCTATTCATATTGTCTTATGGATTTCCCCTTTCAATATTTTCATCATGGTAAAGATCATGCTTTGAAAATTTTTGTCTTCATTGTTGAATTCTTGACTGATACCTGAGGGGTTATTCTGGTAGAGATTCATCATATGGAGTCAACTTTTTTTTTTTTTTTTTAGGATTTGTCTGGAAGTATTAAGTGTCAAGAATTGTTATGTGTAGTTTGATTTAAGTATCAGATTGGCATTATGTTGTAAAATAGAATGGGTTTAGTAGCCAGGGGTTAGAGATTAATGTGATATGGCAGTTATTAATTCCTTAGCAGTGTATGAGAGTGAATGATTAATAGTTTGAAGGGCCAGTGTATGGGGCTTTGTGTGTGCTGTATAGAAGTATAAAGCAGTGGTGACTGACAATTGAGATGAAAAGAAAAGTAAAGAGTTGGATGCAACGATTCCCTTCTTCTGGAGGGAAGGTATTTTGGAGGGAAGGGTCATCAGTGGCAAGGTGTTGGTGCATTGGTCCCTGGCTTGTTGTTCTTTTTGACTCTGTTAAATTCTTGGAGGGTTTATTAGTGTTTGACAGGGGCGGAGGTATTGGTTGAGGCTGCCTGCATGCAGGTCTAAGGGTGAAAGACCTAGTACCTTGCACAGGCCCACTTGAGAAAGGAAACTGATCCACTGAAGCCTATTGTCAACACAGAGCTTAGGGGTATGTTCTAGGGGTACAGGAATTCAAACTCTGGTTCTCATTCTTACCCACTGAATCATCTTCCAATCTTGGAGCTGGGAAATCTATGAACAAGAGTCTGCCACCCCAGCACCTGGCACCAGTTCCCAGACAGTTCCCCTAAAGCCTGATGTTGTCCCAGTGTTTATGAGTGTGACTGCAGGCTAGCCAACAGGCCCAGTGCTCTGCATAGTTCCCTTGCATGTAAGAGTCTTCCTCTGTGTCTTTCATTAACACAAAGTATCCCACATATTAGAATAGCCATTATCTCATTAATAAGCATTATAACTAACACAGAAAATAAAATAATTTCTATCTAAAATATATATTTATTATAATGTATAAAATTTATAATAATATAAAATGTAAATATAAATATCTAAAATTACCATGTGTTACTTAAGTCTCAATTCTAGCAATCATGTTTTGAAATAACATAGTGTTTCATAACAATGTTTTAGGAAATAATCCTGGTTTATAAAATATGTTTCATAAAAGATTCTGATTAATTTGATTATCCATTGAAGAGTAGGATATTCTACTAAAACTTGAAAAACTCTAACTGGCCATAGCAATTCTATTTGAAACCAGAACTGCAATTCTTTGTTGATTGATAAGCTTCCACAGAGACTATGCATAGTCCCAATAGTATAAGTTTTGATTTTTTCTCAGTCCTTCCTTGCTTCCACTGAAATTCTGTTTCACCTGAGAAATTATTATTTTTATCATTTCAGTGAAAATACTTGTAATTGAGGACAGTTATCACAGTCCATGAATCACAATATTTCAGTAGAAAAGAAGTGGAAGACATCTTCCAAGACATTTGTATTATGCACAGATTGTACTTTCTTTTTTAGAACAAACTGCATAGCAGCACAGAATTCAGTTTTACTCTTCTACCACAACTTGAATGTCCCACTGAAATCAATGTTGTAGAAAGTCCTCCATATTCTATGATTGTAATAATATATGACAGATACAAGTGATAGTCAGATGACAGCTATAGGTAATGGCAAATGGATGACAGATAGAGGATAGATGGATGGATAGGTTGATTGATTGATTGACTGAGAGAAGATAGGTAAATAATGATTGATAGGTAATCATGATAGATAGATAAGAACATTTAGAAGAGCTTTTGAGAAATACTGAGATTAAAATAATCAGGATAGGTTTGAAAGAAGAGGAAGTAAGTTAAACTGGAATATTATTGTTCTACTTTTTCATGTGATTCCCTGCTCCAAAATATAATCTTGCAAAAAAAGTCCTATATCAGTGTTCTGTGTTCATAGATTTCCCAGCTCCAAGGTTGGAAGATGATTTAGTGAGTAAGAATGAGAACCAGAGTTCAAATTCCTGTACCCATGGAGCACAGTACTATGGGGAGTAGAGAATGGGGAATAGAGCCAGACTAGTATCTGGGTTTGCTGGCTTCTAGCCTACCTCCAGTCTCAGTGAGAGATCCTGCATCAAAGGAATAAGGCAGAGAGTAATTGAGCTAGTTAGATATACAACTCAACTTGACAATTAATGGCTGAGTTATGGGAACATCTATAAAGAGTTAATAGTTAATAGAAATCCTTTACAAACATGTAGGACATTATCTAATTGATGGTGGGGACCCATAGTAGGTGGATAAAACAGAGAAAGATGATTCAGTAGTTTAGCATACTCTCTCAGCAATTCTTTTTTTTATCCTTTTATTATTATTATTATTATTTATTCAACTGTGTGCATATGCGTGTGTATGTGCGCGCGCGTCTGTGTGTGTGTGTGTGTGTGTGTAGAACCACGGACGAATTCGCGAACCACCATGGACGCCTGCACCTCCTTCTGCCCCGGGATTCACAGGCTCCGCCCTACCAGGACCAGAAGCGCAGGCCGCCCCCGCTTCCGCCTGGCGTCTATACGTGGGATCTGGGATCCGAACTCGGGACCTTCCGCCTGCAAGGCGGAGGCTTAACCCCTGAGCCACCTCTCCAGCCCCTCTCTCAACAATTCTTGTGAATATGCATAAACAGTTACCTCAGTTCCTGATATTGGTATGAACTGTTCTGCAAAGCTGAAAGATAAACCATGAATGAGAATAATAAGCAAGAATAAAACTCCTTGTTCCCCTAAATTGTTCACTCATGAATTTGCAACATGAACACAAATGGCAACAGTGATAGAGCAAGATAGTCAGTGTCCTCCTCTGGCCTCCGCATACCCACACAGGTACATGAATCCATACAAGAGCACACACCACAAGCATGCACCACACGCTCATTCATGCACAGAAAGAACAAAGAAAGAAAGAAGAAAAAAGAGGTAAAGAAAAAAGAAAACTTAGTTTTCATATACCAATAAACAACAGATTTGCTCTCCCTTCTTTTCCATATAACATTGCTTTATCTTTATCCTAAATTGTGGGAAACTGGAGCACAAGATACTCTTAACAAATGTTTTCTAGAATGTCATTTGCTAAAATAATATTTTTCCATATCATTATGCAATGATATAAGCTAGTTTAATCAAGTCCATTACATGTATGGAAATGTGTAATACACATGATTCTGACATTTTAGAAGAAATAATAATAATTAGCTTTAAGTAACTAGGTACTGTGATGATAACATTGACATTATTATATAAAATATTATTTAAGTATCAAAATATTCTAATGAATTATATAAGGAGGTGGTAGAGCTCAAATTTTCTCCACAGTTCTGCTTAAAAAGCATAACAAATCATTTTATTGTGGCATTTCAACCTTTGAGATGACCATTTGATGTATTCTATTTTAGACAGAAAAATACATAGATTCATGGGTAAATTTTTAATTTCTCTTACTTATTCATAAATTGCTCTTAACTCTGTGCAAAGCAATTGTAAAATATTAGAAGTCTCATTAGCTATGAACCAGAAATTGTGGTAATTCCTGTGTTCTGTGATATGTCTTTAAAAGATGGAATTCTTTTCATTCTCCATGTCATTTAATTAATAAGCGATGGCTCCCATTTACAATAGAAATGGTGCTTTCAAATTACTGTGGGTCTCCCAAAATTTCTCAGACTTTACGTTTTGCAAATAAAAATAAATCTGCAAACATCAGAACACAAAAAGGAGGGATGAAAACAAAAGTAAAATAATGAGAAAAGAAAGAATGAAAGTAATTTGTTTGACCATTTAGTTTATACCAGTTACCTTATAATAGTTTCAATCTGTAAGAAGATGCTTTTTCTTTTTTTTCCTAGTTGTATCATAATTTATTTAATCTCACATCAAAATTATGATGTAGATACTACTATCAATTATCTTTTTTTTCCACGCATACAAACTTGATACTACCCTATTCTCCTCCCTCTCTCCATCCCTCCCCAGATCCCCTTGCTCCTTCCCCCTTTCCCCTTCCTTTCCACCCTCCCTCTCTTTCTCTCAGTGCCCCATCCCTGGAGCATCCTTTAGTATGCATGTCAAACTTCCCTCTGGGCCCTCCTCTCTGATGAGGTGTAATGACTCAGTAGCATTGCCTAGAGCTCTTTCTTGTGTTCCCCTTTAGTATAGGAACACTATTGTGGCTGTTAATCCCTTGCCTCTAAGGATCCTAGTGCCTGTGATCCATGCTAGCCTTGGAGGGGGGTCAGTGATATGTTGGTCATTGCGCAGGTCAGGCAAAGTCCTGTTATGATTACTTTGGCCCTAACTTGTGTGGAGTATCTTGCATATTGTTGCTCCTCCCCATCTTTAGGCTCTTACAATCTCACCACCCCCCTTTTCTACAAATTTCCCTGAGCTTTGGGATGGGGAGAGATTAGGCTGATCTGATTCCTGGTGATTAATGTAGGGTCTCTGATGTTCCGAATTATGGGCTTTTTTTCTTACAGTTTTGCTGTTTCTGCACCGCCCTTGGTTCCATCCTGATGGGTATTGGATATCACCTTCTAGCCAAAGATAAAAGGCTGTTAAAATAGAGTCTTATTAAAAGAGTAGATTCAAAGGTACATGGAATAAGAGTAGGAGACTATGGTGTTGGGTGGTCAGTCTCCCATTTGTAGGATGGTTATCTACTATCTTCCAGATTCTATGCCTCCCTGACTGGTGAGATCAAACCCCATCAGTTGCAATTGACCAGGAAGGAAATTCTGTGAGTTTAACCAGATGTCTCATTACTTACTTGTAGTAGTTGATGGTGGCCTATTTTCTTTGCTATAGCATGATCCCCTCTCTCCTTGTTTCTGGCAGGGCCCTCCTTCCCCTTTCTTCCTGTTTATAATCTTTACAATTACTGTAGGTATTACAGAGATTTATCTTTGAGTGTGTCACTAAGTGGGTTTGGTACTAGGAGCCACCTATTAGGGAGCACATACGTCACTTAATTTTCTGTGTCTGGGATACTTTTTTTTCTAATTCCATCCATTTCCCAGCAAATCTCATTAATTCATCACTTTTGATGGCTGAGTAGTATTCCATGGTATAAATATACCACATTTTCCTTATCCAAGCATCAACTGTTGGGCATTTGGGTTGATTCTATGACTTTGCTATTGTAAACAGTGCTGCTATGAACATGGTCGTGCTTGTGCTATCGAGGTGAATTTTTGCTGTATGGAGGGTTATTTCAAAAGTGGAATAGTAGGGTCATATGGCATTTCAACCTTTAACTTTTTTTAAGAATAGCCAGATGGCTTGCCAGAGTGATTGTATAAGCCTGCATTCCCACAAGAAGATGCTTTTTCAAGGTACATTTCTTTTCTGCTGTTTATTCTTCATTTTTGACATTGTCTTCTGTAATAACTTATTGTTACTCCGCTTTCTTTTATGATATAGGCAGCAAAATAAAATAACATACATTCATATTAAATCATTTGCTACTTATGTGAAAAGCTGATAGCTTGCTGAGGAGAAATAGTGATTCCATCAGAGTAGATTTTGAGAATTTTATGTATGATGTAGTTAAAGAGAGTTCATTCAGGACAGGATATACACTATGAAAGTATCTGGCATGTTTTTGAAAAGTTTTAGGTATATATTGTTCCACTGACTTATGCATTCATACTTATAACTTGTAAAATTACTACCAAGTTCAAGGACTGACTGATTCTATTGAAGTGAGAATATAAATGATACTGGGCATGGGAGATAGAGAGATTTTGGTGAAATGCATGTATGTGTCTGCAAATTCAAACTCATTTGTGCTTGCTGAAGCTCAGAGAGCTTGTAATTTACTAAAGAACACAGACAGAAAATACTAGAACTAGAAATCAAGTTCTTATTCTAATTTTGGTTAACCAAATATGTGCTGCATAAACATAAATTGCAATACATAGGTCTGTCTACCTCAAAAATTTCTCCTCTGATAAGTTTATCTTTTAACTATTGCAGCAACATTTTTTTTTACTACAGATGTTGTATATAAGTATTAGAAACAGGTGTCAATTCTAGTTGAGCATGAACTCATGACCCATGTTTTACAAACCAAGGGTTCTAAATGCCATGAGCTAAGGGCAGCTGTAAAGCTAGCAATTGAGTGTGATTTCAGCCTCTAAAGAAAACCTTGGTAAATCAGACAAGAAATCGTCTGTACACGTATTATCTTTCTTAATGTTATATTAATCGCTTCAAGCATTATTATTATCCCTTTTCTCAGTAATTGTATAATAATCATGGGGCTTCATTTCTAACTCTCCAGAGAGAGGAAGAACACTCCAGTGGGAAGATGATGAGAGAAATTAGACCAAATGGTCTTGATAAATTTTCTATTGTAATTTTCAACAAAGCCCTAGATACCATCTGACTAATTGCGGATATTTCTGGAAAGCTTGAAGGACTGCAAATAATTAGGTTGAGAAGAGGGAGAAAATCAGTTAGGAACCCCGATATCTCCCTGGACGATGTTACGACTGGCAACTGGCCTGCAGACCATGGTGGTGCTGACAGCGTGGGCAGCCCATCTTGGAGGCTAATTTGGTCTCAGAAGCAATGGCTTGTCTTTCCAATTTGGGAAAGCATTTAGGCGGTGAGAAGCATTCAGAAGCAGAGGTTCATGGGGAGAGGGAAGAGGAAACTTGAAATTAAATTTAAAACGTATTTGTTATGAGCTGAATAAACAACAATTTTATGTGCACTAACCAAAATGCTCTGTCATTCTTCATCAGCAACCGTTACATTCAAATTCTTTTGCTAAGGAATAAAAAAGGGTCCGGGGGACTGGTAAATCTTTATGTGCCTCATTAAGTCTGCACAAAACAAAAAACAGAACTAGAGTTGATAAAGGCATCCTGTGAAGTTCTGGCTATCATTATGAGTTTCCTCCAACAAAACAAATCAGATACAGTGAAAAGAACATTAATAGATGTGTTTCATAATTTAAGAACAAGATAATGATGAAGAGATGAATATGTTGGCAGCAGGCAGAACATCTTCTAGCTGTAAGAGCTAATGAGAAAAAAGGAGAACTCCCTCACAATCTTCATTTCTTTATCTGAAATTCTGAATCCCTTGCACAGATATATATTTTTCTGGCAAAAATATTGATATCAACTTTTGCAACAAGCCACTAAGTATGATACAGAAATCTGGCTTTTGCACTCAAAGGTCCCAATGCATTCCACAGTCAGTTCTCTAGAGTGTTTAGGTATTTCAGCATAGGTTTATTGCTTTCTAGAGCCACAATAGCAAATGTCCACAAAGTTGGTGTCTAAAAACAACTGAAATGTATTCTTTTACAGCTCCACATGCTTGAAGTCAGAAATCATTGTGTAAGTAGGTCACATTCCTATTAAAAAACTCAAAGAAAGCATCCTTTTTTACATTTCCAAAACATTTTGAGTTTACTGACAATCCTTGTCTTCCCTGACTTCTAGATGCACTTCCCTGACCACTATCTCACTCTCATGTTTGCTTCCAGTTTAGTCTCCCTCATTACTCATTAGAATAAAACCAAATCTAGTATGACCTTGTCTCTATTTAGCTACATTTAGGATGACTTTATATCCAAATCAGTGCACACCCACAGGTAGTAGGAGTTAAGGTTTGAGTTAAGGGGCACAGTTCACTGCCTTATCATAGGTTGAATATATGTGTGATTCTCTGAAGCAGGAAGGTAAGAACAAATGAGAACTAACTGTCTCAGTAACAGAAACCTGCTCAGTTAAATACAATCATAGAGTTACAAGGAAGATAATCCTCCCATGTGGTTGAAAAGAATAAGACAGACTTGGGATCCTAGGAATCCTGACATTCCATAAGAATGTTGAAGAGAAAGAGAGACACCAGGACAAGCAGTAAGAAACTATCTGGTTATGAACTGTTCCATTCGGGCTTTGGAAATAAAGACAGAGAATAGCAGTGAGAAAAAGCAAGCAAACTCCAAGCTTCACTTCATCTGCATTTTTCTCAGTTACACCATCAAGGATGCAATGCCAAAGTCTTTTGTCTTCAGAATCTGAATTCAGAACTGCTGAATTCTTTTCAGTTCTGTTGTTGTCCTTCAAAATATGAAAGCAGCACAGACCAATTTCCTCTTACTGTTATTCTCCTTGCAAGGGAAGCAACTTTGCTACTCACCTCTAGTCGCTTACATCCCCATATCCATGTGTAGCAACAACCTTGCAATTTAGAAAGCCAAGTCTCTGAGTTTGAAAGAAGGAGGTCTGATTTGTCTGCTTAACTCATATGGGGCATGAAGTCTTCCTTCCTTGCACCTGTCCATGAACCAGTGAGATCCTGTGTGATATGCAGGAAACAGGAGTAGGAAGAGTAAGAATGAATCAGGCTGGTTCAGAGGGAAGCAAGGATGTCTTTTATCCAAATCATCCAAGCCAAGAACAAGTATTTAAAAACCAGGGAACCTCACAGCTAAATTCTTTACAGTATTGTGTTAAACATACACACTGTAAGGCAGATATGACACCTAGTTGCTATATGAGGACAGACATGGTGTCTCTAAGCAGAGTTACTTGTGCACTGCGACTTTCTATACTTAGACATAAACTTGTGATCCATAG
The DNA here is from genome assembly GCA_023101885.1 of Typhlomys cinereus. Taxonomy (NCBI): domain Eukaryota; kingdom Metazoa; phylum Chordata; class Mammalia; order Rodentia; family Platacanthomyidae; genus Typhlomys; species Typhlomys cinereus. The sequence goes on from JALPQD010000226.1 coordinate 2,497,484, forward strand.
ATAACAAACTTCAGTGATCTCAAGATGCACAGTGAAGGAGCTTCAGAGAAAACATCTTGGCACCATCAGTCCTGACCAGAGCAAAGACAAATCTGGTCTCAAGAACTGTGGGAAATGCCTTGGTGCCCCCCAATGAGAGAAACAAAACAGGAGGTGTTTTATCTCTCACTAATGGGGAGAGGTCTCTGCCTGCAACTGTCTGTCTCAGACATATGCCAATGCATCTAACTAAAGGAAGCAGGCCTAGGCCTAGGTGCCCCCCACACTTCTTCATTCTGTGTTAGCTTTTTCCTGCTTCCACAACTATACATTAAAATTAAAAGAAGCAAAGGCAGCTTCACCTGCTTCTAGTATTCTAAGCACTTGTTCCACTGATGTCCTTCAGAGAACAGCAGGCAAGCCACCAGCCAACCGGTACTAAGTGTTTATGAACCTTGATAGGCTCTCTTCCGTGTGTCTTAATAGATGGCAAAACATTTAGGCCAGTAAAAACATTCAGTTGTTATCCTAAAACACAGTACATAAACTGAGGAGTGGTCAAGTTTGGTACATGAATTGTTCAAAGTCGAATAGCTGACAGGAGTCAGAATTAGGGTTCAAACCTCTCAGGCACCGAAGTTCTTATGCTCTTCTAACATTTCTTAAAAAAATGGTTTAAAGAAAACTTTGACCAACTAATTACTTGTAAGCTAACAAATACACCATTCCTCACTATTCACATAGAAGAATCACTAAAATATATTCAAGAGAATACAAACAAAAATGTAGATGATTTCACAAGTAATAATTCTGAAGATCTAGGCTGAAAAATGTTTTCTTTCCAATCTGTTATGGAAAATGAGACATCAAAGTCAGAAAATGACTCTAAAGGTAAGTTAGAAGGTACCTACTTCATATCAATTTCAGACCTAACTGATAAAACTGCTGACAAAATAAGTGTCATCTTCTAAACTCAAATGGGAGATGAACCTTCAGGACTCCTGAAAGTTAAGTAAGAAAATATCTCTCTGTTCTTAAATGAGATACACATACACAGACACACACATGCGCACACACACGCGCACACATACACGCACATGCACACAGTTGAATTAAAAAAAATTAAAAAAAAATCTTTGCTTGCTAATACACTTACAAGGATTTCTGACATGTGGTTAGAGTTCCATGGATATTTGAATGAGTTAATGAAAGACCTATTAGCAGGGGCTGGAGAGGTGGCTCAGGGGTTAAGCCTCTGCCTTGCAGGCGGAAGGTCCTGAGTTCGGATCCCAGATCCCACGTATAGACGCCAGGCTGAAGCGGGGGCGGCCTGCGTTTCCGGTCCTGGTAGGGCGGAGCCTGTGAATCCCGGGGCAGAAGGAGGTGGAGGCGTCCATGGTGATTCTCGAATTCGTCCGTGGTTCTACACACACAAACACACACATACATACATACACACGCACACACACTCACAATTGAATAAATAATAATAATAATAAAAATTAAAAAAAAAAGAAAGACCTATTAGCAATCAGAGGTCAACAGAAACTCATATTTAGTCAGAAAAATCATCATCTATACTAAGGGTCTGTCTGAGACTGGTTCCTAAAGAATTTATCAGAATAATTCTGAAAAAAAGTAACTTGAATATTTATTAAATATTAATTTAGATAAAATTAAAAAATGAGAGTCATGTTCACGACATTTTTGATGAAGTTATCACGTCCCTGAATTAGTAAATTATATACTAAGGAATTATAAAGAGGGTTGAAACAAAAGCAAACATAGTTTTATTTGGGTGCAAAATAGATTTGCAAGCGAGAAAGGCTACTCTCAGATACACTGAACACATATTCTGCTGCGGAAAGCCAGGACTGAACTTTAACAACAGGTAGCAGGTATAGGTAGTTTTCATGATTCAAGGATATCAGAACTGAGACCAATTCAACAGTGAGAAATGGATGTGAATCAGGGTGCTCAGAAATTGTGTGATTCCACTGAAGTATTCATGTCGAGAGACAAACTAGTCAATATCGCATTTCTGAGGCCTTGTAAGACATCCTACGATTCTGAAAATGGTTCTCTCTGGGAAATTCAGTTCTCCACATGATGTCTACATGACAATCTGCCCCCTGTCAGCAAATCTCTAAAGCTCAGAAAAGGATTTTTGCTCTCTTTTAGCTGTCCTTCTTCAGCCCTTGTGATTTATTATCAAGAGTTTGAAATAGAAGACAGGGGAGGAGAGATGAAGCCAAATGTGTCTTCCATCATTCCATTAGGAAAGAACTGAACAGAAACAGAGTTGTGTGGAGAAATGAAAGAAGTTGCTAAGTCAAAGAACGGGTGAGGCTTTGAGGTCATATAAAATAAACACTATAAATGGATGACCAGGGAATTTTGTTTGTTTGAAAATAGTCAGAAAAGTCATGGACTCCTTGAAATTTCATCCAGGAGAAAGGAAAATAGTAATCTTGTTCAATAAGTTGAATGAATGGAACTGGCAGGGAAAATTGCTTTATGATTACATTTCATATGGAATGCTGCCACACATCATGGCTATGGTCTTTCTAATAACAGTAGACTCAGCTATGAAATGACTGACTCAATATGTTTGGAGATATGAAAAAGAGAAACATCAGTCATTGGATACATGCAAGCAGGTAGACGTAGTGTATGAGTTATTTCACAATATTTGTCTCAAACACTCTGAGCCAAGTATTATCGTTGGCACATTATGTACAAGGAAAGCAAAGCACAGAAAAAATTAATGACTTGCCATCACTCAGACTGTTAGCTTGGCTTCAAACTGTGTTCTCCCTGACTCTGAACGCTAGGCTGTGCCTTCCAGACCAAAGCAGAATCAGATATAAATCCTCTACTCAATTAGTTTATAATCTTGCAATATCATAAGACCCTGGAGAGTCTCTGTAAATCACTGCAATACAAGATCCTAAGTGCTTCAGGAGAGGGAAACAAGAAGAGAAGAAATTTATTTCCAGCTGAGTGTCCACTTCCAGATGAAATAGAATTTTATTTTTACATCATAATTATCCAAAGCTGAAGTTATGGACAATGTTCCTAGTTTTTTTTTTCTATTTCTGAGAAAATTTTGAGCAAAATTTACATTTACCACAGGATCATAAACAAATCTAAATTAAATAATTTCTGTATACCTGAAAACAAAAACTAAATAGATTCCCTGTCTGTTTACAACTTTGTATATTTATTATTGAAAGAATATATATACATATATATATAATTTTCATCTTCCAGGTGCTTCTGAAATAATATGAAAATTATTAAATTATTAAAAACTTTATTAATTTATGTTTCCATGGCTTGGCAAATGTAGTTATTTCAAGCATTTTTATTATTGTAAATTTCCATGTTATAAATTGGTGGCACCAGTTCTATTATTATAAGTAAAAAGAAAGAGGAAATAGGGCTGGAGAGATGGTTCATGGATTAAGACCCTGCCTCCCAAGCAGAAGGTCTGAATTCGGATCCCAAGTCACACATAAAAATGCCAGGTAGAAAGGGTGGTGACCTGTACTTCCAATCCTAAAGGGCTGAACCTGGGAAATCCCAGAGTGAAGCAAAAAGGAGGTATAAGCAATCCAGGATGATTCCTGAAGTCTTCCTTGGTTCTCCACAAGGACACACAGCACACACACACACACACACAGACACACACACACACACACACACACACACACACTCTATAAAATAAATAAATAAATAACAAAGAAATATCAAATATAATAAATATTGTCATATGTGTCATAAAATATGACATTCTGACCTTGAATGTGAGTAAGAACATATGAATGTGAAATAAACTGATTTAAAAATATAAAGCAGAAGAAATACTTTATTTTTCCTAAAATAATTAAGATACATGCATGACAGTAATACTTTCTATCATTACATACTATACCATTATAAAATAATATAGGACGATAAGAGAGCAAATATACATTTTGTCAAATAAATACCTTGTGTAGTATGCATAGCTTTTCATTAATCAAGAATTTCAGAGCCCAGTGTGGCATATTAGACCAAGTCTGTCTGTGTGAAATTGTCAAATGCAGAATCCAAAATTCTGTTTATCCAACCTAACTCTCCTCCAGAGACTAATGTAGCTAGGTTTGAAATTGAGCCCAACTGAGCAATGAGAAGCAGACGAATCCAAGAATTTAGCTTTGCCCGGTTTGGGTAGCATCACATAAATGTGATTTATAAATCACATAAATGAAGATTTGCCTCTTCCATTAGGTTAACAGTTAAATAGAACAAAGAAAACATTTGTTCAACAATTAGCATCTTCCAGACCTCTCAGTATGTCATTTTACTAAAAAGAGGTCATAACAATAAAACTGAGATTTCAATGTATGTGATCTGTGTCAGAGCTGAGAGCTCTTAGCCACTATTCTATAGGTCTATCACTATATTGCTAAACCTTTATTGATTCTCTACTATTGTAGGATTTGGGAAATATTTTACTACATTCTATGCTTTGAGTAAAAAAAGTGTCTCACAAATGTTTATGAGTTAAAGGTTTGATGTCCAGGATAGCACAAACTTTAGGAAACAGGTTAGTTCATAGGTTTAGTAGTATATCCTTGAAAAAGACCACAGTTCTGGATCCTCAGTTTTTTTTTTTCTTTCTTTCTTTTTTTTTAATTAAAAATGTAATTATACATTTTAAATTTTTTTACCAGTTCCCTCCCTCCCCCCTCCTCCCCCCCCCCCCCGTACCCCCTCCTCACCCTCCTCTCCTTCCCCATCCCCCAGTGCCTCCCCCCCAATTCCCAGAGAGTCCTTTATTGTGTACCCCTGACTCTCCACTGGGTCGTCCTCTCCGATGACATATAAGGACCCAGTGGCATTTCCATAAGCCCTTTCTCTTGTTCCCCTTAAGCATAGGAGCACTACTATGGCTGTCAATCCCTTGCCTCCAGGGATCTCAGTGCCCTTAACAGATGCTAGACTTTATGAGGGCAACAGTACACTGGACATTGCGCAGGGCATGCAAAGTCCCATTATGATTGCTTTGGCCCCAACTATTGTTGAGAATCTTGCAAATTGTTGTTCCTCCCATCCTTTTGCTCTTACAATCTTACCGCCCCCTCTTCCGCAAATGTCCCTGAGCTCCAGGATGGGGAGAGATTAGGCTGGCCTAGTTCTATGTGATTGATATAGAGTCTCTGAAGTTCTGGATTGTGGTTTGTTGATTTACTTTTGCAGTTTTGCTGCTCTTGCAATGCCCTTCACTCCATCCTGCTGGGCACTGTATGTCACCCCCTGGCCAGAGACAAAAAGCTGTTAAACTGCAGTCTTGTTATAATAGCACATTCAAGGGTAGATGTAATAAGAGTAGGAAACCTCACTGAGGGAGGGGTCCATCACCCATTTGCAAAATGATTACTTTTTATCTGCTAGACTATATGCCCCCCCTTCTGGTGAGATCAGGAAAGAACGTCTGTGAACTTAACCAGGTTTCTCATTACTTACTTGCAGACCTTGATGGAAGCCTATTTTCTCTGCTGTAACATGGGCCCCTATCTCCTTGTTTCTGGTGTGGCCCTCCTACCCCATCTCTCTTGTTCATAATCCTTGCAATTACTGTGTTACATAGGTTTACTTTTGAGTGTCTCAATGTGGGCTGGGTGAGTTTGGTACTAGGAGCCACCTAGTACCAATTCATATCATTAACTGGAGCAGGACAAAAAACTGAGGATCCAATCAGCTCGAGGGAGTTCCCTATCCTTTCAACATTTCCTAAACAGACATCCAATGGCACAGTCACTGCTACCAACTCTCAACAGTTGGGATCTTGTGAAATTAAAGAGCTTCTGTTCAGATAAAGAGATTGTAACACGAGCTCAAAGGCAGCCTACAGAATGGGAGAAAATCTTCACGAACCACATATCTGACAGAGCTCTACTGTCCAGAGTGCACAAAGAACTTAGAAAACTAAGTTCGGGGGGGAGGAGGGGGGAGGGAACTGGTCTACCTATTAAGTTTGTATGAGCGGAAATAATAGTAAAAAATGTTAAAAAAAAAAAAAAAAGAGAAGACTCTCAGTAAGCCTGGGCTGTGTCTTTTGGATCTGACTCTAAAACTATTGACTACATTAAATTTTGGAGTTAATAAGGTTAATTGTACAAGGAATTTCACTGTATTGATGCAAAGCTAATACCTGTGTAACATATTTTGAAAATTGACGAAAAAGGTTGAATGAGGAATTTGAACCATGGTTTAATGTTTACACTATATCACTTTAATTTTCAGTCCCAATTCATTTTTAGAGAGCTTCTGATAGATCACAACTGAACACAATGCCATAATTCTTCTAATGATAATTCCATCTTGAATTTCACTGTTCTTTTTGTTCTTTTGTATATTCACAATTCCCAGGGCAAAACTGCAACAATTGAAAACCACCATGTGATTCTCAGCATTCATAGAAACAATTATATTTCAGACATGTGATCCCAATTTAAGCAAAGTCCAATATATAAATAATTTTGGTACCCTGTTCATGGACTATGAAGACCTCCACTCTCCATTTCCATATCTGAGAACATTTACAGAGTAATTAAACCTTCATTTGGCACAGTACCTACAAACAGCCCATGTTGTTTGGAGATGCCAACAACCACATCAATGAGCATCCACACATTTGTCCTCATATAGTTCTCTGTGACAATTGCTTTGACATGCAGACATAGAAGTGAATGAAGTTAGATGACTAAGATGTATACACATGGATAATTTGACTGACAACCACCAGAGGGATTCATATGCATGAAAATTTCTTTTATTCTTTTGTTTGTTCCTTCTAATTTAATTTCTCTACTTATGTCTTTTTCCTCTTTATTTCTCTAATTAGTTTTTTTTAAAACAACATCTGTACCTTATAAGTTTAATGTCATTTGGGTCTTCTCATCCTCTCTCTCACTTCAACAAAATATTGATGCTACTTGAATTTTTCAAAAATAATAATAATATCCTTTAAGTTCTGGGGCTATCATTGCCTCATATATCATATGTCAAAACACTTTTTGAGAAATTTCCAAATTTGATCTTTGAATAATTTGCTGATATTTACCATATAACATCTTACTGTATGTAATACCTTTGGTTTCTCATATGCAATTAAAATGTTAGCTTATTCTCTTTAAAATTTTTCCAGTTCTTCATGCTATGAAATCCAATTGTTATTGTATAGGATAACCATAACAAATAGTACTTATACAACATCATGTATACTTACAAGTGTAAGTAAATATAAATACAAATATAAATAAGAGATCTATCATTTGTCACTAACAGGGAGAAATCATGGTACCATCACTTTGTCCCCCATCCTAAACCATAAAATCTTTCTTCTAAGATTATTAATTATACTTTATAATTTGTTCAGATTATTACTATCTTTCTTTCAATTTTCTTTTTCTGTTACCTTCTCATAGTGTCTAATCTGATCTTCCAGGAAATCATTTCTTTCCTCAACTGTGCCCTTTGAAAGTATTGTCTTACATATTCTGATCTTTAGTTTAAATATTACAATTTTCATCTACTTCCTACTTAATCCATTTTTGCAATTTCATAGTCAATTGCTCTTGGGACAATATATTTTAATGTGTTTCTTATCACTTTGTGTATTTTAATTAATCATTTTATTAGTCCAGATATTCCAAGAATTCTTTTTCATGATACCATTTTCAGAGATTATTCCTTTAAAAGTTTCCCCTCTATCTAGAATTTGCTTCCCCTGTGAGGTCTTAACAATGTCTGATAATATAAATTAAGGAAGAACCAACGTTGTATTTTGGCTGGTGAGATTAAACAAAAAAGAAAGGGTGGGAGAGGGAGTCCTAAAGGTATGAAAGGACCTTTCTCCATCATTTCTGGTTTCCTATGATTATATTATGAGAAATATTTCAAGAAGACAGAATTTCCTTAAAACAAAATCCCTTAACTCTTAACATTGAACATACCAAGACCAGGAAGCTGGATGCTGACATTTTTTCCATTATCATCAGACTTTCCAAATCCTTAGCATTGCTAGCTTCTTGGGATTTTTTTTTTTCTGTAAATGATGGTATAACGGTTACTCTAAACTATTGCTGTGAGAGAACACTCAAAGTCAAGCAACTTAAGGGAGAAAGGGAGATTTATTCAGCTTACAGTTCTAGAGGGGAGGTCATCTCTCAAAGCAGAGGTGGCACGGTTGGCTGGCCAAAGCTGGAGGAGGTGTCACCACAGACATCTTGGATTGAGAGCTGCAGACTGCTGCTGCAAAGGCAGACTTCTCCTGGAGGTAGGGTGGGACTAATTAATCCACCTCAAGACCCACCCCTTGTGACTGTGTTGCTCAAGCAAGGTACCATGACCTTGCTAAACACATGAGACTGTGGGGGGACACATTTCAAACCATGACAGATGGTATAGGAACAAAACTCAAAAGAGTGTGTAGACTATCAACAAGCATGAGAACAGAGCTCTTCCCCATACTGTCTTCCAGCAGCCGGTTGGAAGATTTCTGGGCTTGTGGACTTCTGGGATTACTTCTGGCACATCCAGGAAGAAAGAGCAGGCTGTGTTCACTTGTCAGGACCCTAAATTCTCTCCTGATACTTAGGAAAGGAAGGAAAAACAGTTAAGTCACATTGAAAGGCTGTTCAAGTTTTCATTCAGAAATGAAGCACCAACTCATTCTTTCTGAATGCTTTAAACCTTGTGGCTGCCTAAATCCTCCCATCAGCTAGAATACCCCTTAATTTATCAAAAAAATAAAAGATCATCCTTTAATGACCTTCAAACTCCTCTCTTCCTGGTATTGAAATATCTAGAACTTTAGATACTAAATATCTCATAAAAAATTCCTTAAATTGTTCTAGATAGTTGGGTGACAGCATGAATAATGACTTGTATACTGAACTTCCTTTATTTTTAAAATTATTAGAGGCATTTTTATTAGCATACTGAATTGATTCTTTACTAACAGCTTATTCACTACATCAAATAAATGTAAATGTAAATAAATGTAAATCTGTTAATTTCAATTGAATTTTGAAAACTTATAAAGAACCTCAATAAACTTCCTTACTCCTAAGACAGTTTCTAATAGATAGACAAGGAAATTCTCAGATTTGTGTTTAAGGAAACCACGAAAGTCTTTCTAAAGCCTCGGCTGTTACCCATTGAAGTTCGGGATAATTTAAATTCAGAAGCTCTACCTTCAAAACATTCTTACTGTTAATGAATTACACAGGTATTGCACCTTCTGTGCCTTTCCATTCAAAAGGAGAAAAGCTGTTCTTTTCATTTGGAGCAGAGTCTGCGATTATGGGCCAGCTAATTAGCGTGTCTGATAAGGAGGGGAGGATGCAATTTTCACTTCAAGCTCTTCTCAGATCCATATGGAAGGGTTTGCCACTTCTGAATGCAGGCACTGCTGTTGTGCATTGCTTGGAGGAAGAACTTGCTTTAAGCCTATTTCTACACCTACCATTAAGCTCCCTTGGCAGCAGACAAAAAATTTAAAAGTCAGCTAAACTAAGTTACCAAGTTGAATTTCTACACAACCTTATTTTTAAAAGGCTGGGATTTCCTTCAGCTTTTTTTCTAAGTATCCTCTCGGCTTTTAATTTTGTGTTAACATATCTCTTTTATACATATATATTAAAGCAATGATGGGATGGGAAAAGACATTACTACTCTTTGTTCCTAAAACTATTATGTAGCACGGTTGCTTGCTGCCCAAGCCAAAGAACCAGAATTCAAATTCCCAGACTCCATGGGAAAAAATTTGGTCAGATATGAAAGTCTGACTATAACACTAATTCTGGAATTTGAAATTGGGAATCCCCAAAGCAAGCGGGTTAGCCAAAATAGCCATCTTGGTTACCATTTGCTTAAGACGTAGCCACAGAACAATCTGAAAGAAGGAAATTCAGGATTGGAGATGATTCCAGGATAGAGACCATGACTATCTTAGATACCACTCAGGTCAATGCTAGAGCTTGATAATTTATGATAGTTCCTCAAAGCCAGTGAGAAACCATACATGCACATATATTCACGTGAGTGCACATTCACACATATACAAATATGTGTATACCCCATACACACTTACACATGAAAATGGAAAAAACTCTATGCGACAAAGCTAAGTCTACCACAATTATTAAGCATTATAGACCAGTTCATCTTGACACTTAATTAGGAAGCTGAGTTCTCTTTTGTACTATGACAAATGCCTGTTGTTTTAAATTAGATATTTGCTACTCTATATACAGTCTATATTACTGACTAGATACTATGCTTAGTAAAAGTATAAACAAGATGAAGTGAAAAAATGTCAGTGACATTTGATATAGAATAAAAACAGCAATAAACTTTGAAACCTTTTGCAGAGAACTTAAAATCCAGCAGCATACTTCTTATTGCTCTAAAGTAAATTTGTCCAATTCAGATGTGAATAAATACATAAATTTTATCTAAAAAACTAATGGCAATTACATTAATATCAATAAAAGTAACAAATTGTTTTCCAAAGAAGAAAGCATATCTTTCATATGTGGTTAATAGTCTCAAAGTTTAAATCCAAGACGTAAGAGCAGTCTACTGATTTATAACATGCCCTTACTACCAGGACTCAAGTGTCAATAAGTATTTAAAATCATCAGTACCATCAACCTTAACATGCACTTGGTAGCACATTAAATAGCTACTATACTATTACATTTATGACCATTGTGAGAATGGTTGCTTTATAGTGTTTGTAGAGAGGAAACCTGGGCAGGTGGATAAATGTAGTCAGAAATGAACACCATTTCTGACTCTACTAGTTTCTCACTGGCTTTGAGGAACTATCATAAATTAAATTGACCTGAGTGATATCTAAGAGAGTCATGGTCTCTATCCTTGGAGCTCTAGACCTCTGCTCATATCTTTCCCAGCATCATTTTTATTCATGAGGTAGGAAGTTTTCATTTTTTTGCTTGTTATTATTTCTCTTTTTATTTATTCTTTGACAAATCCACATAACTCTGTGGATAACTGACCACCCTCAAAACCCACGCTCTCTCCACTTCTTACCACTTTTTTCCTACTTTCTTACACATACTCAGTTTTTCTTTTTTCTTTCTCTTTTTTTCATTTGTCTCCCACCAAATTCAACCACCACCATCTGTGAAACCATGGATCTGGAACTATCCTCTGAAACCTGTTATCCAGATTTACTGTGTAGCTCCAAACCTTGCATATTATTGTTGGTTCCATTTCTGTTTCCAAACACCAGTTTCATGAAGAACACAGACTGCCATTGCCAGTTACTAGAGAAATACTCCTCAGTATTCACACAATGTCAGGAATACAAAAATATGACATAATAGATCTATTTTCTAGAAAGTTCATTGGGTTCTCCTGACCCATGAAGATCCTTTTCATCCACTTTTCATCCTACCATGACCACAAGAGACTGACTTCTATTGACCATTTCAGCTAGTTGTTTCATGTTTCCGCTCCTATTGGATTTATCCAATGAAGAGACTAAAAGAAATTGAACTGAACGGGTGGAAGGCAGAGAGCCCCAGTCTTGACATCAGAGAACTGGCAACATTGCTTACTGGAAAGCCAATTTCTATCTGACACTCATGGCTACAGCACCATCTATAGCTTGTTTGGGATCCTACCAACTGGGAATTTCCTGCAGAACCGTGGTGATAATGTTTATCTGCCCTTGTTAGCCCAGAGGTAATGCATCATCTCTTCAGGGTTTCGCTTAAGTTCTCCCACAACTTTTTAATTAGTACCTTTTTAAAACTCTCTCTAATTACTCTGTTTGTGTTTGCCATCTGTTTCATGCCAGGAACTTAACTAATAAATGAAAATAAAGTTCATAAAAATCAAGCAATTTGCTAATGATCACCATGTGTATCTCCCTCAGCAGATAATAGCAGCCAACACCCTTGAGTGCTTACCATGTTCTACCACTATTTGGGATGCTTATGGATAAGCGGAAATACAATTTTATATGCTACTAGAAACTATATTTCATTCCAAGTTCGTATGGCGTCTGCTCATTAAAATTGATATAAACTTTGGCAAGTTGATATCTAGTCCATGTTCTACTGTCTCCTCTGTATAACATAATGATGAAGACTGCTTCCTAGATTTGTTACCAAGTATGTCACATGGGCTAAGGGCACAATCATCTCATCTATGGGGTCAGTGATGGTTTCAAAAAAAGCACGTATCAAAACAAGCAAGAAAACAAAACTGTGTCTTTCATTCTGCTCTCAACTTTATTCTGGCTTTTCTAGCACTACGCTTACTCATCTCTTCTGCCATAAACACTGTTTAGGTATCTTGGGAAATGTGTAGGCATTTTAGTATGCACTTCTTCCAAACAGCCCCAGAAAAGCAGACCTAAATCTGCTGCCCCTTAGACACACACAGCATATTAAAAGTCCAATATGCAAAGCTTACAGCATCTGGAGTTTTAACCTGTTATCACCCATATTTATGATATACAGAGAAACTGGGAAAAATGAGCTTATTTAGTAATTAATTCTACAAAATTGACATTAGAATAGTCCTTAGAAAACATTAGGTCATCTCAACTGAGATGCACACATTGAGACTCGGGAAGGCAAAGCTAGACATGCAGGGTACACAGCTGGATGGGAAAAGTTGAGTCTATGAACCAGACCTCTAAACTTCCAGTCACGTGGTGGTTCCAGCTCTATATACATTCCTCTTCATGAGAACACCATACAAATACCAATATAAAGGTCTTAAATCTGTTCTTTCTTATTTTCTATACAAATTTAATATTTTCATCCAGGGAGATAATTATAAGAATAATGTTTCTTTTTGTGGTGACTATAACTTCTGAAGATAGCTGAAAATATAAGAAAAATACTCATTCCACAGAATTCAAATTTAGAAAATTTTTAAATAGAGCTTCCTTTCTTTGGGAATTACATAGCCCAGTCAATTAATTTTACTTGAGCTGCCCATAAATGATCATGAAATCTGAAGTTTTTCAAATATAGTCTGTGCATACATACATGTATTACATTTTTTAAAAAATTGGCAACACCTCTTAGGTTAAAATTTGATAATAACAAAGTAGAGGACAATTATTTCCCAGCCCTATCTTATAGAATACTGTGGTCTCTTCAGACAGAGGTGGAAGGCTTATTTCTATGTTGTCCCTCATATAGGCACAGTTCTATAATATATCTCTGTCCTTTATATGATCATAGGTCATAGATCCAGGGTTGGTCTCTGTGCATTCTTTTTCAGTCCAGACCAGACCCTCTGTTTACCTTGTGGTACTTTAATGACTGATTCTGGTTTCTTCAGGTATTTCTCACATTGCAGATAACACTTGTGCTTTGTTGCCAGAATTCACTGCACTGAAATAGGTCGTTTCCTCTAGAGCCACCTAGCTATTGACACTTCAGAAGCCTTTTTAAAATGTTTTTGGGGGGGCTAGAAAGATGGTTCAAGGGTTAAGACTCTGTCTTGCAAGCAGAAGGTCTGAGTTTGGATGCAAAGTCCCATGTAAAACTGTCAGGCAGAAATGTCAGCAGCCTGGGAAATCCCAGAATTAAGCATAAAGAAGGTAGAAGGAATCCAGGATGATTCCAGAGGTCAGGTCACCCTTGGTCCTCCACAGGAATACATAGTGGTCTCTGATACACACACACACACACACACACACACACGCGCACGCACACACGCACACATGCACAAACGGACACAATGATTAAATAAATAAAGTTTTAAATGCTATAAAATGGTTTTGTGTCATGGTCATGGTTGAGTGCTCAATTGTATGGTGTGCAATTCAAAGATTACTGCCTTACAAATCTAGTCAGTGAGCAATAATGAAATCAATTCACTATTCCTTGTAGTTTTGTATCTCTCCCCCTCTCTTTGGTCTCCAGCCTTTCTCTGTCAGTTCAGTTACTACAAATGGTCTCTCTCTCTCTCTCTCTCTCTCTCTCTTTCTCTCTCTCTCTCTCTCTCTCTCTCTCTCTCTCTCCTGGCAGTTAATATTAAACCTGACAACTATTTTCAACTGAAAACTGAGCTTTTAGACATACCTATGAAGATTTACCAAGTTAAAGCAGATCTTTAAGCGAATCTATAGGATGTAAAGTGATGTGGAAAGACTCACTCCATGGCAGAAATAGGGACTATTGCCTGTACAGATGGAGAAGAAGGAAAAAGAAAGAATTGGCAGACTGACAAGCTAGAAATTAATCCCCTTTTTCAGCACTTTTTTGTGGTATTGTGCGACCAGCTCCATTTGCTCCTGAGATTGGTATCACTCTCTTGTCATGAAGATCTACTGTAACCTAGAACCTTTAGCATGAATAAATCCCTCATTCCCCTGTGTTGTAAGTATCATGTATTTAATTATGCAACAAGATTGTAAAATTACCAGAAGACTGAGGTGTTGCTGTGTAACAGAGTCACTCTCCTTCTGTTTTGCTTTATTGGGTCTATTTTCTTTCTTTTCTATGGAAGTTTGTGATTAATTTTGCACCTTTACCCACTTCATAGGGCACCTGCTCAGCTAGTTATCCCTAGTTTATTCTACAGATATTTTTATAATCCATGCATAGGTAAGTGCTGCCATTTCTCTCCCTCCAGAGCATGTTTGTGTAGATAACAATAATCCACATTTTACAGTGGCAGATTAAAAGATTAAGTAAGGGATAATCTTGGGTAGGAGAGCTACAGGAAGAAACTCTATCCTTAGTATGTTTAAGTGCATCAGAAACTGATCAAACTTAGATTTACTTATACTACCTCTATGATTTCAGTCCTCAGCACTGTCATGTTATGTGATCACTCACCTTCTCATTGTTTCATGTTGGAATAGCAAGTAACCTATTCCCAAAGGCAAGTACCTATTGATCTGTTTTGAGCACACTTTTTCCCATTCAACTATAAGCTTCATTTGGATTTTGAATGTTATCTAAGATGATACTTCAAAACAAGCACATCCTATCATGTTGCACATACTTAGTTTTTAACATGCAATATATGGTCAGCAGTGAGGAGCTGAGTCCTAGCTCCATAAGGTCACCCTCAGCAGACTAAGCCATTCCCCTACATCTTTTAGGGACTTTGATGAAGGTAAAACCAGGATTCCTGGCTTTAATAAAGAAAAGCACTAAGCACTTCAGGACTAGCCAATATGAATACAAGTTAGAGGTTTCACTAAAGATACTTCAGAATAGGCCTTAAACATAAGAGAAAGGAGAAAAAATTGCAAGCATAGGAAGACTTACCAGAGACCATGGTGTGGGTTTTACCATGGAAGAGTAGCAGAAAGTAAGACATGTCCAAACATTAAAACAGGCTCTGAAAAGGAAAGTGATATACCTTAGCTATTTATATATATATATATATGTGTGTGTGTGTGTGTGTGTGTGTGTGTGTGTGTGTATCTTTTTTAATGGTTCATGTCTTATATCTTATATCTCAGTAGGTTGCTAAGTACCATTTTCCTACCTATTTCTCTCTTTGGATAATTGACATTACAGATGGTTGGAGAAGTGACTTGAGTGGAATTATAATCTGATAAGTAGCACCAGGAGATACTATGGTTGGATAAGTAGTTTAGCACATGGCCCTGTGAGTGGAGTTTCTGCCAAGATTCTTAGAAAACTGTGAGGTTTACAGATGTGAAGGAAAAAAGGGATTAAGCAATCATTTCTTGTCCTGGAGTGCTTGCTTCTCAGCTACCAAGAGGGTCCAACCAAACTCCTGGGTGAAGGGTTCTCTTTCCTTTTCATAGCCCAATAATTTACTCCATTTATCTATCCTGTCTTGCACTGAAATTACATGATATATATTTCTTTTTTTGTTTATTGCTGACATTTTTATTACACTATATGATTTGAGAGAATTTGAACTTTGTTGGTTGTATTTTTCATTATAGTGGGCACTGGACTATTGCCTAACACACAGTGTGGTCTCAGAAACTATGTGATGAATTATTAAATGCATTATACAGTTACTGTCTCCTGAATATCACCTAAGAAAGATGCACTAAATCAATGCAACTCCATTATGGTCCAGAGATACCTCTGATTCTGTGAAGGAGCCTAGTTATTTGGAGGATTGAGAGCAAGTAGGAATAAGGAGACGTGAGTGTGAAGGGTCCTGAGAGGGCAACATTCAGAGCAACTTAATACTTTATGCTTGGTCTTACTGGCTAAATGTATGGTGCAGTTTATGCAGAAACTATTTTTCAATCTTTCCTTCATGTCTTCTCTCATGATTTGTTTTCCCCTGTCACTGAAAGAGGTTTTAGGTAAATTCTCTATCTTTCCTGATAACTGGAACATGTTAAATTATTTCTATATTCAATGAAGCAAAATGTTCATAATGTGTTCTACTAATACACTTATGGCATTCCATTAAGATAGAGCTTTGCTCCTCCTGAATCAATGAAAGGGGAGCAGGTTTGTCTTCATCTCTGTTGTTCATCTTTCTTCACATCCTACTGTAGCATGGTAACAGGTGACAACTGGAAGACTACAGTTAGGTGACATGATAGAAGAAAGGAAAAGGAAGGAATGAAAGTTTCACTGGAATAGCATTCACTGCTTTGTGATCTGGATGCCTATGACTTGGCAGATTATCAAAGCTTATTCCTATCCTGCAAGCACTTTATGAGCAATGTCATAGACATCTGACACTGACTTTCTCCAGGATGTAGGCAATGTTAACTTTGTTCAGCCATTTTCAAATCTATGCCAACCTTTACCAATCTGTGCACTCAGACTTCATTTTCATTCCCTTAACAATGCTGTAACGAAATACCATGAATTAGGTTACATTACTAAAAAATTTCCCCCAGTTTTGAACTTAGAGAAATCCAAGATAAAGATATTAGGAATTATACCCCTGCTTCTTAGGTATCTCCCATTCATTTTGACATTTCATAGTGGAAACAGTGACATAGCTCCCTGAGGCCTCTTTAGGGAGCACAAACCCTGTTTATAAAAGCCGCACCCTTGTGATTTAATAATGGCCTAAAAGCTTCATGTCCTAAAACCAACACCTTGAGGTTAAAATTCCTGACATTACTTTGATACAATCACTCAGTCCATACCACCTTTCTCAGGGGCAATGAATCTTTCAAATGAGCCTCTTGCACTGCTCAAGAGTCTATCTTGATCACTTGGGTGGACTCCAGTTAACCATGAGTAATAAAGATGCCTCCTTTCACCTGTAAATTCTGGAAGCATTTTCTTCCAGCTAATGGTCCAGTAACATTTTCACTTTAGGATTTTTATGTGTCCCTATGTCTCATATATCTGTAATACATGCCTAATTCTCATTTGTCACAAATGCTTAATTGATGAGTTGAAGAAAACTTGTCCTATAATCAGAAAGGAGGAGAAATGCTTAAGTAACCAGATTAAAAATAAAATCTCTTTATCTGACATCCAGATGTGTGTGTGTGTGTGTGTGTGTGTGTGTGTGTGTAATATGTGAGAAAATGTTTGTGTGCATGTGTTAAGGGTGGACAGATTTGTGCCATGGTAAGCAAACTCGTGATGGTCAAAGAATAACCTCTGAGTGTCATTTCTTGGCTTTCCTTCATGTTTGAGTTGGGGTCTCTTTATCTCTTCTGTATAGTCAAGGACATATTGGAATTACAGACACTTAATTTCAAGTTTCATGTGGGATCTGGATATTAGAAATCTGGTCATTAGGTGTGCATGACAAGCACTTTATGAGCAGTATTTCCTTATGTAACTTGCAAGTGCATGAGGAGATAAAATTGTATAGACATTGAAAATGTAACAACTCTGCTCTTTACTATTTATAAGTACCTGGCCCATCCTATTCTCAGATCCAGTTCCTTGATTTTAAATGCAAGGTATAAATACCCTGAAATTTCATCCCTATGACATTACCAATGCAAAAATATTGGTAAATATTTCATAATTTAGATCATATTAATCATTTTTACCTTTAGAATTCTGCATTTCTCTCCTTCACACATTTTACAAGCACTGATATGTTTTGGTTGTCCTTCAACAAAAATATTCACGAATATATAACAATTAGATTGTCTTATTATTTGTTTCATTAACAGGGATCAGTATCAACATATCTATCTGTCTTCTGCTTTTGATTATTTATTGGTACATTATGAATATGTCTTTCAATAAAGTTCCAAAAAATTTATAAATTTGCTTACCTATGTTGTTTTTGTTATGAATGCTACAAAAATAGTCCCCCTTTTATAATGTTTATCAACCTTGTGAATTTAAGGTGTATGTCATTTTTTAAAATGAACATATTACCAAAATAAGATAGAACTTTTTAATTCTTAGGCAATTCTGTGAATTGCCTAGCTAGCACTTTGCTCATTTTTCCATTATTTCTCTGGTCATTTTATTAGTAATTCATAGCATATTTTATATAATTATGACTATTTTTAAGCAACCATTTATTATATGCTTTCTGTTTAGCACTTTATTTGAAACAATCCTGGGAAGAGACTCATTGGGGCTCAGGAAATAAGCAACTCATGAGTCTCAGGAAGTCTCTGAAACTTAACAAGTTTTGTAAGCCAAGTTTATGGAAACAGAAAACAGTTACTGGGGGTAAAGACTCTGCCACCAGCAAAGCTACCTGCAAGTCATTCATCACTGTAGAACTGCAGGGATAAAGCTTCTATGAATATTATGCAGGTTGAGGTGGGTTTTTCAATGACATAACTGTCACCAAGTCATTCATGCTCCTATAAGTTACCCCTTTCCCATGCTCTTGTAAATAACAACATTAAACATTGGTTTCCCAAATTGGAATTTGGTGTAGTCATTATTTTGGTCTGTCATTGAATACCTAGCTGGGGAGACTACTTATTTACACAGTGTCTTTCCAGAAGTCTCATACAACAGTGATTTATGTGCAGTATAGTTTACAATAGAAATATTTTTATACATTTATATAAACAAACAATACTTTGTGTGTATGTTAACTTAAAATTTGCTTTGTAGCAGTAAATTTTGCCATTACATATGATATTAAACTCATTTATTATACATATACATATATGCATACATATATGCATGATGTGTGTAAACACACATGTGCAAATATATGTACACATATATACACTTACATACATTTTATGCATGTATAATTTTAGGTGCTTAGATTAAAATAAAGCATCTTAGATTTTATTATGATGTGAACATGGATATATTTTATTTCCAATTTTCATTTTTATTGATTAAATGCAGTCATTATCTAAGAAAGCATTATTCTCATTTTATGTTTCTGGATACCTAATCCAATTTATTTAGCTACTTATAATTTCTAATTTAATAACATACTTTTTTAACTACTATATCTTCAGAGTATTTTTAATTATTAATGAGTTATCATTCCTATTTTTCACAAAGTTTCCAGTATCTTTAGTTTATTGATTCATACCTAAATTCAAGCAATTTTATATAATATTATATAAACATATAAATATATAATTCTATATAATATTATAAATATTATAAAATAAAATTATAGTGGTATTTACAATAATTCTTTGCTTCCCAACTTGGGTAAAATGACTAGTAAACCTAAGAGATTGTTTAGAAAAACTGATAAGCATGCTCATTATAGCTCAGAAGCACTGAAAATTCTGCAAATTCACCAGTATTTTCATAAGTCCCTGTTCACTTGGATGTTTGCTTGATCAGTGCAGAATCACCTTCAGAAATTAATATTTTTTGAGCAACAGATTACTACTGAACATAGGGACTGAAGCAATATTCGGGAAACTTGTTTTTCAACCTATAGATTCTTAACTAATTATATGTGCATAAAAGAATGTGCTCATGTGTGTATGTATGTGTGTGTGTGTGTGTGTGTGTGTGTGTGTGTAGCAGGGTAAAAGGAAAGTTGGTGGTCAGTTTAGAAAGGGGACTGAAGTAAAAATATAGTTGTCCTTGAAAAGAATATGCCTGGTCTTTCCTCCCATAAATGCTTGCATTAAATAGTTCTACAAATTTATTTTCAGTAAATGCAATGGCAACTCTTTTTGGACCTTTCTCTTTGTCATCATTTGCTCACAAATGTCCTTAGGCACTGCAGAAGTCTTCTGCAAAGAGAAGTGCCAAGTGCTTCTCCTTGACATTTTGTTGTAGGAGTCTACTTCTTTAGAAACAACACAAGACAAATAAAACCATTCAGCTTTTAATCACAGATGATATAAATCATTATGTCAGTTAACTAGAGGGTCCATAAATCTCTAAAAATGTGAATTTATGACACAGAGGTGCAATTTACCAGTATCGACTTTTACAATTTGATTAGAGTGATGAGCTCTGACGGGACAGATTTCTGCAGTGAGGCTATGCAACCATATCAAAAATGGAGGTTTACAGGCTGTTGGCACATTAAGTATCAGCTTCACGTTTTCCCTGTTCAGACTAATTGCTTCTTTAATCTGTGATTGCTGACACACATGTGCAGTTGTGCAAGTTAATAAGAAGGAAGGGAAGATCATTTTGATTCTTTTCAGTTAAATGATACTCTGTCTTTAATTGTCTTCACTGCTAAGACACAATTATTTTATTTGATAGTTTAATAAGGAAGAACCCCAACAATAAAATTTAAGCATATAAGGCAGTTATGGATAAACATTCAAAGTGCAAATATCTAACCAGCCCAAGGCCAAGTGGATTAATTTAAAATGTGGATACTGTTGTGAAGAGATTCACTCTGCTGCAAGCGGGTATGGATTGCTTTGCTTGTCAGCAAGAGCACCTCTTGTTGTAAACTTCCAAGGTCCATGCTCAAAGTTCCAACGCACTTACCCTGATCTCATTTCAGACACGCACCCTGCATCCCAAGTCAAGTGCTTTGCAGCTGACTGATACGCTAATGCATTTTTAAAATGGAACAGAGTGAAGCTGAACCAACGCAGGGGCTAAAATAAGAAAGCAATTTAACTCCATTGTAAAAACAGCCACCCAAATCATCCTCCAAATAATTCAAAATGTTGGGCTGTAATAAGGAAAACACATATTTGTTCTTTTTTGGCATGCATTTTTTTTCTATACATTCCAATCAAAAAGGATCTCATCTGGCTCTTGTTCTGGAGGATTCAGGGCTGTTATATCAATGGTCTCACATGATTCCTGTTAAGTTTGGCTCAGCATTTCCATTATGAAACCCAGAAGCTTCCAGAACAGACTTATTAAAACTGTCTAGGAGAGAAAGAAGGCTGCTCCCAGATGAAACCTAGAATATAGCATAATCATTTCCAGTCCAGAAGGCATTCTTATTTAACATAATCTAAAATAAAACTCCATACCCATTCCCTTGCTTTTTCATTAGTAGCTCTTTTCCAGTATGATAACATGAAAAATAAAACAGGAAAGTGAAGAACATTTCATCCCACGTTTTCCCATTTTCTCCAACATGCTCCTCCATTTCCATTTCCAGTCTGAAGTTCAAAGTTCAGCTCTGAAGCAGAATGCTCAGAGAGTTCTTGTTAGTCCACTAGTTCTAATCGGTCTGGAGAGTTGGAATAGCAACTGGCCAATCAGGGCCCCGACCTGAAAGATTTTTATTTCTTTATACTTGCAAACAATCATGAATTAAATTATCTAAAATGTAAATCACTAGAAAATCACTGAAAATTTTATCAGTAGACATAATTAAAAAGGATGTTATTTTAGCTACAAGAACACTGTATCATACTGCCTTCTAAATACTTGTCATTTTACCCATAAATTAGAGAATTCAGCACTCAACTTAGAAGATTCCTTCTGCAATGCAGAATATTAACTGAAGAAAAACACAACTAGCCAAACTATAGAAAATCCGTGAAGAATGCTCATCCCTAAACAGAACATCTAAACAAGACATCTAAGCTACTCGCTCACCTAAGGCTCAGGGAACATGGAAGAAGAGGGAGCCATAAGACTGTAAAAGCCTGAAGGAGAGGAAAAAAAACTAGACATTATCTTCTGGTTATGACACAGCTGTTGCACTCCTGAATTGACTCCTACTATGTATATTTCCATAAAACCTTCATGGAATTTGTTCTATCAACACTTTATTATCAAAGGGCAAAGACATCAAGAAGTCCCACACCTCCCTGAAGGACTGGTAAGGGTTAATTCTGATAGCAGTGGAGAGAAGACACTTTCTTCAATGGTGTTTCCACTGATATATGACTCATGCTCTAGCAAGTGCTAAGGCACATTCCATCAAAAGCAACCCAGATGAAATTCAGTGGATCACTCAGGCGAAAAGACAAGAAAATTAGGAGAGATACTGGCAGAAAAGAAGAAGGTCTGTAATGGGAAAAGCAGAAAAGGGGGGCCTGGGGATTTAGGAGTGAAACTATAATAAATGTGCTATAATAATGTAAAACACTTTTATTCTGAATTTAATTTTTCAGTTCTGTATGATATTTCTTTACATAATTTAACTATCTAATGTTGGAAAAGGAAATAGCAAAATCAAGTTTGTGGATCTGGGAGAAACCTAGCCCTTTTTTGTTACAAATGTATGCCCTTAGAAATACAAAATTAGATAAGAAGTGTTCATTAAAAAACAAAGAATTAAATAAGAGGCCTTCATCAATTCATATTTAGCCAGAGAAAATTGTACCACTGGTAACCAAAAAATGTTTGGGAACCTATGCCTTTGTTATGGAGATAGAAACAGTATAATAATACAGTATAATAATAATAATTAAATTTCTTTAGTGATTGGATGTATGGAAGTCTGATCTGGAAGATACCAGTAAGAGGGAAGATGTTTGGAAGAAGATTGAGCAGAGTCAAAGAACTAGGTGGAAGCTAAAATCAATTTGATCCCTGATTCCAGATCTGAATTGGCAATCATCTTCTGGAACCATCCTATTGGTATCTCCATTTCTACAGTTTTCACAGAGCAGGTCCACACAGATGTGTCCTTCCTAGATGCCTCCTGTAACTATGCATCTCCCTAACGACGCGGTGTCCTGTGACAGAGGATCTGTTGCTTCTTCCTTCATTGTTCTCACTGCTGTCTGGACAACAACATTTTTCTGTCTGTACTCATTCAAAGAAGTTAAATCTAAGTATTTTTCTTGGAAAGGAAATACCACTTAAACATAGAAGACCCAGTATGAAATAAGAATGGTATTCTGAAAAGGAAATGAAAGCAGGTGGTTCCTTGGAGATGTAAAAAAAGTGCCATGGTATTAATTTCTTCATGCTGGTCACCAGATGTCATTTAAATACATCAGGCACTTTCTCTCAGAACCTATTTCAAGCCCAGAAGTGCAGTGCAGCAGGAATTGAGATGAAAGTGTTACATTGAGAAAGTCAAAGATTTTTTTTCTGAATGCAATTAACAGTTTCATTTGTAAACCAACAAATAGCATGAGACTCAAATTTGATATTCTCAAAATCAACTAAAAAAAATTAGTGCTATATATTGGTTGGTAGGTACAGATGAATGACCAGTGAAATAAACATCAACATTTTAATTTCTCAGGACAGTTAGCATAAGGCTAACATTTTCTTTATAATGTGGTATACTGTGCTTTAGTATACAGAAAATGATTTGAAAACCAGAAGGACCTTACTTTGAGAGTTTACTATTTTTATGAATTTGGCCTGCAACTTTGAGTTTTGTGAAAATAAAATTTCTACTTTTTACAAGGGGGAAAATATTTTCTTTTGGCTAGATGCTGTGTGGATTCTTAAGTGAACTAAGACAAAATGCCCATCATTTTCTTTACCTGCTTCTAAGAACAAAAGAGACAGCTTCTGCACTGTTTATATTTGCATTACATTGATGAGAACAACAAGCAAATATGACTGCACTTTTATTTCTGTTTGCTGAGAAGAGAAAGAAGTGCATTCTTAAATGTCATTTCTAAAACACCAAAATGTTGTGTTTTGTCATGCAAAAGAAAATGGACTCAGTAACTGAACACAGGATGCTTTTGATATTCACATTTTATTAGATGTCACACATTCCATGAGGAAACTGCTATTTTTAATTGACCTTCTTTTTTTAATTTTGTTTAATCTTGTTGCAAAAGCCTTTGTATCTGTTATGTGAAACTTGTGGATATTATCTATTAAGCTCCTTGGACACACATGTCACACTCTGTATCTCTCTCTTTTTTTTTCTTCCCACAACCACAAAATGGCATCAGCCCCAACCTTTAATAAGTAACCTTCAGATTTCAACCTAGAACAAATCAGACACAGTAGGGAAGGGCTTGGTGATTGCACCTGCGAAATGAGCAACCTGCACTCCAATTTTGCTCTCAGTCCCTTCTCCTCGGGCTTTACCAATCATCCCACCCTTAATGGGTCTCTTTTGCTGTTTATCACTCTATATCCCCATCAATTTTCATTGCTCTCTACAGCTTCTTTATCACTTTTTGTTGTCAAGAACATAACTACTTTTGGATCAGATGTTTGCCATAAATTCCTGAAATAGACATCTAGCCCATAAAGAATAGAAATGAATAGGCTAGTTTTAAATGTCACCAGTAGATAGTTCATCTCAGTAGGCGTGATTGTTAATACTCTCACATCTCTAGTTCAAAATTGAAATTTTTCCAGTGCCCCAGGCATAATTATTTTCCTTCAAATGACTTGGAAGCCACTATTACAGCATCCACCTACACATTATATTTGACCAAAACACCAACATAAAACAGAAGCACAAAAAAAACCTATTTATGTTTGCTCCTTGGTGTCCGCAGCATTGAGTTCTTAGGAAATATTATCTAGTTCAGATAGGATAAGATTTGATAGCATTGGAAACTACTGACTTCTGCTTTATATTAATGTCCACATGTGAAAAGTAGTGGAGTTTTGTGATTGCAAATGAAGAAAAAATAGCAATGACACTGAAATTTTATATAGCATATTTCAGCTGACAGCACAATTTAGGGTTGAGTTACATACCCTTAAAATGAAAGCTTCCAATAGAAATGCTGACAGGCCCTTTACTTATAGGGAAGTATTTGCCTCTAGAATAATAGCAATATATTATATTTAAATGGCTCCTTTTATAAAGCACTTTAAAAACTGTCAACCTGTGTCCCTTCTTCCTGTGCACACATATCTCTCATGAAAGTCAATAGCAAAGCTATATATCTATTATTTATTTAGCTAGCTATTACATATTTATTACATTTATGAGATTCAACCATCATTTATTAGCCTCTGGGCACCTTTAGTAAGTTTTAAAACTAAAAGCAAGAAAAAAAAATAAGGAAGACAGTCTGTGTCATTATAATTTCCAACTTATTCTAGACATTTAGGAAAACAAGACATAATGCTTTCAATCTTACAATCTTAAAATTCAACATTCCCTAAAAATTCATATGCTTTTAAACAAAATACATAAGCTGATATAGCTTAGAAATATTCTGTAAATTAGAATAAGGCAAAAGCAATAATATTGAGCAAAGACATTCTTCAGTTTCCCTTTGTTTTATGCTTACATGCTATGAAACACTGTTATCTAGCATAACTGTTTAGCTATGTGTATCTCCCCTTACTATATAAAAGCTTCACCTCATCTGCTCAGACTCTGAAGAGGAAAAAAAAAGGATTAGAATAAGCCGCTTCCCAATATGGCCAGTTGAATGAATTTCCTTTTCCTGCTTTTTACCGTCAATTGAATTCAATGAGAGCAGGTGGCTAAACCAGAGGCACAAACCTGATTCTTGTGATCCAGCAACAAAAAAATAGAGAAGCTTGCAAGGACAGTTTATTTAGTTCCTAAGACAGATTTGTATTACTCACAATTGTGTTCTTAAGATTGTGTTCAGGAGTGAAATTTTGCTTCATTTATGAAATGAATTTTAACCTCATGAATTCTATATTAAGAATAATTCTCTAGTAGGATCATGAGCCAGAAAGAACCTCCAGTTTTAAGGACTGAATCATCTACAATATCATCTGAGACCATTGCTTTCACGATGTGAAAATGTTTCACTGTAATAATATGTTGAATGTTCAGCCATAAAAGATTTCAAATCTGAATTAGTGTTTCGGTATCTTCTCAGTGCTATCACTGAGATGAATATTTAGAAAATTCTCTGACTCATAAAGTGACACTTTGTGTTAGTTGTGAATCCTAACATCATCACAAAAATGCAGCCTCCTTGCAGAAAATACAGTTGAAATTAATTGGAATCACTGAAAATTTTAAAACAAAATGTTCCATAAACCCAAGTGTCCTTCTTTCTTTCCTGACAGGATTAATTTACCATGTCGTGCTTCACGTCCATTCCTTTTCCATCACGAACTTGGAATGCTGTTGAAGAAAATTTGTCAATACTGCTAATTGTCTAGTGTTTAAACCATCCATTATATGCCAAACTAAGTGTGGCAACACTGATTGGCTAAGTGACACTCCTGACCACTAGGAAATTAAGATTTAAATGTGCCTCCCAAGATCAGAGAAATAAAGCAATAATTTACTATACTTTGAAAGATTATTAACAATGCTATAGTTTAAGCCCTTCAGTTTAGGCCAAAATTTCAGTATAAGCTGGTAAAATTCTTTGGTAGCTTGACTTTGAATAGAATTTTGCATAAACTTAATACACATGGGATTTGTACATCAAGAAAAATCAGACAAGTGGACAATTAGCAATGTAAAAAAGAAATAATCTCAAGAAAAATATTCATTTTCTTCAGATTTTTCTATAAGCTTATGTCTCTACTTGGGCACAAATGCAAAACTACATTCATCTTTTATGTGCATAAATTTATTGGTAAGGTTTTGCTAGTCATTCATAAGCATGATCCTCAAGGAGGCTGCCTGTTACTTGCCTAACTCATTGTTTTGTCTCTTTCCAGTTCCATTTTTGCCTCTTTAACTTTTTTTTTTTTCATTCTGATTCATTCCACTGTGAAGTTATCTTGCTTTCCAGAAATGATTGGACTGATCAATAAGCATCTTGATGACTAGGGCCTGAAACTTCCTCTAAGTAACAGTAAGCTTTGCAGGAGAGATTATTCTATGATGGTATGGCATGAGTACAGTTACTCATGGCACCATGGAGAAGGTCGCATCACCTCATGGGACCACGATTGATTCCTTCAAATAATGATGGCAATAAGAACCACTGTAGAATCCATTACCCAACAAGAATTGAGGTCTTGACTAATCAGACCACTGGTCTGACCAAGGTTATCTGTTCTATCAAACTCCACCTTTATCTGTCTTTCATCCTGTTGCAGTTTCCTGCATTATTACTGGTGAATTCATGACAAACAAGATAAAGGAGCCAGGATTTTATTCTTGCTCAGGATTCTCATCTTTCTTAGCCTAGCTTGAAAGGAGAGGTCATATCAGTACCAGAAGCCAAGGGAACTGACCACAGCATAGCCACAGGACTTGCTGATAGAGGGTAAAATCTCATTTGCCAGACAGCAGGATTACCAAAGTGTACAGAAGTGTGCCAAACTTAATGAACCAGCTTTCTCCATCTCATCCATCTGCTCAGGAAATAGTCCCACCAACTATGAACTGGAGCTTCTTATATCTATCAGTCTCCTACAGCTTGCTTCAGTCTTGCCTCAATTGCTGATTCTTCACAAATGTGCTCATAACTCAGCCCTCAATTGTCATGCTGACATCTTTATATCTAAGTAGCACATATATAAAATTTTAAGGTCCCATCCACTGCTCAAAGGCAATTTTGAAGTCAGTGAGCCCCTTTGTCTGTCTTTCCTGATGTGGATACACTGAATACAATTCTCTACCTTTCACCACTGCTTATCTCCATGCAGATTGAACTATAAGCATCACATATGCTAGACAAGCATTCACCATGGAATGAACACCCCAGCATCTTTCTTGGATGGTATATTGAGATGGGTGGTCAAGCATAGTCTAATGGTACTCCCACACCTGGGGTTCTTGCTAGGCAGCTGTCTGCTGTTTCAGAGGTTTTACTTCATATTACTGATGTACAAAGGACATATAGATCTCAGAAAGACAAGATATTGAACCCTCTACTAATTGTTGAAGGTTTTTGTACTTATCAAAAAAAGAAATCTGGTTTAGTGAGTTGTTTTAGAGATTAAGACACCTGTATACAAACCTAGCAACCTCAGTAAAATTCCCAGACCCCACTTTGTAGAAGGATATAATCAACTTCTGTGGTGATTAACAAATTCTATCTAGGGCACACAGCAGTGCTCAGGTTGGCACTGAAAGTCTGGAGGATTCCTGGAGTGACACTATTCTTCATTCCATATTAGAAGGCTGAAGAAAGCTGGTTTTAATGTCAGGAAAGAATGGCAGCAGTAGCAACAGAGTAGATGAACTTGACAGAGAGACTCGCACAGGGCAGAAAAGTTTGCAAGACCAAGGTCAACAGCAAAAATAAGAAAGTCTTTCTCTTGGGCTTCCTTTTGTGTTGGTGGCCACTGGAAGGTGACACCCACATTTAGGGTGGTTTTTCTTACTTTTGGTAATTAAAAAAAATCCCTTACATGTGTGGAGTGAAATGGGTGTTGCCCTCCACAAGCTCATGTGTTTGAATCCTTAGCTGCAGTTAATGTTTGTTATGGGTGTGGTATCTTTGTAAACAATATTTGATTATTTACTTGTGAGAGAGAGAGAGAGAGAGAGAGAGAGAAGGCATGCACATGCAATGTCATGGTGCACAGGTGGAGTCAGAAGAAAACTTTGAAGGTCAGTTCTCTCCTACCATGTGGACTCATGGGGATTGAACTTGCAGCACTTTACCCACTGAGCCTCTTGCTTGTGGCACCTTCAAGTGGGAGATTCTTTCTGGAGGAAGTTATGTCAGAGGGTATGGGCCTCTTGTTCTCTTTGCTTCTTGATAGCTGCACTGACCCTGCTTCTTACTCCAGCCATACCTCTGCTGTTCAGTCCTGCCATAATGGATCATATCCCTCCTGGAAGCAGGAGCCTATTCTCCCCTAGGATGATTGTGAGTAGTGTCTCACAGAAGCCACAGAAGAACGACTACAACATAGGCACAATGTCTGATCTCTTCCCCATCCAGTCAGGCTGACAGCTACCCATCTTTGAAGCAGCTTCTCAGAGTGGTGATTGGGAGCAACTTGAAAGGTAGAACACAGTTGTTTCTGGAACGAGCATTTTTTCTATTCTTTTAATGTTTCATACATTAATATGGTGAATTTATGATAGTTTCACCCTTAATCCCCAATCCCATCTTCCTCTTCTTGTCATTACAACCCTTCTCTCCTGCCAGACTCCCTCCTATTTTCATGTCTTTTTGCAGGTGTGGCCTTCACAGTTGTATCTGAATTTTTCTCGATGCCAGGTGCCCCAATATTTGCTGGAGCATGAATCACCTATCAGCGAGTATACCACTGAGGAAACCATCTACACCCTGCATCAATGTTAGCTCTCGTCAGTCTCCCAGGGTGGCATGGGGCCTCTTTAGATGCTTCTCCTTCTCCATTGTGAAATGTTGATAGGACAAATTCTATTCAGGTCTTATAGAAATATACATAGCCACAGAGAATTCATGGAGGCAACAGCTTTGTCACATTCATAAGATAATATCTGACCACACCCTCCCCCTCTTTAAGCTCTTAGGATCTTAGTGTTCCCTTTTCCTCTTCAGAGATATATTCTGAGCCTCGGTGTGGGGGTGACTTAGATGCCCTGCATTAGGGCTGAACAGTCTGAGATCATTCATTTTCTTCATTTTGGTCAGTTGTGATTTTTTCTGTAATAAACACATTCATTGCAAATAGAAACTTCTTGGATGAGTGCTGACTGGAACACCAGTTTTGTGTAAACCATCATATCAATCTGACATAGCCTAATCTTCAGTTAAAGTTATAAGGAATGAACTCAAGGCCAGATAACCAGTTTACTCTCTGTGCGCATTGCCTCTGCAACATGTATCTTTCACTGTTGCATCATTAGAAGTTCACTGACTCTTTGCCCTGCCCTCTGACATTTCCTTGCATGTGGAAACGCAAGATATGACAAGGACCTAGGTATGACTCTAGTTCTACAGTTGCACTGTCACCTGCAGACTGCCTTCGAAAGCCATGTAAGATTTTAACAATAGCAAACACTAGATATTTGTCCCTGAAAAACCATTATTTTTAAAATAATTTTAAAAATACTATCCCTGAAATTTTTAGGAGCACTGAAAATGTGCTAAATGCAAGAAGATAGGTGTGATCCTAGTCTACTTCCCCACCTTACTCAGACTTTAAATAGGCTTCTAGTGATAAGCACAGGAAATAGAAATTGGGCATGCTATTTTAGGGAGGGACTCCAAAAGCAAGCAATTTTTGCTAGAAGGGGAAAATGTCCTTAGTTTTATCTATAGTTCTATCCTTGCTAGAGGACAGAGATGCCAGAAGTGTTTAAATAAAGATATCTTTGCCTCTGCCCTGGCTGAAGACCCAGGATGATAGAAAGGTATTAGGTTAAAATTTGCCAATAATATGTGGCACAACATGGAGATTCATGAATAAAGATGAACTAGCAAGAGCAACAGACTTAATTATAAATTTTATTAGCGTTAAGGCCTGATGACCAAGGGAGCCATAGTTGAGCTTTAAGGTGGGAGAACATTGGAACTGAGGATATAGCCTAAGAACATCAGAGAGGATAGGGAGAGAGCTACATATTAGCATGTCAGAAGGAAGTTTGAAAAGAGGAGAGAGACAGAGTAGAAAACAGAATGTTTACTGGAGGATAGAGAGAGGAGAGACCCTAGATGGTGATTTATGACATGATGTTGCTAGGGAGTTGCTATGGAAGTAGGGCCACAAAGCCAAACACTCAGTTCTCATTGCCTTCCGAAAGGAGGTCTGGTTTTCTCTCTTCTCCTAAATGAACACTCCTGCTTGGAACCTGTAAGTGAGGATGTACTCAATGAGGTGTGGTCATCTCATGGACTGGCTACCTGGACAGGACAGTTCATTCCTCCATTCAGGAAAGACTCATTAACCCCAATTGGGTATACTGAATGTTACCTTACTTCTGGGATACTTCTCCTCCTATATGGGAGTTCTAACTTTTTTTCTATTAAACTACTGTCTACAAAACTTAAAAAAAGTTTCTTCTAAATTTCACTCTTCTATGGTCTGTGAAATTTTTCCACTTTGTAAGACTAAAACCCAGAAGTAAATGGCTTTGGGTGGATTTGGCCACTACTGATTTTTCAAGAAGAGAACAGTACAAGCAACTCATCTGTTTGGGGTTGAACAGTCTACAATCACCTATTTTCTGCATTTTTGCAAGTTATGATTTTTATGTAATAAACACCTACCATTGCAAAAGGAAACTTCTAGGTTGAATACTGAGTGATACTTTAGTTTTATGTTTAAAGTGTCATGTTACCTTGACACACCCTAATATTCAATTAATGCTGTAAGGAATAAACTCAAGGTCTACATCAGATAGCCTACATTTAAATTTTCACTACATTTAAATTTTCAGTCTTCTACTGTAACCAAGGTCATGCACCCCAAAACCTCCCACTGCTGTTTTGACTCTAGAAGGCAAGGAGCGAAAGTCCACTTGAAGGTTAAGGGAAACTCTAATCTTGGTTTTTCTCTTCCACAAACACTGCAGAAGCCAACAGGAGCCCTTGCTCTTGACTCTGTAGCTAGCCCTACCTCTACCTCTGTTATTTCTTGCAGACTTTCTTCCTAACGTCTGTTTGTAACCAACACACCTTCACCGATGATTCTCTGTAAATCTATCATCAATCGGTACTGCTGAAATTTTCTGTAAATCACCTTGTGATTTAAGAAGCACAAAACTTAAGACTTAACACAGCAGAGCACTTGGGTTCTTTGGACAGGCGTCTCCCCCAGTCTCTGCTTGAAAAATGAACTTCCCTTCTTGTCCTGGTGTCCTACTTACTTGATCTGTTCACATTTCCATTCCCACAACACTACCACTTTTCCTTCTAATATCACTTATGTCTTTAACCTTATGACAGCATCTGATTTACGATGTTAGAAGGGAGATGTACATATCATCTCTCTTCTTTTTCTAGAACATTCTTTCTCTGTATCAGTGTCAGCCATTCTCAGGTACCTCTTTACAAGGGATTTTAAGGTGACATTTCCAGTTGAAGTTGTTGTATCAAAAAGAAGACTGAAGTTTTATTAACACTTCCTGAGATTGCAGATGTTCATTTAAAAATAGATGCACATTAATAATTGGAGGACTTATTTAGGTTATTTGCATTTTATTTGCAATGAAAAAATAAATCCAAAAAGTGTGGTAAGGAGGCAGAATGTGGAAGCTGGAAAAGGAGGAGGGCAGGTTGCTGTGGGATTCTATCCCTTAGGGGGCTTCATTTAGCACTACAGGTGGCCAAAGAGAATTTCATCCCATTATCTTACAAGTGCAGGAAGCTTTGCATTTCAACCCCCTAGGGTGCTCTCCACAGGCTTCCTGCAATTCCCCTGTTATTTTTTGCAAGCATTACTGCCAAAGATGCCATTATTCTGGTTTACACAGTTGATCACTGCTGTGAATTTCAGGCTGTAGATAAAATGTACTTAAAAAAATAGGGGAGAGGGCTTAATAAAGAGCCCTCACACCTGCTTATTCTTGGACAAATTTTGCTACTCGCTGGACTTCAAAAAATCATTAAGCCTTTAATCTTTCATTTTATGGCTGCTAATTTTAGATTCCCTCCTTCATGAGGTCTAAACCTTGAAGGGGTCTAAACTCACAGCTCTTCTCCCCTTCTCCCAAAAGGGGATGCTAACTACTCCCAGAGGTGGAGGTCTCTGCTATGTGCCCCTTCGAGACTAACAAAATCATTACTCATGAATATTTATCAATTGTACAAGTTAGGCAATTTTCAACAGAAGGTTCCTTTGAGCAACACTAACTTTTTAATTTGAAATAATGGGGGCATTATCGTGTTCCTCATCATGCCAGAGGAGCCCTGAGACTTCCAGTTACCCATCAGCCTCAGCAAGAACATGCTCATCATCTGACTTACCCTAATAGTGCTTTATTAGTAGCAAATATTTACTGATCTGTTTTCCTTCAAAGACTCTGACATCAAGACATGACTTGAATATATGAACCTTGCTGATCACTTTCTGGCCATTGCCCAAAAGAGGGTTGGACACAGATGACATTCAATTAATATTTGCTGCACAAATGAATATGGAGTTGTTTTGTCAAGATGATCATCGTTGTTATGTGCCTTTGCGGTAGAGCAAATGACTTTAAAGGGACATGAATTTTTCTCAGTGTATATCTAAGGAGACACTTAAAGAATAGATCTAAGTGGACACTCATGAAGCTGAAACTCTACCTGTGGAGTTAAAATTCTGTCTCCTTCATTCACTAACAAATACAATTGCAAAGCTAACTGAGTTTGAAGAATCTTTTATTAATCATGACATTCAATTAGAGTGGGTCTTTTTGGAAACCCAAGCAAATGACTTATAGGCATAGTTAAAAGGTCAGAAAGTTGCTAGTACCAAATCTGAATATACCTTAAATCTCTGAATTATCTTTAATTCTCTTAAGTAATTACTTTATAAGTTAATAGCTATTTCCTTTCACCTCTAAAATGTAAACTGAATTCTCTTTTACCTTTTCTTTTCCTTCTGTCCAGAACTCATCTACCTTACACAACAGTGCCTTTTACAACAGTGCATGTGAAAAGGCTAAAGGGCAAAACCTCAATCTGCTGCAGCCAAAAAGGTACGTTCCGTGCTATTACACAGCCAGGTCAATAGATGGTCTGTTATTTTAAGCGTTATTTAAGTTGACTCCCCGTGGAAGATCATTTTCAGCTAGGTTGCTTATTTTCCCAAAGAAGCAGGACTTAACACATGCCTCAATGCCAAAGCTTATTAAGAAAGCAGGAACCAAAGTAATAATCAGGAAAGACAGGAATGAAGACCAAAATCACTAAGTGATATATAAACAAAGTTGGTCTAAGAAAGTTGCTCTCCAAGTGAAGTCCCTGAAAGAACAACAGCCTCACCAGGGCTCTAAGAAAGTGAAACTCCAAAAGCCGTCTTTAAATTCAGACTTGCCCAAAGGTCAACCTTAATCTAGAGGCTTCCTCTCAGGCATGACTGAAGTCTGCCTTTTAGGTGTCACATTGCCAATTAACATGAACCACCATGCCTTCCCATCCCGAAATTTAAAATAAAATAAAAAAATAGTGTATCAAGAGAAAATCAAATGGATGTGTTTCATTTCAGTTTTATGTGACACACAAGCTTTCAAAAATGAAGATCTGAAGGAAAGGTAAGTCCTCGCAATGTTATGTTAGCATCTGATACAAAGAGAACAGTCATGGAAAAGGATAATTGAAGAGCAAAAGCATGAACTAAACAAGTAAAGCCAGGAGGTCTATTTATGGATTGTTTTTCTTTATTCTATTTGTTCTGTATCCATGGTCCTTTTCTGTGGGCATGGAGAGATTATTTCTTCAAGGAGTATCTTAGAACCTGCTTTAAGCTCGAACAGTGAGGGGAATGTGAGAGTGTTGCCAGAGTTAGAGTCATGATATTAGAATATCGAGGAATTCAAGACAGGTAAGAATATGCCGTGGAAACCTTGGGGACTGAAGCTGGATGAATGAAGAGAAATATCCCTTTCAGAGGGGTGACCCGAAGAATGGCAACCTGATGTGCTACAGAGGCCTGAACCCCCACAGTAGATGGGCCAGGGGCAATCCTGGGATACATAGAAGCAGACAGGCAAGAGGGTGCGGTTAATGGGAGATGGGAGGAGGGGACAATGGAGGGAAGCAGGGATAAGTACGTAATATTCTTGAAAAAGTAGAAAAATTAAAAAACATATAAAAAAAGAGTATAGACAGGCTAGAGGGAGCCCTGGGGTCCATGAAGGCAGACAGGTGGAGTGTAGAGGGAATAGGACAGATTGAAGAAGGGAGGGGAAGGGAGATGGACGGGAAGGTGGACAGAGAGAAGTGCTTGTGAAACTAGAAAACTAAAATAATTTAATAAAAAAACAAGTTAGAGTCATCATGGCCTGTGCTTCAGAAAGCTAGGTTCAGCCACAAATCCTAAACAAGTCAATTGAAAGAGTCAAAATAGCAGTGAATAGTAGAAAAAAGACATGTATTCTGTAGGAGGAACATGATCAGAGAGGTCTGTGTTGCCTGAAATAGGCCGCGCATGCACAAATGGACCAGATGCAACTCCCTCAAACTAAAACCTGCCTTGTGCCTGGTGCTGAGGTCAAACCGCCTGACTGAGAGGACCAACCTGGACAGGACAACGCAACAAAAGCTCCCGCTGGAACTTATGGGATGGTGGGGGGGGATATAGGCAAGCCCAATATCCAAAGGAAACGAGCTGCTTTGCCACTTGCCTGACTCCTGGAGTCTGTGTGGTTGACTCTGCACCCTCTTAGCCCCATCCCCAGCATCTCCACGGTGCTGGGACTGCAACAATATTCCAAGTAGCCACCTTGGAAGAGGGAGAAAGAAGTGCAGAGATTCCTCCCCCAGTTTCCTCTTCAGAGTCCTGACATGAAGAAGGCAGGATATATGGACAATTAAGCAATGAGGCCAAGATCAGGCCCACTATTGTCTCAGCTCCAGCCTCTCCTACAAAGTCAGTCTCTCCTCTAAGGTTATCTGATAAATTGTAAATCTTTCTCTAGAAGACAAGTTCCTCCTTTGACTGTCCCTAGATTTTATCCTTTTACTCTTCCAGCAGGGGATTCATGGGGAAATTCTAATTTCTTGAGATCTACCATTTCAATATTCTGAGAGCTAAAGGGAGAGACAAAAGTGTTCTGGTTTAGCCTCATTCCCAGTGTCTCTAGTGCATCTTCACTCCTGCCAGGCAGACCTGTCACAAGAGTGACCCTCCCCACTCTCTTATTTCCTTTAATGTTAGGTGCTGTATTTTGGCAGTGCACACCGAGAATCCCATTGTAATCTTAACAGAAGGAAGACAGAAAATTGCAGCCCCTTCAGGGATTAAGTTATGATTAGGGAAAACAATCTCCCCTCCTGTGGTGAGAATAATACTTTTCCAGTGATGAAACTTGAGAGGATTTACAAGGACTGAAGGGTTTTGTAGCTGATGTTTGAACACTCCATCTTTAGGAGAATAAGTAGAGTGAGAGTAACCTTTTCATCGTATCTACTATTTTTTGTGTCTTTCAAAACAAAAATAGCAAGCATACCTAAATACAATATTTTGGAATGGTATGTATTGTTTTTTTTTAGGGACAAGAGAATTTTACAATGCAAAAGTCACAAATAAAAAATTAAAATTGTGGGTGCTTGCCTCTCATAGCACTCCACACTGAAGTCCACGAGTTCTTTTCCAGCTCAATGCCACTCATGAGGTCCATGAGTTCTCCAGGGCACCTGCCCCTCATGGCACTCCACATCTGGAATCTGTGAGCTCCGTTCTTTCTCTCTTCTAATAAACTCTACCTTAATCCTCAAAAAACTAAAATTATGTTAATTTTAAATTAAGAATCCTGTTAATGCAAATATATTTCTTAAAAGAAAATAAGCCACAATTAAAAATATAATAATAACATATATAATTGACAAAAGATTAGCATCAAGAACTTGAAAGGGCTCCTAAAAATGTCTTTCCAAACAAAATCAAGTCAACTCAATAAAAATGTAAGTAAAATTAAAATGTTCACATGGTTAATAAACAAAAATAGACAATATCTTGATACAGGTGAAGTGGTACAGATTTTTCTCCAGGAAATAAAGAATTATTGAAAGGGAAAAGAATTGAAAATAATTATGTTTATTTTACAACAGTAAACAAGAGAATCAGAGACTGAGATTGAAGCAGCTGAAAAAATCCCTGGAAAAGGTTAATCGCCACATGGTGAAGTTAGAATCCTCAGGAGAACAGTGAAAGTTTTGACTATTAGAAAAGACATGTTTAAATTTTAGAAGTTTAGACAAGAACACAAGAAAGAGAGGAAGCTTTGTCTTTGAATGCTTAAGGACTGTGTTGCTTACAAGTTTACATCTTGGGAATTTCTTACTGTTTCTGCTTATAACTAGCTTAAGGAAGAAGAGAGGGAGAGGCTAAGGAGAGAGGGCCAACCTGACACTTAGGAAACAGGCTTTCTGGCCCACACAAGAGGCATTTCTAAGATCACAGTTGGTATCTGGGCATGACATGTGAATGGATTGCCCTGACTGCATATTTGAGATGGCAGACCCAGCCCCTGGGCCAGTAGATAAAGATGAAGTTGAACGCAGGCAGGCAAGCAAGTGTGCTTGAATTTGCTTATTGTTCTCACTATTCTTATGTGAACATTCTGTGACTAGCTGCTTCCAACTGATGTTGCTATAACTTCTCCACAATGTTGGACAGTAGATTGGAATTGTGAGTCAATAAACCCCAACTATGTACTCAAAGTTATTTGGGTTAGGTACTTTGTTGCAGCAACAAGTAATGAAACTCAAGTAGTAGTTTCTTTCAAAATTTCTTGAACACATAGAGATAAGAATTTTCTGATTCGAGGGGCTGGAGAGGTGACTCAGGGGTTAAGCCTCTGCCTTCCAGGTGGAAGGTCCTGAGTTCAGATCCTAGAACCCACGTGTAGAAGCTGGGGCGGCCTGCGTTTCTGGTCCTGGTAGGGCAGAGCCTATGAATCCCAGGGCAGAATAAACAAGGAGGTGGTGGAGGCGGTCCATGGTGGTTCCTGAATTCGTCCGTGATTCTACACACATACACATACACACAAGCACACACATACATACACACACAATTGAATAAAAAAAATTTAAAAAAAGAATTTTCTGATTCGATAGAAAGAAGATAAAAGAAACGTCACCTTCCATGAAATATGCTTAATCAGACAAGTTCTTTAAATCTCCAGGGAACTATATCTATTCCATGCTAACATTATAATAAACTATACATTCTTTTCACTCATAATACTAATAAAAACATTATTAAATCTGTTCCTTGATGAATTGATCTGGCATTTATTATGCTTAGGGGTTAATCAGAGCTTAATTCTCTCTGCATGCATACATACAGGTCATTTCCCAAATGGTCAGAGGTCAACATCTAGAGCTTAGTGACTAAAGACATTATATAGATTCCAGTGGTACGCTCACTGTAAAGCTACCAAAATCCCAGCCTCAAGATCCCTAGCTTATATAGGTGACTCAAAAGGATCATGTAATCAGGTTTTGTTTTAAACTGAAAAACGAATATATTGTAATCAGTCACTGTTACCACAACTATTTCTTTTTACTCTGAATTCCACTATCATGCTTTTCATTTGCATAGCTTACAGAAACCATGGCCATTTTGGAAATGCAGCAAAACAGAAAGATTTTTAAGCATGTATTTCTTGTAGTTACTGTGTATTTGATGAAATAGATGTCTGATTTCAGTCCTTTCTATTCATCATACATTGCTGCTGGGTCTCTCACTGTACAAGAGGCTTCCAGGACCACTCATTACTTCTTGTATTGATTCCCTAGCTCAATGACACATTGTAATATGATTGTTTGCCCTGGTGAAATGTACCAGATATTACTGATAAGTATAGGAGAAAGAACATTTGAGAGGTATTCTGCCAGAAATCAGCTGATGGAAAATTCTTGCAATCATCAAAGATGCAATTATCAGAAAAAAGATTCAGATCTCTTCAGCACCCACTTGAAATGAAAGTCTGATTCTGTTAGCAATAAATTTAACAAAGCCAAGCTTGCAAGTTTAAGTATATATATATAACACACTTTTAGGAGAATCACATGAAACAAACAGTATGGAATTACTGTTTAAGGTCACAGCCTATAATATCATCAGAAGCTAGAAATATATCTGCATGTGAAATCACATGTTTATATATGTCTAATACCAATAATAGAACAAGTTAACACATCATGATGGAAGAAAGATTAAAATATTCTTCAATCTTTTATAAAAGTAGAGTGTTATAAAACCATCTTATAAAAAGCACCAAAGAACACACAGCCAATATAAATAATGACTATTATAAAATTGTGTCAAATAACCATTAAAATTTTGTGTTTCCAGTTTTTATAATGTCTATGGTGTTTCTCGGTTTCTAAAATCTGTACCTTGGTTTTATTTTCTCATTTTGTATAAATATCTACTTTTCCTCTAATTTTACTGGCATGCATTAACTTTTTGAAAATCCTTTCAATGAGTAAGCATTGAAATGTATAAGTATTAAATATACTAAAATCGAGTAAATCCTCGTTCTCACAAACATAGCTTAAGGTAACATAAGGTAACATAACTTTCTTTTTTATTTACTTAACACAAGCCAAAAGTCCAATGTCTTTATCCTACCATTGCTTTTTGCTGCTTCATACTGCATACATGAACAAAAGTGGTAAGCAATATCTATGCTGTAGCCTGAATACTGTATTCAGCCTCACTTATATTCTCAGGATATGGGCAGAATGCAGCCAAATTATTTGACAGAATATACCAAGAATGGCTTCTCATCCAGATCTTGATAGAATACTTGTTGTCCTCTGAAACCTCTTTAGCCAGACCTCCACTGTCCAAATACACTATATCTTTCTTATATTCTCACCAGAATGGTCCATTAAGTTCTTCTGAAAGTATTCACAGACTTTTCTAACACTAAGTTCCAAACTCTTCTAC
This sequence comes from Typhlomys cinereus, assembly GCA_023101885.1. Taxonomy (NCBI): domain Eukaryota; kingdom Metazoa; phylum Chordata; class Mammalia; order Rodentia; family Platacanthomyidae; genus Typhlomys; species Typhlomys cinereus. Next base: position 2,537,149 of record JALPQD010000226.1, read on the forward strand.
TTTCATTTTGTAAACCAGTTTCAAAAGCATAAGAATCGTATGGTCAGGTTTATAGCTCAATGGCCTCACTCCTGGTATCTATCTTTTATATTATTATCTTATCTCACTGCTGTGAAAAAGTAACTGACAGAAGCATTTAAGGAATAAAAGGTTTATTTCAGCTTATAATTCAAGTGTATGTTGATGGATCATTTGCAGTCAGAAAGCAAAGAGCAATGATTGATTGTAGTCAGCTCATTTTTATTTTTTATTCAGTATGGAACTCCGTTTTATAGCAATAACGTTGTCCACATTTAGAATAGGTCTTTCTATCTCAATTAACGCAATCTAGATAACCAATGCTTCAGAGAAATTTCTGTGATGAATCAAATTGATGAAATTACCTTGATCTTAACTTTTGAATTTCAGTATTTGAAGTTTGAAGTTTGAAGAATTTAGGAAAACCCCTACAACTTTCCAGAGGACAAGACTAGAATCAGAACAATGACAATGCTTAAGATACATGTCTACAAAATAGCACTCACAATACATCATTTAACCAGAAAGAAAAGATATTAATTGCAAGTTTAGAGAAAACAATTGTGTGACCTGAGACATCATCTGTTTAAACTCAATTATCTTGGGAATAACAATGTAGTGATATTACTGAAAGATACTGAAGGTCACTGAAATATTGTTTTAAAAGTCCAGGAATATTTGAAAAAAAAATGCCACTAGTTTAGGACTCATGATCTAACGTCATTGCCAGTTGTTAGTAAGAACTTGTCATAACGAACCAATGCAAATTATTTCTTTGCTGATATCTGCTTTTGAAAAAAATCAAGGAAAAAGGAAAAGAAAACAGGAAAGTAGTGAAAAATATTTGCTGTATATTAGCTGCATTTTGTGGTATGTTTTTTGGAGAAAATTAAGCCCGATGCAATAAAAGAGGATGATTAAACCAATTTTTAAAAGAGATTTGAGAGACAGGTTCCACTTCTGAATCTCGAATGCAGTTATTTTTCTGCTGTCTGCACAACTATTTCATTTTTCACAAGGGCAAGGAACATTAAAAATATCTAGGCAGTATGTATGTCATAAATGTAAATACTGTTTATTTTACATCCCCTTTTCTTGTATTTTAAGCGGCTGTTTATGAGTGCTACATGTTTATACCAACCAATGAATTACTTGTGCTAATATTTGCAACAAAATTCATAAACCACAAATTACAATTCACTATGGTGGCAATCAAGAGAAATCAAATAAGATATATTTCATGTCAAGGTAAAAGTTCCTTTCACATATACATATGCATTTATTTTCATTGACTTTGTAAATTTAAGTGTTGAATGAAACACTAGAAAATTTTCTGAAAATTTGGCAGAACAGGCAGTGGTCCACCTGGCTTCAAAAAATCCATAAAAATTACAGTCCCAAAATACATCCAATGTGCCTAAAACTATCCAGTGACATTTAAGCTGGAATTTGAAAAGAAAGTTTATGTCATCCCCTTTGTGAAAACACTTATCATCTTCTAAACAATGTGCAGGGTGTGATGCTTTAGCTATTTCTCTGGATGCCATGAGAATGTATTTTAATATTATTAGCAATCATCTTCCAAAATTTGGAGACTAGATGGATAGCTCCATATACATAGATAGACAGAAATAAATTTAAAAAACATACTGAAATGATAGAATGAGAGTGTGGATATTTTTATAGTCCATCAAATGTATCAAATATGTAAAGTGTTTATTATCAAATAAATCAAAGCAGAAGGGAAAGTAAGCTTCGTCATGGATGTACAAGTCATTTCTTCAGATTCGATTTTAGGCAGAGATTTGTGTTTTCATGTGCCTAGATTCCATCTCTCTAGGAATTGATGGTAGCTGTCAGCAATTAACCCAATACAAAAATAAAATTCATTTGTCCATAGAAGAAAGGACCTCTCCTTTTCATTGTAACTACTAAAGTAGTAAAACCCATAGTTTTCATTGATAACTGTCACATGTACACAAACACAATCTCTTGGACATCAGACATATTATCATTATATTTACTATTGTGTCCATCATACATATAACATATTTGGCACTGGATAGCATTCAACAACTGTTTCTATATATTCATGTGGAGAAAGTTTATAATTAGGATAGCTATAGACATTTTCCTACACTGTAAACTTCATTAATAACTATTAAAATGGTAAATATGCTTAAATCTACATGTTTATAGTCAAGATGTTATGCTCGAGTCAAAAGAGAAATGAAATAATGTATCTGTTTAACAGAAGGTAGTCATTAAATGTTAGGTTCACTATTTCCACTACATTACACTGCCTCTGACTTTATAATCACTACTTTGTATATAACTCCCACTAAAACAGGCTATAAATTGTAGGGTAAATCCCAGGAAAGGTTATTATAATAACCACATTGGTCATTCTGTTTTCTTGTTTCTTCAGTTCTTAGCACAATATCTGGCACACAGAAGACAACTATTTATCAAATAAGGGAGTAAAATATATACAGGTGAATGAAATATAAATGCATGATTGACTGAATATTCCAAATTATATACACCATACAATGGAAAACATTGAGAGATACATTTGGGTCTATTTGGCAATTTTATGATGTTTTAACATAAAAGTCCCTTTAAGGAAGACCATCTATCAATTCAGAGAAGATAATTAGCACCTAGCATTTTCAAGAACAAGAGTTAAGCAAAGGATGGACATTCTCACCATAACAAGACACACTGCAGTCCTCCTAAGAGGGAGATGGAGGTTAGTGTGGTCTACCAGAAAGCTTTCGGACAGTCTGGGCTCAATAGCTAGCTCCAGCCTCCAACAAACAAATTAGTAAAACAAACAGTTTTACTGGACCACCAAAAACGTGGGATCAATTATTGACAGGGTTGTGTGCACAGTTTTGCAATTTAAGGTGTTTTGCTTTAGCTTAAGAATAAAAATAAAATTCATATCCTGATAACGAACACAGAACAGCCTCTTAAAAAATCCAACAGCAATCTGAACAGCAATCCGACTCTGTGGGAAATCTCGTGAGCTAGGTGTCCACCTCTTGGCACCTCGCCGCTGTGGAGGCCCCCAACGCAGGAGGAGCCCACTTGAGCCCAGGCAGCCTCACAGCCAGCTTCACTCCAAAAGTAAACGCTGCTCTGGAGCCTGGTAAGCAGCCCCTGCAGGCCAGACAACCAGCTAGCAGGGCTTTTCAATTGCAGCCCTCCTGTGAAGACGTGTGGAACACCGCTTGACATTCTCAACCAGCTGGTTTTCCTCACATTTGAATAAAAGTAAAAATAGAAAACAAAGAGGGGAAGGAAAAGTGACAAGCTGAAACCTGTAAAGAGGACAGACAAGGTAGGAAAATTGGCTGCAGAAAGTCAGGAGGGGGTGGGGACGGCGTGCTCACATTGCCATCTAGTGGCCACGAGCGTAAGGGTGGAATAATAAATCAATCTCCAAGTTGTTTTTTTGTGTGTATGATTTTTTTTTCCTTCTACTTGTAGTAATAAAGAAAAGGACATTTCTGTCGGCATGAAAGAGGACTGTAGTGAACACAAAAGATTTTCGTCTTTGTCAGTTGTTTCTATCTGGCTTGATAAACAATGGAAACCTTACTAGAACTGCTTTAGCAAGTGCATCTGTATCCTGAGACTTCAGTGCACGTCATTGCTTTCTTTAATAACCGGCATCCCCTCACTGAAAGAATTCCAGATTTATATTAAAATAATAATAAGATAAGGATTCCCTGTTAAGTTTGACTTGCTACCAACAGTTTTACTATCAGCATGCCATATTTAAGACATTTCTGCATACACGAAAAGAAGTTATTGTTGATCTGAAGTCCTAGTTTCAGTGGCCAAATGTATCTTATCTGTTGATCCCATTTTTCCACAAATTAAAAATAATATTTAGGTAAACTTTTGGATGAAAAGTTTGTCTCAAGCCTAGCAGAGGTTGAGATATATATATATATATATATATATATAATTACTTTTGTCATTTTCAGTACCATGATTATTATTTCAGGGTTTAATAAAAACACAAATGAGAAAAAAGAATTCATAAAAGGTAATCGCTTAGACATGAAATTAAATGAAGTTCATATTGATCTTTCCTGCTGAATTCCCATTTGTTCCGTGACACACATCTCTGTGCTAAAAGCTGGCAGGAGGTAGATGAAATTTGAACATCTAGTCATTCAATGCGCTCCCAACTAATAACTAAACATTGATTAGAAAGCCATCGAAGTTTATAACATTGCCTGCTCTTATTAGCTCTGAGCTCATTTGGAAGTGAGGAAAGGCTTATACAATAAGTATGGAAAGAACCCTGCTTCAGAGCGGCTTTCTCATTTACTGAGGAAGCAAGAGAAGGGTGGAGCATCTCAGATACTCCAGTTTTAACTTATAACACCTCATTCATTTGACCACTTCTCCCCCTTTTAGAATTCACTTTTGATGAGAACATTCTACTCTTTTTATGTGGCCAAAGAAAAAGGTTTGATATCCCACTGACATCAGGCTTACTTGGCAACTTCTAAAAAGATGCTGCAGGTTGAATGATCTTGTGCATTTGGGATAGTCTATTCAATTGATGAATGGGGCAAAATCTTCCAGAATTTACTAAAAGTGTCTGCTGGATGTTGTTCAACTGTAACCATTGTTCAGCTTGTGTCAGCCATCAATAAAAATGGAAGGGTTTCCTAAAGTGAGAAATGGTAATCTCATGTGGTACTGAATTTGCTATAGACCCAAAGAAAATATACCTGCAAATTAACGATCAGTGATATTCATGGTTCTTAGTTCTAATTCACTTCAAGCTACCAAGGAACTGCTTCCTTCCTGGCTTTTTCACTTCATAGGACAGTAGAGATAAGTCATCCTATGCTGTCTTCATGTCTTTCTGCATGACCAAATCATATTAATGTGTCTTATTTGTTAATTATCACAAGAAAAATAACATTTTTCAATGGGTTGATTTTATTCATCAAAGTAAATTAAAAATTTTAAAGTAGAAGAGCCTAGTAATAGTTAAATTAATACAAAATCTGTACAGTCACATCTGTAGAAACATAGGTTCATTTAATTATTAAGCAATACTTCAGGGGTGATGGTTGAGGAGAGGGCTCAGTTTGTAAAAGACTTGCTGTATAAGCATAAGGGTCTGAATTTGGATCCCCATAACTATGTGAAAAAATGAGTTTGATGACTTGTCTAAAATCTTAGTACAGAGGAGGCAGAGACAAGAGAATCCCCGAAGCTCACTAGCCAATTAGTGTTGTCAAGCAGATAATCCCAGATACAGTGAGACTCTCAAAAATTAAAGAGAGGAGTAACAGAGGAAGACATCTGACATCAACCTTTGGCCACATGCACACACACATACACACATATTCATTAATGCATGCACACGCATGTGTGTATGCACACATGTATATAATACAAAGACATAAACACACATACATAAACATAGAATATTTTGTACCCCAAATAAGCATATTTGTGCATAGTGTTTCAATCCACGTGTTCTTCTCCTAAGAATTATATACAAGTCAGGAAAGTACCACTTTCATGTCTAGTTCTCCTTCAGAAGCCAGAAATTACCAATACTCTTTCACATACTTCTTTGCTCCTAGTCAAGTGTCTACTTGTGATAACTAATCAACTTCTCAGGACCTGGAATCAACTAACAGACCACCCTTTAGTCATATCTGTAAGAGACCATGCCTGCCGAGTTATCTGAAGTGAGAAGAATTACTATAAATAAGAAGAGCAGCTTCCAGTGGAAGCCCAGATAAAAAAGAAGCCCAAGAGGGGCCTGGAGAGATGGCTCAGGGGTTGTGACTCTGTCTCACAAGCAGAAGGTTCTGAGTTCGGATCCCAGGTCCCACATTAAAAAAAATAAAAAATAAAAAAAATTAAAAAAAAAACAAAAATAAAAAATAAAAAATAAAAAAATAAAAAAGAAGCCCAAGAAAGAAAAGTTTTCCTTATAGCTGCTTGCCCTCACATTGTACTGGCAAGTTCATCTTCTCCATTGGCTAACACTAAGGCTGCCATTCTTTGCTAACTTTAGAATCCAATTTCTTCAGTCCTCTAATGTGGATTAAAGGCAAGTGACTCTCCCAGAATCCTCCAGCCTTTAGTTTCATATAGGAACTGAGCAGTTACAGGCAACCATTGTATGAGCAACACTCACTTCAATGTAATAAATTGCCTTTAAATATATATTCACTATATCAGTTCTATTCCCTTAGTAATACATTACTTATAAACAGAGAATATAAAATTGTATTGGGGAAAATTATTTTCACTGTTAATTCTTTTGTAGGACTTAATCTTTTAAACCATGGATCTATGTATTTAGAATTTCTTTTAAACTCATACATCACTATAGGAAGCTGCTTTAGTCTTGAGTGAAAAAAAATCATTTTGTAAGTAACACAATTTGTACCTTAAAAAATGAAGAAGAGATGCCACCTGATTTTGTGCTTCGTAGGCTTTTGTATATGGGTCAAAAGAGATACTAAAGATTATAGGAAAGAGGGCTAGAGAGGTGGCTTAGGGATTAAGCCTCTGCCTTGCAGGCGGAAGGTCCTGACTTCGGATCCTAGACTGCACGTATAGATGCCGGGCGGAAGCGGGGGCGGCCTGTGTTTCTGGTACTGGTAGGGCGGAGCCTGTGAATCCTGGGGCAGAGTAAACAAGGAGGAGGTGGAGGCGTCCATGGTGGTTCCCGAATTCGTCCGTGGTTCTACACACACACACACATACACACACACACACGTACATGTGCACACACGCACAATTGAATAAATAATATAAAAAAATAAAAAATATTAAAGATTATAGGAAAGAGAAATAGTGCGATATTAGAAAGTGGTTCTTCATTAGTCTCTAATGAAGACAAACAACTCTCATATTCTTAACTGCCTTTTCAAAAATGTCTTCTTAAAATTTCTTTTGAAAACATGGCAACAGTCTCACAAGACAGAAACAGTATTGTTTCCTGGACAGCAGGTGGATCTGCAGATCAATAAAGGTGAAGAAACTACAAAGATCTCCTACTAAGCAAAGGCTGGTCAGAATTTGTTTGCACAAAGGCTGGGGATTTTAAGCCTCGATCCCAGCATGCTGTGTGCCCTGAATGTCCTCCTAAACCCCTTAGCATCTGTAGGGAAAAGAGAACCAGTGTAAACCCATGTTCCATAACCAATCAGGTCCCTCCATGAGCATGTGTGGGCTCCAGGAGCAGAGCAACACCTCAGACTCTGACACACATGTGAATGTTTAAAAGTTACTTGAGTTTAATATGATTGAACCCCGTTAAATATGCACACTGAAACATGACAGGGTAACCCATTCATATACACAATTTTTATTTATGTGCCAATTAAAAATTATTTTTAATCCTGGCAATGTTGTAATGATAAGATTTCACTGCAAAGTTGCATAAGTAATGGATTGAATCTGTGTGTGTTTTTGTATATGCTTTTGTAGATGGGTCAAAATAGATACTAAAGATTATAGGAAAGAGAAATAGTGTGATATTAGAAAGTGGTTCTTCATTAGTCTATAATGAAGACAAACACCTCTCATATTCTTAACTACCTTTTCAAAAATTTCTTCTTAAAAATTCTTTTGAAAACATGGCAACAGTCTCACATACTCAATGTGTGTGTGTTAGATTTATTCGTATCATCACTAAGGAAAAATATATGTATGTGCCAATGTCTACCAAAAGTAATCTTCCTAATTCAGAAAACATTGTGGCATGCTTAAATGTGAGCAGTGCTTCAAGGCTGCAACTAGATGTTTTCTACAGCATTTATAGTACTACAGAAAAAAGAGTGCAGTGTTGTGACTAGGAAAAGAGAGGGTAGAAGGATCAGGTCATATTGTACTCTTAGTTCTGCCCCTTACTTACTATCTTTGTAATCTTAGGTAGGCTATATATCTTTCTTTTGGGCTAATAATATAAACTACTTAACATTGTTGTTAAACCAATAAATGTTAAACCAGTAAATGTTACATCAGTAAGTAAATATTGCTGTTTTCATAGTGAAAAGTTTGGAAATCGAGTAATCCAGCTTTGGTCTAACTTCAATGAATCAAAGACTTTAGACAGGAATATGTCAAATAAAACTAGTTTAGAGATTCAATTTAAAGACATTCTCTTTCTTTTATTCCTCTGTCATAGATTAACAGCCACTGTCACAAACATTAATGCCCTCCTTAATTTTCCAGCATCATCAGTGCAGTGAAATCAACACTGAACTTGCTTAATCAGAAGCAACTTAGTTTTTGCCTATCTTCTTGCCTCGTTTGCCATAAAAATCCATAGCATTTTTTTAGCTGTAGTAAGTACATTCATTTATTCGTGTATACATATTTTTGAAATGCGGGTTCTTTGGTATATAAAATGTATTATTACTTCTGTTAAAATAAATATCTCAGGTTAAGTGTAAGTCCTGTATAACAACCATGATTTAGGTACTGTAAGGAGAGCTTCATACTCAAAATAGCAAATTTATTCTTCCTGCATGAATTTTAATGTTAAAATGAGTTGTTGCATTTAATGATTTTTATCACAAGCTAAAAAAATCATTAATTCTTTGATTCAAGCTGAAAATAAATGACTAACCAAATATTTTTCTTTCAGACTACCTACATGAGAAGTGTATCTCTGTTACACTCATTTTCAGAAAACGCAAAGCACAAATTGAAGATGAGATTTTAAAGGAAGCCCAAATAACAATTAATCATAATTCAGTTTATAGCCACCATCAATAATGAAAAAAATATGATGACAACTCAGTAGCCATAAACTCAAAAGGTAACTGAGTATATTTATACTGCTCAGGTCTTTTTTCTCCTTCAAGGTCAGTTCAGTTTCCCTGCACAGGAACCATTGAACTATAAATGTGTGTTCTAATTATTGCCTTTGTAAGGGTGGATCAGAGTCATTGGCACTCTCTGCATCCCATATAAAGTCCAAAATATTTTGATAATTGATAAGAGCTCATCAGGAAAGAATTTCACAAGTACATCTTAAAGTGTTTTGATTGTATTGATCTTGAAAACTAAATATAATTTATATACTAATCAATGTCTTCTATACTTTCAGGTCCCTCCTTATACTTACCGTTCTCCTAAAGGATGCATGGGGTGTTAGTAGTGTGGTTTTATATCCCCTTGGGAGTCACCAGGAAGCCTGAGGTACTGTCCCTGGAATTCAGCGTAAGTAAGGATTTTTAGAAATGAAGCCCTGGCATCTACAGTCTGAAATACTTTCTGTTTCACCTGCAAGAGAGCCCCATTCAAAGGCTCGCCAGGCTGAAAAGCTAAGGGTAAAACCCACGCTCCAATCTGATTCTGCTTGGACCTCTGTAAGGTTTTAAGTTTAAAGATTCATTATTTTTCCAAGCACATGATCTGGCTCTTCTCTATCTTCCAGAGGCAATTCATAATCCATACTTTCACACCAAGAATTTAGGAAATTTCTTATTTTCTTTCTGCTTTAAAACGATGGAGGCATACATCATAGTAAGTATGTATGGGCAAGTAGGCATGAGAGAAGAAACCTTGGGCAGTACTGTGGACCTGTTCTGAATGCAGATGTCAGTTTTTGTGGGTAAAAAGGCATCTTATGCATGTGGCCTAAGATCACATTAATGTGGACTGACTTTCTAACAGCCCTTAGTGCAGCTGGGGAGAACCAGATCACACATTACTATAAAAAATGTTATTCCCAAACAAACCATTTCAAAGTTTTAGCCTTAAAATATCCCTTCATAGCAAAACTTTGAAAAATATTGCCCAGCTGAACTCCTGGCAAGGAAGAGTGAGGCTGAGGGGGGTTAAGTGAGTTGCCCAAGGTCACCCAGGAAGTCAGCAAATTAACCAGAAATAGCACCCAGGACTCCTGCCTCCCTTACCACAGCTCTAACCACTGGCCCATGTTTCCTGAGGGCAGCAAAACATCAGACCACAGTGGTTTGCCAGGAACATCAAACAGCATTTTGCCAGGGTAATTTACCTCTTTCGGAATTAAATAATGAAACCATTTTACCTTAATCTATCACCTTTTGTCCCAGAGGAGCCTAAAGTGCTAAGTACTTTAGTTATGAGTTTTAGCAGCTTACTCGTAAATCACACACCATTAAAATGCAGCTGTCCTTGGAGTCAATGCTGCAGCTGTTAAACATAAGTATCTCAGCTGCTAAACATTTATTGAGCACCAATGATGTGCTAAATGTGAGGATGGAGGGGCACTTTGAATTTGGGGTGTTTGCAGGGAGTAAGAAATATAGGGAAACTACTTAGAATCTCAATGATAGATCGAAAACAAACTGGATGGAACAAGTTTCTATTTCTAGGGAACATGATCAACAGAGGGTTGAACAGTCAGCTTTGGTTATAATAACAACTCTTTCCCAAAAGCTTTGAATATTTCAAAGTCATAGTTCAGTCCATAGGCAAAGCTGTTCCAAACTCATTCCACTTGTCTTTACTCGATCCCTCAAGGTCCCTTTGTGGTCAACCACATACACTACCAAATTTTGTACAGCAAATACTAATAGATTTACATTTTATTTGGCTTTTCCATGGAGACCCAGAAGATAATTAGAGATATTTCTTCCCCAGGAAAGAAACACAGACCCAGAGAGAAACAAAATAAATAATGGTAGGATAAAGGGAGAGAAAATTTTAGGTTGAATGATCACAATAGCTTTGTAGGCTATAGCCTACAAAATCTCTCATACAATGGACTTTTTAGTCTATTCAATCCAGCAAATCTGAGAAGGGAAAAAAATGGCTGAAATAAATCTGGCCAACAGCAAAAGCCCTAGTTCTCAATAGATGGAAATTGAATAGTAGTTCAACAAAAATTTATTTAGTGAGTTTTCTGTAATGTTTTTGCCAATTTTGGTTGATTTTGTATTAAAAACATATTAATTTCTAAAAGACAACTGTATCTACATTTTATGATAAAATTGTGAAATGTATTGTGATTTTTGTATTTTTATGGATATGGAACAATGACAAAAATTTAGATTTGTATATTAAAAACTATCAATGACTATGAAATTACTTTTGAAAACATGTATAATTCTATTAAGCCATCTTTCTGATAAAAAAGAAATTAGAAACATAGTTCATCCTGATTGCATATGTTTTATTTGCGTATTTGCTTATTTTAAAGATAACATGTCCAGTAACTAACCTTATCTTAACCTCCTAATGTCTGGCATTATGAGCATGTAGCACTACCATGTCTGGTTCAAGATTACTATTATTTGCTTCTCAACACTACACAAGCAAAAGCAAAGAATAGACACTCCCAGTTAGGGAAGTAAGTCTGTGCTTAGTGTTCAGTGGTGGAGAAAATGCTTTGGTCGTTCAGATGCTGGTTTTGTATTACTTTGAATTAAATGATTGATTTCAGAAGTGCTTCTGATGGGCTGCAAGGTTACTGATAAAATCATGACAAATCTGCTTAAAGGAACAAGTGGTTTAATTTCTTTTATGATGACTGTTTCGTTACAGTTCTTAGTCTGGTTTGTCAAGAGAGTATGCACCATTACTATATCCATGTAACAGCTGAGAGAAGAACAATCTGTACTTGCCAGACCATGTCTGGCCAAATATACAGAAGGATGCCAACTTCCCCAACTAGCTCTCTATGTTTTATTCACCTATCCAAGACCCTTGGGTTGGGCCTCCCCATCAACTAGACAATCCCCGGCAGGTTCGCTCTGGGTTTAACTTGACTACTAATTATCTACAAATCTATGCAGAGCTTAAACCCTCAACCATGAAGTTGATATCTGTACCTGACTATGATAATCCACCCCTTGTCAACTTGACGCAAAAATATATCACTTTTAAACTTTAACCTTCATCTTGTCCTCACAGATGTTAAATTTATCTTACAAGTTCATTTGTTTTATTAATTATAAAACTGTAAGTTATAAGTAAATTTAATTTTATTAATTATGAAACTCTAAAATTTCTCATATATAAATTTTAGAGTGCTCCCTCATTAAAACTTCATTTCCAATATTTTGAAAGTTCAAAGTTTCTTAACCTTAAGAGCCTATTAAATCCAAATAAGGGAAATACTTTATCACAGATAAAGCATCAAAACAGAAGCATCATGACAACAAGAAAACATCAAATTAAGACCAATGTCCACCAAATCAAATACTGCTGCATCCTGTACTTCAATGTCCGTCTTCTGTTGTCACTGTGGCTCTAAGATTCTAGCCAACCCCAGTTCCTCTTCACTGCTCAATATTGCACGAGTGTTTCTTTGAACCAAGTTGAATCTCCACTCACAGTCATCCTCACCATACATCCCATGATTCTGGCATCTCCAACAATATTCTGGGTTCACCTCTGAAGCTAAAAGCTATACCTTTCTTTGCAGGAACTCCACACCTGCCACTTGGTGCCAAGCTTCTGCCACTCTTCATAAATCCTTAATTGTGCACCAAAACCAGTCTACCTGGGGGATGCTCACAGATTCCACAGAGAGGTTGAAAATAACTTGGTCCACTCGAACCACAACTATATCAACTCTGTGCTAGCTCTAGAAAAACCCTGAAGGGCATGAATTGATCTTGGGCTTTTGGTTCCTGAAGGAATCCAGATTTTAAACCACAGAATTACCCTACAGTGATCTTCATTTCTTCTACCATCCCAGTGCAAAGCACTAGATTTTCCTTCACTGATGTTCATTTCTCCAACAGTGTCAGCTGTTCTGCTGCCTGCCCTTTCCACATCCAAAGATTCATAGCCATCAACAAACTTCTCTATCAAGCAAGCCAGACCATCATCTTTAAGTTCAATTTTACCAAAGTTTTTGTTCCCTTCAACACAAACTGGGTCCAAAAAATCCACAAGTCTCTTAGCTTCTCTAGTCTCGAAATGGCCTTTTAAACTCTGCAGGATGGTATTTGTAATCCACAGATTCAAAAGCTTCAAACATTTCAAAGTTTCATCAACAAACCTTCCAGAAGGAACAAAATCCTCACAGTCAGATTGGTCAGGAACACCTCACTTCTCTGTTGCCAAATTCTGTTGCAGTTTGTTTGTGTTGATGCTAATAAATTACCTTACATGAACACATTGTTTTATTTTCTCTTTTGATTGTCTGGTTATAGTTCTTAGTCCAGCTCAACGGGAGAGCATGCACCATCACCAAAGAATCAAGGGAACTAGCTACAACTTATCCATGTAGCAGCTGAAAGAGGAAAAATCCTTATTTGCCAATCAGTTCTCTGTGTCTTACTCACTTGCCCAAGACCTAGTTCCACCACCATGGGTTGGGCCTTCCCCATCAACTAGACAACTCCTCACAGGCTCCCTCCAGGATTAACTCAACTACTAATTATATACAAATGTGCTCAGAACTCAAACCCTCCACCATCAAGTTGACACCTGTACCTAACTGTACCAAGAAATGAATAAACTGATATGTTCTTCAGGGAAGTAGAGGAACAAAAATATAGTGGAAGTTGTCGACATGAATCAACAAAGGGATCACATCTTCCAAAACACACGGTTTGGGAAGAGGAATGAGAGACTCTTCACAGTCTTCTCTGTTACCACAAAAAGGAAAAAGAAATGTATTTAAGTTTTCACTTTGTTGGTTCTTCAAGTCACATGGAAAAATTTTGAAATTTATGAATAAACAGCTAATAAAATAAATCCTCCTCTGAATTTACCTTATAACATAGGATTGGGAATACTTCCAATTGCTGGCAAAGCACTTGTATAGCATGCATGAGACTCTAGGTTTAATCTCCAGTATTGTCAAAATGAAAAGTAATCAGCTTAAGTTACTTTAGAATTATTTTCAATGAAATGTATTTTCAGATCTTACTTTAATATATACGAAGATTTAAGAATGTAAACAAGTAAGGGTAATTACAGTAAAGCAACCCTGACTCTTCTGAGCTAAAGTAAAAAGGTCCCAGATATGGAAACTGACAAGATGCTCAGCCTAGTGTGGCTACATGGTCTAGCACTAGGAGAGCCAATGCACTTAAGCTGCAAGCACATGCCTATTCACTTACTGTCATTGATCAAATCCTAGAATGTGCTAGACATGAGAATGAATGATATATTTTCCCTGTCTCAAGAAAACAGACATAAAATTAATTTTCCATTCAATGACATAAATGCCAAGATAAAGGTGGACAGAATTTAGTGACACTTTGGAACAGAGGGAGGGAGAGAAGAGAAATATAAGACAAAATCTATAAGGGTGATTTTTCTTTCATCCTATCTAGTGGGGATCATACATCATCTGATAAGTGTATTATGTCTGAAAGTCCCTCCCAAATGACAATATCTGACATTTTTTCAATTAAGGAGCTCTGAAATCAACAAGAATACTGACTCTTCAAGAAATATAAGAAGGGGAGAGAGGAGAGTGAAAGGAAGGGGCAAAGGGGGTAAGGATACAAGGGGAACTGGGGAGGGATGGAGGGAGGGAGAAGACCTATTGAGCTTGTATGATTAGAGAAAAAAAATAAATAAATAAAATTTTAAAAATGGGGGAAAAAAAGAAATATAAAAGCATCTATGTTAGCCTAAATATTTAAAGGTTCTCCCACAAAAGATTTTCAAGAAAGAACAACTTGTCCAGTTTAGGAAGACTGTATATATATACATATATATATATATATACACACATATATATATATATAACCCAACTATAAAACTATACATATAGTATCATTTAGCTTCACACATGGATAGATTTCTCACTAATGCTGTTTCCAAATATCATGACCAGAGGGGTCAAGGCTGAATAAATCACCAGATTGATATTGGAGATGAAACTCAGCCATCGTGTAGATGAATTAACTAACACTGACCATCTTATCTCTGTGAGCTTATGAAACTCATGTAAGCTATGCCCCACTGGAGTAAGTTTGCTTTACAAATGCATGACAGGTACTATATTACCTTTCTGCTTTTCTGATGAGTCACAAAGCTAAGGGCAATGAAGGACAGATACTTCAATAGCAGTAACACCATAGGATTTCCTAAGTAGACAAAACTTCCCTTGTAACACTGATCTGTGGTCCATCTCTGCCTTCTCTAAGGAGATAAGCAATTCAGAAAAGATTTAACAGAGAGGGAAGGATAATGAAAGCTAATTAGTGAAGAATGCTGTAGTTCTTCTCTTCTCATGGATAAAGAAGGGTAGATTTTCTCTGGGATTTCAGGTGTCAACTTACATTTCATTGCACTCTTTGCTGCTTTTCTTCTTTTTTCTCTTTATGAATTGGGTGACATCATAGAACAAAATAGAATCAAAGAGTTCTTTAAAAATTTGACCTCAGTGCAGTTTGAATTTGGGGGAGCACAAATACACAGCATGTGACACTTGTTTAGAAACAAGGAAAACAGAGAGTAAGGATAATATAAACACACAATTCTAGTTAGTAAACACAAGACATATAAGTTTACCCAAAAGCCAAAAAAAGTGTTTCAGAAGAGAACAATGCCAGGACTTTGATGAAACGATTTCTCAAGGGCTTCTCTCTCTCATTAGAGAATCCCAGATGATAACCCTGGGTAAGAGTTGAGGACGAACTGTAATTTCCAGGGACAAAAGTTTCCAATATAAAAACAAGAGAGAAGTGTTCCGTAAGAACTCACAAAAGTTTTCCAAAGAGGATCATTCCAAACAGAGACAGCAGGAAGTATAGGTAGCTAGAACAGGAGTATTTTTTTCCCTCTGCTTGTCTTTCATTATACTTAGCCAAAAAAGAGCAAGGAGGAACGAACTGAAGATAAGACTAGAGGCCACTGAAGCCATCTTCTCCCCCTTTAATGATGTGGTATGTCTTGGAACATCCTGGAACTGGGAGATGCAGAAAGTTAAACACTTCATTTTGCTTATTTCACAGTTAAAACTGTTTTAATTATGAAAAGGGTTGTCTTGATGCTGCATGTGCTAAATATTCTCAGTAGGAGAAGAAATTTAATGCAATTTGTTAAAGGCAACAGTGAAGAACAGAAAGTTTCCCAAATAAATTTATTAAATGTAAAACTGGGAAGCACAAATCCCATCAAAACTCTTGTGTATTCAAAATATTCCTTCCTCATTTGTTCAAAAATACTCATGTAACTTCCAAACTGTCCAGAACCTCTTACAGCAAATTCTAAATAAATTCTAAATTAGATCTCATAATGTATTAAGAGAAATGCATTAATGTTTATATATTCATCCTTCTTTTAGATAGAGACGCCAAACACATAGCAATGATGAAGTCACTTTGGCAGAGAGAAATGAGGGAGGAAAAATAAAGAATGGCAATTAAGTTTTTCCTATGCTCTAACTTCACTGTTCTTGGCAAGCACAAGCAGCAGGATGAACTTCATTCTTGGAAATGTTAACTAGGGGTAATGGTTACTGTGATCACATTAACTTTGTGTACTGTGAGGGCTGCCTTTACTAGCCACAGTAGGAGCCATGCAATGTTTATGCTACACTTCTGTATTACACATGATGACTTGGTAATGTACAACCTATTCAATATTGCTTCCTAGAAGCTTTTTATTGAGTAACACAGGATCCACACTGTGCGTACAATTTAGAGTCCATCAAAAGAAAAGAATACAAGGTAGTTTGCTTATGGTTATGGGGAGCACTTCAATCAGCACCTCCATTTCAGTCTGTTATTAGCGGCTTCCAATAGCACTGTGCCGAAGATGATTCTGTAATCACTCCAGGGTGCAGCAATGTACCAGGAACAATTAGCAACATGTCCTATGTACAAGATAGAAGAAGCAGTAACTGGACCAGATATTTGCAGCCTCAGTATTAAAGCTTATTTTTTTTCTTTCATTGTAGTCACTGATATTGAAGTAAGAGCAAGCTATTGAATCATGTTGAAATGGAGAGAAAAGTATGATGTGATAATAAAAAGCATCAAGTCCATATCAAAAATGGCATGCTGCTTACTTTTGAGACTTTCAGTCTGTGAATACAGTGTCAGCAATATGTTTCTGGAAAAGGTAAGGATAGATGAAATGAGTACCTGAGTGGGGCCCTGGGCGTTGAAAGATCACAGGTGCAGAAGTCATAGAAACAAATGCCCAAGAAGAAGCTACCATTTGCCATAGCTTTCTTGAAATATTCATTGATAGTAGTTAACCTCTAAAACCTCACTATGAACACTGAATTAGTGAGTCTTGAACAACTGTTTCTAGAGGAAATGCAGAATAAGACCTGAGTTTTTGTCATGCAGTTTTCTTTTTTTCTGTTTTTACTCATCAGTTCATCAACAAATAACCTTTGCTTATGTAACTCATGGGGTTTAGCAAGGGCCACCACATAAGTGTGCAGGTGGAGCTATTCTTTGGAACATGAACAATTCACCAATGGACATAGAACTGAATATACTGAATCCCCACCCATCCACCTACCTATGCACACACAGACTTCCATAGCTAGTAGTTCCACTGAGAAATGTGCAGAGTATTGATTTTAGATTGCAAATAAATTTAGACATAGGTTAATTCAAACATGGAATCTGGATAAGAAAGATTCTCTCTCTCCCTCTCTCTCTCTCTCTCTTTCTCTCTCTCTCTCTTATTCTTTCTGAGACTTTTCAAATTTTAAATAAAGCTGATTCATTTTATTGATTCTAATGACTTTCATTCAACTGAGTAATTAGGCCAGAACTATCACAAATACAGTTTGAAGAACATGAGAACTGACGATTTAAGAAGACCAAAAGCAATGGTTTGTTACAGTGTAATGTGATTGAACGAGGAATCTGAGAATATCCAGAGCAGTGGGTATGTAAAAAAAAAAAAAAAGGAAGTGAGATTATTTGTGAGATTTTGGTATGGAGAGAATAGAGAGTCCTTAGCTGAAAACCCTGAGCAAATGCAGGTTTGAATGTTAGACTCATGCTTTGGGGGGGTCTTAGTATTTCAGAATGATAGAATGGTAGAATGGTAGCAGTTATGGGGCAAGGAGAAGGACAAAGGCAGTTGGACTGCACAGTAGGACTGAGGGTGTCAGTTTACTCAGAGGCACAAGCAGTCTGACATTCCCATCCATAGTTAAGGCCCAGCAGAATAACGGCTGCGCCTTTGAAGTATGTGTATAGTTAGCTAAGTTAAGCAAGGGGCTCTCTACACAGATAGGCTCTTGATAAATCTGCTCCTTGGTTATTCCTCCGTTCCTGCCTTACACAAGAGAAGTGAATGATTACAGCTTCTCCTCATTTCCTGGCGGTCTCCCTGTGGGAGCAGAATACCCTTTCTCATGCCTCTCCCTCACACCAGGAAAAAAAGGAGAGAAAATGGCTGAAACCATAACAAATATTAGCCAAGGTATATTACTAAGCATTCCCAAGAGTGTACAGACTAAACAAATTCACTCTTAGAATTGTGAAGCAGCAGTCAGGAGCAACATGCAGAAGGGCTTTATTTCTAAATACATCCTGAGTATGTGCTTTTGATTAAGCACTGCTTTTTCATTGAAAATTAGGGAATTTAATACTACACAATTAATATTGACTGGAGAGCTACAGTCATATCTACAAAGTCTTTAAATACCTTCCATTAAATGCTATACTTTAAAGCATGTAAATGTGTAGCTACTACTACTCCCACAAAAATTCTTACTTATAAAAATAGGATACCCCTTCCCCTCCACTCCGCCCCCGGACGCGCGCGCGGTCCAACCGGGCCAAACCGCGCCGCGACCCAGGTAAGCTCGGTCCCCAACTATACCCCCAGAACCCCAGGCTGCCCGAGTGGACCCAGCTCCTCCCACCATCCAGCCAGAGCCACGCGCAGGGCCTGGGAGGAGGAGAAGGCACCCCCTCTGCGCCCGGCCCCGCACTCAGGTCCCCCGGGTTTAAATAGCGCCCCGCCAACACCCCATCCCCCCTTCCCCTCCACTCCGCCTCCCGGGACTCGCGCCCATGGTCCAGCCGGGCCTCACCGCGCCATGACCCAGGGAAGCTTGGTCCCCGACCACCCCCAGAGCCTCAGGCCGCCCGAGTGGACCCAGCTCCTCCCACCATCCAGCCAGAGCCCCGCGAGCAAGCCTGGGAGGAGGAGCGGGCACCTCCTTTGTGCCCGGGCCCCGTCCTCAGGTCCTCCGGTTTAAATAGCGACCCACCGACGCCCCATCCTCCCATCCCCTCCACTCCACTACCTGGAATGGGCCTCGCCACACTGCAATCTAGGTAAGCTCAATCCCCGCCCACCCCCAGAGCCCCAGGCCAAATAATTCAGTTTAGTGAAAAACGCACAGAAATTAAAAGAAGATCTTAAGAGTTAAAACGACAATGCCAAAGTCAAAGTGCAAATCCATGAGAAACAACACTCAAGTAAACAAATCTCCCACTGAAGGAATTAATCCCATAATGTTAGACTCCAACCAGAACAAACACATGGAAAATGGCCACACAACAGACACATGGAGGAGTTGAGAAACACAGTGCAAGAATCAAAAACTGGCATAGAGCAGTTAAAGCAGACTCAAGAAGAGTTTAAAACTGAGCTAAAAGACAAGTTATCTTCAACCCAAAACTCCACAGAGAGTCTTATCAGCAGAACAAAGGAAGCAGAAAACAGAATTTCAGATCTTGAAGATAAAGTGGGAGTATTAACCAGCTCAATGGAAGAGATTGTTAAAGCCAAAAAGATACTCAAGAGAAATATCCAGGACATATGAGACACCCTGAAGAAGCCCAACATGCACATTCATGGAATACCAGAGCAAGAATTTCAAAATACCACCCCTGAGGAAATTTTTCAAATGATCATCAAAGAAAACTTTCCTCATCTAAAAAAAGAGAGGCCCATCCATATACAAGAGGCATTCTGCACCCCAAACAGATACAACCAAAACAGAAGCTCGCCAAGGCAAATAATAGTCAAAACACTCCACATTCAAGATAAAGAACTGGTGCTGAGAGCTTCAAGGGAGAAAAAACAAGTCACTTTTAAAGGTAAACCTATTAAAATAACAAATGACTTCTCAATGGAAACACTAAAAGCAAGAAGAGCTTGGAGAGACATACTTCAAGTATTGAATGAACAAAAATGTCAATCTAGGCTGATTTACCCTGCAAAACTATCAGTCATGATCGAGGGAGAAAGAAAAATCTTCCAGCACAAAGACAACTTGAAGGGATACATGTCCACCAAACCAGGCCTTCAAAAAATGCTAGAAATGTTACTCAAGCGTGAAGAAAAAACAGGCATATCCAGGAGAACAGAAGGCAAGTATAACACCATTAAAGGCGAAGCAATATACTTATAAAAACTACTAAACATAATAAATGTCTGGAATCAAAAATAGTTTCACCATTATAACACTAAATGTTAATGGAATTAATTCACCGATCAAGAGACACAGATTACAAACTTGGATCAAAAATCACAATCCATCAATCTGCTACCTGCAGGAAACCCATCTCACCACAAAAGATAGGCATGCCCTAAAAATGAAAGGCCAGTCAATAATTCTACAAGCTAATGGAAGCAGAAAACAGGCAGGGGTAGCCATTATGATATCAGACAAAGTGGACTTCAAACCAAAGAAAATTATAAGAGACAGGGATGGATACTACATTTTAGTCACAGGTACAATTCACCAGAAAGACTTCAGAATACTGAACATATATGCACCCAATACGGGCCCCGCCACATTCATTAACAAAACCTACAGCATCTAAAGCAAGAAATCAATCCCCAAACGATAATTCTTGGGGACGTCAACACCACCCTCTCAACATGGAATAGATCAACAGGTCAAAAGCTTAACAGAGACACTTTGGACCTTAATCAAACCCTTAAAGAAATGGACCTTACAGATCTCTATCGAACTTTTCACCCATGCACCAAACAATACACATTTTTCTCAGCAGCACACGGAACTTTCTCCAAAATAGATCACATACTGGGCCACAAAACGAACCTACACATGTACAAAAAAGTTGAAATTCTAACCTGTGCCCAGTCAGACCACCATGGCCTAAAGCTGGACATCCACAACACAACAAACAAGAGAAAATACACTAACTCCTGGAAACTTAACAATATGATGCTGAATGAGAACTGATTCAGGAAGAAATTAAAAAGGAAATTCAAGATATCCTGAAAGTGAATGATAATGAAAATACAACTTACCAAAATCTCTGGGACACAATGAAAGCTGTTCTAAGAGGTAAGTTCATAGCTCTCAATGCCTACATCAAAAAAATGGACATATAAGAAATAAACAACTTAACAATTCAGCTTAAAGCTTTAGAAAAATTAGAGCAATCTGATCCCAAAAGTAGTAGAAGAGAGGAGATTACCAAAATAAGGGGAGAAATATCTGAAATCGAGATTAAGAAAACGATAGAAAAAATCAACCAGTCAAAAAGCTGGTTCTTTGAAAAAATCAATAAGATTCATACACCCCTAGCTAAATTAACCAAAAGCAAGAGAGAGAAAACCCAAATTAACAAAATTAGAAATGAACATGGAGTTATCACTACTGATACCCAAGAAATCCAGAGAATTATAACATCATATTTCAAAAACTTATACTCTGTGAAGTTTGAGAACACAAAAGAGATGGATGAATTTCTAAGTAAACACAACTTACCTAAATTGAATCAGGAAGTTGTGAATTATTTAAATAGTCCTATAACATATAAGGAAATTGAAGAAGTAATCTTGAATCTTCCCACCAAAAAATGTCCTGGACCAGATGGATTCAGCACAGAGTTCTACCAGATATTTAAGGAGTTAATAACACCAATACTCCTTAAACTGTTCCATCAAATAGCAAAGGAAGGAACACTACCAAATTCCTTCTATGAAGCTAATATTGTTTTAATCCCAAAACCTAATAAAGATTCACTTAAAAAAGAAAACTATAGGCCGATCTCTCTGATGAACACAGACACAAAGATTCTCAACAAAGTCTTAGCAAATCGGATTCAAAAACACATTAAAAAGATCATTCACGGGGACCAAGTAGGCTTCATCCCTGGCACACAAGGTTGGTTCAACATACACAAATCAATAAATGTAATTCATCATGTAAACCAGTCCAAAGTCCAAGACCACATGATACTCTCGATAGATGCAGAAAAAGCTTTTGACAAGATCCAACAGCCTTTTATGATCAAAACGCTAGAGACAGTAGGAATGGAAGGAACCTTTATCAATATAATAAAAGCTGTATACAACAAGCCCACTGCAAGGATTATGCTCAATGGGGAACAATTGGAAGCATTCCCACTTTGATCAGGAACTAGACAAGGCTGTCCACTCTCACCACTTCTATTCAATATTGTACTTGAAGTCTTAGCTGAAGCCATAAGACAAGAAAGGGACATAAGAGGGATTCAAATCAGCAAGGAAGAAGTCAAGCTATCCCTATTTGCAGATGACATGATCTTATACCTGAGTGATCCCAAAAACTCCACCAGGAAGCTTCCGGAACTAATTGAGAAGTTCAACAGGGTGGCAGGATACAAAATAAATGTGCAAAAATCAGAGGCCTTCCTATATGCCCAGAATGAAAGAAGTGAAAAAGCCTTGAGAGAAACAATCCCATTTACTATAGCCCTTAAAAAAAATGAAATACCTTGGTATAAACCTAACCAAGGAGGTGAAAGACCTTTACAATGAAAACTTTAAAACCCTAAAGAAAGAAATAGCAGAAGACACCAGAAGGTGGAAAGACCTCCCTTGTTCCTGGATTGGCAGAATCAACATCATAAAAATGACCATACTACCAAAGGAAATATACGAATTCAATGCTATACCAATTAAAATCCCAAAGCAATTCTTCAAAGAAGTTGACCAAACAATCTCAAAGTTCATATGGAGGCACAAAAGACCCAGGATACCAAAGACAATCCTGAGTAACAAACACACTGCTGGAGGTATTACCATACCAAACCTAAGTCTATACTACAAATCCATAGTTATAAAGACAGCCTGGTACTGGCTCCAAAATAGACACACAGATCAATGGATAAGGATTGAAGACCCAGATATAAGCCCACAAAATTACAGCCATTTGGTCTTAGACAAAGGGGCCCAAAAAATCCAGTGGAAAAAGAGCAGCATCTTCAACAAATGGTGCTGGCAAAACTGGATCTCCACATGCAGAAGATTAAAGCTGGACCCGTACTTGTCACCATGTACAAGACTTAATTCCAAATGGATCAAGGACCTTGATTTCAGGCCAGAGACTATAAAAGCCATAGTTGAAAGAATAGGGAACTCCCTCGAGCAGATTGGGCTAGGCCAACATTTCCTAAACAGACATTCAATGGCACAGTCACTGCTACCAACTCTCAACAGTTGGGATCTTGTGAAATTAAAGAGCTTCTGTTCAGATAAAGAGATTGTAAAACGAGCTCAAAGGCAACCCACAGAATGGGAGAAAATCTTCACTAACCACACACCTGATAGAACTCTGATGTCCAGAGTGCACAAAGAACTTAGAAAACTAAACACCAAGGAAACCAATGGCCCAATTAAAAAATGTGTCCTGGAACTTAAAAGAAACTTTACCAGGGATGAAATTAAAATGTGTAACAAATATCTTAAAAAATGCTCCACTTCCTTAGCCATCAGGGAAATGCAAATCAAAACTTCCCTGAGATATCATCTCACCCTGGTCAGGATGGCAAAAATCCACAATACAAACAACAACAAATGCTGGAGAGGATGTGGAGAGGGGAACTCTCCTACATTGCTGGTGGGAATGCAGGCTCATACAGCCACTCTGGCGAGCCATCTGGAGATTCTTAAAGAAATTAAAGATTGAAATGCCATATGACCCTGCGATTCCACTTTTGGGAATAACCCCCCAAACAGCAGAGGTTCACTTCGATAGCACAAGCTCGACCATGTTCATAGCAGCACTGTTTACAATAGCAAAGTCATGGAATCAACCCAAATGTCCAACAGTTGACGAGTGGATAAGGAAACAGTGGTACATCTATACAATGGAGTACTACTCAGCCATCAAAAATGATGAATTACTGGAATTTGCCGGGAAATGGATGTCATTAGAAACAATTATATTAAGTGAAGTATCCCAGACCCAGAAAATTAAGCACCGTATGTACTCCCTAATAGGTGGCTCCTAGTACCAAACCCACCCAGCCCACCTAGAGACAGTAATTGCAAGGATTATGAACAGGAGAGATGGGGTTGGAGGGCCACACCAGAAACAAGGAGAGAAGGAACCATGTTACAATAGAGAAAATAGGCCTCCATCAAGGACTCAAATAAGTAAGGAGACATCTGATTAAGTTCACAGACTTTTGTTCCTGATCATTTACTACTGAGGGGGTATGATCTCACCAGGAGGGCATATAGTCTGGTAGATAAAAAGTAACCATTTTGCAGATGGGTGATTAGACCCCTCCCTCACTGTGGTTTCCCACTTTTATTACATCTACCTTTGAATGTGCTTTTATCACAAGACTCTAGTTTAACAGCTTTTTGTCTCTGGCCAGGGGGTAACATACAATGCCCACCAGGATGGAGTGAAGGGCATTGCAGGAGCAGCAAAACTGCAAAAGAAAATCAACAAACCACAATCCAGAACTTCAGAGACTCTATATCAACCACCTAGAACTAGGCCAGCTTAATCTCTCCCCATCCTGAAGCTCAGGGAAATCTGTGGAAGAGGGGGCGGTAAGAGTGTAAGAGCAAAAGGATGGGAGGA
Organism: Typhlomys cinereus; assembly: GCA_023101885.1. Lineage (NCBI taxonomy): Eukaryota > Metazoa > Chordata > Mammalia > Rodentia > Platacanthomyidae > Typhlomys > Typhlomys cinereus. The sequence continues at coordinate 2,561,900 of JALPQD010000226.1, forward strand.
GCAATGATATGTAAGATACTCCATACAAGTTAGGGCTGAAGCAATCATAATTGGACTTTACATGCCCTGCGCATTGCCCAACACACTATAGACCTCACAAAGTCTAGCATCTGCTAAAGGCACCAAGATCCTTGGAGGCAAGGGATTGGCAGCCACAGCAGTGTTCCTATACCTAAGGGGAACACAGGAAAGGGTTCAGGGAAAGGCCACTGGGTCCTTATAGGTCATCGGAGAGGAGGGCCCAGAGGAAAATCAGGCATGCACAAGAAAGGACTCTCTGGGAATTGGGGCGGGAGGCACTGGGGGATGGAGAGGGAGGGGGTGGGGAGGGGGAACAGGGGGTATGGGGGGAGGACGAGGGAGGGAGGGAACTGGTGTACCTCTTAAGTTTGTATGAGCTGAAATAATAATAAAAAATGTATTAAAAAATAGGATAAGATTTGCTCAAACAGAATCTTCTGAATATGACAGGGCTGCTGTATCCATAGACTCACTATATCTATATTTACTACCACAAGACCTCCAGAAGATTAGTCCACTAACTATGGAATGGAGTTGTCAAGAGGCAACATGCCTCCATGAAAGACTATCAAAGATTATTCCCAGGTGGAAACTTCTTCAATGGTAACCCGCCTATATATCATCCATATTCCAGCAAATGCTCAGGCACATGAAAGTACAGCAACCAGTTGAAACTCCATAGGTTGGACATGTAAAAGGACATAAAAGTACAGGAGGACTATTTTGGAAGAAGATTTACACTGGGAAATAGAAGAAAGTGAGATCATATGATAAGAGGTGAAAATGGCATAAATTCAGTGAATTCATATATGAAACTCTCAAAAAATAAAAATAAAAGAGGACAAACAAGTGTTATTGGGGTGAAATGGAAGACTCATATAACACCTTCAGTCAGGAATCAAACATATTTTGCAGAAATCTGGGAAATAAATATTTTAGGTGTTGTCCAATATTAGCCTTTTTAGCCACCATTCAATTTTGGTATGTAAAACTGTCTAATATAACACATAGTAAATGATATGGCTGTCATCCCATACATGGATCAGTGTGTAAAGCACTTGCCATGCAAGTGTATAGACCTATGTTCAGGTTTCCAGAACCCACGTAAAGCCAGATCAATACTGCACATATATTATCTAGTACCCCTACACTGAGGGAGTCAGTGACAGGAAGACCCATCACACCAAAGATCATAGGCCAGCTAGATGGGTATATACAGAGGCAAACAAAAAGAGACACTCTTAGGCATACACAATAAAGGACTCTCTGGGAATTGGGGGGAGGCACTGGGGGAAGGGGAGGGGGAGGAGGGGGGAGGGAGGGAACTGGTAAAAAATTTTAAAATGTATAATTAAATTTTTAATAAAAAAAAAGATGAGAAAGGCAAAAAAAAAAAAAGTATGGTGAAGGAAGAAGAAGATTGTTCTCTGACTTCTATACTTGGGTCCTAGCACTCATCATGAACTCACAAACACACACACACACACACACACACACACACACACACACACACCATATACACACATAAAGTTGAATTCCAAAGAAATTTGCATACTGCTCTTTTCATATTTTTAGGCTATTAAGAGTGTAATAGTTACTGTTATCTCTTGGAACTATGAAAAACAGATTTGGTTCATAGACTACAATTTGTAGATCCCCACCTTAGATAAGAGGACAAACAGCAAAACCATTGTATGGGTGAGGATATAAGTTCCTCCAGGAAAGAAGATAAGATTGCTATTCCCTAAAAGGCTTAGGTACTGCCCCAAAGTTATGTACCAGCAAGATTGGAATTATTGGTTTTGGTTGCTTTTGTATCCTGCAGACATTCAAAAGTAACTCAAAACCCCAAGAGTTAATATTGCTTTTAAACCAATAATACTCTGGTTTATAGTCTTAATTCTTGTTCACCTACCCTGCCCCTTGGATTTTGTTCAGTTTTTCTCCATGGTTTTTAATAGTCTACATAAAACTCAAATTTACTTTCAAAAAGAACAATAGCTGGAAGATGAAGGGTAGGGTAGGATATACTGAAAATTGGAACCTATTGTTTGGACTCCTGGTCACCAAGTCATGATTGAAGCAATGATCTAAAAAGGAGAGATATTGTAGAAACAAAGATAAGACATCAAAATAACCTTGCATATGGTAAACAAATACATTGTGGTTTTGCAAAGATAAGCTGTCTCTCACATCACTACTCTATTCTATATGCCCATGGAATATTTTTCTTTAAACTATGTGTTGCAACTAGATTTTAGCCTCATGTGAGAACGGTCAGTTTCCTTCCAGTCATCACAGTAAAAGTAACAAGTTTAAACCCCTTCTATACACAAATAATTCCCAATAAATTATTTGATTTAATTTCTCTTAAGATTGTGGAAAGCGGGCTGGAGAGGTGGCTCAGGGGTTAAGCCTCCGCCTTGCAGGCGGAAGGTCCTGAGTTCGGATCCCAGATCCCACGTATAGACGCCGGGCGGAGGCGGGGGCGGCCTGCGCTTCTGGTCCTGGTAGGGCGGAGCCTGTGAATCCCGGGGCAGAAGGAGGTGGAGGCGTCCATGGTGGTTCGCGAGTTCATCCGTGGTTCTACAGACACACACACACACACACACACACACACACACACACACACACACACACACACACACGAGCGCGCGCGAACACACGCACATGCGCACAGTTGAATAAATAATAAAAAAAAAAAAAAAAAAAAAAGATTGTGGAAAGCTTGGGGGCTGGAGAGGTGGCTCAGGGGTTAAACCTCTACCTTGCAGGCGGAAGGTCCTGAGTTCTGATCCTAGTCCCCACGTATAGAAGCTGGGAAGAAGCGGGGGCGGCCTGCGTTTCTGGTCCCTGTAGGACGGAGCCTGTGAATCCCGGGACAGAGTAAACAAGGAGGAGGTAGAGGCGGTCCATGGTGGTTCCTGAATTCGCCCGTGGTTCTATACACACACACACACACACACATACATACACACACGCACACACTTGCACAATTGAATAAATAAAAAAAAATTAAAAAAATAAGATTGTGGGAAGCAATCGTCATTTACCACAGCTCCACAGATCACCAAAGCCAGGTCCAGAAAAGCATGTGGTTCACTCAGGTCAGAAAGGGACAAAACAAGATCCAAACCCATGTCTACTACCCAGTCCCACTGTACCATGGGATTCCTCATTAATTTATGACATGAAATATTAGCAAGTTACACAATTCCCTAAGATTTTGCTGACATCAAATTCTCAGAATCCAACTGAAAAATCTAAAAGTAAATTAAGGGGCTTAGGGTGAAGCTCAGTAGTAGCATGCTTACCCAGCATGCACATATCTTCGAGTTTAATCTCCAGACTGCAAAAAAAAATTGCTCAAAAAAGCAAACTAGAAAGGCCTTAAAGTGCCCTAATAAATGTCATTGTTTATTTGTTCTTTACCATGCATTTTTCAAACAGCAAAGCCCATCAATCATTATGTAAAACTGTTATTACAGGCATTATTTTAATCAATTTGGTTATCTAGCTTTCCAATTTCAAATAATGTATTATAGAAAAGAAAGCAAGGAGATCTTAGAAAATACCTAGTTTCATAATTTAATTGAAAGAGAAAAATAATTATTTCATAAAGATGCATAACTGTTTGGGGCCATTCTAGGCAATACTACATTCTGCTTTGCATTGTTCTGTAGTAGTTAATTTTCAAAATTAAAATAAGTCATAAGAAATGCTTAAATATTTTTATCATAATGTTTATTTTAAGCAAGAAAATGTGTTCAACGTTTTTGAATTTTTAAAAATTCAAAGCCACCTTAAAATGTTAAAAGAAGTTTAAGATCTTAAGAGTTAAAAATGAACCTTTGTGGGGCTGGAGAGGTGGCTCAGGGGTTAAGCCTCTGCCTTGCAGGCAGAAGGTCCTGAGTTCGGATCCTAGACCCCATGTATAGACGCCGGGCAGAAGCGGGGGCGGCCTGCGTTTCTGGTCCTGGTAGGGCGCAGCTTGTCCCCAGGCAGAGTAAACAAGAAGGAGGTGGAGGCGGTCCACGGTGGTTCCCAAATTCGCCTGTGGTTCTACACACACATACACACACACACACACATACACACGCACACACACATACATGCACAATTGAATAAATAATAAAAAAATTAAAAATGAATCTTTGTGTACTAGGTAGCAACACCAGATATTCCTCACACCTAGGACAGTCCGAGCCAGGAGACCTCAGAAATTGTCCCAATGATTATTCAGAACACCAAGAGGGCTGCTAGCAAGAGAAAGGACTACACATGGGAAGTTCAGAGCAGGACTCACGAACTCTTTACAGGAGAATTAATCTTTGACGACACCATCCAATAGAAAAATGTGAAATTAAAAAGAAAAACAGAGCAATTCAAGGACAGTCAGAAATCATTACTAAGATTTAAATCTGGAAAGATGAACCAGACAATGAATAAAATCAAGAAATATCACAAAGAAAAAAGTGGCTTTACAGATGACAGCTTTTCATTTTGTGAAACCCAAATTGTATCCTACACAAATGTGATAGTTTGTCTCAAATATTGACCTGACTCGTAGGAGGAAGGACTATGGGCACAGCTAGGAGGAACTATCTAGTTTAGGAAGGCCTCAAGAGATTGGCCTCTAAGAGACTAGACATGCCTGTAAGAGATTGTCTTGGTTGCTTTAGCTGACGTGGGATGACCTAGTCTATTGTGGGTAGCATCATTCCTTAGCCAGGTGGTGTACATAAAACTGTGAACTGCTCTTGACTTTGGAAACACTGTGGTCCTCCTAGTATCATTATCCTATGACAGCCTGTAACCTAGAATTGGAAAGTAAAGAAAACCACATCTTCTTTATATTGTTTGATTCAGGTATTTATAAGAGAAACAATGGAACTAAAGCAACAGGCATTAGATTTTGCTGCTGATCATGTCTCCTGCTGCCAGCAAGACACAGCTGAGTGCCTCCCATGTACTTGATTGCAGATTCCCTGGTTCAACTCCTTCCTTTGCTTTCTTATGCAATAGCATCCTGGAGATATCCACAATTAATTCAGTTCAATATTGTTTCCATGTGTTTTATTTCTCAAGTCCAAGCTTCAACTTCAGCAAACCTGACAAAACTTTTGAATGTAAAATCCTATCTCAATGTAAACCTATAGGCATTATGAAATTAAAAACGCTTCTTAGGTCAAACATTCTCTCCAATCCCCACAAAAATATTTCCAGCGAAAGTTGCAATATTTCAGATATGCATGCCAGCCTAATTCATTTTGGGAGTTGCTGATTATGTATGTTTAATGGTAGTAAAAGCCAGACTGCAATATTTCTATACTCCAGCAGAAAACTGCCGATGTAATTGTGGAACATCTATAGGTTCCTAACTATTTGATCTCTAATCTTAAACTTATATTGTTGAGAGCTGTCTTCACTGACAAAAAAAAAATAAAAAAAACCTTTAACTTTATTTCGTATCCATGTTATATTGAATTCTTCATACTATTTTTTAATTAATAAACTTCTTTAATAAATTTAATTAATAAATTTCTTTGACATTCTGATTACTTCTCACCTATCCTCTATCTTTCTGCTTTCTACTTTTCCTGTTCCCTCTTCTTCAGAGGTCTCTGAGTTTTAAGAGATTGTATAAATATCTTCTTTGGGGTTGAGACCTCAGTTTTTATTTATTATCAGCATCTTGTGCAGCCAAGGATTTCTTCATTCATCTTTATTGAAAGGAGAGGCTTCTCTAATTAAGACTAAGGGTAGTTGGGTTAGAGAGATGGCTCAAGAATTAAAACCTTTCACTTGCAAAGTGAAAGGATCTCAATTCAGATCCCCAGATCCCATGTAAAAATTCCTGATGGAAATAGAAGCTTGAAACTTCAGTCATGGAAGGCAGAGAGTGGGAAATCCCAGAGAGAAGCAATAAGGAAGAAGAGCACTCTAAGATGATTACCAATGTCACTCTATGATCTCAACCACAGGCCCATGCACTCAAGTCCCCTTTTACACACACACACACACGAAGATGGAGGTAGCATTTGTATCTACATAAAAATATAGATAATCTAAGAGTAAATTTGTTCTTTTGAGTTGTCTAAGTAACACAATAAATTTTTCCTGAGGACCTACACTTTCCTCAGCCATAGTTTTTTACTGGGTTACTGCAGCATGTATTCCCTGTTGGACAGAGGGTCTCCAATCCCTCCACACCCATTTTTCACACCACTTTTTGAGCCCTTTCTCATAAAACCACCTGTAGCTCTTTCTAGATTGCCATGTGTTCTTAACTAGTAAAGTCCTGAGAAATTGTCATTTCCTGTCTGACAACTACTCAGCTTTCTGGTTCTCAGTTGGAAAAGAGGGCAAAACAAGACAAAATGGAGATTATAGCTGCAAGAAGCATCTAAACTGCTTCAGGTGCTCCTTTGATAATAGCAATGCTGCTAAAAGAGATCATCAATACACTGAAGCTCACTGTGTTGTATTTCACTGATTCAAGACTGCATCTTACTGGAAAAGTGAAATGTAAATGACATTAAAAACTGAGCTATATCAGCCTAGTTTTTTGCTCTGACATAAATAAAGAAGAAAATAGTCTAGCAATTGAAGAATCAATCCTAGTAACAACATGTATCATCACCTTTCCCACTCTGGCACACATGTAGTTACGTGATATTTCTGCCACAAACTGATCACAAAAACAATGATGGTTGTATTGCCTGGTGATGTCACAGCTAGCCATCACTAGTTTGCATAAGAATACTCTGTATGTTTGCTTGACAAAATCGCCTAATGAAGTATTTCTCCGAATGTATCCTCATCATTAAGCAAAGCATGACTGTATATTGAATTAAATATAATAAGGCACATTAAACAGGCATGACACAAGAAATATAAACCTTTTCTTTCTTCTATGATAGCAAAATTCTTCAGTTGCTCTGTGCTTGCAAACAAAATTTGAAAACATTTAAATTCAGAACAAAAAGTAGCAGAAGTCATAAAAATAATTCAATAAGACAAAAATAACTCTGCATAACTTCATTTTTTTAGTTTATCTCTTTAGTAAACTTACTACTCAGGTTGCAAAATAGATAGGGTTATCACCAAGGGCATGAGTGGGGTTTTGTCCTCACACTGTTTTTGTTCACATCTACTTCTTATACCAGATGGCCTTGGACAACTGACATAAAATCTCTAGGCCTTTGTTAATTCATTTGAAAAAAAAGGGAAAATAATAGGATCTGCTTCATTGGACTATATGAGACAAGTGACTGTACTTTTCATTTGTCAACTCTCAGCCCAAATCCACTCTTCTATGCTGACCTATGAAGTTAGAGAATGAATCTGTAAGTGTCATTTTCAGGAAAATCCAAGTGATTGTCAGTTAGGTTCCAACAAAAAGAGACACAAGAAGAGAATTGGAAGGCAGCAGGAGAAGGGGAGGACTTATCTCTATTTCTGGCTATTGTGACAGCACTATTTGAAGCTTCAGTTTCTAACTTAGTTCAATACACTACCCCCTTAAAGATATTAGCAACAACCAGCCTGTATTCTGATGGGCTGAAGCAGTGAATTTTGGGACTTTCCTCAAAATTTTTAGATTTCAGGTACAGCCAAGCAATATCTCTCATCAAAAAGGTCTGGAATCCTCTTCTGATTTATAAGACTCTAGGAGCCCTTGCCTCTGGTGTTTCTGATTACCGTGAAGGGTGAAGTATAATAGCAGCTTCGCGTGATAATGTCTCTGAGTGCTTTCATTGTGCTTTCTCAACTCTCCAGTACCTATATAATCAAACCTCCATATTAAATTGCCTCTTATATAGTTGCTATTCTCCTCAACAAATGAGTGTCTTCATAGTGATTGGAATGGCACATGAAATACAGTGAGTGATCAATAATCTTTGTTGTCATTTTTGGGCAGTACCTCTTTCTTTAACAGGTCAACAACATATAACTCTAGTTTTCTATAGCCAAAAAAACAGTAGCTGAAATGAAGCAGAAGGTGAAAGAATATTCTTTCAACAATACACAACTCTATAACCTGAAATGCATTATGTAGTCAGAATAAGAAAACATTTGCCAAAGAAAATAAATGATGTCATTCTTTATCATTCTTTGGTGACAAAGCTTATTTAAATTCCTATCCATCATGAACCTATGAGTATGATCAAAAATACAATCTTTATCAACCATGACCCATCCCAGGAGTTAAACATATCAGTCACATTTTCATGAGTGTTCTATTCAGGTTCATCTAAACTCTTCAAATTATGATGTGACATTGTTAATATTATCTGTGAAATTCATCCTCAAAAAACTGTGTAATGGAGTTTCAGAATAGAAAAAAAGTGCAAAAAGATCTCATAAAGTTTTAAGTTAGGTTTTGATTTTATGCAGGGCTACATTCATATTCTGGGGTGCAATCTACATACTGCACTTTGGTTATGCTTGAAATGAACCCGCTAGTAACCAGCTTAGGGATTATCTTAGTCTCTTTGTGCTGTTCGAAAACATATCTGAGACTAGGTAATTTATAATTAATATGAGTTCGTTTCTCACAAGTCAATGGGTTTGGAAGTCATAGAGTAAGATGCAAACAAATATTGGCATCTTGTAGGTTCCTGCCGGTTACAGTATTAATAAAATGATTGAATTTTAGGCTTCATGTTATGATTTTTCCCTCAAAGCATTTTTGAAGATTTTAATCCTATATATTCAAAATTAGTGGATGAAAATGACAGATTTCTCCATCTATGAAGGATTTTCCTAAGAAGTAAAGCATGATTAAGTCTCGTCCTAAATTATTAAAATCACTCAATCTTTAGTACTTTTTTAATGTAAAAAGATGTCTAAAGAATAGAAGAAATTTCCATTCAGAGAATCTGACTAAAATTTTAGCCAAGGACTTCAGATTAACAGGTTTTGACAAGCTCTGCCCATCTGCATGCTCATGGGAAAATAAGGTTTAAATGCATGATTTTATGTTTTTTACATCAGAAAAGAAAGAAATGTTTTGAAATGGATATTGTTCTCTAGGATGAGAAGCCTCAATGATTGTATAACTACACCAAAGAACAGTTTGACTTTTCCAAGTAATTGTTGCATTAAGTCAAATCTTTGGAATTTTCAAAAAGAATGGAATGATTAGACTAAGAATTATAAAATCACCTGGTTCCTGGCATGGTTGACAGAATTCTTCTAACACTGACACTCTCAGAACTACCTTTTCAACAAAGTGCATTTCTTAGAAGTCAAGCCTTCCTTCTCAAGCTCTTTGCAAGCCATACACAACTCCAAAATATATTCTGACCTTAACTTCCATTTGAGAAACATATTTCATGCTGTGGTCCATTTTCTTACTGTAGAGTCTAAGGCTGTGGAAGCTTTTGCATAGTTAATTTCCGGCTAGTGCTTCATAAATTACTTAAACCATCTCTTTCCTAGGAATGAAGAGAAAGTCATGGCCATTAAGGTTTCTCAGAGATTACACTAGCAATCTAACTTACGTTGTGCATTTCTTCGTTGTATGGCAGGCTTTAGTGCTCAATTTGCTATGAACATTCCTTCAGTCCTTGAAATAATGGAATGCACAAAAAATTAGTAAACTCCAGCAACATTTCCTGTTCAAAAGTTATTAATCCTAAGTAAATATCATTGAGGATAAATGTGATGAAACATATATTACTTAAAACTTCCTTATAGCAAGGATGGGGTTAATCTATCAGAGAATGATATATTGATCAAATAACTAAGAAAATTAAAACCTATGTTCACTTTGATGTTGATTTCACATTAATTACATAGTTTCACATTTTTATATATGCATATGTCATATGTAAAATTCTTGCTATCAATAATTGTGTGAAGTTTCCATAATCTTTGATCTGTGATGAACTGAAATCATAATAATCAGAATATGTCAGTGAACTCCTATAACACTAATTATAATTATACTATTTATTAGTACTTCTATGTTCTTTTCACTGATAGAAATGAGTGAAATGATTCAGCAAAGGAGCTTACTAGATTTGTGAACCTACTGGGTGTCTATCTGTCCAAACATAGAAAGTAGAGACTGAACCCTGAACGGCATTGTTGACTAATTAAATTTATTTTGAACTGACACATAAAAACAAAAATTATGCAATGAATGAGATATCATATGATGATTGGATAGAGGTATCCATTAAGACAGCATTTGTTATAGATGACACACTGATGATTTCTGAACATCTAGGACTACTTTGCTGGCATATTCATCAGGAAATAGAATTTTTAAATTTTTTTGTTATTTATTATTTATTTAATTGTGCATGTATGCGTGTGTGCACGTGTGTGTGCATGTGTGTGTGTGTGTGTGAGTGTGTGTGTGTGTATGTGTAGAACCACGGGCGAACTCAGGAACCACCATGGACCACCTCCACCTCCTTCATGTTTATTCTGTCCCAGGATTCACAGGCTCCGCCCTACCAAGACCAGAAACTTAGGCCGCCCCTGCTGGCATCTATACGGGGGTCTAGGATCCGAACTCAGGACCTTCTGCCTGCAAGGCAGACGCTTAACCCCTGAGCCACCTTTCCAGCCCTAGGAAATAGAATTTTTAAATAAAGTAGAAAAATGTATTTTACCTCTATGCTATGGTGAATGTGGGAACTTGCTCTGTACTATTTTTACCTATTCAATAAAATGCAATGTGCAAAAAATAAGTCCAAAAAACAGAAATGACTATAACTGCATGAATATTCAAAATAGTATTAAAAACCACATTTACAGGTGTGATCAATATACTGGCAGCAAAATGTAGAGAATCACTAGTTTTTCTTAGTCTTGGAGGAATGTCTCAGGAGGAAAGAATAGAGTTGAGAAGATGTTTAGGTAACAATAAATTTCCCAGTTACTTAAATAGAGTCACAGGAGCATATCTCTATAAGAGGGAACAAAATACCTAAAAGCAAAGCAATGTGAAGAACCAGAAAGATCAAAAGCCATTAGGGGAACATTGGAGAATCCATTAACCCATTTGGTAATTTACAAATTTATGCTCTAGGCAATAGGAAGTTGTCAATGTTCTCTTAAAACAACAGGACAATATCACATTCGCCTTTTGCTGAGATCACTCTGGCTGAAGCACACAAATTGATTATGTCAGACCAGATTAGAGAAAAAATGAACTGTCTAGAGACTCTTGTGATAATTAAAACCTGAATAAACAATTGAAAGTAATGAAAGGAGGAAACACATTTGAGAGACTCTTAAGAGAAAAACAGAAAACTAACTGATGCCCAATGAGATGGATTCGGTTTTGCATTGTGCATTTTGCTTAGATATTTTGCTACTGTCTAGGGACATAACTAAATTGTCCAGACACAGACCTGATGCTCTAACAAGAGAGGCAAAATAGCAAGTAAACCTTAACAGTGGAATGCAAGTACTCTGATGGGGTAATGTGGGTTGCTATAGCAACAGAATACAGGGTCTTCAAACCCAGCCAGAAGTTCAGGTCATGTTTCCCAAGGAAAGAAAACACAAGCTGAGTTCTAAGAAGGAGAGAGCTGAAGAAGGATGTAGGGGGGTCTCTTCAAGAAAAGAGGAAGACATTTGCCAAGACCTTGAGGTGAGAAATAGCCTTAAGATAGATAATCCAAATGAAAAAGTGGAGCGATAAGAAGAATCAAGAGGGATAAGAAGAGGCCAGGGTCCTGGGGTAATATTAGAAGCCCAGCTTTCATTTGAAAAACAATGTTTAACAGCTGAAATACTTTCAAATAGCCTGTAGATTTGGCTCATGGGAAATTATCTTGATGCTATATGGAGAAATCAGGATGATCTTATCCCCGTGCTTTCTGTCACAGCATCCACCAGCACTAACGAGACACTGCAGAGTGGCTGAGAAAATGTCCTACTTGTCCATCACTCTATTCTGAGGATGGTGGTCAATAATTATTGAATGATATACAAAGGGAATAGTTAGTTCAGTATATTAAAAGGCCTTTGCAGGATGTTTCAAAGATAATTTGGAAGGATGAACAAGAGTAGCAGTAATAAGTGTGAATTTGAGGGCTAATTTAAGAAATATTGAAAGGTAAAATTGACCAGTTATCAAACCTGCTGATGACAATTTTGAGAAGAGACAAGAAAAAAACTTCATTTATGACATCATCAAATTCGGATAACAGTGGTGTCTTTTCCAAATGTCTCCATCTAATCATCTACTGTTGACTTCCCGTGATGCTCCAACCCCCAGCTTCAGGCTTTCACCATTTCCACCACTCATTCCACTCCTGCCCATCATGATGAGTGGACATCTTTTAGACTGCAATTTTTTCCCTGAAGTCCTTCAAAAATCGAAGTGAAGGCTCACATTCGCTAAAGATGTGGAAAAGAAAAAGTGGTAAACAACTGACTTCACAAGTAGGGAAAGAAAACATCTGGGAAGCCCACGGAGTAAGTAAGAGGATAGTTAGTAGCCATAAACATTAAAATTTACAAATAAGCACTATTTATAAAACCCCAAGAGAACATGTTGCTTTTTTTCCTCTCCTGATGGGGCACATATGTCCTAGAGTTCTTGCTTGTAGTATATATGACAAGTGTCAAAGGGGTGGTTCAGAGAATGACTCTCCCTGGACCTGTAATGGAAATAGTCTTGTGAATGGGCCAGAGGATAAGTTGAAGAAAGGACCAAAAGCCTCATATGTCCTCTATCTCTCTATCATTAGGTTTCAGATCCCTGCCAACAACTATGTCAATCCATGTGCAGTGGGGATTTTAACCAGGAGAATGTGATACCTGCCAAGTTCAGAGATTTTTCTGCAACCTGAGATTGGCAAACATTCCCGAACAGACACAGCTAATGCCCAGCAGCTGAATGTATTTGGATTGGTTTCCAAAAATATCCATGGTGCCAAATGTGAGGAGTGCTGATATTCATACCACTCATCAAATGAACTTAATAGTTATCGAATTTCCCCAGCCCTTACAAGCTCAGCACCCTCATATCCTTCTTGCCAAAAACATAGTGGTATCGGAAGAAACAGAATGAAATCAGAATGTCATCAGGCACCTAGAAATAGGCTACTGGAATGAACATTCACTCTTAATCTGTCATAGTTACCTTAATGAACATAGCAAAACAGCAAGCAGCTCTCTTCCTGACTCTTTCAAAGTAAAATGTAGAAGAATTCTAATTCTTTTTAAAGCATCTATATCTACTCTGGATGGTGTAAGACGTCCTAGCAGAAGAAATAAGGAAAATTAAATGGATGAAAGCTTTACCAATAAAAGAAAAAATGTTGTTTAAGATTACATTAGCCGAAACCTGAAACACAAAGAGAAGATAAGCAAGATACTTGGGAAATAATCCATGAATACACATGTGTGTGTGTGTGTGTGTGTGTGTGTGTGTGTGTGTGACTTATTGTTTGAATACTGTTATTTTAATATTAATAGAGAAACAGTTAACAGCCTCTTGCCAAAAGCCCTCTCTGAGCAGAAAATTAAATATATTTAAGAGCAAAAAACAAATGTATTTGGAAAAAATAATTTCAGAAATATCAAATCAAAGCATACACTAACATGGACATGATATGAGATTTTAAAGGTACCTAAGTGCCATTGGTGAAATACTAATGGCCTGAAGGAACACAAAGTTAAACATGTAGGAATGCTATATGTGATGCAGAAACTAGATGTATGTAAAGTTTCTGGTATCTGAGTGTCATGGTGATATTCTTTCATGGCAACAATTTTCTTTGATCAAAGTGGATGAAATAACTTAACCAGAACAATCTTGCAACTGTGTCTACTTCCATGAGACGGGCTCAAGATTTTAAGTATCAAAAACTTCACCATCAGAGAAATATTTCCAGACGCAGCATACCTCCCTCAGAGACTAATGATAGTTAATGTTGACTATAGGGGAGGGAAGCTGTTTCTCCAATGGTATACCCATTGGCATATCATCCTTGCTTCAGCAAGTGCCCAAACATGGAGATTAGTGATTTATATCCACAGAAAGACATGAGAGCAGGAGGAAGACAGGTATGGAAAAAGACAAAAGAGGGGATTTGGATTGGGTAATAAAGGTGTAGCATCCATAGATGCTACACACTATGCCTTGTTACCATTATAGAAACCTACAGACACCTAAGCCACCTAGAAAGTGCATCTTTACAGCAGAGTGTGGTGGGCAGACCAACAAGATAACTTACTGAAGAAGCACAGGACAGAGGAAATCAATTGTCCATTAGGTTTGATCAAAGAAAACTTAAGTTGACACAAATAAGTCAACATGTTAATATAAAACTACTTTTGAACATCTGAGTAAATAGACTCAAGGAATCCGTAGATGCCTTATGCTCTCTAAGTTCTAGATGCACAGATAACTTGTGCTTTCCTTAAGGCTGCATGGCAGGAAATAAACAATGAAAACCAATCCAAAAAAAAAAAACAGATTTGTACCTTATAACAACTTCTATAGGTTTTTGATAAATAATATGAATGGTTCAAGATGACAGTTACTGCATTTATGAAACATTCTAACACAAATGTTGTAATTGATCATAAATTGAAACTTAGATTGCTTTCACTGAATACATAAGAAATACATGTAAGAACTGAGAGATGGCTTAGCAGGTAAAGACACTTGTGTCTGAACCTGAAGACCTGAGATTAACTTCAGACCCCACATGGTGGAAAGAGAGAATTGATTCCCACGGGTTTTCTACTGTCTTCCACTCCCATACTATCACACATGTACATATATGTAACTACACATGATAAGTCAATTTTTTTTACAAAAGAAGTGAACTAAAGGCCAAAGACAATCTTGTGCATTCACAAAAATCATCATCTGCAGTTAAGCAAATTTTTTTGTTAGCTGAAACACAAATGTGGATGTTTTGGGATAATCTGTACTGTTTTGACAAGTGGATAAACAAGTTTGAGAGAATAAGAAAGGGAGCTGATGAGAGATGAGATGGTAGAGGAACAAAATCTTGCCTGTTGTTCTCTGTGCATGCTACTTCTGTAAAAACCCATTCTAGCCGCTTCATTACAAATTCAGCAAGATCTCCTAAATTGAAGAAGCAGATTCACGTTGTGTTACTGCTCCCCTGCAGACCTACGGTGAGTATCAAGGGAGGTTTCAGTCTAATAAAAGCAAAATCAAATTCCTCTCTAGGCTGGTGAGTAGCACTATTTAGACCCTTACAGTAGCAGAAAATTTACTTATTCTAAAAGGATCTTTCAATCTATGTTTGTCTCTGTACTAAGCTGGGAGAAAATTTCTTCTCTCACTGCATAACACCAGGAGCTGCCAACAGTAAGGACCTTGAAATTGAGGATTGTCTTCCTTCTGTTTTCTGAAGTCTTTGGCATTTAACTCCAGCTTCTTCGGATGCTGTTTTGTCAACAGATAATGCTCCAGACTAATTATTTCACTCGGAAGGAAGAGTCTCTGCAGAAACCCTGTGTAAATGCTGCAAAGCTTTTGATTTTTTCGTTCCCAAGACTCCACTGAGGTGGTTGCTATTACAGTGACAGCTCTGTTGAGCTAGTCTCAAGTTCCAGAGACCATCTCTAAGCCCAGGCATTAGAGAGCTCCCCAGGAAACAACACTTGGTGCTGCAGAAATTAAAAATGTGATTACCCTAGAAATCTCCTGACAACAGTAGCCCTGCCTTCATGCAAGACAGCAATTGTGAGTGTCTGAGTGGAATGTCTCCCTGAGTTTCCAAGAGAATGCCACTGCTAGCTGGTATTTCAATGAACTCTAATGAAGAGAGTTGGGGGAATAGAGACTGAATGATAGTTCTCTTTGGAAATGAAATAAATGAACAAGAGTGGAGAAAAGGAAACAAGGAAAATGAGATGAATTCCTCACAAAGGTGAATTTTCACAGTAGTGGAGTGTCTTCTCTAATATTCCCCCCCAAAAAAATAAAAATGAAGTGATTTTATGACTAGAAATGGATTTACATTCATGTCAGTAAATTATATACCAAAGAAAAAGAGAATATAGTTATCAGTTCTGTTCCTTGGAATTGTGGGGGATTTCTATTCCTTATTTCATCTTTGTTGTTTTCTCTTTCAAAATAAAGATGTGTAAGTTAGGTAAATGCATATATGTACTTTAGAATAAGATTTTAAAATGATTTTTAAAAAGATTTTGAAAGAGCTTACTTTACTTCATGATTGCTTTTAGGCTCTCAAGATGTGTATTTGGATATATTTGACCTAATTCTTCAATTGTTCATACACCTTTGCTGGATTCTAGTTATTCTGACCTTTTATTCTACACCTTCAATGCAAGTGTTTCTTGTCTTGGTATCTTCACACTTGCTGTTTTTCTTCTCCTTAGAATTATTTTTCCCACAGTTATCTTTAGTTATTAATATATAAGCTGAGTTATCTCATTAGAAGAGACAATTTCCCTGGCCAGCCTAAATATTCTCTCTCTTCCACTTCTACAACTGCTTCTGCTCCATCTGTTCTTTTTACTTCCTTCAAAGAATATACCAGCATTTGAAATTTCTCTCCCATTAGAATATGAGCTCTATGAAAAGAAACTATTTTTTATTCACTGTTGCATCCTCCAAACCTAGAAGAGTGCCAAGAACCCATTAAACGTTCAAAAGAAGATTGATGAATAAAGAACCTAATGAATAAATGAATGGATGAATACAATGAACAGAGGCAGATCAGCGATGAACCATTCCAGTATTTGTTCTCATGCAGTGTGGAATGCCAGATCCTCTGAGACGTGTACTGAATGGAGGTCATTGAAGATGCATCATGAAGGAAATGTTATCAATTTTTGTCACTATGAAATGTCCCCAAACAGAAAGTGGAATAACCTGGAAAGATTGAGGTCCTCTACCATCTCCAGCTATTCCCACATGTTGTTCCTGAAGTCAGAATCTTGCTGTTTCCCAAATTGTGTGATTTGGACACAAATGTGTCACAGGGCTAAGAATTCAGTAGCTGCTAGTCAGTGTAGAGTTTGGCTGATTTTTTCATCTGGATTTCAGTCATTTCCGAATTTAAGGCAGTGCACACAGCGTTCCTCACCAAATGCTTTCATATTTGAAAACAATCTACCTCTTCTGCTTTGAGCTGACAAATCTTTCTTTGAGACATCCTGCTTTAAGACTCACTGTCATCTTTAGCTGAAAAAAAAAAATCCATACTAGAATCCATGTATTTCACTGTCCATAAGTGAGGCCGTCCCTCTGCTTTGAATGGTGGCACTTTTACAATCCTTAATGTTCTACATTTTTCCCACAGTCTATTCCTTCCAGTCCCATTTCTGATAAATGCCTGTCAAGTTTTCATTTTGTAGGAAGACACATAAACTCATTTACTTTAAGCAAATCGGAAAGTGAATATGAGACCAAAGATAAAGCCAAACCTCTCAAAAGTGTGGAATCATATGGTAACCAAGATTACTGAGTCCAAATCTATGTAAGCTTTTTCTTTATCGACATAGAAGAAAATAGCTATGTAGATTTCTTGTTTTGTACCACATGGCAATGGCAAAACAAAAAAAGCTAAATCAATTCTGAGAGAAAATGTGAATGTTTGCAAAATAAATACATTGCTGGAGAGGATAATGACTGTACCCATGATCCAATATGTGCATGACAGCATGCCCTGTGTGCTGCCTAATAAGCCATTTCTCTGAGGATAATATTTTTGATAAGAGGCAAATGCAAATTCCTTAAGAGATCATGTGGAGACAGAAAAGCAATAGAGTAGATGTTTGCATGGCTAAATATAATATGAAGTACTTATGTAGATAGGGAGCAAAACCAACCTTCACTCACTATTTTTTTACATCATGTCAACAGAGATCATGTGTAGCTGCTGGTTTCAAGTATCAATTTGACA
The DNA here is from genome assembly GCA_023101885.1 of Typhlomys cinereus. Lineage (NCBI taxonomy): Eukaryota > Metazoa > Chordata > Mammalia > Rodentia > Platacanthomyidae > Typhlomys > Typhlomys cinereus. Next base: position 2,579,812 of record JALPQD010000226.1, read on the forward strand.
TTTGAGAGCTGGACCTGTGGGCCTACCTGTGAGACTGTATAAAGATAAGTTAAGCTGTAGGAGACTGTCTGATTATATAGATGATGTGGGAAATCTAACCTGTAGTGAATGGGACAATGCTCTAAGCAGGTGAACAAGATGGAGAGAGAACTAGTTGGAATCTGAGCAGGCTGGAAAGCTGGCATCATTAAAAGTAAGCACATAGCATTACTCTTTGCTCAATCTCTGCTCTTGCTGTGAATATGGCATTACCAGTTCCCTCATGCTAGTATAACTCTTGTCATATTTAACTGTAACCTGAAATTGTAAACTGGTCTAAAATCCTCTTCATTTCCTACATTGTTTGAGTTATGGCTTCATTATCACAATGGAATTATGGGAATAAGACACCATGTTTTATTCCCATTGTCCCACTGAATCCACAATGCCCAGTACTGTGCTTTTTCTATAGGAGCCTCACTCAGTAAATGTGTTTCTCAAATGATCACACATGGGAAAGAAGGCAGAAATAACTACAATGGAAAACTGCAAGCCTAAAGTGGAGAATTATAGAACTATATCTCAAAGAAAAGATTAATTTTTATTGATATTAGGACTGGAGAATAGACTCTTACATATTAGGAAAATGAAATATATATTCAACATATGCACATAACTAATGAATTTTTAAATAAGTAACATAGACTTTATTTATTCATATAAAGGGAGCCCATTGTAGAAACTAATGAAATTCGTATTACACAATCCTAATTGTTCTCTAAGACACCACCCTCATTCTTCCAATTATTTGTATGTAATAATGATGATGATTATACATGTGTTCGAGATGGACAAGCCATCCAAATGAGATGAGATGAGGAAAATAAAGGATAAGGACAAAAGGAAAATGAAGGATAAGGATAAATTTCACATTATTGTCACTAATAATTTCCATTTGTGTAGCTTTTCAACTGTACCCACAATGCTTTGCAACTTTCTCTTTTTACTTTAGTCATAAGATTACTAATGAAATGTTTACACATTATATTAATAGGAGAAGTACTGCTGTTATTTTTTTAACTGGGAACAGCAATCTCCAAGTACATTAATGAGTGAGGGCAGAGACAGGCTGTGGGTTTTCTGGGTGCTTATACATAGCACAGAGGAGGTAAAATGAACAGCCAATTGTTTGCTTCACAAATGAGTGAAAACATAATCAGCCAACACTTAGGGAAGCATCTGACTCTTGAAAGGTAACTTAGATCTTTTAAAGCCATTTGATACACAAGCAATTCTGCATGCTTTGAAAAGAAGTATTAAAATGAAGTGGATGCCCTTGAAAACTCTATTTACAGTGCTGAATATCCTTAGATTTTTGAATGGAGTGATTCTTCCAATTCACATCTCTGAAACTGGGTTCCATTATTTATAATTGTTAAATGCTTTAGCTTGATGTACTTTGAGAAACTTCGGTTATATTTTTCCACTTTACCTTTATAACTATACCTAAGATAATATAAGCTTGACAAAAAAGTGTGTCTCAACCACAAAACATAAGATACTATGGAAGTAAGGTTTGAAATATTATCATGGTCTGTAAGTTTCTTCTTGGAGTAAGGAGGTCAGTCATGAAGTCAGAACTGTCATATGTCACACAACATAATGAGATTTAAAACAGAAAGTATCGTTATGCATTATACAGTTACCCTGTCTATCTAATAAGCAATTGACAGGCAAGTTTGGGTACATAATAAATTAAGAATTGGGAGTCAATCTCCAGGATATTTTTCACCCATTAATCAAAGGGATATTTGTACTTAGATACCATATTAAGGCTGGAATTATCTGATTGTAGCAGCCTACAGATTTCATTAACACCTTTCCTGTGAAATGAAAATGAATATTTATTACACTACATTTTGATGTCAGGTTTAAGTATTATGTGTATTATTAAACCATGTGAAATCATTAGAAGACATAAGATTTTCTTCATTTTACAGATGACAAAATTGAAACAGAGAGGGGCTAAAAGATTTGCCCAAGATTGCACAGCTAATAAGGCAGCAGGGGTAGTATTTAAATCCAATCCATTTTAATTCAGCTTCTGTGTACTTTGATATTACATGATACTGATGAGCAATCTCAGATCACTATCAAGGAACAGGCATTATGCTGATTTTTAATGAAGATACACTTGTGGGTTTTCCAAGTAGTTTATGCTATAAAATGCAAGTGTGCATTACTGTTCAAAAGGAACTTCCTGAGTGTAACTCCAGAAATAGAAATAGACTACAGATAGGAAAGATATACTGAATATATGTCGGAATAGACAAATTCTAAGATCAAACTAAGTCGCATCCATGAATATTAAAATGAAGTGTTTTTTAAATGTACAAGGAAAATTTTAAAGTGTTTACAAAAGAATGGAGAACTTGTCACAAAAATTATTTTTAAGGAATGAATACGTTAAAAGTTTTATATCCAATAAGATTGCCCTTTAAATTTAAAGACACTAGACAATTATGGGAATTGGGGGGGAGGCACTGGGGGAAGGGGAGGGGGAGGAGGGGGGAGGGAGGGAACTGGTAAAAAATTTTAAAATGTATAATTAAATTTTTAATAATAAAAAAAAACATGTAAAATTGTAATAGTGCATATTCTCATGCTTCAGGTAGATAATGGTATAGGAAGGGGCAATCAAAGTATCATTTCAGAAAAGTCAACCAAGAAATGTAGTTGAATGCAAAGTATATTAATATAGCATAATCAGAAGAGGTATTTTAAATATGACACAGATATAATGTACATACTGTGGTGACTTAGAAATAATTTTCATGACAAAAATTTAAGAAAGTGAAAAACAATTTAAAATTCATGGAATATCATTGTCAGTATTTATGAGTATTGGTTGAGAGTAAAGTTGATCATTTTAAGTTGGAAAGGGGCAGAAGGAGCTCATGTATATTTTCTGTGATTAATAATAATATTAATATAGTATTGCAAAATTAAGCAAAAGTCAGAAGGTATCAAGAAGCAGATTATCTTATTCTTAATGGAAAATAAAGAGCTTTCATAGGAAAATCATGTGGATTATTAATAAAATTAAAATAATTGAGAACTTCAAACATTTTCTAAATTTTAAATAAAAATAAAACAGCTACTAAAACAGCTCAAGTGGTAGATGCTTCATAATTAAAAGAAAAGTATGGAACTGAAAGCAAATATATCATTAATATGCATACATAGGAAAGGAGTTAACTATTGATAAATATTTCCTTATTGATAAACAAAGAAATCTCACACTCTATTACAGGAAAGATGAAAATATACCAAACTTACTCCACAAATAGAATATAGAAGTATTTATTAAAGATAAACCATGCCAATGTATGTCAATAAGTGCTATCTTAATTTTTAACAAACCAAATCCACAAATGACAAAAGGACATCTTATGACATGATTTGTATCTATATAGTAAATTTATACTAATTATTTTAATAAAGCAAAAGTAGAGCAGTCATCTACTTGCCTACATGCTATCCTATCTCACCTATCACAGCCAAGCACATCAATGAGACAAAATTTTTATAAGAATGAAAAAGAGTATACAAATACACAACCTTGTAAATAAATACATGCCACACAACATCTGTTTAATTAGTCTCTAGCAAAAAAATTAAACAAGCTTTCTTCTTAGATATGAAAAATATTCTTCACTCATATAACTATTAAGGAAAAAAACTCTGGCACCAGAGAGATGGCTTAGGGGTTAAAACTCTTCTTTCAAAGCAAAAGGTACTGAGTTCAGATCCCAGATTCCAAGTGAAAATGCCAGGCAGAAAGAATGTCACACTGTACTTCCAATCCTAGTAGGTTGAGCCAAGGAAACCTTAGAATGAGGCAAAGAGGAAATAAAAGCAATTCAGATAACACTTGGTCCTCCATAGGGACAAACAATCACACACACACACACACACACACACACACACATACACACACACAGAAATAGAGAAAAAAAGAGAAAGAGAGAGACAGAGAGAGAGGAAGGAAGGAAGGAAAGAAGGAAGGAAGGAAGGAAGGAAGGAAGGAAGGAAGGAAGGAAGGAAGGAAGGAAGGAAGGAAGGAAGGAAGGAAGGAAGGAAGGAAGGAAGGAGAATTCTCAATATAGTCTCAAAAGAAGACCTTCTTTCAGGAATGCCAATGGAAGTCTATGACTACAATGTAACTGAATTAGAAATAATTATCCAGTTAAAAGTGAAAGACTTTTTGCCAACATTAATTTTTAAATATTATGGCTAATGCGAAGTTCTGTCAAATTTCCAGGAAAATCATACTCATGAAAATGACACCAAATAGATATGAGATACAGATAAAAGAGCTACAGGGAAAAGTTTTTACATATTTGTGCCAATAAAATATGATCAATAAAAATGAAAAATGCATCTGGGGAGAGGACTCCAGGGATGAAAGCACTTTCTGGACTTGTGGAAGAACCTGAGTTTCAATTCCCAGGACCTCTAAATTAAGCCAGACATTTAACTTGAGCATCTATAATCCCCGTGCTCCTATGGTAGAATGGCAAGCAGAAACAAGAAATTTCTGGAAACTCCAAGGCTAGCTAGTCTGGAGTACATAGAGAAAAAAAAGGTAAAAGGTGAATCTGTGAAGATGGAGGCAAGACCAACAACATAGACTGCTCTATGACCTTCACACACATGTTGTAGCATGCTTCAAGCTGTATTGACATTCATGAACACCTACAAACACATACAAATGAAAAATAAGTTAAACGTACGATTTATAAAGTGATTGATATATCTGTGTGTGGGGACCTCAGTCTAGGTGACCTTAATAATCTGGCAAGGTTAGACAAAGATGTTTTGATGGAGGAAGTCTGGAGGGCAGCTCAGGATGTTTTGACCAGCTCAGGAGAAGTTAGGAGGGAGGCAGCTCAGGATATGTTGAACAGCTCAAGATGGAGGAAATCCAGGAGGGAGTAGCTCAGGATCATTTAAAGAAATTTCCCTACATACAGCCTGTGTGCTGGCTTGACCTTTAAGATCATTGGTTGCCCATTCCCCCCCTCTCCCCCATCCTGGAATTCGCCTGTCTATATAAGATGGCTGTGGACTTGCAATAAATGAGTTCCTGCTTGACTAGACTCCCTGTTCCATCTGATTGTCCGGGAAGGAGGGCTGGGAGCGGGGGGGAGGACAGAGCACTCACCTTTCCCTGATCTCCACCGGGACTGCCGGACGGAGCTGCGATCCCTGGCGACCCCCACATCTGTGGAACAGTGCACTTATGTCAACAATTAAATATAATGTTACATTAACTATCATTTCTCTTGTGTTTGTATGATGCTAGTGCTATTAGTAGTGTGTTTTGTATCTTTTTACAAATCATTAGAGGAATTGGTACATACACAAACTACTTTTAGGAGAGTTTGATTATGCTCACTCTTCACTATAAAAAGTTCTTTTGTAATTCTCAATATTACTTGCAACAACTTAAGGAAGTTTGAATTTTCTTTTGACGTATTTGTTACATCTATCTGGCTTCCTCATTGAATAATATATTTGTTTATACAAGAGGTAAAATTTGATTTTCTTTGAAAATTATGTAACAGTAAAATATACAAACACTAAAATTATTAAACAGGATGAATACAATGAATTTTGAACTTCAAAATTAATAAATTCATCAATTTTCTTAAGAGAAAAGAATAAATCTGATAAAATAAATTTAGTAGCCTGCACATGAGTGAAAAACTGATTTTTTGAAAAAGACAAACCAGTAGTAAATCTCATACAAATAAAGGCTGAAATACAGTGAGAAAAAAACTAAGAATACTAACAGCAATTAAAAACAGGCAAATTTTTTAAAACTATATATATATATATATATATATATATATATATACACATATGTATTGCTTTTTCTGAATATGCAAATATGTCCAAAATGCAAATCTGCCTTTAACACAGAGCAAAAACATTAGAATCTCTAAGTACTTAAGTAAAATGATATATCACTCATTTTGTAAGAGACAAATTTATTTTTAAAGTTGATATGAAACCTATACTAATATAAAAATAGTAAAGAACCAGTAAACAAAAAGCTATTTGTGTTAAAATTAAAATAATTTTCTAGGAAGCTTAAATAATTTATATTATAAAGCTTCTAAAATGGGTTGACAAATGTAAAACTTATAGTGTGGGGGTCCCGGGGGATTGCAGCTCCGTCCTGCAGGCCGTCTCACGGGTCCTCCACATGGGGGATCAGGAAAAGGTGAGTGAGCTGTTCGCCCCCTCCTAGCCCTCCTTCCTGAGGACAATCAGATGTGACAGGGAGTCTAGTCAAGCAGGAACTCATTTATTGCAAGTCCGTAGCCTTCTTATAAAGGTAGAAATAGTAAGGGAATTCCAGGATGGGGAAACCGGCAACCAATCATCTTAAACTCATCCTGAGCCGCCCCCTCCTGACTTCCCCTGAGCTTGTCAAAACATCCTGAGCTGCCCTCCAGACTTCTTCAAATAATCTTTGGCTAAACTTGCCAGATTGAGGTCACCTAGACTGAGGCCCCCACAATAGAGCACCTATAAGTAAACTCAAATACATTTAGAACTTTGACCAATGACAAAATTTCAAACCAAATTGAATAATTCACTAAAAATTCATATCTATCTAAAACCACAAGATAAGACTGAGTCTTTGGAGATCCAGTTAGTTAAGGAATTTCAGAAAAAATGAATCATCCTACATATTTACATAAAGTGAATCATCTAGACTTAGGAAGAAACATGAATCTAATGATTGTCAGCCTTTAAACAAGAGAAAATGACACAGGAACAGGATATATAGAAAAGAAGGTCATAGGAAGACAGAGGCAGGTTCATCATGCTATCACAAACTCACCGGACACCAAGAGCCCCCAGGAGCAGAAGACAGAGAAAAGTTCTCCCTTGTAGCATCCAAAGAAAGATTGAACTGTGGCACTGACTTGAATTTCCTTTTTGAGGCCAGGAGAGTGTGTGAAACTTCTGACAAACATTGGCTCTTATTTCATGATTAACAGAAAACTTTAAAAAGGTTTTCATATAATATGAGCAGATTCACATGTTAACCATTATATAAAATGGTGATGGACATGTAGTTCATGTGAACTGCTAGTAAAATGTGGGGAATCAGGGAAAGAAAAGACAGTGACTTGGCTTAGGATGGTGGTTGGAGAGGGAAAGAGAAATGGTCAGATGCAGAAGACATTTAGGAGGCAAACATATTACATTTCCGGATGTAACACCAAGAGAAAAAGCAAATGTAAAATTATAGATTCATTAAAATTAGACTAACCCCAGAGCAATACACAGTGGATACATCCAAATTATAAATAACATTGTCACTTTTCTACTTTCCAAGATGATAAAAATGTATTTATATTATGCTTCTTCCATTTAAATAGAAGCAACATTTTCCTTTAACTACCACAGAATTATACTGTCAGGGTCACTTTCCAATTGTAATTGAGACATACTATGAGTTTTGCTAAGATTTTTGTATAAAATCCATAGTTAAGAGAGGTCCAATAGTAGGAGTCATCTCTGACATTTAAACACGCCACAGAAAGACTGCAGCAAAAAAAGGTGTTTCAGCACATGAAGTTTATTTCATGCAGAAGCTAAAGTCATTTACCAGGCTCCCTGATTAATTATGTCAAGAAAGTTTTTTTTTAATGCACAAGCAAGGCAACTAGACTTCTTTCCACGTAAGACAAGTTTTCTGAATCTTCATATTTGGTTGTATACATGCCCTGGAAAATGACCTCACAACAGTACTTTCTATGTACTTCCATTCTGAAGACAAAATGAAATAAGGCAAGGAGAATATGTTGGAGAGCTCAGGTTTGTATTACAATGCTCACACTGGAAGTGGGCTTGGTAGTTCATATTATTACTTCTCTCAACATTTGGAATGTTCAATACCTGGGATATAATTAGAATAAAGTTCAGGTTTAGTTTGAGAATTATTATTTATAATGTACAGAAGAGAAAATTACTCACTCTATAAAAGGAGCATGTTTTGGGCCTCTATTTCTAGTTCCTAGTACACAGATTCTAAAACTGCTAGAATTTCTCTGAATGTTGAAGGTGAGCAAAATGTGCTTTCTTACAAATTTGTTAGAAATTTCCTAGGAGTATGCATCAGTAACCACTTTCTTCAACAAGGTTGAAGTCCAGAACTAAGGCTCAAAACCATTCTCTCATATCCTATACACATATGCCATGCTGAGTGTTCCCATATGAATGAGTGCACATGTACATTCACATGCATGCACGTGCACGTTCACACACGCCATATAACACACAAGCAAATATAGTGCCTGTATCACAATAATAGCAATGCTAAATCATTTCAGAGAGTTTTTCAATTTTTAATCAGTGTTCTTTGTATCCTCCTTAACATATACACATCGCTAGAAATCGACACATCATAATCTCTGTCAACTGAAAAATTGTTTAATCTGCAAGTTTCTTTTGCTTTATAATTTTCTGTTGCCTGAAAAAGCATTGATAAATAATGACTGCCTATTGTTCCGAATACCAAGTATGAAACACCATCTGTCTATGCTTGTGTTTAGTATTGATCTTTCAAATGAGAAAGAATCAGTAATAAACACAGGGGAATCGAGACAAGCTTTTAGACTCAGCAGTACATTCAAGTAGAGAGAGCAGACTAGAAATGATTTTAAACTGCCAGGAAGTTACTCAACAGTGAAAAGGGCTAAAAATCAACAATTTCTTAGCAAATCCAACTCTGACCATGAAAGTGGCACATTAGTAATACAAGATACAAGGTTTTTCTCTCCAACCCCAACTATGGTTTTAACATTACCTTGTTATCAGTGTAGGAAACATAATAATCTTACATCATTTCATGAAGCATTAGCCACTGATAAGTAATCTGCATTTATTTCTTGTTGTCTTAGATCTGCTCTATAAAAGCACCCAGACTGGACAAGCAACTCCATTCTCTGCAGGGTGTAGACAAAGGGGGGTGGTGATGAACTACTGTTTGTAGTGGAGGTATCTCTCTTCTAAAGCGGGGAGGCAGAAGGTTACGTTAATTGAACCATTCGGGCTGCATGTTTTTAAGTGCTTTCCTGATTAAGGGGCCAAAACTTACATTAATACCTCAGTTGTTTGCAACACAGTCACTCAGGTTAAGGATTTCACTCAAGCCTTCCAGGATTCAATAGGTCTCAGGGTATAAATAGAAATCATGTATAAATTAGGGTAGCTTAATATACTGTGGGAATCGAAACTAAAATAAAAGAAAGAGAAGCTAGTTTTGATGGTAAAGATCACCATGTTTCTTGTGTGCCAACTCCAGTCCTGTGTCTGTAAGTCACTTGTTTCTCTTCTCTTCATATTGGAAAGCCTATTTCTTTTAAAAGCACTTTATTTCCTTTAAAGGAGTCAAGAATGTGTATTATGACAAGCATTTTGAAAAGAAATGAGAACAGCATTTTGTGTTCCTCCAAATCTCTCCCATAGTCTTCACACTATTTGCTTCAAAAACAGCCACAAACAGCCACAAAATGTCCTATGGAATTTAAGGAACAATTAAGGTAGATGGTGCCTGAGGCAGTTCTGTAGGCATCTTGGGGAGACTTTCTAGTGTGGGTGGGAGCTATGGATTATAATGTCATTTTTTCTCATATCATTGCTTTTAAGATTTAATAAATTATCTTCATCTATTTTCTACTTGTTTCTTTTCCAAATCATCTATTCAGAATTCTTCCCTTTTCTCTTTCTTAGCATGCTTAATTAGGAGATTAACATTACTTTTTCTAATTATGCAACCATTAACCTAAATTAGAGCAATTATTTTTTTCTCAAATTTGATCAAATTACTTTAAATTAATCCATGAGATTAAAATATAAGGCTATAACATAACTCCTGAAAAGAACAGTATCTATAATTTATTTTGTACACACTGTATGAAAAGTTGGTGTTGAATTAAATGACTTCCAAAGGTTAAAGACCATAGGCAAATTATGAGCCAGCCCAATGCCCTGTGTAAATTTTTTTTGATTGAGGAAGCCCCTCCCCATTAAAGAACTTAAAATCTAATTAACCATTATCCATCTCTTCCACCTCTCAGTATTCCTTGAGAATACTTTAAGCAGGAAAACTTTCAGGTTCTTATTTCCCTAAGAAACTTTTTCTTTCCATGATTAATCTTCTCTCTTCTCTTCTCTCCTCTTTTTTTCTCTACTGTTCTCTCTCCTCTCTCTCTCTTTCTCTCAGAGAGAGAGAAAGATTAAAGTCCTCAAAAAGAAATTTTATCTCTCTAATTCTCCAAAATGGGTAAAATTGATTAGAAGTATATTTCTAGAGGTAATTAGAGGAGGATATTACTGTGCTGTAAAACAGAAATTATATGAAAGTTTTTCAAAGAAAACACACACAGAAAGAGAAAGCATAGCATTACCCATGTCTAAATAACTATAGGAGAGGGCATTCAATTGATTGTTGAAAATATTGACACACAAAAGTGCTAATGGGAGCAGAAAGAACTTGAATGTATGGAACATTTTATACTTGATAGGGTCTCTGGGGGCAGGCAAGGAACAAGGAACAGGGCTAACATATTTGAATTTCAGAAGAATAACCCCAAGATAATGGCCTTGCAGTCACATGCTTTGTTCTAGGCAACTTATCTGAAAGTATGGAATCCACTACCATGAAGACAATACCATGGAACAATGGACCTTTCAGCAAGAATTAGGATATGACCCTCAATAAGGAGTATATGACTATAATCCTAGAATTTAGACAGTGGCAAGAAAAACAGAAGTTCAAGACCATCCTCAATGACACAGTAAGTTTTAGGCTAGCCTGGGCTACCGGAGACACATCTAAAGAGATAGCAAACAGTCAGGATCATGGCCCAGTGTTTTAAATTTTTGCAGGAGGATTCGGGTTCAGATCCTTAAATCCCATGAAAAATATAGTTTGCATGTACTTTGAAGTCTGAAAGGAAGAGCCTAGGAATCCCCAGATCAAGCTGGCTAGACAGATGAGTCCTAATGGCAAGATCTGGATTTAATTAGAGACCAGTCTCACAATGATAATGTAGAAGAGAGATTGAAGATGATTCACCATATAACCTCCACAGACACACACACACACACACACACACACACACACACGCACACACACACACAAACACACACACAAATACACACACACACACACACACAGAGGAAAGGAAAAAAAAGAAAAGCAAAACATAAAAAAATTGAAAGATAAAAGATTTATGGGGCAGATTTAATATAAACCAGATCATTTTTACTGCTAGATAACTCAATGAAAGAACCTATTATCCCTCCATAATGCTGGTCATGTCACAATTCCCAAGCTAAATCTGGCTTATATCTCTAGGTCAGCAAGGCTTTGAAAGGGATCAAGAATTTATTAGAGACTTTCCTACTCTTAGGATTTCTATTCTGCCCTGGTACCTCTGGCAACACACTAGATTTAGACAGAGCAGTTCTGTCAATGACCACAGACTTTGAGAATTTGACTTGGTACATTTTTCCCATTTAAATGTTCAGACAGAATCTCTACCATTTCTTGTTTTGTCTTGGCAAAGCTGTTCCAAAGAGATTGGTACCCTGCATACACACACAGACACACAGACACACACACACACACACACACACACACACACACACACACACACATTTACTTTCACTTATTTTTCAAAATCATTTCCTTCCTGCGTGTACCTATATCACCAGTTTCAAAAACCAAGCTTGTTTTAATAATGCTTTTTCTCCTCTCCATCTCCTTCATGAAGCTGGGCAGACACACCAACTGCTGGTAAAGCATTCCAGCAATGAACCCTAAACCAGGTAAATATTACTCTAAGCATGAAAGTTTTCTTGGGGAGAACCTGCCAGTTAAATAGGTACGTAAGGAAAGATGATAAATAAGTAAGACCTCATGGAGTACTGTCAAAAGTTAGGTTTTTAGATATAATTCTAAACGCATTCAAAAGCAAGAACATTATTATTGAAAATATATTCCAAATGTCAAGATTATGAGAAGCATAGTAGGAAAAAGACTACATTATGTAAAGAAATAAAGTTGGGCAGAATAAGTTATGTGAGCAAATGGCTTATGGATAAATCAAACTCCACCACTAAAGAAATTCCATTCCACACTCTTCTCCACTGCCATCTCGTAACTATATTCAGACATGCCACAAAGCCACCTGTCCTGTCCTTTGACCTCTCCAGACATGGACTTGCCATCCAAAATATGTTTCCCTCTTGAATTAAAAAAGAAAATCCCTTCAGTTTTCCAACTTTATTTAATAGAATATATATTACTATAATCTCTCTCTCTTCTTTCTCTCTCTCTCTCTTTTAGTCTCTTCTAGAAGGTTGAGGGAGCCTTTCAAAACTTAGGGTAACTTCAGTTGTATTGTCATTTTCAAGACAGAACAACCAAAATAACTAAAATATTTTATGAGAGTTAGAATGTGTTTTACTTTGATATAGAAATTTTTCTTGCTCTTTTTTCTCTATGTCAGTAGGATAGGTCCTGGCACTTAGTCATCACCATTTTTGCTTGTTTGTTTGTTTTTATATTTATTTTGTTAAGATTACATGTTGTTACTTTGCTCTTGGTAGGCTGATAGTCACTAATCTAGGCTGGTCTGTAGTTCTCTTGTTTCAGCAAGGGAAGGGCGGGAATCATAATGCTCAGCTGGAGCTTTAGAAATCAGAAGTAGCCAGCAGAATATCCACCCTTAAGATTTCCAAAATTTCTGAAGCAATTTGGACACACAGCATTTTGGGTTAGCAAGGAAAAGGACTCGCAAACTCTTTATCAGCAGGAAGCTGGCATTCTTCCCTAGCAGCTCCTAAAAGATAGCAGAAGGAATACCTGCACAGTATTTCTGAAAGTATAGAACAAAAGAGTAGACCCCTAACTCTGTGAAACCAGTCTAAGTCCTGAGAGGGACTGGCTCTAAGTGCACCAGGTAGAAAGACACCAGGGACATACTACTGGTCACATAACCTTAACAGAAGTTACTTCTCATTCTCTTGAGAATCGGTGTAGTGCTTCAAACCCAGTTATTTATGGAGGTAAGAAAAAGTTGATAACATAAAGAAGTTTCAATAACTCATAGCCATTAATATGAGGGCTTAGGACCAAAGTTATAATAAGCTGCATTTTTTCTCATTTGCCATTTTAATGAATGTATGTATATGTGATTGCGCATGTGTGATTGCCTATGTGTGGGAGTATGGAAGCCTAAGACTGATATCGAGTCATCTTTCACTCTTCCATATATATGTATATGTTTTGAGACAAGGTCTTTAATCCCAAGCTCTGGTTGGGTAGTCTGGTTGCCTGAATGTTGGAAGTATTTATGACCAAATGGCTTAAACAGGGGCCAAAGGAATTTATTCCTTCTTATGAGTGTCTGATCATATCATTTATTCCAGCTTGGCAGGAGAGCTCATGCCAACACCAAGGGCCAAGGGAACTGTCCACATCATATACACAGGACTGCTGAGAGAGGGAACAGTCCTCACTTACCAGATCAGCATGTCTGGCTCAAGTATACTAAAGAATGCCAATTCTCTGAATCACCTTTCCTTATCTTATCCCTCAGCCCAGGAAAAAGCCCCACCTCCATGAGCTGGGGTCTTCCTTTTGAGCCACACTTAACTCAATTCTTCACAACTATGCATAGAGCACAAACCTTCAATTGCCAAATTGACACCTGTATCTAATTATCATAGAAGTTCTAGTTTCTTCTTTCCAAGTCTGGAATTACAGGCAGAATACCACATACAGCAAAATTTTAAGTGTGATTTGGGGCCCCAAATCCTAGTCCTTTGCTTGATCCATATGAGCCATTGTCCCAGGCCCCACTGAATTCTTCTTAAAAAATGTTTATGAAGTTAATATGTTGAAACTTAGGACAAACTAAGAGACAGAATGGTATGACTGAACAACTTTTCTCACCACTGAAGATTGGTCCAAGAGGTTTGTTTACATCATACTTTAACACTGTTCTTAGCATGAATGGGCAGATTGTTCCTGAACTGTCAACAAAAACAGTACAACGAAAGAACTTCAAGTGTTCTGGAAACTCTAAAAAGCTTGTGAAAGATCTGAAGGTACTGATTTGAGGAGAGGGACAGCATAAGCTAGCAAACGGATATACTGAAGAACTCATCTAAATAACAGAAGCCACAATATGAGAATTACATTCTATTTTTAAGATTGTATCAAAACATATACAATAAATAAATAAAATTTTAGGAATTAATAAATATATATCTGGGTACTTCAAAAAAGCAACAGCATATCTGTTTTAAAAAATAGAGGAGCTTTTGCTATAAATCTGCTATAATCTGTTAGCATTCTCCCAACATCCATATGTACTAATTCATGCAGCATCATTAAAAAATAGGGCCTTCAGAGAGTAAAAGAGTCTATAAATAATTGGGCTTGTTCATTTCACCATGTTAGGACACAAGAAGAAACAGATCAGGTCCTTAACCTGTACCACAGAATGCACACATAGCTTTATCTTGGATTCCCTGACTTACAGAACTGGGAAAAATGCATCTCTATTGTCCACACATTACCAGCTTAAGACATTTTGTTAGAAAATCCCACAGTGAAGAAATCAGAGTCAAATATGAAATATGCATATTGTGTCTTTCTAATAAATCAATCATAACTTTGGCTCTAATGGATAAAGAACAAGATATTTTTCCACTTATTCCTGATTTTTGTGTGTTTATTAATAGTGGACTTTAGCATGAGAATGCCTATTGTTTGCAGGAAAATCTCTAATTCCATAAACTCAAAGTTAACACCTCTACTTTAAAAATTCAGAAATACCTATTATTTATTACACCACCCACACCTTGAAAAAGAAATCAATGATATCAGCAGGAATAAAAACAGAGAATCTTAAATGAAAATTACATTCAAATGAAGAGACCTAGAAGCTGATTTTCTTTTTAGTTCTTTTTAAGTATGTTTCCCCACATGTACATAGCTTTCTTATGTGGTCCAGTGTCATGGTTTGAAATGTGTCCCCCACAGTCTCATGTGTTTGGCAAGGTCATGGCACCTTGAGAGGTGGAGCCTTGCTGGAGGAAGGCAGTCACAAGGGGTGGGCCTTGAGGTAGATGAGTCCCACCCTACCTCCAGAAGTCTGCCTTTGCAGCAAGTGGTCTGCAGCTCTCAGCTTCCAAGATGTCTGCGATGACTTAGCCTCCTCCAGCTTTGGCCAGCCAGCCATGCCACCTCTGCTTTGAGAGACTGTCCCTTTCCTCTGGAACTGTAAGCTGAATAAAGCTCCCTTTCTCCCTTAAGTTGGTTGACTTTGGGTGCTCTCTCACAACAATAGTAAAGAGTAACTTAAAGATCCAGTCAGAGCACAGCCATTCGCTTTAACTATAGACGGGCTGGGAGTTCGGAATGCAGCCCACGTGCCTAGCTGAGCATGTACAAAGAGCAACCTTTCTGCTCGACTGGAGTTGCCCACCCCCTGCTCCTCCCCTTACCATATTTTAGGCAACCAATTCTCCGCAGAAGAACAGGAAATCCAAGGTGGTGCGAGTAATCCCAGGTGTGATGGGTAATGCAGATTGCAACTCAAACTTCCCAGACAGGGGGAGAACCAATCCCTGAGCACCTAGACAGCTGGTTGTCAGTCAATCATGTAATCACTAAGTTGGAAGCCCCCTCCCCTTGCCAGTAAGCTATAAAAACTTTGATGAAATAAAGGACCATGCTTTTTGACCTGACGTTGGTGCTGGTAGGTCGTGAGTCCAGGTTCGATCCTGCAATAAAAGGCCCTGGTGCGAACTGCATGGGTATCAGCTCTTTGCTGATTTTTTGGAACTCCAGAATCCAGCCACAACACAAGATAGCTTTAATCAGCAGTACTGTATTCAAGAAAATATAGATTCACCTTCTGTCAAAGTTTGAATATTAGTTTTCTTTCCACAAGCTCATGCATTTAGAATCTTTAGTTGTTTAGGAAGGTCATGAATTGGAGGTAGAATCTTACTGGAGGAATATATGTCACAAAGGGTGGACCTTGAGGTCGGTTAGCCCCACCCTGCTTCCTTTAGAAGTCTGTTCTGACTGTTTTGCCCTCAGCCTCAATGATAGATGTTACTTAAGCCACCTCCAGCTTCCACCAGCCATAATGAACTTTATTTCCTCTCTGGAGTCATAAGCCAAATAAATTTTCCATTCTCCCTTTAAGTTGATTGAGTCTGAGTGATGTCTCGCAGCAGCAGAAAGAGAAACAGGGACACCTTATCCAAGTGCAACTTAAGTTATTTACATCTTTAGGTGGAATTTTGAGTTGTAAATAAAATCACAGCAAACTGTGATTTGTATTTATTCCCACACTCACATATAGGAATTTTTCTAGTGTACATAGTCAGAACTGATCTTTCATGAACTTGACAGGAGAGATACGAGCTCCTACTGTTTCTCATGAAAAAAATGGAGACAGTTTCTCCTGGAAACCATTTCATCCCAAAGCAGAAAACAATATAATGATACAGCAAAACTCATTAAACAAACAAACAAACAAAAAAAAAAACCACATTGTAGAGTCAACAGGTTGCATCATTAGAAGCTTGTATTCCTGTAAGAGTTTTCTGTTGTCCTCTCTTACTTCAGACTCAGAAATAGCTAGAGCAATATAAGGAAATCAGGTGGAATTCACCACCACTACAGATCAGATGCTATACATCTACACTACGTGCAATTTGAAAACTATGAATGAATCATGAGATTGAAAACATCAACCATTTCCTGTCAGCCACAGTTGGTATAGTGTTATCAAACATGGCAAAATAAAGGGATATGCATATTCTAAAATAGTAGATAATAATAGAAAAGGATCACTAAAATTGTCTGCCACAAAGACCACTGGGTCTTTGGAATATGATTGATATCAAGACACGAAACAATGTTTCCCTTATACAGTAATACCTTTTTATCAAAATGCAAAAAGCATTACAATAGTTCAAAACCAATAAATATTTAAAATAAATAATGCAGGGCAAGTTCTTACTTTGAAAAGGGGGAAACATCTAATTGCAATTTTCCCTCATTGTTTCAAAGCCAGTCTTTTTGTTCTCTGATAAATCTGAAGATACTTTATTCTGCTTCAGACTATGAGGTAATCAACATCTTGTCCCAGGCATACATGGTTCTTCAACCACTGTTCTTCTGTGGAAACAGTAGGGAGGTGAATAGTAAAACAGTCAAGCACCAGGATATAGCATCTTAACTAAGAATTCCAGGACTACAGCTTAGTGGGAATGCAGCCTTTCTAGGAAGTAATCGTACTAAACACCACAAAGGGTAGGCTTATAGAGTGATTGAGTAAATGAACCAACCTACTTTGCATCTATATCATGTTCTATTAAGTCTTTCATCTCAGTATGACCCCAAGCCATGCCTCAAAGACCCTGATGCTTAATGAACACAGTCACAAATGAAACCTCCTTCCTATAAAATTTTTCAGTACTCAAAAAACACTTTGGTGTCAGTTTCTCTTGTGAAAATACCTTATTCTGAATGACCTGATAAGCAGTATAATTTTTTAATTTAATTTTTTCCTAGTTTTACAAGCACAATGAGTAATTTTACCTTTCTCCTCCTTCTGCCTCCCCTCCTCCCTCCCCATTTCTTCTCTTCCTCCCCTTTTCCTTCCCTACCTTCCTTCATTGATCTGTTCCATTACTTCCCACCCTCCTGTCCATCTGCTTCTACGGGACTGGGGACTCCCTCTGGATCATCTATCCTAATGGGGGTTCAGGCCTCTGTGGCAGAATAAGTGATCCACACTTGGGCAGACCCACTGATAGGGCCATTTCCTCCTTATTTGTCTTGCCCTAATCCGTAAGATTCCTACTTCTTGAAATTATTTCACTTGAGATCCTTGCTAGTCTATGGAGGCATGTTGACATGTCAGCCATTGTGAAGGTTTTATAAGGACAAGTCTCATTGCGGTGAGTTACTGCATGTAGCAGTCCTTCCTTGAGTGGTATGTTTTGTCCACTGGTGGACCTCCCCATCTTTAGGCTTTTGTAATTCTACTGCCCCATCTTCTGCAAAGATCCCTGAGACTTAGGATGGAGACATATTTGGCTGGTCTGATTCTGAGTAAATTTTGCAGGATTCCAGGTACTCTGCATTTGGTTGGTCGTTGTCTATTTCACTGTTCTTCTATTGCACTAGGCTGTATTCCTGTCTGGGTCCTCTCCTACTCAAAAACAATATTTAAAAGGTCTTTTATACAAGAAAAGGCTTAAAGGAGAGGGAAGAACCAAAATAGGACACAGTAGAGAACAGGATTAGCTTCCAGGAAACCTACCACTTGCTTACTAACCCCTAATTCCAACCCCCCCAAAACAAAGAATACACATCCAGGACTGTAAACCAGTATAAACAACCAAGCTACCTTTTAAAATCATAAATTAGAAGGCTGCTTAACACTCAAACAGGTAATCTCCTTCTGCAACAGAATGTGTTTACTACGGAAGAGCACAATTTACTAAAATGCAGAAAATAAATGAACTCAGGATGCTTGACCCAAACAGGATATCAAAGCTATAACCCACACCTATTCTGACTCATGAAACAGCAAAAGTGGGACCAGTAAGTGTTGTTGAATCCCCGCAGGTCCAGCCCGGGAAAGAAGGGGGAATTTGACAGGGGCCTCACCGGCTCGAGAGTGGGGGTGAGCAGGTGCGGGGTCACCATCCAGACCCTGGGAGTCAAGAGAGAAGCAGCAGCAGAGGATGAGTTTGCTGCAGACTCAGCTTTATTCAGGAAGTGTTTGGGCTTATATAGGGTCAGGGGTCTAATCAGATATTTCCACCTTTCCACTGGGGGGAGGGGGGAACAGCCACGAATCATTTAGCTGTTTAGTAGGTGTCCATTGCAGAGGCAGGTTAGATGGCCGCTTCCTATTGGTTGTTCATCCCTCCTTCCCATTAGTTGTTCATCCCTCCGCCTATATGGTTCTTCTATTGGGACATGGGGGGGAGGGCATGTCCCTACTTGTCTGGCTTGTCTATAGCCAGACCTCCTGGGAGTCAGGGCTAGGGCCTCCCTGAATCAATGGTGTAAGATTATGAGGCAGCAGTGGGACAGTGGTTGCCAGACATTATCTCCTGGACATGACAGGATTATGGTATGCATGATTTCATGGCATATAAGCATACTTCCACATACTTGCACAAGGACTTTCCTATCCACATTTCATCCACTATTTTCTAGAACGCAGAAAGCAGAAAGACCTCAAAGAAGCTCCACACCTCTCTGAGAGACTGATAGAGATTAATACTGATAGGGACAAAAAAGGAGAAGGAAGATGCTTTTCTCAGTGGTATACCCACTGATCTATGATACTTGCTTGAACATGAATATACTAGTCATGTGTCGTCAAAGACAAACTAGGTGAAGCTCAGTGGGGTCACACAAGTGAAAAGATTTGAAAATAGGAGGGAGTCTGGTAAGGGAGATGAAGGATTTTAAGGGGAAAAGGAAGAGGAATTGAGGACTAGGAGTGAGAACATCATAAATTCACTATATTCATGTATGTAACATTAAAATAGAAAAAAGAATGGCATACAAAAAAAAAGAAATTCACTGTGACAGACATAAGTTGCACAAACTTCTACAAGTGAGACAAATGGACTGTCTGTGGACACAGAGAAATCACAATCTAGGTAGAACCCGCTGACTAACAATGGGATGATAGGATGTTGCGAGTGTATGGAAGATTCCACAAAATGTCACTTCAAACTAGGCAGACTATTTTCCAGGAATGGGCATTTGCATGCTCTAATTAAAGGTAGACCAAATGCTCAGAGTCTGGGTTAAGGAAAAAATCTTAAGCAAAGTTTTGTTAGAAATTATTTCATTCCCCTCCCTTCCCTGCACTCCACCGCCCGGGACCCACGCACGCTGGTCCAGCCGGGCCTCACTGCGCGACCCAGGTAAGCTTCGTCCGTGCACCACCCCCAGAACCCCCAGGCCGCCCAAGGGACCCAGCTCCTCCCACCATCCATCCAGAGCTGCCGCGCAGAAGGCCTGGGAGGAGGGGGACACCCCCTCTGCGCCCGGGCCCCGCCCCCAGGTCCCCCAGGTTAAATAGTGCCCTCGTCAACCGCCCCATCCTCCCTTCCCTCCACTCCGCCACCCTGGACTCACCTCAACCTAGGTAAGCTCCCTCTCTGCCCCCAAACCCCCCAAACCCCAGGCCAAATAATTCTGTTTAGTGAAAAACGCACAGAAATTAAAAGAAGATCTTAAGAGTTAAAACGACAATGCCAAAGTCTAAGTGCAAATCCATGAGAAACAACACTCAAGTAAACAAATCTCCCACTGAAGGAATTAATCCCATAATGTTAGACTCCAACCAGAACAAACCCATGGAAAATGGCCAAGAAAGCCTGACCCAGGATAACGACCTTCAAAATATGATCATTACCATGTTCAATACTATGAAAGAGGAAATCCGGGAGGAATTACATAATCGAATCAATCGCTTTGAAGAGGAACACAAGAGACACTTGGAGGAGTTGAGAAAAACAGTGCAAGAAACAAAAACTGGCATAGAGCAGTTAAAGCAGACTCAAGCAGAGTTTAAAACTGAGCTACAAGACAAGTTATCTTCAACCCAGAACTCCACAGAGAGTCTTATCAGCAGAACTAACCAAGCAGAAAACAGAATTTCAGACCTTGAAGATAAAATGGGAGTATTAACCAGCTCAATGGAAGAGGTTGTTAAAGCCAAAAAGATATTTGTGAGAAATACTCAGGAGATATGGGACACCCTGAAGAAGCCTAACATGCACATTCATGGAATACCAGAGCAAGAATCTCAAAATACCACCCCTGAGGAAATTTTTCAAATGATCATCAAGGAAAACTTTCCTCATCTAAAAAAAGAGAGGCCCATCCATATACAAGAGGCATTCCACACCCCAAACAGATATGACCAAAACAGAAGCAGCCCATGGCAAATAATAGTTAAAACAGTCCACATTCAAGATAAAGAACTGGTGCTGAGAGCTTCAAGGGAGAAAAAACAAGTCACTTTTAAAGGTAAACCTATTAAAATAACAAACGACTTCTCAGTCGAAACAGTAAAAGCAAGAAGAGCTTGGAGAGACATACTTCAAGTATTGAATGAACAAAAATGTCAACCCAGACTGATTTACCCTGCAAAATATCAGTCATGATCGAGGGAGAAAGAAAAACTTTCCAGCACAAAGACAACTTGAAGGGATACATGTCCATCAAACCAGGCCTTCAAAAAATGCTAGAAATGATACTCAAGCGTGAAGAAAAAAAACAAGCATATCCAGGAGAACAGAAGGCAAGTATAACACCATTAAAAGCGAAGCAATATACTTATAAAAACTACTAAACATAATAAATGTCTGGAATTAAAAGTAGTTTCTCCATTATAACACTAAATGTTACTGGAATTAATTCACTGATCAAGAGACACAGATTACAAACTTGGATTAAAAATCACAATCCATCAATCTGCTGCCTGCAGGAAACCCATCTCACCACAAAAGATAGGCACGCTCTAAAAATAAAAGGCTGGTCAACAATTCTACAAGCTAATGGAAGCAGAAAACAGGCAGGGGTAGCCATTATGATATCAGACAAAGTGGACTTCAAACCAAAGAAAATTATAAGAGACACGGATGGATACTACATTTTAGTCACAGGTACAATTCACCAGACTTCACAATACTGAACATATATGCACCCAATGTGGGCCGCTACACATTCATTAAGAAAACCCTACAGCGTCTAAAGCAAGAAATCAACCCCCAAACGATAATTCTTGGGGACTTCAACAACGCCCTCTCAACATGGGATAGATCATCAGGTCAAAAGCTTAACAGAGACACTTTGGACCTTAATCAAACCCTTAAAGAAATGGACCTTACAGATCTCTATCGAACTTTTCACCCATGCACCAAAGAATACACATTTTTCTCAGCAGCACACGGAACTTTCTCCAAAATAGATCACATACTGGGCCACAAACGAATCTACACATATACAAAAAAGTTGAAATTCTAACCTGTGCCTTGTCAGACCACCATGGCCTAAAGCTGGACATCCACAACACATCAAACAAGAGAAAATAAACTAACTCCTGGAAACTTAACAGTATGATGCTGAATGAGAACTGGATTCAGGAAGAAATTAAAAAGGAAATTCAAGATTTCCTGAAAGTGAATGATAATGAAAATACAACTTACCAGGGCTGGAGAGGTGGCTCAGGGGTTAAGCCTCCGCCTTGCAGGCAGAAGATCCTGAGTTCGGATCCCAGATCCCACGTATAGACGCCAGGCGGAAGCAGGGGCGGCCTGCATTTCTGGTTCTGGGAGGGCGGAGCCTGTGAATCCCGGGGCAGAAGGAGGTGGAGGCGTCTACGGTGGTTCGAGAATTCGTCCGTGGTTCTACACATACACAGGCACACACACACACACACACACACACACACACACACACACACACAGACACACGCGTGCACTCGTACATACGCATATGCACACAGTTGAATAAATAATAATAATAATAATAAAAAGAAAATACAACTTACCAAAATCTCTGGGACACAATGAAAGTTGTTCTAAGAGGTAAGTTCATAGCTCTTAATGCCTACATCAAAAAAATGGACATATCAGAAATAAACAACTTAACAATTCAGCTTAAAGCTTTAGAGAAACTAGAGCAATCTGATCCCAAAAGTAGTAGAAGAGAGATTACCAAAATAAGGGGAGAAATATCTGAAATCGAGATTAAGAAAACGATAGAAAAAATCAACCAGTCAAAAAGCTGGTTCTTTGAAAAAATCAATAAGATTGATACACCCCTAGCTAAATTAACCAAAATCAAGAAAGAGAAAACCCAAATTAACAAAATTAGAAATGAACATGTAGTTATCACTATTGATACCCAAGAAATCCAGAGAATTATAACATCATATTTCAAAAACTTATACTCTGTGAAGTTTGACAACAAAAAAGAGATGGATGAATTTCTAACTAAACACAACTTACCTAAATTGAATCAGAAAGTTGTGAATTATTTAAATAGTCCTATAACATATGAGGAAATCGATGAAGTAATCTCAAATCTTCCCACCAAAAAATGTCCTGGACCAGATGGAGTCAGCACAGAGTTCTACCAGACATTTAAGGAGCTAATAACACCAATACTCTTTAAACTGTTCCATCAAATGGCAAAGGAAGGAACACTATCAAATTCCTTCTCTGAAGCTAATATCACTTTAATCCCAAAACCTAATAAAGATTCACTTAAAAAAGAAAACCATAGGCCTATCTCTCTGATGAACACAGACGCAAAGATTCTCAACAAAGTCTTAGCAAATCGGATTCAAAAACACATTAAAAAGATCATTCACGGGGACCAAGTAGGCTTCATCCCCAGCACACAAGGTTGGTTCAACATACGCAAATCAATAAATGTAATTCATCATGTAAACCAGTCCAAAGTCCAAGACCACATGATACTCTCCATAGATACAGAAAAAGCTTTTGACAAGATCCAACAGCCTTTTATGATCAAAACACTAGAGACAGTAGGAATGGAAGGAACCTTTATCAATATAATAAAAGCTGTATACAACAAGCCCACAGGAAGGATTATGCTCAATGGGGAAAAATTGGAAGCATTCCCACTTCGATCAGGAACTAGACAAGGCTGTCTGTCCACTCTCACACTTCTATTCAATATTGTACTTGAAGTCTTAGCTGAAGCCATAAGACAAGAAAGGGACATAAGAGGGATTCAAATCGGCAAGGAAGAAGTCAAACTATCCCTATTTGCAGATGACATGATCTTATACCTGAGTGATCCCAAAAACTCCACCAGGAAGCTCCTGGAACTAATTGAGAAGTTCAACAGTGTGGCAGGATACAAAATAAATGTGCAAAAATCAGAGGCCTTCCTATATGCCCAGAATGAAAGAAGTGAAAAAGCCTTGAGAGAAACCATCCCATTCACTATAGCCCCTAAAAAAATGAAATACCTTGGTATAATCCTAACCAAGGAGGTCAAAGACCTTTACAATGAACACTTAAAACCCTAAAGAAAGAAATAGCAGAAGACACCAGAAGGTGGAAAGACCTTCCCTTGTTCCTGGATTGGCAGAATCAACATCGTAAAAATGACCATCCTACCAAAGGCAATATACAAATTCAATGCTATACCAATTAAAATCCCAAAGCAATTCTTCAAAGAAGTTGACCAAACAATCTCAAAGTTCATATGGAGGCACAAAAGACCCAGGATAGCAAAGACAATCTTGAGTAACAAAAACACTGCTGGAGGTATTACCACACCAAACCTAAGTCTATACTACAAATCCATAGTTATAAAGACAGCCTGGTACTGGCTCCAAAATAGACACACAGATCAATGTATAAGGATTGAAGATCCAGATATAAGCCCACAAAATTACAGCCATTTGGTCTTTGACAAAGGGGCCCAAACAATCCAATGGAAAAAGAACCTCATCTTCAACAAATGGTGCTGGCAAAACTGGATCTCCACATGCAGAAGATTAAAGCTGGACCCGTACTTGTCACCATGTATAAGACTTAATTCCAAATGGATCAAGGACCTTGATATCAGCCAGAGACTATAAAAACCATGGTTGAAAGGATAGGGAACTCCCTCGAGCTGATTGGGCTGGCAAACATTTCCTAAACAGACATCCAATGGCACAGTCACTGCTACCAACTCTCAACAGTTGGGATCTTGTGAAACTAAAGAGCTTCTGTTCAGATAAAGAGATTGTAACACGAGCTCAAAGGCAACCCACAGAATGGGAGAAAATCTTCACTAACCACACACCTGATAGAACTCTACTGTCCAGAGTGCACAAAGAACTTAGAAAACTAAACACCAAGGAAACCAATGGCCCAATTAAAAAATGGGCCCTGGAACTTAAAGGAAACTTTACCAGGGATGAAATTAAAATGTCTAACAAATATCTTAAAAATGCTCCACTTCCTTAGCCATCAGGGAAATGCAAATCAAAACTCCCCTGAGATATCATCTCACCCTGGTCAGGATGGCAAAAATCTACAATACAAACAACAACAAATGCTGAAGAGGATGTGGAGAGAGGGGAACTCTCCTACATTGCTGGTGGGAATGCAGGCTCATACAGCCACTCTGGCGAGCCGTCTGGAGATTCTTAAAGAAATTAAAGATTGAAATGCCATATGACCCTGCAATTCCACTTTTGGGAATAACCCCCCATACAGCAGAGGTTCACCTCGATAGCACAAGCATGACCATGTTCATAGCAGCACTGTTTACAATAGCAAAGTCATGGAATCAACCCAAATGTCCAACAATTGACGAATGGATAAGGAAACCATGGTACATCTATACAATGGAGTACTACTCAGCCATCAAAAATGATGAATTACTGGAATTTTCCAGGAAATGGATGTCATTAGAAACAATTATATTAAGTGAAGTATCCCAGACCCAGAAAATTAAGCACCATATGTACTCCCTAGTAAGTGGCTCCTAGTACCAAACCCACCCAGCCCACCTAGAGATACTCAAAGAAAAATCTCTGTAATACCTTCAGTAATTTCAAGGATTATGAACAGGAGGGATGGGGTAGGGGTGCCACACCAGAAACAAGGATAGAGGGGACCATGTTACAGCAGAGAAAACAGGCCTCCATCAAGGACTCAAATAAGTAATGAGACATCTGATTAAGTTCACAGACTTTCGTTCCTGATCATTTACTACTGAGGGGGTACGATCTCACTAGAAGAGGAGGGCATATAGTCTGGCAGATAAAAAGTAGCCATTTTGCAAATGGGTGATAGACCCGTCCCTCACTGTGGTTTCCCATTTTTAATACATCTACCTTTGAATGTGCTCTTATAACAAGACTCTAGATTAACAGCTTTTTGTCTCTGGCCAGGGGGTGACATACAATGCCCACCAGGATGGAGTGAAGGGCATTGCAGGAGCAGCAAAACTGCAAAAGAAACCACAAACAACAATCCAGAACTTCAGAGACTCTATATCAACCACCTAGAACTAGGCCAGCCTAATCTTTCCCCATCCTGAAGCTCAGGGAAATTTGCAGAAGAGGGGGCGGTAAGAGTGTAAGAGCAAAAGGATGGGAGGAGCAATGATTTGCAAGATACTCCACACAAGTTATGGCCGAAGCAATCATAATTGGACTTTGCATGCCCTGAGCAATGTCCAACACACTATTGACCTCACAAAGTCTAGCATCTGCTAAAGGCACCAAGATCCTTGGAGGCAAGGGATTGGCAGCCACAGCAGTGTTCCTATACTTAAGGGGAACATGGGAAAGGGTTCAGGGAAATGCCACTGGGTCCTTGTACGTCATCGGAGAGGAGGGCCCAGAGGAGAATCAGGCAAGCACAAGAAAGGACTCTCTGGGAATTGGGGCGGGAGGCACTGGGGGATGGGGCAGGGGGGGTCGGGGGGAGGAGGAGGGAGGGAGGGAACTGGTGTACCTATTAAGTTTGTATGAGCTGACATAATAAGAAAAAAAAAAGAAATTATTTCATTCCCAGTGATCAGGAAGGCAAGAACTTCAGCTTAACATTCTTAGGCAAAAAATGGGAATTCTAAAGCTCTACATCTGACTCCCTTGTGAATAAAAATAAAGGAGGCACTAGTTTCATGTAGGACATATGGAGAAAGGTGGTTCTTGGCAATAAACTATTTTCTAGAATTTATAAATCCAGAGATGCAAGGCTTTAAAGAGATGCAATCATGAATCTGAAACGACATCTATGTTTGAGAAAGCAATTAAGGCATGGCAGTCCTTGCAAACTACTGCTAACATCCTTCACTGAAACAGTCTGAAGAATTCTCAGATTTTCCTACAAAGAAAGTCAGAAAAACTTCATTTCATGTGTATCCTCAAACGCATAAAAGTAAACACAGTAGCATCTTCTGAAAACACAGAAATTCTAGCAGATTTTGTTGAGTGTCCTCCATAATAATTATTATCAGATCCGATTTTAATTCTCTGAAAAAAGTTTTATCTATATTCAAGATCTGCTTGACCTTGGCTGTCTAGAACACGATGACTGTGAGAAGCAGAATATTGTATGTCAAAAGTGTCTTGGGATACCTCAAGTTATTTAATAGCCATTTATTTTCAATCTCTATCTGAACTATAAACTTTTAGTGACTAAGACACAAATTCCTAGGTTCAACACATTTCAACTTCTAGCCACCCTGAAGTTAAGAATGTATTATGTCTAAAACTAATAGAAGAGATTTCTCTACTATAGCTATATACCTGATGGGCCCACTGCTTAACTTTTTAAATACATTAGTTTATGAAGTTTTTGTTCTCTGACCGTAAAACTTTATTTAATATTTTATGTAGTAAAACACTATTCAGACTAACTTCAATCCAAATTTCTATGCAATGGCGACTTGTATTTGTCTCAGAATACAAGGATGCAAGAATTTTCATTAAGGCAGACTTGTTCTTTCATATTGACATCCTTTCTAGTCAAGGGTGTGGACCTTAGTAAAGTGCAACTCAAAGGAAAGCAATGCAAAGATTTTGAAAGTGGCAAGAACCCATTCAAGTAGGAATGGCAATGGAGAATCTGCAGCAGGAAAGAGATTAGGTTAAACTCCAAATAGAGTCAAGACAAAAGGAGATGTACACCCAAATAGTAGTGTTTGTCAGTGGTTAGAACATTCGCAGGAGGAAATGTAAAGGCTTGGGAACACTACTAACAGGATTCTTATTAAACACAAATTATTGAAACTAAAATAAATTCTCCCTAAAGTAACTCAGAAAAACCCTTGCTACAACCTAACCAAATGGGTCAAGTCAGAGAGAAATTTCACGAGTTTGACTCCAGTTTGATAGAGTGGAGACTCTGACAGTCTGAAAGTCTTAACAGACCAAAAATATTTATGAGTTTGTTTGAAGAGTTTTACTTAGTAATGGTCTACAGCTCTAGAGTCAGTGCAAGTCTATTTCAGGCATATTTGATGAAGAACAGGAGCCTTATGATTGGTAATTAAGATCACAGGGCACCGCAAAAGCTGATTCTCTACAAGTGTGAATTGATTTTGTAAGAACAGGAGCCACTTTAATTGGACACAAGAAACCACTTCTGCAGACCCCTTGGCTTCTTACTCATAGGTCATCTCCATCACCATGGACACACCGCCTTCCTAGAAACTTGAGGTTGCTGTGGTTACTGGTGTCCTTTGCCTACTATCAACTTCTAGATTCACACTGATCTGGTCTTGCAGTAAATGAAAGAAACTTCATATGTACTGGATTTGTGTTAAAGGATTCTTTTATTCCTTCCTTTTTTGTTACTTGGTATCTAAGTAAAGCAAGAAAGACAGTGTTATTAGTGATCCAGGAAGAGAGAGAAGCTCTGAATGAAGAGTACCATTCTCAGACTAGAAAGGATATCACTGCAGCTACTTTGTTTCTTAACCATTCAATGTTTTTACAATACCTTCCTGTGAGAGAGACAGAGAGAGAGAGGTGCATGAGAGAGGTGTGTGTATGTGAGAGAGAGAGAGAGAAAGATTTTGAGGAAAATGATATATAGATATCTATGTTTCATAGATATAGATATATGGAAGTAGAGAATCAATTCTACATAGATATAGATATATGTCTGTGTGTATATGTGGGAGAGAGAAAGAGGGAAGGGGTTAATATATATGTGTGTTTGGGAGAGAGAGCTAAGGAGAAAAATGATGTATAGACATAGATATACATCACTCCCTATTTCATATGTGTGGGTGTGTAGGCCAAGGGTAACTTTGTAGAATTGATTCTCTACCTCCATAGGTTGCAGAGAATGAACTGAGATAGTGAGGCTTATGTAACAAGCAACTTTACCTACTAAACCATCTCAAAAGCCCTGCACTTCCTTCTTTGAGATGGAGTCTCTCACAGAGCCTGAAATTCACCAAATTAACTAGACTGACTGACCAGTAAGTCACACAGGAATCGTCCTGTCTCTCCTTCCAGAGCTGAGATTAAAAACACCTGCCTCTGCTCCCAGGTGTTTATGTGTGTGCTAGGGATTTAAACTTGGGTCCTTGAATAGCAAGCATTTTACTGACTCAGGCATCTATTTGTGACCAGAATTTTTAAACAAAGTTACTGTATATGTATCTCTCAAAAAACACTGATGAAATCAGCCCTTAAAACTAATCTGAATATTTTTTGGAGTCTAGAAATTTCAAATCAATATCAAGTCTATACATCTGTCAGCAATAGATGAGGGGGAAAGTGATCCTAAGTTTAGGTATGGTGGTTAATCATTTTGTTCCAGCTCACTGCTTGAGATGATTATGTCTCTGAAAAAAAAAATCTTGCTCCTGAAGAGAAAAGTAATCCAAGTTTCTTAGTGTCAGAGAAGAGACCTGCAATTTTTAGTTGCTGTCTTTGCCCAACCTCTTTCCATCCTTTCAAATCTTGCCCCAAGTGACAGAATGAGCCAACTAGTGCCAATTGCATAGGTTTAAATACTCCTAAGCACCACCTAAAGTGCTTGGAAGGCCACTCAGGCAATGAGGACAGAAGACTTTATAACTGCTCCTAAGTACTGTAGACAGAGGGTAAAGCAATAGCATGGAGTGAAGAAACAGATTCAGAACAGTTACTTGGGCTAAGTGTCCTCAAGCTGTTTAAAGAGAAAACAATTACACTGTCTTTAAAGCTGGGACTGCACTTTTTTTCTTCTTCTTCTCCTTTTCGCTAGGTGCTTGATGACTTCAATATCATTTCAGTCCTAGATAGATCATTCTTGTGAAAATGAATGCAGGGCTCAGGAGCACTTCAAGCATTTTGTGAATCCTTCACCTAATTAATGGGAGGTGAGTCTCTTAACCTGCTGCCCAGGCCCCTTGGCAGATTATTAGCAGTGTTGCTTTGATGGATCTTTTTAAGTGCTCCTCTTGGGAAAGATATTTGAAAGTCACATTTAAATAAGGATTCGGCGATTACTGAACATTAATTTTCCTCTAGTCACTAGTGCTACTTCTGTGGAAGGTTACAGAGGCATTTTTAATGGGAGAAATACACCATTATTTAGTTAGTCTCAAATCCCTTTGTATAACAAGGGATTTATTAAATATTTCCCTAATATCTTCTAAGCATATAATGAATTTGTGTTCAAATCTGAGCAGAAGAAAATGAAGTGAATGAGAAAAGAACTAGATAGCACTCAGAGACTTTCTCTCTCTTTAACTGAAATACAACTCCCAGTGAGATGATATTTCAGTCAAAACAATTACTTTATTTTAAAATCTCTATTGTATTGAAGAAAATTCTTCCTTTCCTTCTCTCTCTCTCTCTCTCTCTTTCTCTCTCTCTCCATGTTATCTTAATTGATATGTGAGAGGAATGTAAAAAGTCTTTTTCTCACATAGAATGGTAAAGTCAAAGAAATGAAAGCAAAACTGACAATTCAAACACCAAAATAAAATTCACTGAGGAGACGAAGTATAAGTAACTCGCTTGCTAGCAGCCATATCACAAATTGAAACAGGTTTCTTGATGCATACTATAATCACTCAGTCAAACAAATTAGTTTTAAAAATTCTAGCACATGTACTTTTCTTACCTAGCCAAAGATAGATACTTTATGTTGAATAGGTTCACATCCCAAAGGAATAACTATGGAATTATATTTATACTTAAAACTTAAAGTGCTTGTATTTAAAACTGCCTAAGGAACTAAAGCAAAAGAAAATGAACTTCAAAAGAAAGTGAGATTGAAACGTTCTTAAACATTTCAAAACTTTTACATGAAGATACATTTTCAAAGAAGAACCAAAATATCAACGATGGCAGAAAGAGAGAGAGAGGGACAGGAAGGGAGAGACAGAGAGAGAGAGATTAAAATACACAATAGTGTTAAACATAAGTTCACAGTATTTCCTACTGCCAGGCAGAAAAGAAACGAGTGAAGACAGAAACAAGATTATCGGTGGAAAACAGGAAACAAAGGAGTTCTAGATGGCAAATAGTTCACCTGCAAAAAAAAAAAAAAAAGAGTAATATAATTCACATACTAAATGAATACAAACTGTGTGTCACCAGGCATTGATTTTGCACTTAGGAATCAAATGGGGACTTTGGTCACAAAGGAAAGGAGTCAAATTAAGGCAGCAGTACAAAGCCACAAACAGGAGGGAACTGAGCAGAGAACATTCTGGCAGGGAAAACAAGATAGTTAAAGTCACTGTTGATAACAGGCTGTATTGCCCTTGTGTGTATTCATGTATATTGTGTTGTATGCATAGAATATTCAGACATGTCCAGAAGGACTTTGTACAAAAGCTTTGAGCAAGAAAACAGGACTGTGCAAACAGCAGTGTGCCTACAGAGGAGATAGTGATATGAATGAAATCAGGGCATGGAGGAACTCGTAAGGCAGCCATTTGCAATGAGAAGGGCTTTGAAATGTGGGAAAGCATGAATCAGCCATTAATATTTCATCCTCAGTGGGGACAGGAGAGCAAGTCTGACCAGCATACAGCTATCATGCCCATTGTTAGCACTGCTAACACATGACCCTTAGCACAAAGAATGAGAGCTTTTCAAGGAGTCCTCACACCTACCTTAAAAGGGTAATGTGTTCTCTTCCACCCACAGTTTGAATGGCATGTCTTGGAATGAGCCTTGTAGGTCTTCACAACATATTATAGTGCTACATAATGTTTAAAAGAATACAAAACATCTACCCCATTCTGAAAATACACACTTCTTGCTAAAATACATTGAATGAATAAAACAAAAATTCACAGCTAAAGTACCCTACAGAAAAGCTTTTGTAATTAATTAAAGAAATAAAAGTTATAGTTTTGCAGGTATGTCAGTCTTGATTTTTATTACACGTTCTTATTTACATATTAGGTATTAATCAAAAAGTATTCATGGTGAACATGGACAAGTTAAGTTTTATTTGACCTGCCTAAACTTATTGCACTACTTCATTTAGGTGGTGCCTTTTTAAAAATTCTCATGTTTGCTTTGGTTGAATCTATTGCAGTACCAGATACTATTAAAAAGAATTTTTGTTGTCAAGATATTGTGGGTTCTATCCATGTCAGTCACTTTCCTGTCACTATAACAAACACCAGATAAAATTAACTTATGAAGAAGAGTTGTTTATTTTGGGTCACAGTTTCAGAGTTTTTAATTTACGATTCAATGGCCCTGTTGCTCCAGGTTTTTACTGAATATAAAATCAGCAGAAGTCCTTGTCAGAGGAAAACTGCTCACATTTTGGATAGGATGAAAGAAAAGGGAAATTTGGTTTCTATTATTTTCTCCAGGGCATGTGCTTAGCTAAAGATGTGCAGGTGGCTCTAGCCACCTCCTCCCAATAGTGTCAGACTTAGGGCTAACCCTTGACACAGGACTTTGGGAGATGTTTACTATCAGTAAGATAGAAATGTTTTCCATATCCACCTCTTGATCCATACTGAATGAGAATGTGATGCATTTACTCTAGGACAACACTCTTATGTGGAACAGAGAGAAAAATGGTGTCACTTCTTAAGTTTTGGGGATGTGAGAAGGATGAGACATCCCTGAGAGTGAAGCAACTTTACTGGAGACAACTCATAGATGAAGATGTTTTCCTGCATGGTGGCCAATTGTTACTGGGGAACTTGATGTACACACAGTGGTTTTATCTTTATTTGATCCCATAAGCTGATGCAAACAATCACAAGATATTTTTTCCTAACATTATTGTTCTCTTGGTTTCACATGCACTTTTGTGGTGAAATACACAAAAATAGAATAAGGTTCCTGTATTTGGCAGGAACCTTAGTCTATCCATTGGGTTATGATACACTTATGGCTGCTTCTGGTCAGCAGGTCAGTTGAGTCCAGCATTTATTGACACCAACTAGAGTCCCATATCCAGTTTTGAGTTGGATAAAGTTACAAGATGTGTGACCCACTAGGGAGTATAATAAACAGGCAAAATTTCACAAGTGTCCTCTCTTCAGGAGAACAAATTGTGCTCTCTAAAGTTGCACATGGTTTTTGCAGAGGGTACATGAGTAGCTGTAACTGCAGTAGGCAGTGGAAGAGAAAACATCTGGTTTTTAGAAAGAAGGAAAACACCAAAGGCCAGCAGAACACCAGAACAATACACTCAGAAACTATGCCTAAGAGGGACAGAGACATTTGGGGATTAGTTATCGCTGTGTGGTTCTGTTCAAAACCTAAAGACTGGAAGGAAGCTCAACATACCTAAAATATATGTTACAATGCCTGATAGGAATTACTAGGCTTCCTTACAATGCTAACTTCTGTTAGAGCTGGAACTGCTTCTTCTTCATCTGATTGTCCCAAACACCTTAGTAGTACTTAACATAGAACTGAAACTATAGAGTAATTAAAATTGTTTACTGAAAGAGAAAGTTCTGAGTCCATTGGAAGAGGCATATAAATAGAAGAAAGGACACAGTGTTAGTATTTAGGAGACTGCACGTTGTAATTCTGCCTTGGACATAAACCAGTAAGAGACCTTGAAAGCCACTTAATATTTCCGAGTCTCAGATACTTCATTGGTTAAAAAAAAAACCTATTTTTCAAGATTACTCTAAAATTCCATTACTATAAAAATAAAATCTGTATTTTTGGATGTTTTCTTTTAGTCACTTTTACTAGATTTACCTCTTCAGAAGCAGTTTAATAAAAACATCTAAGATCATTAAATTTTAACTCATCCTAGTAACATGTTAAATACTTAAAATTACTTTGAATGTTTTCTCTATGATAGTCAATAAGTGGTGGTTAATAAGAAATATTATTTTTAAATATCCTCACCATGAACATGTACATGGTTGCTACAACCATTTCTATATAAAAAAAACAAAAAATATTGCATAATTTCTGATAATGCTTTGAAAGAAAACAGCTGCTTATGTCTCTAACTGATGAGTGCTATTAATCTTTGACATGCTTCCTTTGTTAAGGGGAAAAAAATACAGATTTCCTGAATGACTTTATTCTTTCAGAGAAGAGAGTTTCGTAAAGATTGGGAACACTTAAAATGAATTGTGTAAAAGCATATTTATTTGTTTAATTATCTGTGCAAGCCATAGCATAATGAAAATATTGTAATTGTGCCACTTTTCAAGGAAACACTGAGAAAATTGTAAACATCATGGATGGGGAATTACATACAAAGACTAATAGCTACAATAATGTTATTCAGGACTGTGCCGGTAATTTGTCCCTTAGGTGGTAAATTTGGGGGGGGGGACATGTATAGGGTTTAGCCATGTGGCTATCTTTTAATGGGTATTGTACTGCAAAAACCACACACAAATGTCGCAAAGAATTCAGTAACAATTATTTATTTCAGTTATTTTCCTAGTGGCTCCTCTAGCATCTCTAATTGCCATATTCTCTAAAAGACCAGTTTTTTTGTTTGTATTTTTGTTTTTGGATATGGCACTATAGCAAATGCACAACAAGTGAAATAAACTAGTGGTTATAGAACAGGATTAGCAATTAGAAATATGTTGTTTTTCTTTTAACATTTCATTTTATTGAGGACTTATTCCAAAGAGGAAAATAAACTAAAATAAGGAAATGAAGTTCTGCTTTGAGATTTAGGAATCTCTACTGTTAGAGTTGCTTTATTGAGTGTTCTAACTAGAGTTAATTTCCAAATGGCTAGTTTTATGGGTATAAGAGCAATCAAATCTTTGCTTGATAACTAGCAGATTATTGTACCTTTTCCAGGTATCCATGTTTTGCTCTTTGTCACCTGTTCATGTTCCAGGAGACTGACCCTGTGTATAGTAACTTTCAGACTCAACTCCATGAGTTGGCTTCTGAATGGACCGTCCTGTGGAAAGACACCAGGGGTGGGAGCCATTTCTCTGTCACAGCTGCACATGGTCTTGGAAGGCAGAATTTAGGATGTTTGCTCTAAATTTATGACAATATAATCAAGATCAAGAAATAGTGACAGATACAATGTATATAAGATAATTGTAGATCTGAGACTGCATTTAAATAGATAAGATTCAATAACCAATAATCAATATTCATTTTATAATTTCTTCATAAGATCAAACTCCCCAAAACAGTAGCCTCTTCCAACACAGAACTGCATGAAATGAAGTTAAAACAGAGAATAAAAGATGGTCACAATTAATTATTGAAATAACTTTGAATGATGAATTAATGTTCTTCAGAAATACATGTTTAACTATTATAGCCAAAAAGTTCACATTCCTTTTTTGTTCCAGTACTTGGAGCTAGCAATAGAATAATGTGACTTTCTTTGCCATAATGATAGTCTTGCTGCAACTCCTTAAAATAAACAAAAGATAAAAATTGTTCAATAATACATTGTGCTTATTTACTTCCCATTCTCCTAGGCAGACTCTAGCTAAATAACAACCCAAAAAAAGGGTAATTTAAGGTTAGCCTTTCAGGAAAATGTTCTTTAAATGAAAAACAAACCAATTTTAACTCATACCCATTTTAAGCAGATTTAGAATTAAGGATCCTCTGAATGCAGGCTAATAAATTTAGGTTGAGTGTAAGTACTTGTAGCCCAAATAGATCTTTCCCTAAAAATTTGTTTCTGAAGCAAGCTGTGTTCAGTGAGACTGACCCCACAAGCAATGGAGGTTCAGAAGCATTAATAGAGTTGCTCACACAACAGTCTTAATGAACTGTAACCAACTGTAATAACCATTCTGCAATGTGGTTTCTGCCGATTTAATGACATGCATGTAGGTAATACTTTTAGATAGGAATGACATTAAAATCTCTTTCTATTTAGATAATCTCAAAAGGTTCATCCAGATCTTTAATCTCCTAGTGCCATGTACTTGCTGCCATGTTTGTCCCCTGCCTTTCAGTGAGGAATGGTATATTTGTGTTCTGTCCTCTTTTGAGGTCATTTACAGGACAGGACTTCCACCTGAGCCCATTTCCATGGGGGTGAAGGAGAAAAGGAGCTCTGAACTGCAGATACTGCAGGATTTCCCCACAGTGTGTGTGACTCCAGGATAATGCATTATTCTTAACCCTGAGTGAGACCTGGGAAGTGATGGGCTGGTCTTTCCCTTAAGTTTGGCAAAGATGGGACTATGTTAAAGAGAGGGTCTCATGGTTGAGAAGAGTCTATAGCTAAAAGGAACTGAGTTCTAATAGTAATTATATGTGCAAGAGAACAGAGAGCCAAAGAGATGGCCCAGTCAAAAAAGTGCTTGCTTGCAAAGCAAAGTATGAAGACATAGTTTGACCCAAGAATCTATGAAAAATGGTGATGTTTTTTAATCGCATTGCTGAGAATACCAAAATAGACAGATTCACGGGCTCACCACTGTTTAGCCAGCTTAGCCTAGTAGGCATGCTTCAGTCCAGAGAGAAACGCTGTCTCAAAATAACATTCATGATACCTGAGGCAGAAACAATGACTGATGTTATCCTCTGGCCTACAAGTACATGTGCACGTGCACCCATGCATACATAAGCATACACACAAATACACATGCATACAACAGATACATAAATAAGAAGAAGAGAAACACAATAATGAAGTCAAGCCAACAAATCTGCTTTAACCTTGTGAATTTCTAAGCAGAGGATTCCGTTGTTACTTTGTGTTCACAAAAACTATGAGACAATAAATGACTGCTATTTTAAGTTGCTA
Source organism: Typhlomys cinereus (assembly GCA_023101885.1). Lineage (NCBI taxonomy): Eukaryota > Metazoa > Chordata > Mammalia > Rodentia > Platacanthomyidae > Typhlomys > Typhlomys cinereus. The sequence goes on from JALPQD010000226.1 coordinate 2,616,649, forward strand.
AATTTGTATTGATTTTCTGTACAGCAATAGGAAAGAGATTAGGCTAAGGAAGAATGGTGGAGGGTGGAGAAATTAATGTGATCTTGAGTAATGTCAGACACCCAGGTACATCACAAACTGGGTTTTCTCAAAACTGCTTTTCACAGGTCTGACAGTAAAGATGGAAGCAGAATTGCTCAGTAGTCAGGAGAATGAGTCTGGAGTAACAATGAAAAGTTTGAATTACATGCTATCACTTGATCAGTGTCTGAATTCAAATGAAAGAACCAAATTATTTGTGCCTCAACCCTCTCATTTACAAAATAGACATAGAAGGATTGTAGCATTGAATGACCTAACCATACTAAGCATCAAAATGAACAATTAGTAAATAGCAACTGTTATTCACAGACACTTGCTCTGGAGGTGAAGAATAGCTATCTCTCCATCCTTAACACACTACAGTTGTACTGCATTAGAGGAACATAAACATCAACACACTGCTTGAGTGAAAAGCTAATTTATTCTCAGGTGACAGATAGTCTTGTAATTGCGATGGATTTAGGTGCTGAATGACTAGGCATCCTTCAACAAGGTGTATTCTTTTGAATCTTCTCAAAATCCTTTCTTCTGCCTTTGGGCTATCAATTTCAGGGACCTGTAATAATATAGCTAGATGGTTTGCAAATGAAGAAAGCATCCATTTGCTGAGAACTTTGCTAATATTTTTAGTGTCCCAATGATACTGAGATTTACGCACAGCTAAAATCAAGCTGTGTTGTCAAGATGATAAGACAGAACATGACTGAATCAAAGTCCTTTTTTAGAAATAAAAATGAGTTCACTTCAACAATATCAAAATTTGCACTTGAATATCTGGAAAGATGGCTCAGTTAGTAAAAGACCAGTTCACACAAATGTGAAGGATTGAAAACAGATCTCTATCATACAAATTCCAGGTGTAGTAGTGCACTAACCCCAAAGACAGAGACAAAGACATCAACAGGAATTTGCTGGCCAGCTAGACTAGGTAGCTGGTGAGCCCTAACATCAGAGAAAGTCCTTATTTCAAAAAATAAGCAGGAAAGTGATAGTTGAGGACACCCCAACATCAACTTGTATCCTCCAGAAGCACATGCACACATATGTATATGCAACCATACCTGTATATCACACATGTACTAAGGGAGAAGAGGGGAGAGTTGGGGAGGGAAGGGGAAGGAGAGGGGAAGGGAGGGAAAGGGAGGGAAAGGGAGGGGAAAGAAGGAAATGGAACAAGGGAAGGAAAAGAAGGGAACAAGAGAAGGAGGGGAGGGAAGGAGGGAAGGGACGGAAGAAGGGAAGGGAAGAAAGAAAAGGAGGGGGAGGGAGAGGGGAGGGGGAGGGAAGGGGAGAGGGGGAGAGAAGGGGAGGAAAGGGGAGGGGGAGGAAAGGGAAGGGGAGGAAAGGGGAGGGGGAGGAAAGAGGAGGGGAGGAAAGGGGAGAGAGAGGAAAGGGGAGGGGGAGGAGGCGGGAGGAGGAGAGGGAAGGGGAGGGGGAGAGGAAGAAGGAAAAGGGGAAGTTAAAGGAAAGGAAAGGGAAACTGCACATGCAGTTGTAAATATGATAACCTTCCAAAAGAAACTTGTTGTGGGTTGAAGTGTATCTCTCCTGAAAGTACATTTATATTCTAATCAGTAATATCTCTTAATGGGACTATAATAGGAAATAAGGTGTGAGAGAGAGAGAGAGATCAAGTTAATACAAGTCTTTCAAAAAACCTTGATTTGGAAACCAGGGTTTAAATTGCTGCTGTATAATCAACTAAAACCCCAGAGAAACCCTAACTTTATATTGCTAGTGTGCTTTTGTCTTAGTTCTATTTCCTTTCAATATAGAACATGAGAGAGTGCTTATGTTGTATTAGAGAAAGAGAAAGGAACAAGCCGAAGAATTCAAATTACTGTGAGCATCTACTAGGCACACCTTCCATGAAGCTAAGAGGTAGATATGTGGGCCTAATGTATAAAAGAAACATGATAAAAATCAGAAAGCAATGTAAACTTAGGAGGATACTGTTGTAAGCTATAGGACTATAAACTTATCAGGCCTGAGAGAAGACTGTGTAGTCCATAGTATTTGAAAGAAAGCCCCTTTGCAAATAAGAGAAAGTTAAGAATCTGGAGATGAAGAGATTATCGTGGATAATCCAACTAGATTTTAAGTGTGATCACAAGTACTCTTAAAATGAAAGGCTAGGGAAGATTGTACACATGCAGAAGAGAAAAAATAACCATTCAGAGTATGATGGAGCTACAAACCAAAAGCAAAGGCTAAAAGGATGAAGAAGCAAGGAATTTCTGATTTTAAGTTTCCTGGTCCATCTATGCCACCACCATGATTTCACCCATCAAACTGATTTAAAACTTCTAACCTCCAGAATTAAAGACAAATATACATATATTGTTTAAAGACACTGAGTTTTCTACAATCAGCCACATACACACCCAGTAATTATTAATGCTTTGCTGTATTCTAGGCTTTGATTGAAAAATCTCATTCAGGCTGGAAAAATAGCTCAATCCATATGTACTTGACATTCAAGAATTGCAATCTTAGTTAAAGTTGTAAAAGGCTGGTTGTGATAGTATACAAATATAATCGTAACACTGAGGAGGCAGAGACCAGAAGATTCCTGCTTTGATTTCCCTGGCTGTATCAATAAGCTTCCTCTTTCTCAGTGAAAGAACCTGTCTCAAAAACAAACAACAACAAAAATTCATATATATATGTGTTTGTGTGTGAGAGAGAGAGCGAGCGAGAGAGAGAGAGATAGAAGACACCTGACAAACAAATCTAGATGAATGTTCATCTTATACAGACATTTGAAATTACTTTGATGAACAAATGGCCACATGCTAAGACACTCTAGTCCACACTCTAATCTCCATCACTTATATTTGAGTAGTGGGGCAAGGTAAGGTCCGAGTTACTCATAAGCTCAACATCTATGTTATGTTATCTTGTGGTACTTTACATATCTGACTCCATGTCTTTAGTCATACAGCAGGAACCGCACTTTGTACCTCAAGAATGGACCACCATGCTCTGCTTTCTACAGAATGAGGCGAGAAGGTTCTACTCCATCATCAGAACAACTCCTTAGAGAAGAAAGTCTTCTCTTGACTAGAGAGAACAGGATTCAATGAGCAACATTCATGTTACCTTGTGGAGTCTTGTTCTGAAGTAAGACTTTTGTTCCCATGGATAAAGTCTTGGGTAAAGAAATGACAGGTTAGCTAGGCCATGTGACCTGTGTCGCTGTGACTCAACTTAAGCAGTTCATTTCATAGCAGGTCAGCCTACAAGGTCTGAGTGCTCTTTAAACACTATAGATTTCTTCTAAGAAAAGACATGCTAATTCTATTGATATCCATTTTCTGGTGGCTATTGCTCTTGTTAAAAGTGCAGGGCCAAAGTTAAAGCAATCTTTAAGTGCATTACCAGTCATACTAGAAGAAAAATTTCATGCATTCCCTTACATTTCCTTAACCTTCTTGAGCTAAAAGCACTTTAATTTTTGGAGAAATGGCTGAATGAAAAAAAAGGTTGTGAATAGCCAAATTTCCACTTTTCTAATTCAGTTTATCTAATAATCCTTTCTATGCCTTTTCCACCTTACTAAATGCTCCCTATCCTTCATAGTTCAATGTAAGTCATTTCTACTCTAGGAATTTTCCCACAATTTTCATTTTATACTTACAGTAATAAAGTATTTATATTTAGGCATATTTCTGTCTCAAACATTGTTTAGTGACTGGATAGATAAGTATTTAGAGTATTACATAGGCAGATAATCTACTAAATATATAAAATATGACTATTTTGTATTGGCAATCTTAAGAAGTACATTATTAGCTTACTTTCTCTTCCTGTCACCATGATAAGATAGTCTGATAAAGTCAAGGTAAAGGGGAAAGGGATTATTTTGACTCATGGTGCATGGGTACATGCATTCCATCCTGCAAGTAGGTCATGCTGGTAGGAATTTGAGGAGCAGGTGACGTGCATCCACAGCAAGGAGTCAGAAGGCTTTGAATCAGCTGAATCTTTCCATTTCACAGGGGGAATATCCAATCCATAGTCACGATGTGTCTGCCATATCAAGAAAGGTAACCAAGATAGTCCTTCATAGACATCATCAGATGTTTACTAGTCTAAATAATTCTTGATATGTGTTTGCAGAACTTGTTAACCTGACAGCATTAATCATCACAATAGTATTCAGATCAACTAAAAAATCTAAAAATTAAGTGACAGTGAAATTAAGAAGCTTGCCCAATATTTCAGAGCCAAGCCGAGACAGGAGTCAAACCTGAATCTGTCTAATGCAAAAGCTATCCCTGACCTATAAACATTTCATGAGAATACCCCAGTCACTTATAGAAATATTGGATATGTTGATACCCTGCAGTTTAGGTCCTGGTTATTGTTAGGCAACTTTTCATGTGCTTTTCTGGTTTAGTCCAGCTACAGACACTTAAATTTCTTGAACACTGATTCATGCCTTTTTGAATTGTCAGTCCGTAGCAAAGTGAATTGCTCAGTATAAACCTTGGTCTTCATCCAGATCTGACATTATGAGAATGTTTGTCTCTGAAGTGCAAGTATAGTTTAATTCCATGGTACAAATGACTGTTTGATTTAGAAGCACACAATGTTTTTTGTTACATTATCATTATTAAAACATTCAAAACTAATGAGATGAGGAAGATTATATTGATTTACTCTGCACTCAGCATTGCTTAGCAAGCAAATGTTTACCTACTTTTCTTCTTAAAAGGTAATCTTTTACACACATATGAATGCAAAGGTGAGTGAAAGGCATATTCTTTGTCATGAAAGGAATTCAATTTAGCAAGCAAGTTTAGACCTATGTATCAATGGTTAGAAATTAAAATAAATGAAGCTAAGTTACAGAACAGAGATACTCTTTCTAGTTGTGCACTAACAATGGGAAGAATTTGAACAAGAAAAAAATGGAAAAGACTTCTGGACAGAGAAAAAAACTGAGCAGACATAGAGAGCAAAGAAGGCTGCATGGGGAACAGTGGTTCCCAGCCTAGAGGAAGTGGGGAAGGGAAAGGAAGTAAAGTTCACAGGAGAGTGTATCATAGAGACCCCCTATAGCTAGCTCAATGCTCCACACTTAACCTTAAGTGTCTGTGAAGACAGTCAGATCAGATTTGTTTGTAGATAATATTACAGGAAAGAAAGAAAGAACTTTAGAGGGAGACAATTAGCTGATAGGTAGAGGCGAAAATTCTCAGTTTTCTTAGAGGCAATGAGTGTTTAGTGCCTGTGCATGCCCAGTCATACATCTACACATCACTGTCAAAATTTCAAAAAGGAATATTAAAGTGTCAACACTAAAATATTTTTAAATCTTCAGAATAATGTTTATAAAGGATGTTGCAACAGTTCATCTGCATGTTCCCTATAAATTCAATACCAGAGAGTTTAGGGTAAGAAGGCGGTTTATTCTGTTTCATGATTCCCACAGTACATAGTCCACTTAACAAGAGAGTTCATACCAATACCAGGAACCAAGGAAATAAGCCCACATAATATCTGCAGAGATTGCTGAGAAAGGGGTAAACTTCATTTGCCATACTTGTCTGTCCAAGTATACCAAATTATGCCAAATTACTGAACCAGCTCCTTCGATCTTATCCACCTGCCTGATAGTCCTAAGCGCCATGGACTAGGTCTCCCCACAGCAATTAGATCCTTTCCTAAAAGTTTGTTTAGGGCTTGTCTTAACTATCAGTTCAGCATAGATTTTCCTCAAAGTTCAGACTTCAATTGTCTAACTGTATCTAACTAGCAGAGGAACTTTATTTAAATCTTCATTTCAGAAAGAACCAGCCACCAACGTAGATAATCAGTTTATGAACTCTTCCCTTAGATCCTCAGAATTCTCTGTTTTTATACCGGTAAGAGAATATGGCACAGACCACCTTCCGGTTAAAATTGTGCTTATGATGATCAATAAATTGTCAATTTTAAAAACATTTTTACATTCATTTACATATTAATTAATTTATTCATTCATTATCTTGGGGGGAGGATTTCATACATGCCAAGACACACTAGGAAGGGTCAAAAGGTAACTTGCATAGCTCAGTTACAACTTTCCACCATGTAAATGACTCCTGTTTTCCCTCCACAGTCTCTTTCATAGGCTTTTCATGCTTTGTCTACCACATTAATTTTGTTAGTTCAGCTCAGGCCTCACTATGAAACCTCTGAAGGAATGTCACAGAGCATGAAAGTTAGTTTCTCAGATCCATATCATTTCTAGCACATTTCTGTGTTTCAGAAATCTGTTTCTGGATCTCTCACAAGCACCTGAAACTAAACACACAGCACTAGTTCATTTTTTAAGAAGAATCCATTCTTACACTTCCATCTCTCCTTAACCTTTGATGAACCTTTGGCTTCATCAAAAATCCAGTAATTTAGACTAGAGGTCAATCATGCCTCTTCCTATGTCTTCATTAATCCCATGGAATTTGTCCCTGAATACTGTTATGTTTCCTTAATAAGCACTTTATGAACTATTTCTCCCAGAATTCCTATCTGTACTGCATTCTAATAACCTCTCTGGAGTGAAAAATCTGATAGTCACATTTCACTTTAAATCTCTTGACTCTTGCCTTATTGCTAAGAGAATAAACTTCATGTTCCTTAATTTTGCAGTCTTGTAGAATTTCTTGTGCATTCTCCTTATGTTAGAGAACTAAATATGCATATCGTATACTTCCCATGCTTTCCTGTATGCTCTTCCCTTGGTTTGGAATGCCTTCTACCTGGTCATCTTGAATGCCCCTATAGAAATTCTTCCATATTCTAACTTTTTCAAGATTGCAAGTATAAAATCATTCCATCATGCCATTATACTTTACAATAGTACTTGTCAAAAACTATACTAATCTATTTGTATAGTAAGTAACTTTAATAGCCTATGTGATATCTAAGAAAAAGACCATATCATCTAGAATATAAATTGGCACCACATCATTCTATATTACAATTGATAGGCAACAAATATTTACTGAATTTATTTATTTCATATCTATGACATTGGAAGAATTGTTTCTCAGATGATTAATTTTTCATTGATACGAAGACCAGTACTAGGACAGTCACTCTGATAAACAAAATAATACCTCCAAAAGATGTATTTCCTAGAACCTATGGACACTATTTCACATAGGAAAAGTAAACCACAAATTCTTTCAAACTCATCAAATTAAGGCCAAATTTTGACATAGAAAGCAGTTTTTCTGAGCAAAAGGAACATAATACCTGATTCCAGATTACATTAGAAAATTACAGTAACAAAACAGCATGATATTGACAAAAAACTGAGATATATGGATCAATGTGTTATATTAGGAGAGTCTTCTGTGATAGAAGAGTCCTTCAAATATACATAAGAAGTGGCAGAGCTGGGTCACATGGTAGTTCCATTTTTATTTTTTGTAGGGAACCTCCATACTGAGTTCCACAGTGACTACACTAATTTACATGCTCACTAACAATGCATAGAATTCCCTTTACCCCATATCATTTGTACTTGTTTTGTTTATGATAGTCATTCTGACTAGGGTAAGATGCATCTCAATACAGTTGTAAGCTGAATTTCCCAGATTACTAAAAATGTTGAATGTTTTCTCATATATTTATTGGAAACTTACATTTCATATTTTGAGAACTGACTGATCATTTCATTAGTCCATTTATTGATTGGGCTCTTTGGGACTTGACATTTGATTTTAAAGTTGTTTACATATTCTAGATATCAATCTTTGTCAGGTACATAGCTAGCACAGATTTTTTCTCCCACTCTTTGGGTTGTCTCTTCACTTAATTAATTATTCCTTCACTGGATAGAAGCTTATGTTTAAATTCGTAAAATCCCACCTACCAATTCTTGGTCTCATTTCCTAAGCTATTAGAATATTTTTCAGAAAGTCTTTGCCTTTATATATAATGAAGTATTTTTCTCTAACAGTTTCAGTTTCAAATCTCACACTAAGGTCTTTCATCCATTTTTAAACTGATTTTTGTACAATATGAAAGATAAGGGTCCAGCTTCATTCTTCCACATTTTTCTGTCCAATTGTCTAAGCACAATTTGTTGAAGAGGGTAACTTTTCTGACTCACATTTTTGGCATCTTTCTAGAAGTTCAGGTGGCCACAGCTGTGTCAATTTAATTCTATACCTTTTATTTCTATAGCATTCATCTGTGTACCTGAGGGTTTTTATTTTTGTCAAGACTACAAAAGTACGGTCTTCTAATGTAACTTGAAATCAGATATTATAGTGCCTCTAAGTTTATTCCTTTTTTCAGAATCCAATACTTTTGATGTAAAAATTTCACCTCAATCTGATGAGTCTGAAAGAATATGTGGTTTACTTTTCTATAGATAGTTAGAGAAATCCTTCAGCAGATAAAAATAGTCATCAACTATAGCATATACTTAGTGTTGTTTCTTTTGGAAGGATATTTTACTGTTTTTTAATAACCTACATGATAAATAAGGGCTTCTCATGTCAAACAAAACTTTGTTGTTACCTTTGATTTAAAATTATTTTCTCCCAACAGCTTTCATGGACATTAACTATAACTAGTCAACATCTCCTTTCTATATAACCTATAAATTATCAATGCTGTTAAACAAGTTGATCCTTCACAGTTTTCTGCGGAGTTCAATTCTTCCTCTAATGACTTTCATTTCCTACATTTAATATTTTGTTTGATTGGTTTTGCTTTTGCTTTTTTCTTTTGACAGAGTAGGTAGCCCAGGTTGGTCCTGAATCCACGGTCCTCCTGCCTCAGTCTCTGAGTGAGTGCTGAAATTACAGATAACGTCGTCCTTCACCTGGCCCCTGCCATCATTTCACGTTCCTTGTTTGGAAAGTACAAAAACTAGCCTAGAATTAAAGGATTTAAGGATCCCTCTTTTTAAAACTTCACTGTTACAAAACCATACAGCTCTAATACCTATAATATAGCTTAGGAATTTCTATGATTAAATATATATTTACTCAACAAAAAAATCTTATTAGGTATTTGCAGACTGTCTGGATGAGATCCCATGAAATTCCTACTTCTCTCTAAAATTTTTGTGTGGAAGAGTTGAAAAGCAGGGAGAGAAAGCATAGGAAGGGTTAGAAATTGCTTTTAGAATAGAATGGCTTATTTTTTTTATAAAAATACGTCTCCTTCCCAGAAAATTCTATTAAGTTTTTTCCTCTACTTGTGTTCAGTCTATATTTCCCCAATCAAGGATTTGACATCTCTGTTTCCTTTTAAATCACAACCAGCATTTCAAAAAAAAATCAATATGCTTTAGTAATAATTCATTATCCTCTCTGTGGTGCCTTTATTCGTGCTGTAGAGCAGTTATATTTTGGTAGCTTTTTGTTTATTTACTCCTTTGGTTTTCTTTTTAGCAAGACTCTGAAACAGCAAAGCAGGCATTAAAAATTACACATGCAGAGCTCTCAATAGCCTTCTTTTTTTGCTAGGCAGTGTCACAGTGTGAACCTGGCATATTCTGCAACTTTGTTATGAGTATAATCAGAGTTTACCCCAGGAAAGGAGACCAATCACTGGCCTTGGGACCCTTGCATAAAGGGGACAAGGATTCCAAAGAACCAAGTGTGCTCACTCACCTGAGATGATGGAGTCTGATCTATAGCTAACGCCTCTTGGAAGGCCAGAGACTCTTTCAATGTGTCCCAAGAGAATTCTGTAATATAAGTAAAGCAAAATATTTGAAATTTTACTTGATATCATTATTTTCATATGCCTCTCTAAGATATCATATTCAATCATTTAGTCAAGCATCAATGTAGGTAATGAAAGTGTTTTGTACATATGATTAGCCCTATCATATGGAAAGGCTTAAGAGCAAAATTTCAGGTTTCCAAAGAAAAAAAAATTGTGGCTTAGGAGCACAACTTCAGTTCCTTCTCAAAATCTGTCAGCCAGCCAGAAAGCACTCCTTATTTTTAGCTTGCCAGCTTCCAGAATCATGTAGCCATATACAGCATGAATTTTATTTCAGGGGTTTAGCTTTAGGATGTAGTGTAATCGCAGAAAATTTGTCTAGAGTGCACAAAGAACCAGGCTCTTTGTTACTATAAAGATTATTAATTAATTAAAAACTAAATGTTGCTCTAATTTTTCTGGAGAAATCTTACAAATACAATGATTTTTTATCTAGGTATGTACATACTATTTAAATTTCCATAAATAAATTGACTGCAAATACATGAATAACATATGATAATATTTATCATAATACTTTATAATCAATTAGAAAAAATAATAAAACAAACATCAAGAAAACCCCCAAAGATTTTTGACATTAGTCAAGAGTTCTTACAACTGAGAAAATTTGAAACAATTTGAAAATACATGACAACCACTAAGTCTGTATACTAAATTTCAAAGAAGCATGAGTCCTGAATTGTGAAGAAAAAAGAAACACTGAGACTTAGAGTTCAAAAATCAAAGGTTGCTTCTAGGCACCTGGCAGTAATGAGATTGTATGAGCATCCTTCTGACCCAAAACTTTTTGTCATTTATCATAGGTTTCAATCTTCTATATGTCCTCGGAGGGGATAGATTAAGACTCATGTTTTAGTGTGGGGAAAAATATGCAAACTGCACTCAACTTATTCCATAAAATGACTCAATTTAGCTCTGTCATAAACTGTGAAACTAGTATTTCCAACAATTAAAAAAGGTCGTAGCTGCAGCAGAATGTCTTTATTTAATGACTTCTATTCTTTCAATCAAGCTGTCTCCCTTAGAGAGAGCTGTTATGACATTAGCTTCCTTGACCAGAAAAGATAGCTTCTCCCACTAGGTTTGGGTAGATATAATCACAACCCAAGATGAAATATTTTACCCACATTGAGAATTAATTAATAGCAGATAACTTTAACTTTAAAAGAATTTTAACAGAGTATAGAGACAATAAGACTCTGTTTAAGCTGATGAATTTCATTACATAATTACTTATTTCTCTATTTTTTGTTGCATAAAATATAAAGAGTGTAAAGAAAGTACTCTCTTTTGATTAAATAGATTTTCTTTTGATTAAAAAATTTTCTAACTTTGGGGAAATTTATGAATTGTAAGTATTTGGACCTTCAAACTGAATTTTTGTTATTGTCTATTTTCCTACAATTACATTCCATATTTCAAAACATTATTGTGGCAGTATATTAATAAAAATATCATTTCCTTTTTAATATATCCATTCTTATTTATTTTTCTACTGTTATTACAATTCAAATTTAACTTTATCCTATAACAATATTTGCAGTTGCCAAGGGTAATGTTAGTTACATTATTCCTTTAAGCATAACTGCTGTGAAGATATACCAGTATTAAATCATGTATAGCAATGGATAAAATGAAAAAGTTGGTTTGCTGAAAAATGTTCGTTTTACATATCTAATTTTTAACAGATGTTCCTCTCTAAGCATAAGAACAAATTGTACACTTCAGTAGTGGCTATAGGATAGCCTTTGAAAGGTTATGAAAGGAGCATATTATAATAAATCCAACAATTTGTGACTGCAATGCTTATGGATGTTTTAATTGTCAAAGAAAACATGCTGTGAAAATACTTGCATGTTTTCTGTCTATAACCAAATCATCTGTCAACAAGGAATGGAAACATTTAGATGACGACCTAAAAGCAAAGAATGGTCAGGTAATATCAATGTAAGCAATTATTCTCCTGATACAGAAGAGGTGCTCAGACTGGGGAAATAATTGCATCAGAAAAAGTTTTTCACAGCCAACATCCTTACATAGGCTACAAAGAAATATTAAGAAAATTATATAAATATTTGATGTGATATATCAGGAAAATAGTCTCCTTTTCCCTGTTCAATTAACAAGTGCATGTGCTTGCAAAGATCCTATAGTAACCTATCATCATCAAAACTTTGCCAAAAACACATAACAAAAGTTCAGATTACAAAAATAAATGGTCACTGTCCCAGAAAACTAAACAATATGGATTAGAGACAGTGTTATCAGAGTTAGGGGAAGATGGAAATTCTATCAGAGTATACTGAAAAATATGACATTACAAAAAATAGAAAACAATGCATCATGCAAGAAACTATTACTTTAGAAAACATTATTTGCTTTGTTTTCTTGATCTGTGCATGCTTAATGATAAGCAGGAACAGAAAGGCCATTATTTGTAAATAACTGCATATGAATTACCTTAGGAGCTCTGAGAAAAGATCTCTATTTAGTCTCTGAGATTTACAGCTAACCTTCTTAGCTCAAAATTTTCTGTTTAAACTTTCATCATTCTATCTCATGGCAAAGTTCTTCAAAGAAACAGAATAAACTATGGAAAGTATAATATAAAATTGAAATTTTGCCTTAGGGGAATATATAAAAATCAATGTCTGTAACCCAGTGGTAGCAAACATAGTTCAACTTTTTTAATGTTTACTTAACAGAGAAGTTTCTGCATAAGCCAGAATGTTGGCTTTTAAAAAAATGTTTGACAAATAATTCAGACTGTATGGAGTTTCATTGCTAGTACTTCTTAATGCTCTTCGTTTAGTGTTTTTCAGGGAGACAATGAATTATTTTCGTTTTTTTCTTGTGTTATATTATTGTGATGGTTAGTCTTAGTCGTCAATATGATTAGATTATGAGTCCTCTTACTAGTCACACCTGTAAGGAGTTTTCTCAATCGGGTTATTTGAAATGGAACAGCATCTTCTCTTGGCAGCCAGAAGAAAAGAGATTCAAAGGGACCTGGAAAAACTGCTTAGAGGGTAAAGGTGCCTGCATAGAAATCTGGTAATCTGGCGCGAGCAACCCGGGCGCAGAGGGCGGTCGCGGCGGTCGCCAGGGGCAGCGGGTCGGGATGTTGGCTTCCAGGGTTCTCAGCCTGATTGGCAAGCGAGCGCTTTCCACCTCCGTGTGTCTTCGCGCACACGGAAGTGTCGTGAAGAGCGAGGACTATGCTCTGCCCATTTACTTTGACCGACGTGACTACCCCTTGCCCGACGTGGCCCATGTCAAGCAGCTGTCTGCCAGCCAGAAGGCCCTGAAGGAAAAGGAGAAGGCCGACTGGAAAAGCCTGAGCAGGGATGAGAAAGTCCAGTTGTACCGCATTCAGTTTAATGAGAGCTTCGCTGAGATGAACCGAGGCACCAATGAGTAGAAGACGGTGGCGGGACTCGTCATGTTCTTCCTCGGCTTCACCGCCCTTCTCCTGATCTGGGAGAAGCACTATGTGTATGGCCCCGTCCCACACACCTTCAGTGAAGACTGGGTGGCCATGCAGACCAAGAGGATGCTGGACATGAAGGTCAACCCCATCCAGGGCTTCTCTGCCAAGTGGGACTACAGCCAGAACGAGTGGAAGAAGTAAACCCCCCGCGCACAGCTCAGCCCGGCCGCTTGCCATGTTCACCTGAAACTGCAGCGTCTCACAGCACCGACGCTAATAATAAATGACCAATTTACAAAAAAAAAAAAAAAAAAAAAGAAAAGAAATCTGGTAATCTGAATTCCATCTCTGGAATCCACATGATGAAAGGAGAAAACTAACTTCTGAAAGTTACTTCTAACTTCTGTATAGATGTCATAATGTTCTCTCTCTCTCTCTCTCTCTCTCACACACGCATACACACTCAAGCTCGTATTTAATAAGTAAAAATTTTAAATGATGACAAAGTTTTGTTTTGTGCCTTATTGCCTTTGTGTCTCACTAATTAGTTCATCTATCCAGTTCATTTACCCAGATCATCTACATGTTGCTGAAGTTCCTGTTTCTGTGCCTTCCTTCGATGACAACAGAACCTAGTTCTTCAAGCTTCCAGAATGAACTGAAGATGTGTGGTTCTCTGTCAATCCTCCAGGGCCATTAGTGTCAGGACCACTGAAGCATCTGACTTTAATGTCTCACTAAGCAACTAATAAGATTTCTACTTTTCCAATATGAAATAATTGATAGAATGCCTAGACCTTATATTGTAAGCTAATCTAATAAATCCCCTTTTGATATATGTTTATTGTTTTCATTGTGTCCTTCTAGGGAATATCAACTAGTACAAATTTTGATACCAGGAGTGAGTGGAGCTATGAGGTTTGGTGGTTATTGTAAACTTGACAAAATTTAGAATTATCTGAGAAAGGTCTTCTAGGCTTGTCTGTGGGAGATTACCTTTAATAGAAATGGAGAGACCACTCACTATAGGTGGCATCATTTCCTCTATGGGATTCTGGATTGCACAAGTGGAGAAAGGAACCTGAGTAGCAGCATGTATTCATTTTTCTGTTTCCTGTTCGTAGATGCAATGTGGCCAGAGGTCTCAAACTCCTGCCACTTTGATTTCTACACCATGATGGACTATGACTTTAACTGTGGGGCACAGTAAACCCTTTCTTCTTTAATTTGCTTTTGTCAGAATATTTTATCACATCAACAGGAAAGTAAACCAAAAAAATATTATCTCTCAATTCTCATGGGTATGTACAGAAAACAATTTTACTTGTAGCATCTGCTTCTGGTTTATTTTTATATATAACCTCTAATATCTTCATTTCTTAAGCAAAGTAAAAAAAGGGGAACTACTTTAAAAGTATTGCAGAGAACCAGAAAAAAGTGATTATGTAGCTATTGTTTCCAAATTAAAACACTCCTTGGTTGAGGAGTTAGGGAGGCTCATAATAATTGGGAAACAGAGGCAAGCCTATGTGTGTGTGTATCTGTATGGGCAAGTATCATCCTAAATAGGGAAAAGCTTGAAGTTTTCCAATTTAGATCCAGAATAAGACAAGGCTGTCCACTGTCACCACCCCTGTCAAATATTATGCTTGAAGTCTTAGCTAGAACAATAAGATAAGAGAAGGAGATAAAAATGACACAGATAGTGTCATAGTTAGGCACAGGTGCCAACTTGACAATTGAGGGTTTGAGCTCTGGGCACATTTGTGGAGAATTATTGATTGAGTTAAGCCCAGAGCAAACCTGCAGGAGATTATCTAGCTGATGGAAAGGCCCTGTCTATGGTGGGTGGGACTAGACCCTGAACAGATGAATAAAAACTGAGAGCCAGTTGAGGAAGTCGGCATCCTTGTGGACACTTGACCGCATCCTTGTGGACACTTGACCACACATGCTGGTCTGGCAAGTAAGGATTGCCTCTCTCTCAGCTGTTATGTGGTAATGTGTGGCCAGTTCCCTTAGCCGTAGTGTTGGCGCCCACTCTCCTGTCAAGCTGCACTATGAACTGTACCCAGTAATGGTAAGTGATAATAAAACCCTTGTTCCCTTAAGCCATTTAATGGTCATTTATCAGCAACCATACAAGCTAACTGCAACAGATAGGTAAAGAAGAAGTTAAAATATCCCTATTTTGCTGATGATATGATTCTATACTTGAGAGATCCACATGAATCCACCAAGAAACTACTCAAATTAATAAACAATTTCAGTGACAGGCTACAAATTCAGCATACAAAAATCAGTAGCCTTTCTACATACCAGAGACAAACAAGCTGAGAAAAATGAGAGAATCAATCACATTTGCCATAGCTACAAAGAAAATAAAATATCTAGGAATAAATTTAATCAAAGAAGCAAAAGACCTGTATAATGTAAACTACAAAACTGCTGAAAGAAATAAAAGAGGGTACTAGAAAGTGAGAAGACTTTCCTTGCTCATGGATCCCTACGATCAATATTGTGAAAATGACCATCTTACTCAAGGCAATATGTAGACTCAATGCATTCTAGTCAAAATCCCAATGCAATTCTTAATAGAACTAGAAAAAAATCTCAAAATTAATGTAAAAAAACATGATTATCCAAAACAATTTTGGGCAATAAGAAGATTGCTAGAAAGTCTAACATCGGCTAAAGGCACCAAGATCCTTGGAAGCAAGGGATTGATGGCCACAGAAGTGTTCCTATGCTTAAGGGGAACACGAGAAAGGGTTCAGGGAAATGCCACTGGGTCCTTTTATGTCATCGGAAAGGAGGACCAAGAGGAGAGTTAGGCATACACAATAAAGGACTCTCTGGGAATTGGGGGGGAGGAATTGGGAGATGGAGGGGGAGCAGGGAGTTCGGGGGGAGGAGGAGGAGGGAGGGAACTGGTCTACCTATTAAGTTTGTATGAGCAGAAATAATAATAAAAAATGTTAAAAAAAAAAGAAGATTGCTAGAGGTATCAATATACCAGATTGCAAACTACTACAAAACTATAGTAATAAAACAAATTGGTACTCATATAGATTCATTGACCAATGGATCAAAACAGAGGACCCAAACATAAATTCCCACACGTACAGCCATATATTTTTGACATGCATGCTGGGGAAAAGGCAGTATCTTCAAGTGGTTTTGGGAAAATTGGACATCTACATACAGAAGAATAAAAATTAACTTTTGCCATTCTCCTTACACAAAAGTCAATTCCAAATGAATTGGAGACCTCAATATTAAACCCAAAACTCTGAAATTATTAGGGAAAAGAATAGGAAGTATACTTCAATTGATAGGACTAGGTACAGATTTTCTAAACAAGCCCTCTGGCCCTCCCGCTTGAGGTCCTCCTTCCCAGGTAAGTTCCACCAGCCCCCAGGTGCAACCGCTTGTCGCAGCTCGCACCACCAGCCAGCCTGAGCAACAACCAGGGTGCCCCAAGCTTGAATGGGCAACGCCTCAAATCCCAGGTGAAGAGCTCTGTCATTGCAATCAGCCCCTCTGTCCCTTGGGTCCACCTGGGACCCTCGCTCGCAGTGCAGGGAGGACACACCGCTCATCAGAATTCAACAGAGTCCAAAGGAAACTCAGGCAAAGCTCTAGGGGACAAGTCCCTACATCTGAAGTACTCTAAAATCATCTGATCACATGGGAGAGACTCTTCACATCCGGCCCAAAGATAAGTAAGCCCCCCTTTTTACCTACTCCTTTCAATTATTAATCACTGTAGATTAACTTTTTCATATAGCCATCCCCAAAACATATAAAACTTCAGGAATTATACCACTCACCCTCACATATCACCAAGGTACTAAATTGTTAAAGTACACTACCATACTAATATTCACCCTGTCTACTAAACCTGACTTAATTGATGTACTAACAGTCTAATAGCATCATCTAGGAAATAACAATAAAAACAGACAAACATACCCAACTTTAAGACAAACACTAGTAGTAAATGCCCAAGAGTAATAATACCAACTCAATCAGTTCAGACAAAAACACACAGAAACTGAAAGGACTTAAGAGACAAAACAACAACGCCCAAGTCAAAACGCAGATCAATGGGAAACAAGCCCCATAATTAACGATTCTAACCAGATCAAATTCACAGAAAATAGCCAAGAAAGCCAGGCCCAAGATAATGACTTTCAAAGCATGATCATTACCATGATCAATACTATGAGGAAATCCGGGAGGAGTTAAATAACCGCATCTATCGCTTTGAACAGGAACACAAGAGACACTTGGAGGAGTTGAGAAAAACAGTTCAAGAAACAAAAATAGGCATAGAGCAGTTAAAACAGTCTCAGTCAGAGTTTAAAATTGAACTAAAAAACAAGTTATCTTCAACTCAGAACTCAACAGTCTTATCAGCAGAACCAATGAAGCAGAAAATAGAATTTTGGATCTTCAAGACAAAGTGGGAGTATTAACCAGCTCAATGGAAGAGGTTGTTAAAGCCAAAAAGATACTTGAGAGGAATATTCAAAAGTTATGGACCCCATGAAGAAGCCTAACGTGTGCATTCATGGAACACCAGAGCAAGAATCCCATAATACCATACTTGAGGAAATTTTTCAAATTATCATGAATGAAAACTTCCCTCAACTAAAGAAGGAGAGGCCCATCCAAATACAAGAGGCATTCTGCACCCCAAACAGATATGACCAAAATAGAAACTCGCCATGCAAAATAATAGTCAAAACACTCCACATTCAAGACAAAGAAAAGGTGCTGAGAGCCTCAAGGGAAAAAGAACTAGTCACTTTTAAAGGTATATTTATTAAAATAACAAATAATTTCTCAATGGAAACAGTAAAAGCAAGAAGAGTTCGAAGAGATGTACTTCAAGAATTAAATGAGCAAAAATGTCAATGTAGGCTGATAAACCCGGCAAAACTATCTGTCATGATGGAGAGAGAAAGAAAAGTTTTCCAACACAAAGACAACATGAAGACTTACAACTGTCTACCAAACCAGGCCTTCAAAAAAATGCTAGAAATGATACTCAAGCTTGAAGGAAAAATCAAGCCTATCCAGAAGGACAGAAGGGAAGTATAATACCACCAAAACCTAAAAGCAAAATAGTACAATTACAAAAGCTACTAAACATAAAAAATGTCCAGAATTAAAAACTAATTTCTCCATTATAACACTAAATGTCAATGGAATTAAATCACTGATCAAGAGACACAGATTACAAACTTGGATTAAAAATCACAATCCATCAATCTGCTGCCTTCAGGAAACTCATTTCAACATAAAAGATAGGCACGTCCTAAAACTAAAGGCTGGTCCAAAATTCTGCAAGCTAATGGAACCAGGAAACAGGCAGGGGTAGCCATTAAGGTATCAGACAAAGTGGACTTCAAACCAAAAAAAATCATAAGAGACAAAGATGGATACTACATTGTAGTAACAGGAACAATTCGCCAGGAAGAATTCACAATACTGAACATAGATGCACCTAATATGGGCCCTTCCACATTTATTAAGCAAACCCTACAGTGTCTAAAGTGAGAAATCAACCCCCACACGATAATTCTTGGGGATTTAAACACCACTCTCTCAACATGGGATAGATCAACAGGTCAAAAGCTTACCAGAGATACTTTGGAACTTAATCAAACCCTGAAAGAAATGGACCTTACAGATCGCTATCGAACTTTTTTCATCCACGCACCAAAGAATACACATTTTTCTCAGCAGCACATGGAACTTTCTCCAAAATAGACCACATATTGGGCCACAAAACAAATCTCCACATATACAGGAAAATTGAAATTCTAGCCTGTACCTATCAGACTACCATGGTCTAAAGCTTGACATTCACAGCAAAACAAATAACAGACAATACACTAACTCCTGGAAACTAAACACTATGATGCTGAATGAGAACTGGATTCAGGAAGAAATTAAAAAGGAAATTCAAGATTTCCTGGAAGCAAATGATAATGAAAAAACAACTTATCACAATCTTTGGGACACAATGAAAGCTGTCCTCAGAGGTAAGTTCATAGCTCTTAATGCCTACATCAAAAAAATGGAAACATCAGAAATAAATAACTTAACAATGCAGCTTAAAGCTTTAGAGACACTAGAGCAATCCAATCTCAAAAGCAGTAGATGAGAGGAGATTAGCAAAATAAGGGGAGAAATATCCAAAATTGAGATTAGAAAAACGATACAGAGAATCAACCAGTCCAAAAGCTGGTTCTTTGAAAAAAATCAATAAGATTGATGCACCCCTAGCTAAATTAACCAAAAGCAAGAGAGAGGAAACCCAAATTAACAAAATTAGAAATGAAAATGGAGTTATCACTACTGATACCCAAGAAATCCAGAGAATTATAACATCATATTTCAAAAAATTATACTCTGTGAAGTTTGACAACACAAAAGAGATGCATGAATTCCTAAGTAAACACAACTTACCTAAATGGAATTAGGAAGTTGTGAATTATTTAAATAGTGCTATAACATATGAGTAAATCGAGGAAGTAATCTCAAATCTTCCCACCAAAAAATGTCCTGGACCAGATGGATTCAGCACAGAGTTCTACCAGACATTTAAGGAGTTAATAACACCAATACTCCTTAAACTGTTCCATCAAATAGCAAAGGAAGGAACACTACCAAATTCCTTCTATGAAGCTAATATTGTCTCAATCCCAAAACCTAATAAAGATTCACTTAAAAAAGAAAACTATAGGGGCTGGAGAGGTGACTCAGGGGTTAAGCCTCTGCCTTGCAGGTGGAAGGTCCTGAGTTCGGATCCTAGACCCCACGTATAGACACCAGGCAGAAGCGGGGGCGGCCTGCGTTTCCGTTCCTGGTACGGCGGAGCCTGTGAATCCCCGGGCAGAGTAACAAGGAGGACGTGGAGGCGTCCATGATGGTTCCCGAATTCGTCCGTGGTTCTACACACACAGACACACACATACATACATACACACGCACACACACTCACAATTGAATAAATAATTTAAAAAATTAAAAAAAGAAAACTATAGGCCAATCTCTTTGATGAACACAGATGCAAAGATTCTCAACAAAGTCTTAGCAAATCGGATTCAAAAACATATCAAAAGATTATCCACAGGGATCAAGTAGGCTTTATCCCAGGCACACAAGGTTGGTTCAACATACACAAATCAATAAACATAATTCACCATATAAACCAGTCCAAAATTCAAGACCACATGATACTCTCGATAGATGCAGAAAAAGATTTTGACAAGATCCAACAGCCCTTTATGATCAAAACCCTAGAGACAGTTAGAATGGAAGGAACCTTTATCGATATAATAAAAGCTGTATGCAACAAACCAACAGCAAGGATTATACTCAATGGGGAAAAACTTGAAGCATTCCCGCTTCGATCAAAACTAGACAAA
The DNA here is from genome assembly GCA_023101885.1 of Typhlomys cinereus. Classification (NCBI taxonomy): domain Eukaryota; kingdom Metazoa; phylum Chordata; class Mammalia; order Rodentia; family Platacanthomyidae; genus Typhlomys; species Typhlomys cinereus. The sequence goes on from JALPQD010000226.1 coordinate 2,637,352, forward strand.
GCTGTCCACTCTCACCACTTCTATTCAATATTGTACTTGAAGTCTTAGCTGAAGCCATAAGACAAGAAAGGGACACAAAAGGGATTCAAATCCGCAAGGAAGAAGTCAAGTTATCTCTATTTGCAGATGACATGATCATATACCTGAGTGATCCCAAAAACTCCACCAGGAAGCTCTTGGAACTAATACAAGAGTTCAGCAAGGTGGCAGGATACAAAATAAATGTGCAAAAATCAGAGGCCTTCCTATATGCCCAGAATGAAAGAAGTGAAAAAGCCTTGAGAGAAACCATCCCATTCACTATAGCCCCTAAAAAAATGAAATATCTTGCTATAAATCTAACAAAGGAAGTAAGAGACCTTTATGATGAAAACTTTAAAACCCTGAAGAAAGAAATTGCAGAAGACACCAGAAGGTGGAAAAACGTCCCATGTCCTGGATTGGCAGAATAAATATCATAAAAATGATCATCCACCAAAGGCAATATACAGATTCAATGCTATACCAATTAAAATCCCAAAGTAATTCTTTAAAGAAATTGACCAAACAATCTTAAAATCATTGGAGGCACAAAAGACTGAGGATAGCAAAGACAATCCTGAGTAACAAAAACACTGCTGGACGTATCAGCATACCAAACCTTAATCTACACTACAAATCCATAGTTATAAAAACAGCCTGGTACTGGCTCCAAAATAGACACACAGATCAATGGATAAGGGTTTAAGACCCAGATATAAGCTCACACAATTACAGCCATTTGATCTTTGACAAAGGGTCCCAAAAAATCCAATGGAGCAAAAAAAAAAAAAAAAAAAAAAAACAGCATCTTCAACAAATGGTGCTGGCAAAACTATTTGTGCACATGCAGAAGATTAAAACTCGGCCCGTATTTGTCACCATGTACAAAACTTAATTCTCAATGGATCAAGGACCTCAATATAAGGCCAGAGAGTATAAAAACCTTAGTTGAAAGGGTAAGGAACTCCCTCAAGCTGATTGGACTAGGCCAACAGTTCCTAAATGGACATCCAATAGCACAGTCGCTACAACCAACATTCAACAGATGGGATCTTATGAAATTAAACAGCTTCTGTTCAAATGAAGAGATTGTAACTGGAGCACAAAGGTAACCCACAGAATGGAAGAAATCTTCACTAATCACTTATCTGATAGAGCTCTCTTATCCAGAGTGCACAAAGAACTTAGAAAACTAAACACAAAGGAACAAATGATCCAATTAAAAAATGGGCCATGGAACTTAAAAGAAACTTTACCAGGAACAAAATTAAAATGTCTAATAAATATCTTTAAAAATGCTCCGCATCCTTAGCCATCAGGGAAATGCAAATCAAAACTTCCCTGAGATATCATCTCACACGTCAGGATGGCAAAAATCCACAATACAAACAACGCCAAAAGCTGGAGAGGATGTAGCAAGATGGGAACTCTCCTGCATTGCTGGTGGGAATGCACGCTCATACAACCACTGAGGCAAGCCATCTAGTGACTCTTAAAGAAGTTAAAGATTGAAATGCCATATGACCCTGCTATTCCACTTTTGGGTATAATCCCCCATACAACAGAGGTTCACCTCAATAGCACAAGCATGACCATGTTCATAGCAGCACTGTTTACAATAGCAAAGTCATGGAATCAACCCAAGTGTCCAATATTTGACGAGTGGATAAGAAAACATGGAACATTTATACAATGGAATACTACTCAGCCATCAAAAAAGATGAATTAATGAAATTTTCTGGGAAAATAGGCAGAGTTAGAAAATATTATACTGAAGGGCTGGAAAGGTGGCTCAGGGTAAGCCTTTGCCTTGCAGACGGAAGATCCTGAGTTTGGATCCTAGACCCCATGTATAAACAGATGCCTGCCGAAGCAGGGGGCGCCTGTGGTTTCTGGCCCTGATAGGGCAGAGCCTGTGAATCCCCGGGCTGAGTAAACAAGGAGGAGGTGGAGGTGGTCCACTGGTGATTCCTGAATTCGTCCATGATTCTACACACACATACATACACACACACATACACACACGGGCACACACGCACAATTGAATAAATAATACAAAAAAACAAAAAAAATTTTCTTTCATGAAGTATCTCAGACACATAAAATTAAGCACTGTTTGTACTCCCTAATAGGTGGATCCTAGTACCAAATCCACTTAGAGACACACTCAAAATGGCTCTCTGTAATACCTACAGTAATTGCAAAGATTATAGATGGGAGGGAAGGGGAAGGAGGGCCCTGCCAGCAACGGGGAAAGAGGAGATCATGCTACAGTGGAGAAAATAGGCCAAGATCAAAGACTGCAAGTAAGTAATGAGATATCTGGTTAAGCTCACAGACTTTCCTTCCTGGTCACTTGTAAATGTTGGGGTTGCAACAGATCTCACCAGTAAGGGAGGGCATACAATCTGGCAGATAGAAGATAACCATTTTTCAAATGGGAGACTGTCCCCCCAGTCACCGCAGTCTCCTACTCTTATTCCATCTACCTTCGAATCTACTCTTGCAATATGACTCTATTTTAACAGTCTTTTATCTCTGGCCAGGGGGTGACATCCAATACCCATCAGGATGGAACTAAGGGCAGTGCAGGAGCAGCAAAACTGAAAAAAAAATCAACAAACCACAGTTTAGAACATCAGAAACTATATCAACCACCTGGAACTAGGCCAGCCTAATCTCTCCCCATCCTAAAGCTCAGGGAAATTTGAAGAAGAGGGGGTGGTAAGATTGTAAGAGCCTAAAGAAGGGGAGGAGTTACGATATGCAAGATATTCCACACAAGTTAGGGCCTAAGTAATCATAATAGGACTTTGCATGACCTGTGCAATGACCAACATATCATTGACCCCCCAAAGTCTAGCATGGATCACAGGCACTAGGATCCTTAGAAGCAAGGGATTAACAGCCGCAATAGTGTTCCCATACTGAAGGGGAACACAAAAAATTACTCAAGGCAATGCTACTGAGTCATTATACATCATCAGAGAGTAGGACCCAGAGGGAACTTTGACATGCACAATAAAAGATGCTCTAGGAATGGGGGGAGGGGACAATGGGAGTAAGGGAGGGAGGGAAAGAAGTAGAATAGGGGGGAGGGAGAAAAAATATCCAGGCAGGGGTGGAGGGAGGGAGGGCAATGGGGTACCTATCAAGCGTGTATGAGTGGAAAAAATAAATAAATATTTTAAAAAAAAACCTTGGGAAGGGGCTGGAGAGGTGGCTCAGGGGTTAAGCCTCTGACTTGCAAGCAGAAGGTCCTGAGTTCGGATCCTAGACCCCACGTATAGACGCCAGGCGGAAGCGGGGACGGCCTGCGTTTCCGGTCCTGATAGGGCGAAACCTGTGACTTCCCGGGCAGAGTAATCGAGGAGGTGGAGATGGTCCATGGTGGTTCTGGAATTCACCCGTGGTTGTACACACAGACACACACACACACACACACACACACACACACACACACACACACACACACACACATGCACACGCACAATTGAATAAATAATAAAAGAAAAGAAAAAAAACCTTGGGAAAAAAAAAAAGATTTTTAAACAGAACAGTGAATGGCCAGAACTAAGACCAATAATCAACAAATGGCACTTTGTGAAATCAAAAAGACTCTATTATGGAAAAGAAACTGTTAATTGTGCAAAAAGACAACCCATATAATGGGAGAAATCTTTTCTAGCTATGAATCATAGAACGGATTCATCTCTAGAGTATACAAACAGCTCAAACAACTAAACACCAAGACAGCAAATATTTCAATTAAAAAAATGGTCTTGGAATTAAACGGGGACTTTAGTCAAAAAGAAATTGAAATGTCAAATACCTTAAAAGATACTTAACATCCCTGATTATCAGAGAAATACAAATTAAAACTACCCTGCCATACCATCTTACCACAGCCAGAATGGCTATGCTCAAAAACACAAACAACAGAGAATGCTGGCAAGGTTGTACAGCAAAAGGGACACTTATTCACTGCTGGTGGGAATGTAAACAGGTACAGCTGCTATAGAGATCAGTATGGGGGTTCCTCAGAAATGTAAAAATGAAACTGCCACTTGGCCCTGCTATACAACTCCTAGGACTATTCCCAAAAGACTCTATACCTTATTACAAAGACACTTATTCACCTATGTTCATTACAGTTCTATTCACAATAGTGAAAAAATGGAATCAGCCAACATGCCCATCAACAAAGGAATAGATAATTCCATATACACAATGGAATATTACTAGTCATCAGAAAGGATGAGATTATGGAATTATTGGTAAATAGATGGAACTAGAGAATTTACTACTGAGTGAGGTATTTCAGAGCACAAAAAGTTAAACACTACACGTTCTCTCTTACATACAGAGACTAGCACTAATATCCTTTTCAATGTATTTGGATTAAAATTACTGTAAGAGTCAGAAAATTTGAAAAGAACTAATTAGTTGGGAAGGTAAGAAGTATGATTAGGGCCAAACCTTTTAAAGGGGAGATTTAGGATACCATGACAAATAGGGTGATGGAGGGAATAATTGGGAAAAATATATAGTAGGGAATGAGGGGATGGGAGATAGGAAAGACAGAGCAACTTAAAAAAAAAACCTAAGATTATGGGAAGTAACCCCAATGGAACCTCTTAAGCTATTATATATCAAATTATTGGACAACCTCTATGCAAAGGAGCATAGAATGAGGAAAAAAGAAGTCTAGTTGGTCCACTTAGAACCCAGTGACAAAATTATACTACAAGTGACACTTCCTGATAAAATATTGGTCAGAGAGGTCTCAAAGGCCTTCAGACACTATAGGCTTTTGCCATTGCTTTTGGTTGCTCTCTAAAAAATTGCCAGTAAGACCCTATTACTAAATATGTAACACATATGGATCATAGTACATGGGCAAAGTACATTAGCTGGAACTGGTCTGAGAGCTTCCTCTTGATGGATGGCTTACAATGTACCAAGGAATACTGTAGAAGACCTCATAAACTCATGAGATCTGCAAGTTGCAATAAAAGCCACCATGACAATAGGTGATCACCAGTGTAACAGTGGCATGAGTATCAAAGAGACAACCAACAGCTATCTGATTGGACTCAAAACCCACTTGTCAGAATGGAACACATTCCTCTTACTCTAAACTAGAACAAGAACCTAAAAAAGGAAAGAAGATAGATCAATAGGTAAGACAGCCAATGAGCCTATAGGTAGGGAGACAGTACACAAACTTCTCTGTAAATAACTGTAATTATACCCATAGATTAGAAGAGCATTTATAATTCAGCCTAAAGGTCTTCTACAAAAGAGATAAAGGGCTCAATACCCTGAAAGTTTGCAGCCTAGGGCAGTAGAAGAGTAGTGGAGAACAACAGCCAGCCATAATGCAGAGTAACAGTAGCTGAGCAAGGCTCACCCAGAATCAGGCCAATCTAATCTCTCCCCACCCTAAGGTTTTGTGAACCTCATAGAAGAGGGAGCAGTGAGACTGTAAGAACGTAAAGATAGGAATTCAAGAGATATAAAAACATACAGTGGAAACCTTGGGGACTAAAGCTGGATTAGTGAAGGGAAATGCCCCTATTGGTGGGATAGCCCAAAGAGGCCTGAACCCTTACAAGAGTAGACAAGTCAGAGGGAACCCTGGGGTCCATAGAGCATACAGTTAGGAGGGTTGGAGGGAGTGGGAAGGAATGATTAAGGGATGGGAGGGAGGGAACATGGAGGAAAGCAGGGATAAATACTCAATATGCTTGTAAAAGTGGAAAAAGACAATAAAAAAAGATTTGGGACACTAAGCAAGCAAAAACTTACAAGTCTTGGGAAGTTAATAAACAAGACTCACCATCCCCCTTGCCAGGTCTATATAATCAGTGAGTGATTATTATAGCAGAAGAAATTCTTCAGTTCAGCTGCTCACATGTGGGACAAGGAGTTCTAAGATGCAAATTTTGTTGGGGTAGGATTTTCAGTGATGCAAGTGATTGTGTAAGTAACTCTTGTTACTTACACTTATTGTTTCACCAAGATAGATTTGGAGTGAATAATTTCTTTGGCCTCTAATCAATGCTTAATCTGGGTTGAACAGACATTTATTCACATCTCCCCATGAAAGGTGATGCTACATAGGTTATACATAACAGGCTGCAGGTAGCTTCAAAGAATAAAGAGCTAAGGTATTGGAGGTGAAAAAAAAATCAGTGTATCTTATTTCAAAATGAAAGCAGGAACCTCTCAATTCTCTGGTCAAACCTGAGCAAAATAAGGTTTTTATATCTACTACTTAATATGCACCTTAATTAAACCATTAAATGCAATCTCAGTGCATAAGTAAATTAGCTGTGCTTTCTCTATCACCTTTTCATCCAAAGTTGAATATCTAAATTTTAAAAAATCCACCTTTCAATAAAATTCTAATAAATAGCCAATAAAAGTGAAAGTCTGGAATTTGCAGATTAGTTTAATTTGTAAGATTTTCCTTTTTCTTCTGATTTATTAGATTGGTTTATTCAAGGATTAATTATTCTCTTCCCAAGAATATTTCACAAATGAGCCACAGGAATTTTTTACAAAAATACTATTTTTTCAAAAGTTTTTAGAAGGCAAGGAGTAATTCTATCAAACAGAATACTGAAAAAAATTAATGTTTAAAGAATTTTTGTCTGTACATAAAAGGATATAATACTGATATCTTCCATTTAGACATTGGTCCATGTAATTGGACCCCTTCTTTCACAAAATGATTCATTTTGCATGATGGCATCAAGTCTTTGCAGAAGTCTTCTTTGGCTCACTACTTTGAATCAGATGCCTTTTAAAACATCCCAGGGAATGTCTTGTATATCATCTCTAAAACAAATGTGTATGGGCAATCTATGAGTGGGATATTGTCCATAGTAGAAGTAGAGCTACCTGTTCACTGTAAGTGATACCATTTCTTTTGTGGGATTATGAATCATACTTCTCTACTTCCTGTTTGTGGATGCAATTTAACCAGATGCTTCAAGCTCCTGCCATGCTGATTTTCACACCAGGACAGACTATTCCTTAAGCTATAATCCAAAATAAACCCTTTCTCCTTCAACTTGATTTTTTATCAGAGTATTTTGCTACTCACATTGAAAGGAAAAAGATAAATATTATCTCCAAATTCTCATGAGTAAGCAAAAAATAATCTACAGAATGATACTTAGATACTTGCTTCTAGTCTATTTTTCTGATATAACACATCCATCTTGACTTCTGGAAAAAAAAATGTTGCCATCAAAATACTCTGTTCTTCAGGAGGGATGGGGTAGGAGGGCCACACCAGAAACAAGGAGAGAGAGGTTCATGTTACAGCAGAGAAAATAGGCCTCCATCAAGGACTACAAGTAAGTAATGAGACATCTGGTTAAGTTCACAGACTTTCCTTCCTGATCATTTACAACTGAGGGGGTATGATCTCACCAGAAGGGGAGGGCATATAGTCTGGCAGATAAAAAGTAACCATTTTGCAAATGGGTGATTGACCCCTCCCCCACTGTGGTTTCCTACTTTTATTACATCTACCTTTGAATATACTCTTATTACAAGACTCTAGTTTAACAGCTTTTTGTCTCTGGCCAGGGGGTGACATACAATGCCCATCAGGATGGAGTGAAGGGCATTGCAGGAGCAGCAAAACTGCAAAAGAAAATCAACGAACCATAATCCAGAACTTCAGAGACTCTATATCAACCACCTAGAACTAGGCCAGACTAATCTCTCCCCATCCTGAAGCTTAGGGAAATTTGCACAAGGATGGGAGGAGCAATGATATGCAAGATACTCCACACAAGTTAGGGCCGAAGCAATCATAATTGGACTTTGCATGCCCTGCTGCAATGTCCAACACACTATTGACCCCACAAAGTCTAGCATTTGCTAAAGATCCTTGGAGGCAAGGGATTGACAGCCACAGTAGTGTTCCTATGCTTAAGGGGAACACAGGAAAGGGTTCAGGGAAATGCCACTGGGTCCTTGTATGTCATCGGAGAGGAGGGCCCAGAGGAGAGACTGGCATGCACATTAAAGGATTCTCTGGGGATTGGGGGGGGGGAGGCACTGGGTGATGGGGAGAGAGGGGTGAGGGGAGGAGGAGCAGGGGGTTCGGAGGGAGGAGGAGGGAGGGAGGGAACCAGTGTACCTACTAAGTTTGTATGAGCGGAAATAATAATAAAAAATGTTTAAAAAATACTCTTCTTTCCTCTAAACTCTGAACAGAGTTCAGTGGATTGATTACTCAATCCACTAGGTAGTGATTTCTAGTCTTCATATGTTGCTCAGCTGTTGTTGGGATTGAATACAAAAGATTGAATGAAAATGTTGTGTTTAGTTCATTATTCTAATTCTCACGTGTTTATTAAATTTTAAGATTAATGCTATAACAGCTTCTTTTATCATTCCATTTTATGGAAAATGGAATTTATTATTCCTTTATTTAAGGAAACTGAGACACTGATAATTCTTTAAACAATGTATGAAACTCTTCTGACTAAAACCGTATTAAGCTGAATGCTCACCACACACAAATTATTTCTGGCTGATTTAAATTTTAAAAAAGATAAAATAATTCCTTGCTATTCTATCTCTTGTGTTTTATAATAAGCATAATTAATTGCACTAAATACCTTTGTAAATGTATTTATTTTAGAGAGCAAAAAAAAAAAAAAAAAAGGTGCACCAAAGTCAGAGGAAAACTTTTGCAAATCAGTCTCTCCTTCCACCCTTTTGTGCTTCAGGTATTGACTCAAGTCACCTGGTTAGAGCGCACCTTTACCCATTGAGCTATTTTGTCAGTCCATAATCACCGAATAAAACTGAAAGGGATTTGGAATATTACTCAGAAACAACCAATTTATATTACAATATCAATCCTTAAAAGAAGAATATTGTATGAAAGAAAATGGAGTGGTTTGGTAGGTTTATCAAAACTAAGGATCAATGAAAAAGCCTTGTAGAATTCTACTACTTGATAGGGTAATTTAAGAATACAATTAAAGGAAACAAAAAAATGAAAAAATTTGAGTGGAGGTTGACACACTTTCTCTTCACATTGCTGAAAAAAATAACCAAATATTTAGGGGAGCAAGAGATTTACTTCAGCTCATGATTCTATTTACTGTTCAAAGTCCAGCTTGGCTGGAAAGAGCATATCAACATCAGAAGCCAGAGGAACTGACTTCACAGACATGAGTGAGGAACATTTTTCTCTTGCCAAAATTCTCAGATACCAAAGTAAGCCAAACTACTTAGCCATCTTTCTTACCTGCCTCGAAATAGTTTCACTCACTATGGGGTGGGTCTTCCTACATCAATTAAGAAATCCTCAAGAGGCTTGTTTAGGTCTTTTCTCAACTGCTAATTCTTCACTAATGTGCCTAAAAGCTTAGATCTCAATTGTCAAATTGTCAATTATACTTAACTGGCATAGAGGTACTGTGCATGTTGGGATATATCACTCCCAAAAGTCACTGATTTTAGATAGACATCTTAGTGCCAGGTGGGGAATACCCCTCTAAGAGATATTAGATAAGGAGGACCCAGAAGGGGGGAAAAATCTGTCTATTGTCATGGTGTTTGGTTTCTTACCATGCCTACATGGTAAGACCCTATTGCTGAAAACAAACACCTTTGGGTTTCAGAGCATTAAAAAATCAAAGTGGAACTGACCAGTAAATGTCCTTCTTACTAGCTAGCTTTCTTTAGCACCACAAGGTATTAAGTAAGAAGGCAGGGATAAAAATGACATCAGTAACTTTGCCTAGCACTATACTCTGAAAGCTACCATATCTAGCTGCCAGGCAAATAGTATTCATGGATGCAATAGTGACATGACTGCAATGGGATAACCAACAGCTTTCTGATTAGATTTGATGCCAGCACTTGGGAGGCCATGTATATCTGATACTGCAAACCTGTTTTAAAAAACATCCATAGCTAGGTGGATCAGATGCCCTAGGTGGAAACCTACTCTGTTGCTTTCCAAAATGGGCATGTCATCAAACTAATAAATATTTTTATTCATACTCATACATTATTATTACTCTCAACCTTAGCCAGAGCTTTTTAAAGCAGATTGATAGAGGTAATGATGAGGCTCACAACTGTTCAAAATGCTGAGAATAAGTGATTGTTGAGTGTTCATATGTGAATAGAACATCCGTGTCTCTAGTACTCAGGATCTTTTGCAATAAAGGGGCCAGAAAAAGTGTAAGAGCCCATGATTGATGGAAAGTTGTGAAATGCTGCCTTCTGGATATAGCATAGCTATGGAATTCAAGAACACATGGCAGTTATGGCTACACACAAAAAAACCAACACAAGATCCATTCAGTCAACAATCCACTTGCCCAGGGAAGGGCTTGCTAGACCTGATTACTAGTTGAGGAGCTACTGGCAATTTATGTGTGCTAAGGGACAATTTCTGTTTGTTTGTTTGTTTGTTTGTTTGTTTGTTTGTTTGTTTGTTTGTTTGTTTGTTTGTTTGTTCTTAGTTTGTTTGTTTGTTTTTAAGGGATGTTGCCACTGGCAGGTTGTATCTACTCTAGTGAATGGTGCTTCACCCGTGGACATGTGGTCAGCCTAAATTGGTCCTGAAGGTAGAAGGAAGAGAAAGGAAGTGTCAGATGGACATAATCATAATACATTGAATATACATATAAATTTTCCAAAGTATAAATTAAAATATATTACTTAAAGAAAGTTGGGGCTGGGGCTGGCTTGCAAGCAAAAGGTGCTGAGTTCAGATCCCAGGTCCCATGGAAAAAACGCCAGGCAGAAATGGCTGTGGCCTGCACTTCTGGCTCTGATGGACTGAGCCTGGGAAATCCCAGTAGGGAGCCAGAAGGAGGAGATTGCCAGAAGCAATCCAGGATGATTCCCAAAATCACCCTTGGTCCCCCACAGAGACACATGTGCCCACACACACACACACACACACACACACACACACACTCACTCACTAAATGAATGAATGAATGAATGAATAATTAATAAAGTTTAAAAAAAGAAGAAAGTCATATACAAAATCATGTGATAAATACACTTTAATTATCAGATGTTGTATCTTAATATATCACGTGTGTTTTCCACATGACTAATGTGCAGAAGAGCCCTGTGTAAGGATGCTTAGCCACAGATGAACGCATAAGCAGCCAAAGAGAGAAGTATTTGTCAAACATTACACAAAATCATAGTTCATGTGTATTTGAATATCTACGATGCTAACGGACCAGATGCCCTGTCAGGGAGCAAGAAAGAAAGATTCACAGAGCACTCACAAACTAATGCACATTTTCCTGGCGACACCACATGAGCAGCACTTAAGCTGTACATAAAACACTTTATGTTTACCAGCAGATCTCTTTCCAAGGAAATAAAAAGACATGTTTAATCTGTAAAGGAATAAAACTTCCTGGGGTGAGGACTTAAGACAATTGATTCTAAAGGTTCATTCTTTTTCAGTTGTGGTATTTTGTTTTAATGGGGCACACAAAATACTTTCATCTATCGTTTGGCCACCTTAATTTGTTTTTAAATCCCATATATTTTTAATAAGATTCTTCAGAAAAAAAGTTCCTTTATTTTTTCTGAAAGTTAGCTATGTAAAGAAGTTCTGCAATAACGTTTCTGGATCACAAAATAAAAATTTTTTGTAAATGGATACAGTCCACCAAGTTCTATGATAAGAAGCAGCTGAAATCCTACACTTAGGATGCACCTGGATTAGTTGCAATACTAGTCAAAGTCTCTTGTTGAAAATGAAAGCCACCAGGTGACTATTTTATGTAAATTTCCCCTCTCTGCTTAAACTCTTACATAGTCTCTCTCCACTTCACTCCTAACACTTATTCTTTTGGAAAAAGGAAAAAAAGAAAAAGAAGAGGAAAGCCTCCGTACAGACTAGCAACAGCTCTTTGTTGCATCAAGCATAGTGGTCTGATTTCTATGGATGAACTACTTCGTCCTGTGCTGATCCCAGTCCTCTCCATCTGTAAGGCTCTGCTTCAGCAATAATACCTCCTTTTCTACCCATTGCCTCTCCCTGCCCTCTCTCATTCCTATAGTACTTAGAGGCCATAGCCTGTATTCTAAAGAACATGGGCTCTGGGAACAAAAAAAGATAAGATTACCTTCTCCATCAAATGCTACATTGAGTCCTTTATTAAACCTTGATGTGGGTTGATATTTTTATAATATATTATTTTTAGGAAAATTAAGAGTTTTTAAAATCATGCTTGTAAAACAATTAAGGCAGTGTATATTATGTAGTAATAGAATGTTTTTCACTGATATGTATATATAATTCTCTTTTGAAAGTAAACCATCTTTTGCTGACTTTCTTTCCATTGAAATTTTCAAGACAGCTTTCTTATCATATCTGCACTTTATTGTCTGCCCATGTTTGCACCTAAGCCCATTGATGATCGGTGGGCTTCTTACTGCCAAAATGAGAAAGCCTTGGTCCAGCAAAAATGAAATTGAAAGCGTTATGTAGACTATAAGGATTCCAAACTGCATAGTTGTTAGAGCAGAGCACTGGGCTACCTAAAGGAAAAGAATAATAAACCCTGCTGATTTCATCTTAATGTAACTTTGAGTGACTTTGACTAACATTGGCTATATGAATATCAATAGAAAGAGAATGTGCCATAAGATGACACAAGACAAATTCACCTGATCATTTAAAGCTCAAAACCATTATAACCTTTGCTCACACACTCCAGCAAAGAGTATTTTCTTTCTTCCATAGGGTACAACCTCTTGAAATCTCAAGAGGACGGACACATGTGGTCTACCATATCTCTTTCTCTTTCTTTTGGCTTTCTTGCTGTCTCCTGAAAACTTACTGTTTTTTCCCCACTATAACGGCATTCAGTCTGCATGTCTAAGCTGATGCTGCCTGTCTTCATATCTGGGTCAATTATCACCCAAACTGACATGCTCTTGGTAAAGTTGCTTTAAGTCAAGTCCCTTAGAAATAGAGACAACTTGTGACAAGTATCTATGTGCATGTGATTTACCAAGGGAACTATTCGGGCAAAATTTAAAAAATGAACGCATGAATTGTTTTATAGTATTGTCTACCTCTTGATGTAATGCTAGGGCCTTTTATACCATTTCAAGGTATTGTAAAGTTCAGTAAAAAGGTTAAAAAAGTGTACATATATAAGTTTTGGGCTATACTTAAATTATAAAGACTATTAAGTATAATATAAAACATTGCATTCTTAATTCCTAGTAACTTTTCAGAGAATAAACTTCACAATCCATCTTCATTAACTATATTTACCCTACACCAATTCAAACTTAAAAACTTTCAAACTACACCAATGTGACCTTGTGGTCATATGAAAGACTGAATAATTGGATTTCTGGGAATTTTCTATTCTTGAGCTCATTTGCTCATTTTTAGCCTTTTTTTTTTTTTTTTTTGGAGCCGGAGTGCAAGTCCTTGAAGATGGAATCTTCCCCATACCCTGAAGTGAACAGTCATTCTTAGTGTCTGCCACCCAGGACCTAGTGAACCCTAAAGTAGATGATATAATGGGAATTTGCATTGATGATAGGCAAGGTATCCCAAAGGCATGGCCTATAGCAGGTGAAAATGTTGAATGATTCCTTTGACCACAGAAGATCAGTGTGGAAATGAGTGATGGCACTGAGCTCTTGCTCTTTGCCAAAAGCAGGACAGGAAGGAGGCTGGTCTTGGCAGGAGCATAGAGTCAGTCATGCGGGCCTATGCCAGCATAGGAGGCAAAAGTGACTCTGAATTAGTAGAGTGCACCACTAGCTCGGATAAACCGCAAAACAGAGTTAATCTTTCATAAGCACCTTCAGCAACAGTTATAGCTACAGAATAACTTTATGAAAAATATGTGAGGAAATGCACACAGAAAAAAATCCACCAAAGCAATTTCTAGTCTCCAGTGTCTGTGTAAAGATCCTTGTCCTTAATACAGGATTTAAGCTGCACAATGACTAACATGTCAACAACTGCCGAAGTCTAGCACATATCACAGAGGAGAAGGCTTCAGGCAGTAGGAGTCTTAGAGGCAAAGGGTTCAACAGTCATAATAGAGTTCCCATACTAGTGGGCAGCTCAAGACCGGCTCAAGAGGGCCCCAAGCTATGCCCCTCACTAGTGTAGACAACTCAGAGGGAAATGCAGTGGCCACAGAAAAAGATGCTCTGGAGAATGGTAGGGAGAAAGCAGGAAACACCAAGAGAGGAGAAAGGAAGGAAAAGGGGTGAGAGGGAGGGGGAGTAGAAAGGGGGAAGAGTGCAATGGGGGACAACGGAAAAAGGGAGGGGGAGGGAGAAGAAGGGGAGTACCTCTTAAGCTTATATAATTAGGCAAAAAAGTGTAATAAAATTGTAATATAAAAATAAAATACACAAATATATTAGACTTAAGAATGACCTCATTTGAAGTCACAGATCAGTGAGAATAAGGATAGATGGGACACATATATAAATTAAGTATGTTCACTCAAGATGTTTTGGTTCTTTCCTTCATGCCTCATTTAACAATTTAAAATATATTTTAAGAGTAGAAAACGAATAACTCACAACTAGATTCTTGGTGAAGAAGAAAATTTTCAAAATTGACATCTGAATCATGTTTCTAGAAGATCAATTGAACAAAAATGAAAATTAGGAAAAATGAACGTGATGATAAAATTGACTTAATTGCCAGAATTTACAAATCATATTTATCAGATCATTACTTAGTTTCCATTTGGAAAAGTTTCTGTGACACTCAATTCCAATGGAGTTTTCTTATTTTAGAACTAATATAAAATTCTCTCTTGCTCAAACACTGTGACTTAGAGCACAGGCCCTCCAACCTTTCTTATTTTTATTTTAAGAATAATTTATAAGTTTTTTAAAAGTGTTTCACATTACAGTGTGTTCTCTTACAATTATTTTATTTCATCTGATAATTACCCTGCTAGTCTTTCATTGTTATTAGCATTATTCTTAGAACCATTCTTTTTATATATAAAAGGAGTCTAATAAATTAGGATTTTTCCAAGATTTTAAAGTACTGAAACCTAGAAACCAATTATTCACATCATAAAACTCTCTTTTGTTTAATAAAATCTTTTAGAGTGTTATTTTTATGCCTAAGGAACTTTTCATTGCATTTTAAATCAGACTAAAATTGTGAAAAAAAATTACAGGTCACTTTTTTGGTATATGTTACTTTCGTGGACTGAGGACACTTGAATTTACATTAATATTCCCGTTTGACAAATCTTTTGGGTAATAAGGCTCAACTTGAAATTCAAATATTTTCAGAAAAGCACAGAGGACATGGAAGTTTATCAAGTTGATTATGTATAAGAATAAAGGCTTTTTTCCTAAAATGTTTGAAGTTTAACTAACTTGAAAATAATTACAAGAAGATTTCATTTAAGTTAGCACTCTTCATGAAATATAAAATGGAGGAATAGAGCATTTCAAATGCTACACTTTGCTTTTAATAGTCCCACTGACAAAGAGAAAAATAAGGAGCATGAATGAGTGAAGGAGACTTTTAAGGACTAGGGGAGAAGGGAAAAGGGGAAAAATCAAAATGTATTGATTACCTGTTAAGAAATTGTCAAAGAGCAAACATCATTTAAAAAGAAGAAATATTATCTCAGCTAAATAAGTAAAAAAAAGAGTTAGAAATAAAGAAAATCAGAAAAGGCAAAAGATATATAATCTTTGTTTGTTTAATCAAAGTGATTGTTAAAATTTGCCCAGATTTGGCACTTATGTGCTACTAAGTCATGCAAGAAAAGTTACTGAGTGCTAACAATCTAAATGCAGTACACAATACTCTGGACTTTTGAATATACGAATGAAACAGACAGAAATCCACAAACCAAACAAATACATGTTAAAATATAAAGATATGTTCATTGCTATGAAAGAAAGGGAGCCAATAAAGAAGATAAAGAATGATACAAGGTATGTGAGTGCTGGGAATAATGCTTAGTGATAGTGTACTTTTCTAGTATGTATATGTCTTGGGTTTGATCCCCAGCATGCATGAATGCATAAATAAATCAGTAAATACAGAAATAGGACCATGCTATTTGATGAAAAGCAATCCTACAGAACTCTGTGAGTAATTATATTTGACAGGTGAGGACATAAATAGCTTTTTAAAAAGCAACTGAGGCAGAAGCGAAATATTCTGTCAGTGATGAACTGGTGTATTTCTTAGTCCATTCTCTGCAGCTATAATGAAATAACTGATTAACACTAATGTTAAAGAAAGAGATCTATTTTCTATTTTGCTCACAGACTTAGATGCTGAATGTTGAAATAACATTGCCCAGACTTTGCTGAGACCCATTCTTAACTCCACCACCTCATGCTGGACACCAATGGCAGGAATGCAGCAAGGGGAAGAGATACATCTTCAAAGAGAAACAGAGAGTGATTCAGGGGTTAGGTTTACTCCTACATCAAATTATCTCACAAGAGCATAGGATTCAAAGAAAGATACCTCACTCCTACTTGAGGGACGTTCACTTGATGACCTGAAGATATCCAACCAAATACTCATTTTTACCAAAGAGAAGCTGCTGATCTTGTCTTCTTAACCATCCTTAGCATGTACAATATAAGGGTAGACTTTTCTAATGAGTACTCTCCAAACTCCTCAAACCTGTGTCTGGAAGCCAGTTCCAAAGCTGTTTTATCATTTTCAGGTGTATAATAATGGATCTCTTCCTCATTACCACTAGTCTATTTTCTTTTATTATAATGAAGTATTCAAGGAAAGATAATTTTTAAAGAGGTCATGTGACTGCCCAAATAAAAAGACACAGATCTTTTGAGGACTTTCTTGGTTATGTCTTTGCATGTTAGATGTCAGTGTTTGGAGACATGTGGGAAGAAGAGATGGCTTTCTGAAAGAATAAATCCAAGGGTTATCTATGGGCTAAACTCACTCTTCAAAATGACTTGCTAAACTCAAGACTCCAGTAAAATCACCTAATCTCTTCTAAGAATAATGACCCTGTTAGTTAAGGATTTTCCACTGAGACCTGCATCTTAAATGCTCAACTAACTCCCTCATAATCACACTGAATCACAGGATTACAACACAAAAACAAATGAGAAAAAATACACTAAAACACAGCAGTGTGACTGAAACAAACAAAAAAAAAGGAGTGTGAATGGTATGGGATACATGACAAAGGGACAAATGAAGCTGAAGGGATCAGGAAGTCTGAAGGAAGCACAGTGGAGAACAATGAATTGTGATTTTTTTCCTCATCTTTCAGAATTGAATACAAAATTTAAATGGGGCCAGGGAGATGGCTCAGGATTCAAAGTTTTTACCTCATAAGTAAAAAGACCTGAGTGCTGATTCCCAGATCTCACGTTAAAAAAAAAAAAGTCCAGTGGAAAAAGGCAGCAGTGGTGTGTACTTCTGACCCTGGAAGGTGATAGAGGAAACCCCAGAGGAAAACAATAAGGAGGTATGCAAATCCAGGATTATTCCTGATAACACCTTTGAGACTTTGCAAGCACAGACATCTAAGTACCCTCTGGTACAAACACACAGCACACCCACACAAACAAATAAAAAATTTACATACATCAGGTAAGATGAAAGATTGAAAGTTTCCTTTCTGAGACTTCATAAATGAGGAAAAGACTATATTCCAAGGAAGTATTCAAGAAAATGTTTTGGAGAGGTGGCTCAAGGGTTAAAGCCTTTGTTTCAGAGCAAAAGGACTTGAGTTTGGATCTCTAGATCCCACACAAAAATGCCCAGTGGATATAGTGGTGGTCTACACTTCCGACCCTGGAAGGCAGAGCCTGGGAAACCATAGAGAAGAGGAATCCTGAATGATTCCCAAAGCCATGCTTGGGCCTCCACAGGTGCACACACATAGACACACACATAAAAAAATTAAAATATGACAGGACACCTAAATAGCAAGAAGAAACAGAAAGACAAAGGTGAAGCAGTGAAATGTAGGAAGGTGTCCACAGCACCAGTATTGGCCCCTGGGAGTTGGGAATTCAAAGCCAAAACCAATAGACATGTCATACCAAGCAACCATGGGGACAACAAACTCTGTTATAGTCACAGGAGAAAACCATACCTCTTGCAGACTTTAATCTAGGATGGGACTTGGACAGAACAGAGCAGGAAATACTGCTCTTGAGTCAGGAAGAATCATAATTCTTTCTTGTAATTATCTTTTTTCTTTTACTTATGGAAAAAATATTTTAACAGTATTTTCTAAATATCTTAATTGAGATTATGAGCACTACACTGAAAAATGTTGTTTCATTTCTTCGTTGTCCATCTAATAATAAAATGATGATCTCCAGTATGAATTTCCGCACATATTTCAATTTTGTATTTCACTTAACTCCGTGGAACCTTGTTCCTGCACAGGTTTATGATGCTGCCACTACTAAAATCCCAGAATGCCACAGTCACATCAGAACATTCTTAATGTCCTATGATACAAGCAATAGTTTTCTTTCATACCACTGGATCTATTTATTTTATTTTTTTATTAAGAAAAAATTTTACTTCATTATATCCACGTCTCCGCCTTCTCCTCTCCCACTCTCACTTGTCTTCCTTCCCCCAATTCTACCTTGTCCTTCCTGTCCTCATGTCACTCTGCATATATGGAATGCCAGGCTCCCTTGTAAGAGATCAGACCTCTGTGTTGTTTAAGTAGTCCCTCACTGGGGCACACCCACAGGTAGGAAAGTTCCTCTTCTTTCCAGAAACTACTCAGGAGATTCTCTCTGAGTACAGTTGTTACTCCTGGGGTCTTCTGGTTCCTGGGGGAATACTGAGATGTCAGTCACTGTATAATAATGGAAGCAGATCTCCTAAATGCATGTCATGACTGGAGTGTCCTGGCAGCCAGTATAACCCTCATCTTTAGGCTCTGATAAGCTTATCATTTTAAAAAACAATTGATTAGAAACAAATAAGGATGTCCGTGGTAATTAATTAGCTTCATCTTATTAATCACACAATATGAGTTTACTGCTGAACTATCATAGTGCAAGCATATATATGGCTTTATCTAAACTATAAATTTGACTTCAGACGTGGACTAGGAAAACCACATAGAGCCTCCACCCAGAGGGTCTGCAAAGCAGGGATAACAAGTGACCAACAGATTATTGAAATTCAGGGAAGATTTAAATTAATGCAGTTTAGTGTAGTACTCTAAGCACTGCTTAGAATAGTAGGGTATCAGAAAGACAACTGTTACAGTCTTTTCTATTACTAATTTTACTGTGAACTGGGTCTCTATGATGCTGAATGTCTTTCTATTTAAAGTGGGGATGCTAATACTTGGGGAGATTAAGTGAAATTCATGTAAATGTACTCAGTTCAGAAATATCTAGACAGTAAGCACATTAGCTTTGTTCAATATCATTGTTCATTCGATAAATGGCAATAACACATAAACTCTTTATTTTTTCAGATAAATAAAGACTAAAATTGAGACAATCTGTGTTATTTCCCCGGGTGACTGTTCCACTTTTGCCAATAACAGCTAAAACCATGCCCTTTTCCAAAAACCTCACAGGAAAGCAATCTCTTGAGAGAACGCTGCTATCTGAGGCAGCTGTTGTAACAAAATTATTGCCATTGCTAACTCCTACACCTTATCTTAAAGGTTTCCACTTTATTTAGCTAACGCATACCACCTGGATACTTTTCAACAGATATTTGTCTATAAAAGATAGAGAAATGAAGTGTTTTATGTTGCAAATCTAATCTTCAAAACAAATTACCTCAGATCAACAATTACTTTCAAGAAAGTCTCCCACCCACACATGGGCATGAAACTCTAATTAAAGAGGATAATGGCAGAGGTTGAAAATGACTGAGATTCATTAAAATAATGCTAGAAACTGTTGAACAATAAAAATAAAATAATGTTACAAAATGGATAGATTAATTAAATTTTGTTTTAAATGAAAATTTTGGGAAAAATGTCTCACCATTACATCAAACTGCCTTTTAAACACCTGTTATTATACCCATAGATTGGAAGAGCAATCAGCAATCAGTCTCCATGCTTCCTACTGCAACAGAAGCTATTCACTACAAAAAAAAAAAAAAAACACAACTGGCCAAAGTGCAGACAATAAGTGACTATAAACTACTTGATTCTCAAAGGGATAGCTAAGCCACATTCACACACACACACCCAAGGCTCAGGGGGAACATATCAGAAGATAGAGCAGTAAGATTTTAAGAGCTTGAAGTGGGACAATGATGATCAATACATTGTCTCTTAGACATGAGGAGGCTGTGGTATGTATGATTTCATGGCAGAAATATATAATTTCATAAGAACTGCACAGAAACTGCCCTATCAATATTAGACCATGAAAGGGGAAAGATCTCAAGAAGCTCTGTACCTCCTTGAGAGACTGATGAAGACTAATGCTGATAGGTAAGAAAAGGCAGATAAATCTCAATGGTACCCACTGATTTATGATAGAGGATGATTCATGTTAGACATATGTCATCAAAAAAAAAAAACTAGATGAAACACAGTGAGCCACACAAGTGAAAAATTTGATAATATGAAGGAGTCTGACAGGGAGATGAGGGGGAATGGAATTAGAGAATAAGAGGTGAAACTATGATAAGTTCACTATATTCATGTATTCAACACTAAAAATTTTTTTAAACTTCCAATAAAAAAATAAAGAAAAGAAAGAATGTCTCACAATTTGACTAGATTTTAAACTAGGAAATATTCTTCTCACAGACATTGTATAGCTCCCATGTTGTAATGTTTCTGTGGTTTTTGCTTTTGTGTAGGTAAGATGTTTACATAGCATAATTCTTTGTAATGTCATGTACACCACACACACTGAAAGAATGGGATTTATTAACAGAAGTCAGTATTGATGATTTTAGGAATCAGATTTCTTTAGATTTCAAAGTGATGGGGAGGACTAGGTATTAACCTACCAATCAATACCATAATTTTTGAGAAGAAAAATCAAGAAATATGTTTGGATGTCTGCAAAATGGAAGATTCAAGTAAGATCTGATGCAAAAAATTTGGAAAACACCATGAGTGGACTTATGATCAATGAACATGCAAGATTTGCTAGCCAGAAAGCACTGATATACATTCCTATATAACAGGATTTCAAATCAATTACAGACCACTTACTCAAGAGTGACCCCATGAGATTGAAATTCAACTGAAAAGTCCTTACTTCCCACTGAAATCTTTGCCATGAAAAGGTTGTCATGCAATGGATTACTTATATATTTGTTGTGAGGTTGATGAAGATAGTAATGTAAAACAATAGCATACATGTATGTGGAGAATATACTAATAATGGTGGTAAATCTGATGTTATTATTTTATGAATTTACTGTAGTGTATATACATCATTCCTTTAAAGTTTTTATATTCCTATTTATAAAAGAATAATAGAGCATACTGCAAAAAGCATACCATGCTAGGATCATGCAATGACCTTTATCTCGTGTGACTATAACATGAGGTCAAATCGAGTCAATTGACTGACACCATCAAGATTTGTGTCTATGGGGTTTGCAAAATGATGGGGTCACTCAACAACATGTTCCTCAATACATGATCATTTCATTAAACAATGAATGATTCAATATATACTCACAATATTCAGAGCCTAATTGGGGAGTCACAAATTTATTTCTTTAAACACATGTAGAACTAAAATTTTCTTTGTAAAAGAATTCGCCCTTGGATACGGTATCAGAGGGCACTGTGTGTTCCTGTGGAGGACCAAAGAATCATCCTGGATTATTTCTACCCTCATTTTGCTTCCCTCTGGGATTTCCTAGTCTCTGCCCACCAGGGATGAAAGTGTAGACCACTGCCATTTCCTCCTGATGTTTTTAAATGGGATCTGGGATTCAACCCAGGACCTTCTGCTTGTGAAGCCGAATCTTAACCCTCTGAGTCATCTTTCCAGCCCCATAGTTGCTTATTTTTTGAATATCTAATAATTAGGGCTAGATTTGGGGTTGTCGTTCAGTGATAAGACTTACAGCAATCCTCTTCCTCGGCCTCCCGAGTTCTTGTGTTTGATCCCAAGCATTGCAGAAAAGAGAACTGGGGGAAGGTTGTTTAGCTGCCCCAGCATTTAATAGGCCACACAATCGGCAGCCACAAAACTCACTCATTTAATGTGACTTTGTCCCCAATGATGCCCTGTGGGTTTTTGCTGTTGCTTACTTCTTTGGCTCAGTTTGGTTTCATGTTTCAAGAAAAGGATTTTTCTGGAGCCTTGGCTGGCCTGGAACCTATCATGTGCCGCGGGCTGACCTCAAACTCACAACGAACTTCCATCCACAGCCTCTCAAATATTGGGATTACCAACAAGATCGATATTCTTTTTTTTTTCTTTTTCTTTTTTTTTTGGTTATTTCCGCTCATACAAACTTTAATTTTTTTTTGTATTATCTTTGATTGGTTTTAATATCTTTTCAGTGCTGGGCTTATACAATGTGTTAGTAAATGATTCCTTATCTTTTTATTTTGGAAGAGACATTACAGAATTGATTTTTTTTCTTTTTTTTTAACATTTTATTTATTTATTTTTATTAATACATTTTTATTATTATTTCAGCTCATACAAACTTAATAGGTACACCAGTTCCCTCCCTCCCTCCTCCTCCTCCCGTAGGCCCTGCTCCTCCTCCCCACCTTCCTCCCTTCCCATCCCCCAGTGCCTCCCGCCACAATTCCCAGAGTGTCCTTTCTTGTGCATGCCTGATTTTCCTCTGAGCCCTCCTCTCCGATGACATACAAGGACCCAGTGGCATTTCCCTGAACCCTTTCCCGTGTTCCCCTTAGGAACACTGCTGTGGCTGCCAATCCCTTGCCTCCAAGGATCTTGGTGCCTTTAGCAGATGCTAGACTTTGTGGGGTCAATAATGTGTTGGACAATGCACAGGGCATGTAAACTCCAATTATGATTGCTTCAGCCCTAACTTGTATGGAGTAACTTATATATCATTGCTCCTCCCATCCTTGTGCTCTTACACTCTTACCACCCCCTCTTCCGCAAATTTCCCTGAGCATCAGGATGGGGAGAGATTAAGCTGGCCTAGTTCTAGGTGGTTGATATAGAGTCTCTGAAGTTCTGGATTGTGGTTTGTTGGTTTTCTTTTGCAGTTTTGCTGCTCTTGCAATGCCCTTCACTCCATCCTGGTGGGCATTGTATGTTGCCCCTGGTCAGAGACAAAAAGCTGTTAAACTAGAGTCTTGCGATAAAAGCACATTCAAAGCTAGATGTAATAAAAGTGGGAAACCACAGTGAGGGAGGGGTCTATCACCAATTTGCACAACGGTTACATTTTATCTGCCAGACTATATGCCCTCCTCTTCTGGTGAGATCACACCCACTCAGTAGTAAATGATCAGGAACAAAAGTCTGTGAACTTAATCAGATGTCTCATAACTTATTTGAGTCCTTGATGGAGGCCTATTTTCTCTGCTGTGACATGGTCCCTTCTCTTCTTGTTTTTGGTGTGGCCCTCCTACCCCATCCCTCCTGTTCATAATCCTTGCAATTACTGTCTCTAGGTGGGCTGGGTGGGTTTGGTACTAGGAGCCACCTATTAGGGAGTACATACGGTGCTTAATTTTCTGGGTCTGGGATACTTCACTTAATATAATTGTTTCTAATGACATCCATTTCCCGGCAAATTCCAGTAATTCATCATTTTTGATGGCTAAGTCCATTGTATAGATGTACCACTGTTTCCTTATCCACTCGTCAACTGTTGGACATTTGGGTTGATTCCATGACTTTGCTATTGTAAACAGTGCTGCTATGAACATGGTCGTGCTTGTGCTATCGAGGTGAACCTCTGCTGTACGGGGATTATACCCAAAAGTGGAATCGCAGGGTCATATGGCATTTCAATCTTTAATTTCTTTAAGAATCTCCAGACAGCTCGCCAGAGTGGCTGTATGAGCCTGCATTCCCACCAGCAATGTAGGAGAGTTTCCCTCTCTCCACATCCTCTCCAGCATTTGTTGTTGTTTGTATTGTGGATTTTTGCCATCCTGACTGGGGAGAGATGATATCTCAGGGAAGTTTTGATTTGCATTTCCCTGATGGCTAAAGAAGTGGAGCATTTTTTAAGATATTTGTTAGACATTTTAATTTCATCCCTGGTAAAGTTTCTTTTAAGTTCCAGGACCCATTTTTTAATTGGCCATTGGTTTCCTTGGTGTTTAGTTTTCTAAGTTCTTTGTGCACTCTGGACATCAGAGTTCTATCAGGTGTGTGGTTAGTGAAGATTTTCTCCCATTCTGTGGGTTGCCTTTGAGCTCGTGTTACAATCTCTTTATCTGAACAGAAGCTCTTTAATTTCACAAGATCCCAACTGTTGAGAGTTGGTAGCAGTGACTGTGCCATTGGATGTCTATTTAGGAAATGTTGCCTACCCCAATCAGATCGAGGGAGTTCCCTATCCTTTCAACAATTGTTTTTATAGTCTCTGGCCTGATATCAAGGTCCTTGATCTATTTGGAATTAAGTCTTGTACATGGTGACAAGTACGGGTCCAGCTTTAATCTTCTGCATGTGGAGATCCAGTTTTGCCAGCACCATTTGTTAAAGATGCTGTTCTTTTTCCATTGGATTGTTTGGGCCCTTTGTCAAAGACCAAATGGCTGTAATTTTGTGGGCTTATATCTGGGTCTTCAATCCTTATCCATTGATCTGTGTGTCTATTTTGGAGCCAGTACCAGGCTGTATTTATAACTATGGAATTGTAGTATAGACTTAGGTTTGGTGTGGTAATACCTCTAGCAGTGTTTTTGTTATTCAAGATTGTCTTTGCTATCCTGGGTCTTTTGTGCCTCCATATGAACTTTGAGATTGTTTGGTCAACGTCTTTGAAGAATTGCTTTGGGATTTTGATTGGGATAGCATTGAATCTGTATATTGCCTTTGGTAGGATGGTCATTTTTATGATGCTGATTCTGCCAATCCAGGAACAAGGGAGGTCTTTCCACCTTCTGGTGTCTTCTGCTATTTCTTTCTTTAGGGTTTTAAAGTTTTCGTTGTAAAGCTCTTTTACCTCCTTGGTTAGGTTTATACCAAGGTATTTCCTTTTTTTAGGGGCTATAGTAAATGGAATTGTTTCTCTCAAGGCTTTTTCACTTCTTTTATTCTGGGCATATAGGAAGGCCTCTGATTTTTGCACAATTATTTTGTATCCTGCCATCCTGCTGAACTTCTCAATTAGTTCCAGGAGCTTCCTGGTGGAGTTTTTGGGATCACTCAGGTATACAATCATGTCATCTGCAAATAGGGATAGCTTGACTTCTTCCTTGCCGATTTGAATCCCTCTTATGTCCCTTTCTTGTCTTATGGCTTCAGCTAAGACTTCAAGTACAATATTGAATAGAAGTGGTGAGAGTGGACAGCCTTATCTAGTTCCTGATCAAAGTGGGAATGCTTACCAATTGTTCCCCATTGAGCATAATCCTTACTGTGGGCTTGTTGTATACAGCTTTTATTATATTGATAAAGGTTCCTTCCATTCCTACTGTCTCCAGCGTTTTGATCATAAAAGGCTGTTGGATCTTGTCAAAAGCTTTTTCTGCATCTATCAAGAGTATCTTGGACTTTGTACTGGTTTACATGATGAATTACATTTATTGATTTGCATATGTTGAACCAACCTTGTGTGCCGGGGATGAAGCCTACTTGGTCCCCGTGAATGATCTTTTTAATATGTTTTTGAATCCGATTTGCTAAGACTTTGTTGAGAATCTTTGCGTCTGTGTTCATCAGAGAGATCGGCCTATAGTTTTCTTTTTTAAGTGAATCTTTATTAGGTTTTGGGATTAAAACGATATTAGCTTCATAGAAGGAATTTGGTAGTGTTCCTTCCTTTGCTATTTGATGGAACAGTTTAAGGAGTATTGGTATTATTAACTCCTTAAATGTCTGGTAGAACTCTGTGCTGAATCCATCTGGTCCAGGACATTTTTTGGTGGGAAGATTTGAGATTACTTCATTGATTTCCTCATATGTTATAGGACTATTTAAATAATTCACAACTTCCTGATTCAATTTAGGTAAGTTGTGTTTACTTAGAAATTCATCCATCTCTTTTGTGTTGTCAAACTTCACTGAGTATAAGTTTTTGAAATATGATGTTATAATTCTCTGGATTTCTTGGGTATCAGTAGTGATAACTCCATGTTCATTTCTGATTTTGTTAATTTGGGTTTTCTCTCTCCTGCTTTTGGTTAATTTAGCTAGGGGTGTATCAATCTTATTGATTCTTTCAAAGAACCAGCTTTTTGACTGGTTGATTTTTTCTATCGTTTTCTTAATCTCAATTTCAGATATTTCTCCCCTTATTTTGCTAATCTCCTCTCTTCTACTACTTTTGGGATCAGATTGCTCTAGTTTCTCTAAAGCTTTAAGCTGCATTAAGTTGTTTATTTCTATTGGTTCCATTTTTTTGATGTAGGCATTAAGAGCTATGAACTTACCTCTTAGAACAGCTTTCATTGTGTCCCAGAGATTTTTGGTAAGTTGTATTTTCATTATCATTCTCTTTCAGGAAATCTTGAATTTCCTTTTTAATTTCTTCCTGAATCCAGTTCTCATTCAGCATCATATTGTTAAGTTTCCAGGAGTTAGTGTATTTTCTCTTGTTTGTTATGTTGTGGATGTCCAGCTTTAGGCCATGGTGGTCTGACTGGGCACAGGTTAGAATTTCAACTTTTTTGTACATGTGTAGGTTCGTTTTGTGGCCCAGTATGTGATCTATTTTGGAGAAAGTTCCGTGTGCTGCTGAGAAAAATGTGTATTCTTTGGTGCACGGGTGAAAAGTTAGATAGAGATCTGTAAGGTCCATTTCTTTCAGGGTTTGATTAAGGTCCAAAGTGTCTCTATTAAGCTTTTGACCTGTTGATCTATCCCATGTTGAGAGGGCGGTGTTGAAGTCCCCAAGAATTATCGTTTGGGGATTGATTTCTTGCTTTAGATGCTGTAGGGTTTTCTTAATGAATGTGGAGGGGCCCGTATTGGGTGCATATATGTTCAGTATTGTGAAGTCTTCCTGGTGAATTGTATCTGTGACTAAAATGTAGTATCCATCCGTGTCTCTTATAATTTTCTTTGGTTCGAAGTCCACTTTGTCTGATATCATAATGGCTACCCCTGCCTGTTTTCTGCTTCCATTAGCTTGTAGAATTGTTGACCAGCCTTTTATTTTTAGGGCATGCCTATCTTTTGTGGTGAGATGGGTTTCCTCCAGGCAGCACATTGATGGATTGTGATTTTTAATCCAAGTTTGTAATCTGTGGCTCTTGATCGGTGAGTTAATTCCATTAACATTTAGTGTTATAATGGTGAAACTATTTTTGATTCCAGACATTTATTATGTGTAGTAGTTTTTATAAGTATATTGCTTTGCTTTTAATGGTGTTATACTTGCCTTATGCTCTCCTGGATATGCCTGTTTTTTTCTTCATGCTTTAGTATCATTTCTAGCATTTTTTGAAGGCCTGGTTTGGTGGACATGTATCCCTTCAAGTTGTCTTTGGGCTGGAAGATTTTTCTTTCTCCCTGGATCATGACTGATACTTTTGCAGGGTAAATCAACCTAGGTTGACATTTTTGCTCATTCAATACTTGAAGTATGTCTCTCCAAGTTCTTCTTGCTTTTAGTGTTTCCATTGAGAAGTCATTTGTTATTTTAATAGGTTTACCTTTAAAAGTGACTTGTTTTTTCTCCCTTGAAGCTCTCAGCACCAGTTCTTTATCTTGAATGTGGAGTGTTTTGACTATTATTTGCCGTGGCGAGCTTCTGATTTGGTCATATCTATTTGGGGTGCGGAATGCCTCTTGTATATGGATGGGCCTCTCTTTTTTTAGATGAGGAAAGTTTTCCTTGATGATTGTTTGGAAAATTTCCTCAGGGGTGGTATTTTGAGATTCTTGCTCTGGTATTCCATGAATACGCATGTTGGGCTTCTTCAGGGTGTCCCATATCTCCTGGATATTTCTCTCAAGCATCTTTTTGGCTTCAACGATCTCTTCCATTGAGCTGGTTAGTACTCCCACTTTATCTTCAAGATCTGAAATTCTGTTTTCTGCTTCATTAGTTCTGCTGATAAGACTCTCTGTGGAGTTCTGGGTTGAAGATAACTTGTCTTTTAGCTCAGTTTTAAACTCTGCTTGAGTCTGCTTTAACTGCTCTATGCCAGTTTTTGATTCTTGCACTGTTTTTCTCAACTCCTCCATGTGTCTGTTGTGTTCCTCCTCAAAGCGATTGATTCGATTATTTAATTCCTCCCTGATTGCCTCTTTCATAGTATTGAACATGGTAATGATCATATTTTGAAGGTTGTTATCCTGGGTCAGGCTTTCTTGGCCATTTTCCATGGGTTGTTCTGGTGTGGAGTCTAACATTATGGGATTATTCCTTCAGTGGGAACATTTGTTTTACTTGAGTGTTGTTTCTCTCATGGATTTGCACTTTTGACTGTGGCATTGTCGGTTTAACTCTTAAGATCTTTTAATTTCTGTGCGTTTTTCACTAAACTGAATTATTTGGCCTGGGGCTCTGGGGGCGGGTAGGGACCGGGTGGCGAAGTGGAGGGGAAGGGGGGATGGGGCGTCGGCGGGGCGCTATTTAAACCAGGGCCACCCAAGGGCGGGGGCGGGCGCAGAGGGGGTGCCCTCTCCTCCTCCCAGGCCCTGTGTGCACGGCTCCGGCTAAACTTTAATTTTTTTATTGTTTATTCAATTGTACATGTGTGCATGTATACGTGTGTGTGTATGTGTATGTGTGTGTAGAACCACAAGCGAATTCGGGAACCACCATGGACACCTCCACCTCCTCCTTGTTTACTCTGCCCAGGGATTCACAGGCTCCGCCCTACCAGGACCAGAAATGCAGGTCGCCCCCGCCTCCGCCCAGCGTCTATACGTGGGGTCTAGGATCCGAACTCAGGACCTTCTGCCGGCAAGGCAGAGGCTTAACCCTTGAGCCACCTCTCCAGCCCCAAGATCGATATTCTTCTAGAAATGTCTGTAGAGTCTTTTTATATAAAACACATTTATATTTGTATTGTATAATTGCATTATCTGGGAATATTTTTCTAAATTTTTACTCCAAAAATGTTCAAGTTTCTGTTCAAGTTGACCCATGAACAGGCATGACCAAAATAAAAGTTTCACCCTATGAATTTGTAGCTGGTCTTTATATAAACTGTATGGTGTTTGGTATCTCCGCCTTGAGAGATTAATTTAAAGCCATTTATAATGGCTCCATATTGGCAAGTTTATGAACACAGTTTAGATTGCAACTAATTAAGAAGTCTTCTTTAAAAACCTAGGAGAGGAAGGCATCAACTAAAAGTATATAACATTCTGCCCTGTCAAGAAAAATTGAAATTTTAACTATTCCCATTATTCCAACATAATTTCAAAAGCGTTAACTTATACAGTGTTCAGCTAATATTTCCAAGATTGATATATTTAATGCTGTTCTTTTTTTAAGCTTTTGATTGTTAGATTTGAGCTCTCTGCCCATTTTACAACTCTAGGAATTGTCTTTCACAACTATTCTACTCTATCATAGTCAGGAAACTGACACTTGACAAAATTCGCCGACCTTACTCGGATCTCACTAATTCTAAATATGCCTGTGTGTGACCAGAAGCATGTGGGTCAACATGATGTTATTATATGCATGAATGAACACAATGACCATCTCCAGAATCTACACCATATACAGAGCAGCACCATGTCCGTCATTGTTGATTTCAGTTTTCATATCTGCTAACTAAATGTATAATTCAGTCACATTGAAGCTATGGGGCCATGTTTTTAACTCGGGTGTAATAAAGCAAAATTTAGTTTGGTTTCAGTTTCAACTCAAATGGTCTTTCAAATTCTAAAGTTATTGCATAAATAAGAAAAGTGCTTAATGTAATAAATTATCTTCCGATATACTTTAAAGATACATATTTATGATTTAAAATTTAAAAGAAAAAAAATGTGGGGTTCCACAGACATCTTTCGTGATAACATTCAATCACCCTTAAACACAAAAGTAAGTAGTACTTAGTGATTTTCATGTTAGTGGAATATATGATTCTAACAATGAGAATTTGTTGGCTCGTCTGAAAACTCCAATGAACTTTATGGAAAGAAAAAATCAGTTCTTTGCTCTTTAATCAAAAATCTAAAACACATATCTCAATGTATTATGTACCCTTATTTTTCTTTGTGGCATTACCTTCCAGGTAGATATGTCTCCCACAATCTTCAAAGTTCCTTAGTCTCACCCCAGGGCAAGCAAAAATGAAAGAAATTGAAGCAGTACCATGATGCTGCTGGTCAGCATGAAAACACTATGATTATCTCTTTCTAATCAGATGGGAGCAATTTTCTTGCTCTCTACCTGACTAATTTTCTCCACTCTTCCCCCTCCCATTAGGTATCTAGCTGCTAAATGTTTACAGATTAATTTGCATGAAATGGTCCCATAGTAACAGTCACTCACAGAATCAAATTCCTCTGCTCTTTGATATAGGCATTTTCCCCCCTGGCCATAAACCTGCTGCTCAAATAAAGATTTAAATGTACAAATAAATCTCAAATTCCAGAATTTAGTTTTCATTAAACAACTGCTTCAGAAAGTCAATTTAAAAAAAATAGCTTTTATAAGATTATGAACAAGAGGGATGGGGAAGGAGGGCCACACCAGTAACAAGGAGAGAGGGGACCATGTTACAGCAGAGAAAATAGACCATCAAGGACTGCAAGTAAGTAATGAGACATCTGGTTAAGTTCACAGACTTTCCTTTCTGATCATTTACATCTGATGGGGTATGATCTCACCAGAAGGGGAGGGGGTATAATCTGGCAGATAGAAAGTAACCATTTCGCAAATGGATGATTGACCCCTCCCTCACCGCAGTTTCCTACTTTTATTACATCTACCTTTGAATATATTCTTATAACAAGACTCTAATTTAACAGGTTTTTATCTCTGGCCAGGGAGTGACATCCAATACCCATCAGGGTGGAGCCAAGGGCATTGCAGGAGCAACAAAACTGAAAAAAAAAATCAACAAACCATAATCCAGAACATCAGAGACTATATATCAATCACCTGGAACTAGGCCACCCTAATCGCTCCCCATCCTGAAGCATCGGAGAGGAGGACCCAGATGAGTTTGGCATCCACATTAAAGGATGCTCTTGGGATGGGAGGGGGAGGCACTGAAGGATGGGGAGGGAAGAGGGAAGGGAGGGGGGCACAAGAGGGTAGGGGGTTGGAGGGAGGGGGGGACCGGTGTACCTGTTAAGTTTGTATGAGTGGAAATAAAAAAAAAAGAACCAAGGGGGCTGGAGAGGTGGCTCAGGGGTTAAGTCTCTGCCTTGCAGGCGGAAGGTCCTGAGTTCGGATCCTAGACCCCACGTATAGACACCGGGCGGGAACGGGGGCGGCCTGTGTTTCTGGTCCTGGTAGGGCGGAGCCTGTGAATCCCGGGGCTGAGTAAACAAGGAGGAGATGGAGGTGTCCATGGTGGTTCCCGAATTCGTCCGTGGTTCTACACACACACACACACACACACACACACACACACACACACACACACACGCTACACACACAATTGAATAAATAAAAAAATATTTTAAAAAAGAACCAAAAAAAAGAAATTATATAGAATAAATGAAACCCATTGAGCCTAAAAAAAATTAGCTTTTAGATTGATAGAAAGTGTCTTTAAACTCAGCATATGATAAACTTTATATAGAGAGAGTTATAACGTACAGTTATAGGCTAGTACTATTATGGAGTAGTCACCAAGTTTTCAATCTACCCCTTTACAACCTACTTCCTATCCCCAGGATGAAATGCTTGGTGGGAGGAGCAAGAATAGCAGTAGTGCAAGATGCACAGGTAACAAGACTGGCATTCTCTAACACACTACTTTTGTGATTTTGTGAAATATAGTAAGAGCCTCTGGTTCTACCAAATGAATACTACCCTGGTAACTTCAGGTGCCAGTTGATTTTAACCCAGCAGTGTAGTCAGTTGGTGTTACAGAAGACTGGCACAAAAGTACACTCTGCATGTTCAGCATACACAGAGAAGCAAACAATGACAGGTATTTTTTTCTTGGGAAGAGAGAGATGTCTGCAGATGTCAGAGATTCCCAGATTTTACCCCTGTCTAACCATAGCATGTATAGAGAAGCAACTAATGACAGATTTCCATTTTTGGGAGAAAAAGAGATGTTTGGAGATGTCAAAGATTTTCTGACTTTATCCCCTTTTTAACCATACAAGTTAATCCACTTTCTTTGACATGGTTCTTTCCACACACCTAAGACATACCCATAAAATAGAGGTTATTGGAAGATTATTTCAAGATAACCGTTTTATAATTTTTGATTTGGCTGAAGAATGTTAAGTTTTAACACAAGACCATTTTGAGCAATTTTCATTCTCTAAGCTACAAATCAGTTAATTTTTTTGAAACATTAACATTAGAAGGGTTTTTTTTGGGGGGGATGACCCAATGTCAGGACCCTGGTGGCCTGAGTCTTTATGACTTAACTAACCCCAAAGAGCCTAAAGAAGCTTAAGTGATTTAGCAGCATTGTCTTGATGCCACAAATTTTTCTAGGTAGTGAGGTAAAGGGGCACTAAACACAGTACTATGCAACATTGCCATCCTGCTTTCAATATTTTCAAGCATGGGGCTTTCCCACATTATGTACTTTGGCCTAGTCAAGTTAATAGATAAAATGAATCTTCACACCATTATTTCAACATATGCAAGAAATACCACTAGAAATATCTACATTCCCTGCTCTCTATTTTGTACACTTCATATTTAATGACAACAAACTTGAGTTGACAGAGAGGCCAGCAGAGGATTTGCATGAATATTTTGCCTATTTGTGATATATAGTACCACATTCCTGGGGAAATATTGTTTGGCATAATCCACAGTGCTAACATTTTTCAGATTAATTGTTCTGACCTTGGTCTACAGGCATAAACAGAAATGCATTTCGGATAATGCTAGTTCCTGCCATAATGATATTCTGTGCACATTCAGGTGGAGAGGAGTTAAGGAGCATCTGTGTTTGCCAGTGGGAGCAAGAAACCTTGAACCAAAAACAAATGCATAAATCTAATACTAGGTAGAAAGCAAGCTATTAGGTGAACGCTGACCGTAAGATGTAGAACTACAAATCTCGCCTCCACCAACACTACAGCACCCAGAAGATAACAGTAATGATAAATTACCATAATCTCCTGTCTGTAAAATGAATCTTCTGAATTGGCTTGGAAACTTTTGTATGATTACCTCTATTAGATACTAGATATGATAAACATCTTTTAATACATCCTCAAATTTGCTGCAGACTCGCCAGTGTTTGAAAAAGAATAACCTCTGAGTGATTATATATTGGAGGAACTCTGAATGGCAATACATTTATCAATAATGTCTACATTGGAGACTACATAAAACTGAATGACAGTATGATAATTGATAACTGAAAATAGAGGTAATGACTTAAAGTAACAATGCAGTTTAGAAACATTTGGTTTAAAAATATTTGCCTAGCTTGCTATAGATAAGTAATCAAAATAATATGTACATCTGATTTCAAAACTGCATGC
The DNA here is from genome assembly GCA_023101885.1 of Typhlomys cinereus. Taxonomy (NCBI): domain Eukaryota; kingdom Metazoa; phylum Chordata; class Mammalia; order Rodentia; family Platacanthomyidae; genus Typhlomys; species Typhlomys cinereus. The sequence goes on from JALPQD010000226.1 coordinate 2,671,105, forward strand.
AGTATCCATTTTCTTAAAATACATATGCACCTACAACAAACTAAGAAGTCGATAGGCACCTTTCAGCTTTAAAAATGTAAATATTGCAGGGACCAAAGAGTTGGCTCAGGTTAGGTAGGGATACAGTTGAAGGATATCTGAATTTAAAGCTCAAAACCTAAGTTAGATCTCAGGAGTCCATAAAGAAGTTATTCTCTGACCTCCACAAGAACACTATGTCCTCTGACTACCTGCTCTCTCTGTCTCTCTCTCTGTGTCTCTCTCTTCCTCTCTCTCTATTTCTCCAATAAATAAAATAATTTTAAAAGCGTAAATGGATGATTATGGGATCACTGACAAAATAATCTTTGCTTGAACAGAGAAAAATATCACAACCAAGACAGTGCATCTATAATTTAGGGTTTTGTTTTATTTTATTTTTTCTTGGTTCCAGTGTTTGTTTTCACTATTGGGAAGAGAACAAAAGAAATAGAAAGATAGAAAGAGTCACAAGTAGAGAAAAAAAAAGATGTTTGCATTCAATACTGGACTAGAATAACAGACCAAATACAAGTTGTCTCCTTTTTCCCTTGTGAGGTCTGTTCAGAAGAAACAGAAGGCAAATCAGCATCATCTCTCTGAAAATAGCTTAAAACATTTTATTTCACCCTGGAATCTGAAGTAACTGCAAGCATCTAAAAAGACATTTCATTGCTAGGGATGAAAAACCAAAGGAGGAATCAAATGGGATTTTGTTGGACTATAAAATTAAATGGGTGAGAAAAATAAAATGCGATTTCATGGGTGCAAATAAAAGCCAATATTAGTGAAGCAATTATTGGTAACGTGTGTTTTAGTAAGTAAATATGTCATCATGGTGCTCAGATGTTGTTCTTTAGAGAGCACTTTACACTCAGTTCTTTTCATCCACTGCCGTAAGAGAATATATAAATTTTCTATTCTGATTTTGCTCATTTGCTCATTGACAAATATAACCAAACATAATTTTTCAATACCTCAATTATATTTACTGTAAGGTAGAGTTTCAAACATGCCACAGACATGAGATGCAGGAATTTTACATTACATGGTGCCATGTTTACTTCTTGATGGGAGGAAGATGTGACGTTTTTATAGTCTTTGGACTTGTGGGTGTGGTGAAGGATAGACGGGGAGTGAGCTATCAGCCTTGTCCCAGCTCCCGATGCCATGATACATATGACTAAGGATCATGGAAGTGCAAGCTTTCCAAGTTCCAATGGTCATTAGGGGGGCAGTGAAAAGCGAGCAGAATTTCTGCTCTGAATATGGAGGATGGGAATCTATCACTTAGAAATTTGTGTATCTACATATATATTTCATACTTTCTACAATATCCACTTCTGGAAAAAGCAGGCAGGATTTCTACAGAAAAATAACTTCTATTAAGTGATATTTTTTCATTTCTGAACATGCAAACTTCACTTTAGAATATTTCAATAACAAGTAAATTAAATCTAGTTGAAACCAGCTTTAAGAAAAAAGGAGTTTAATTAGTCTTCCCATGGCTAGGAAAGCCTAAACTGATTCTCCCTATGGAGAAAATTGTACAGTGAATGATCTCAGAATATATTTTTACTACTTCCAAGTTAAAAGGAAAGTTCTTTTCTCTTAGCACCCATATATTCAAATACCATGAGAATTTATTGCCTGACCTTATCAGAGAGAGATGTCCAATATTGTAATTACTCAGTATTGTTGTTGCTAAATTAACAACCAAACAACCTAAGAGAGCAAAGAGTTTTATTTTGACTTACTACTATCTAGTTATAGCTCATCTTGGCAGGAGAGAGCACAGAAACACTAGGACTGAAGGAACTGACCACAAAAAAAAATCCCTAGGACTGCTGAGAGAAATAATCCTCACTTTCCAGACCAGCATGTCTGACCAAGCAGACAGAAGGATGTCAACTTCCCTAACCAGCTACCTCCATCTTATTCACCTTATCATAGCCTGGGCCTTCCCATCCACTAGACAATCTCCTTCAGGCTCGCTTGGGGCCGAACTCAATCACTGACTCTGCACAAATGTGCCCAGAGCTCAAATGCTCATCCATCAAGTTTGACACCTGTGTCTAACTATGGCATCTAAGCACTGGGTGTTGGGATACATAAGATATTTAGAGATGACTCAGACAAAACAGTAATAAGCATGATGCACCACATCTTTTAAAAAAAGGCAATTTCCCTTTTGAAGAACATATTAGGAAAGTGAAAACATCTTTTCCACTGACTTAAATGACCAAGCCACTATAGTGAGACATACTAATCTCTAGACTAGAATTCAGAATCTTTAGGTATGATAAGATGTATGCATCTAATATTGAAAAATAGTGCAGATAGCTACTACTTACTCAGAGCATTACATTTAATCATTATAAAAAAGAAAAAGAAAAAATGTCTCTTATAATGCCAATGGTATTTAGGTGATCTGAAGAAAATTAGAAGTCTTCCAACTTTCCTGAAACTCAATCTGACCAAAGGTGATCTAGTTAAGTAAGCTTTAAAACTCTCCCAAGAAAATGCTCACATTGTAGCTAAACAGAACACTGCAACACAATATTTCTGTTAAGCAGCATCCATTGTCCTAACTGTTCTGCATAAATTCTCAAGTAGTGGAAAAAATCTTTGTAAGAACTCCAAGACTACAAGACACTAGTGGAGGAATCCAAAATATCATGCCTATACACACACTTTAATTTCATATTTGTTCCTACCTACTTTCATTAGTCTTTGGGCAATAGATTTTTTAAGTGACCACTGGTCAATAAATCATTAAGTTCTTGAAGCACATTACATTTATCTGTTACTCTACACATGTTCTTTAATTTTTTCCAGACTTGAAAGAGAAGAAGGTCATGACAGAAATAAAAGTATCGTGAAGAGAAAATGTTTGGACTATAAACTGTTCTGCATGAGTGGAGAAAATATTGAAGCAAACATATTACCCAAGGAGGAGTCCTGCTGAACCATCCAGAACAACTTTTACTAAAATATAATTACAGGGGCTGTAAATATACCTGCTTTAATGGCTAGTACTACACTACAATTATAAGCATTCCATTTACCTGGTGCACTTCTGCACAAATAAAGCAATAAAGGGTCTTGAAATACTGACAGCAGAGGGTGTTTTTCTCATTGGTCCTCAATGAGTTTGAGTCATGATGGCCATCTGAGCAATGGAGAAGCCATTAGCCTCATGTTATTCCACAGTCAATTCATACCTCTGGTGCCCTGAGTTCTCCAGACATACCCCATCACTCTTGCTTTTCCTGTCCTGTTGAGCTGTTTATACTGCTTTTCAAACTTGAAGAACCAAAGCAAGACACCCAAAACAACCACCTAAAATTTTCTGCTTGTCAAAAATTTCTTTTTTAAGAATTTTATGTTTAATGGAGAAATCAAAAGGATAAAAATCTTCAGTGTTCACAAATTCCAGCCCAAATGAAAAGGTGTCATTAGAGATAACACAGCATGTAGAACTAAATCTTGAATCTAAAGTAAATTGCTAATGAAAAAAATGAGAAATTGTGTATGGCCAAATATGATAAGTCCATAGTGTCTTCAGTAAAATGTCAAAAGTGTTTCAGAACTCTGAACTTTTCAGATTGAATGGGGAGCATTTGGTCTATCCCATATAGTGCATGAACTCCTCCAGAAGATTGGAGGCCATCCTTGTAACCAACACTTCATTGGTGGGCAGGGAAAACAATAAATATTCTAGATGCTCAAATAATGACTCTGAGGAGAGGTATCATAACATTTTTTTCTATCAAATGGGTTTGCAGAAAGTAGGAAAAAATCTTTATCTTCAAAGCTTTTACAGTTTTGGTTGAAACTAAAAGTAGGGTGAGAGTCATGATCAGTTTAGCAGAATTACTGTCATTATATTTAAAGGTGTCACTCTTGGACACCTTCTATTTATTTTACATTTCTGGCCTCATTTGCCTGTGTCCCCAACATATATACTTTTCAGTGTAGAATTGATGGGATGGATCCTTGAATGGTTAAACCCACAAACCACATCTGTTAGTCTGTTTTAATCTGTGTTATACCTCCTTGCCTTTCTGAATTCCATTCAAAGCATCATCACCTAGGAATGTAACTAAAATTTACAGGACTGTCCTGTATATTTAGAATGACAAAAGTGAATTCATAGACTGATTGCCAATGTATGTACTATCACCAAATACTACCTGCTGCCAGTATTCCTGTTCATCAGATACTAAATTCTTATTGACTCAAAGGTTACACACATAGAGCAGACTAGTAATATTTACGTATTTAACTTGATTGACTCAATTATATTTAGTTTGAAACAAAACAAGACAAAGGAAAAAGCTATTTAAATAAAGCAGCATATCCTGTCCCCATGTAAAGCTAGTACAGCAATTATGTGTAATCAGGAGGAGAGAGGAGTTTACTATCGCCTTGAAATTTTTCATTCCATGAGCCCACAACAAGCATGTGCTCTGAACTTATAACACTAGGATGTGAAATTCCTATATTTCTTTGTTTGTGTAATATGGCCTTGAGAAATGAGCCAAATGCTTTATCTTGAGGACCATCTAAGAAACAAGAAAATAAAAGGGTAGAGATATAGCTCAATAAATAACTGCTCGTTATGCAATCAGGAGGATGATAAGTCAATCCCCAGCACCCACATTAAAAAAAAAGTCAGGCTACAAGTAAACCATAATTCCAGTGCAGGTGGATCTCTGGCCAGACTCTCTAGTAAAATCTGTGATCTTCTCTGACCTACGCATGTATGTTGAAAAAGAAGGGAGAGTACAATTGAGGAAGATATTTGCCATCAATCTCTAGCCTACATGCACACACACAAAAATAAACAGAAAAAAGGAAATAAATTTTATGTTCTATCTGTAGAAAATTTGCAGCTACACTTCATTGCTGCATATGTAAGCCTTTTGGGGTTTAAAAAAGGTCACAGATAGCAGATTACTTTATTTCATGAAGAGATTATGATTATATATCATACTATATATCATATTATATTATCATATTATATATCATGTAAATGTACTATTAGACCAAACCTCAAGATAAAAATGAGTTTAAAAATACAGAGGAAGATATTTAATGTATTTGTATTTCCCTATTTTTTAGGTATGCATCTAAATAACTTTTTTTTCTTTTCCTTTTTTTTATTAAAAATTTAATTATACATTTTAAAATTTTTACCAGTTCCCTCCCTCCCCCCTCCTCCCCCCGAACCCCCTCCTCCCCCTCCCCTTTCCCCAGTGCCTCCCCCCCAATTCCCAGAGAGTCCTTTATTGTGTACGCCTAACTCTCCACTGGGTCCTCCTCTCCGATGACATATAAGGACCCAGTGGCATTTCCATAAGCCCTTTCTCTTGTTCCCCTTAAGCATAAGATCACTACTATGGCTGTCAATCCCTTGCCTCCAGGGGTCTCGGTGCCCTTAACAGATGCTAGACTTTATGAGGGCAACAGTGCGCTGGACATTGCGCAGGGCATGCAAAGTCCCATTATGATTGCTTTGGCCCCAACTATTGTTGAGAATCTTGCAAATCGTTGCTCCTCCCATCCTTTTGCTCTTACAATCTTACCGCTCCCCTCTTCCGCAAATGTCCCTGAGCTCCAGGATGGGGAGAGATTAGGCTGGCCTAGTTCTATGTGATTGATATAGAGTCTCTGAAGTTCTGGATTGTGGTTTGTTGATTTTCTTTTGCAGTTTTGCTGCTCCTGCAATTCCCTTCACTCCATTCTGCTGGGCACTGTATGTCACCCCCTGGCCAGAGACAAAAAGCTGTTAAACTTTATAGAAAAACAGTTTCAGGTCATCTTCACATTATTATACTCTTTTTTTGCAGGTAGAAGGGTGTGTTTGTGTGTGTGTGTGTGGTTTATGTGTAGAAGTGGGAATTGCGTGTCTATGGAATACCAAAGGTGATTTGGGAATCATCCTGGACTGTTCTGATTCCCTATTGTTTTGCTTTGGAGTTTTCCAGGCTCCACAGTCCAGATTGGAAGTGCAGGTCACCACTGTTTCCACCTGGTATTGTTATGTGGAATCTGGGATCCTGGGATTCAAAGTCAGGTATTTGTGTTTGCAAGGCAAAGGTTTAAGCCCTGAAATGTCTCTCCAGTTCCACTCTAATCTCTAAGACTATCAAGACCTAAAAATTAAAAAAAAACTTACTATGGGAGGAAATATATTAATCAGTATATTAAACAAACAACTGTGGCATTTTTGTGGATTAAATATTCTCAGCTTCTAGATCATCTATATCTTTTACCTCCTCAAACACTGTGCAGCATTTCATGAATTGGCTATGGAGACACTAACATAAGTTTGTACAAATTTAAGGTTCAAGGGGATATATGGAGAAACTTTTATTTTTTTTTCATTTCTTGGTAAAGAATATTACTCTGGGATTTTTTGACGCTTATTTTATCTGCAAGCATTTGTAACAGCAAAACATTTTTCTGAGATTTCCTTATTTGCAATGTGTATCTAATAATCATAGTCTTAATATGTTTAATTCAAAATTTCTTGGATATAAATAAAATCACTGGGATTAATGATATTGAAGGTTCTGCCTGACTCTTCTAGAGTATGAGTTAATGAGACAAGGAGAGGAAATAGGATTTAAAAGTCTGTAATCCCATTCTATTTATCAATATGAAATTACCTGTTGAGCTTTCTTGAAGCTTTCATTGAGTTTTCATTTCTTGGGTTTTCATTCTGCCAATTTTTAGAATTATCTTTAGAAAATATAATGTAGTACTTCCTTTTCTCCTTTACTTTCAAATATAGTGGGAATTGGAGCTCTTTAAATAAATGTGCAGGTATAATATGTATGAAAAATATTAACATTACAGTTTTAAGACTTCCATCTATTATATATAAATATATGAAGATATATATAAATATACGAGGATATATATATATATATATATATATATATATGATTCTGGTACTGTTTGATTTTCTCTTTCTCAATTTCTTCAATTATGAGAAAGAAATACTGACTGCTATTCGTTCATAACTCACTATAAGAATATGAAAATTTCACAAACTTCCAGGTCTTGTTCACATGTGAAAAATGTACCCCTTGGCTCCTCTGAAGACATGGCTGGAATCCCTACCTCTGGTGAAAAGTCTCACTGTCTGTCCACTCTGGTTCCTCCCCACCTCATCAAGGCCATTAACTCACAGAAACCAGACTTCTGCTTGGATTCCCTCTGACACAAAAGACCGTGTGTCCTCAGCTTAATCCTATGTTAGGTAGTGGTACCACTGATGTCAGAGCTTCTGTTAGACTCATCATTTCTTTCAGTGACTTGTATCAAATCTATGCTACTTGTTTTATTTGAGGATGATAGGCTAAGCAATGTGAATATTGCTTATCCCTAGCCTTCACAATGAACACTTTAAAATGTAAACATCTACAAAGAAGAATATTTTATTTAACTTGACCAAATTTGAAGCAAAGCAGGGCAGAAGAAAACACTGTTTAAATATAGAAAACTTTCCTAAGGCTTAATATCTTCTGTTGTCAAGAAACTCTCATATTTTTTAATCTACCCCAAAATTTCTCTTTTTGTTGTGTCCCACCCACACAAGATGTTGAGAATCGTAAAAATACTTTAAAATATGAAATAAAAGCTACCAGAAATATCCGAGGAAGACAAATTAAACATAGGTTAATTTTGAGAGCTTTTCCTTTATATTCCTGGAGACTTAAAACCTGATAATTCCCAACTAAAAGAATGGAAGTGATAGAGGAAGATGAGACAATTTTTATGTTGCTTATTTGTTGTGTTTTGCAATAGGGTCTCTTAGTCTGTGGTCCGAGGTAGCCTAAAACTTTCCACACATTCTAGACTGGCAGAGAAACTACAGTAGTATTGCTGTTTCGTCTTCCTAAGTGTCGGGACTACAAGTCTATGCCACTATGCCCAGTAGAATATGGGTTAATTCTTATGCTTGAAATATCTTGCTCAACTCAGCAGACGGTTTTCCCACCAGAAGCCCAGTTTCTCTCACAAAGCACTATAATACTAATTTCTACTTATTACAAAACAGCTTTCTTGCCTGTATGACATTGCCTCTTGGACCCCATACATGACTTTAATTAAGATCTAACTTATTCATGACTATAATTCAGATCTAACAACCAGTGTAGTCAGATCAGGGTAATTAGTCCCAGAGGGTATTGTAAGAGAGCTCTTTTTTTTTCTTTTCATCTTTATATTTTGGCAAACAAGTTGGGGTAGTGGTTCATTTGGAGAATTCTATAATTCAGAGAACTTGAAAATATGGGTGTGAATAAGCTAAGTATATTGTTTTAAAGAAGACCTTACAAAGGACTCATATGTTAGCTGATTTGGTTGGAATGCCTTTACTGTGGTCCAGAACAGAAAGAGTAAGGATGATTAACCTGCATCAAGCTCATAAACTTTTAAGAGCCTTTTACCAAGTTTATTAGGAAATTTAAAGGCAAGAAGTTAACTCTTGCTTGCCACTTGCCTATTTAAGCTTTGCAATGGCTAATCCTAGGTTTCCATTTCTGGTATTGGAGATTATATTAGGGACTCATTTTTCCAGTGAACTGAAAAAAATCAAACATCTTAATGCAAATCAGGATGGATAATTTTTTTCATGTAATAAAAAATTGTTAGAACAACGTATGTTTTGTACTACCATTGCCCAATGTTGGGGACATCACCCTACTCAAATTTTCTGCTGTGTTTAAAATATCATAGAAGCCTCCTTATTCCCTGTTGTCACTCATTAACCTTTCTTTGTAACATGTTATCACAGTAATTCTAAACATCATAACCAAAGGATGTAGAACCTCATGGAACTTTAGAATGTGATTTATTGCATCTTCAGTCTGGCTGGGAGTGATGCTCATGTGTTCAGGCCCATATCTTGAGAGAGTGAAGCAGGAGAATGAGGAGTGCAAGCATAGCCATGGCTTCATACCAAATGTAAGACCACTTGGAATGATATGAGATGCTATCTCAAAAACACTAAAAACTATCCATAGCCTAACATCTACTTTAGGTCATTATGTTTTACTTAACACATTATAAAAAGCAAAACATTCAACTAAGAACAATTTTAAGGACTATAAGTACACATGATGTGTGTTTACTAAAACGTAGTAAAAACAATTTTTCAACATTTTTGATCATTTTCAAAAAATATATGAGTGGTGTTATGCCAAATTATGTACATGCATGGCTTTTGGGGGAAAGGTTAATTCTGGTGATCACTAACAAAATGTGTCGTACACGTACTTTCCCATGCAAAAGATGGTCATTCAAATGTAATAAAGCTAGAACATCTGACTGTAAAGTGGGAAACCACAATTACATCCCAAGAATGTCTGGAGCTTATCTAAGTTCAGTTCTATTGCAATATGCCATTAATCTAACATGATAGATTTTGATTTTTAAAAACTTGCATTCAGATGTTAGCCCTATGATCTTGTTAGTTGCCCAACCTTCAAAATGCTCTTTATTTTGTGAGTGGTTTGTTCTCTAAAGTAAAATAGAAATTGTGATTCTCACATCATAAGATTTTAGCAAAGAATAAATGAGATCAGATTTGCTGATTTGGGAAGCAGAGTAGCTTGAAAATTTTTCTTCATACTTGATCTCTTCATTTTCCCCTTTTCCTCTTGCCCAGTCTTTTACTTCCAGGTCATTGCTCTTCAAACTTCCTCATTGTAAATGTGAAATAAAGAGGCTATCTCTGAAAGGAGAAACCACATGCATCTCCCTTCTACATTCCTTCCCAATTTCTTTTTCCATGCCAAACTGCGAAAATAATGATAATAAGAATTGATATAAAGAATTGCTTAAAGTGGGGACTAAGGATTCAGTTCAGTTGGTATGATGTCTGCCCAACATGCATGAAGTCCTGGTTGGATCCCAGCACTGCATGAACCAGTTGTGATGGCCTATGTCTTAATCCTAGAATTCAGGAGGTGGAGGCAGGAGGATTAGCAATTCAAAGTCATCGTCAACAACATAGTGATTTCAAGGCTGACCTGGGATGCGTGAGATGCTGTTGCAAAAAATAATAATAGCCACAGACATGGAACTTGTTTTTGCTGGTGTCTCTGCTACCAGATGCCTCCAGGACAGGATCAGAAAACTCACCAGATGCTCTTAACCATTGATCTATCCACCTCTACCAGAGACTGGCGATCCAGCTGGATCCAGCCCACAGTGGTCATTATTACCCTACCATGAGAACTGGGGTCGGGACCCCATCACTCCACCTGTAGCTTTCTCCACGCTGACTCCATCCAGCAGGAAGTAGCTAAGAAAGAATACATCACCCCTGACCACTAACAAAAGACTAGAATGTTGTGACTCTTGGCTTCAGCTTGATGGCCGCTGCCACCCCCCACCTCTCAACCAGATGTGCTTTTATCAGATCAAAGACTGATCATGACTACACCTCTAGAGCTGTACAAAATCCCAGGGAAGTTGCCTCCAGACCCTGCCCCCAAGACCCTGACATAAAACCAGCCATCCTCTTCTCTCTACTTTTTTTCCCTTCTTTTGTCTCTCTCTTTTCTCTCTCTTTTTCTTTTCTCTTCTCCTCTCCTTCCCATGATTAGATAGACCAGAGGTTCTGGAATCTCATTAAAGACTTCCATATAGTCTGTGGTACAGTGTATTTTTACACAAAGTAATGTTTCTACAGGTCTTTCATTTATCCATAGTTTTGGTTTATTTGATTTTGACTCCCCCCATTCCTGCTTAAACATTCAATGCCCACAATTCTTCCCTCTACTTTCATATCATGTCATATTTCTTCGCCCCTTTAAAGATTCTTTTCCTCCCTTTGCTCATGGACCCTCTTGGGCTTCCTGACCATATTTTTTTAAAGAGAATAGCACATTTTATTGTGAAAAGCAATTTGCTTCAAAAACCAACAGTTTCTTTAGATGGAAATGTCCATCATTTAAAAAAAACTATCCAATGCAAATAAAAATTAGACTGCTCACTTTTCATTTAGAAGAACATCTAAGTTGAACAAGAAGTTACATACTTTAAATCAAGTGACCTAGGGAGGCTGAGAAGTCAGGTTTCAATTTCAAGAACAGCCTGGGCAATGTGGAGAGATTCTGTCTTAAATTAAAGTATGACATCTATACCTAAAAAAATAACAATTGGCTAAATTATATTAGATAAGTCTATACTTAGATGAGATATAGAAAGGATCTTATTTCAAAGCGTAGCAGAAATGAGCATTAATGTTAGGGACAAAGGAAGGAATTGAAGTACTAGATAGCAATAGGAAGGGGTGGTGAGGAGAAAAAGTAATGTACATAGAGATGAATGAGACAGAATCCATAGATCAAGACCTGGTAGGGAGGGGTGTGTCTGTGTGTCTGTGTGTGTACTGTGTGTCTGTGTGTCTATGTATCTGTGTCTGTGTGTGTATCTGTGTGTCTGTGTGTCTGTAAATCTATAAATCAAGATTTCCTATGCATTAACTAGACCTAATTATACTCTCAGTCCCTACAAGTTACATCAGTTATGTGACTTCTATGTCTTCTTTTTATTTTGTTGTCATCCAGAGATTAAACGATGAACTTAGATGTTATAAGTTGCAAAAGAACCCTATCATCGGTAAACTTGGTCTATTATATATGACCAACCGCCATGCTAATCTTATGGTACCATATGGTAGACAGGAATTTATTTCATATAACTAAGTGTGCATTTGAGTAGAGTGGTGGTCCATCCGACCACAGCATCATGATAATTTCATTATTCAATGGAATAACACAATTGTACTCCTAATTGAGAAACTGATTGTTCCATAGCTTCTATCCACTCTTTCTGAAATTAAAAAGCATAGAATCTCATGAGAATCGATTTGTGTTTAGTTGTTGAAAACTCCTATTGCGACATATCTAAAATCTGAGGGAAAGGCAGCTTTAATATTCAAAACAAACTCCAGGACCCAGATCCAGCTGCCGTGTCCAGCCATTTCATGTGAGTGTCCTTCGCTAGCCTCCACCCTTGCAATCCCAAGGCTCCCACTGCTCAAATTCCTGAACCTACCTTACCATTTCTTGAACTCAGAACATACCACTTTCTCTATCTGGAACCCCTCTCACAGCCCGTTCACCAGGAAAAAAAAAATTAACTGGGCTGGATTGGTGGCTCAAGGGTTAAGCCTCTGCCTTGCAGGTAGAAAGGTCCTGAGTTCGGATCCCAGATCCCACGTATAGACGCCAGGCAGAAGCGGGGACGGCCTGCGCTTCTGGTCCTGGCAGGGCGGAGCCTGTGAATCCCGGGGCAGAAGGAGGTGGAGGCTTCCATGGTGGTTCCCGAATTTGTCCGTGGTTCTACATACACACACATACACACACACACACACACACACGCGCGCGCGCGTGCGTGCGTGCACATACACACGTACACACACACAATTGAATAAATAATAAAAAAAGATTTAAATAAAAAAAATTAACTGTGAACTCTGTGTTGTTCTTTTGGCCTTTCGCCAATGTGATGGATAAAATTAGTGCATAATATCTGGCTGTGTTCACTGGGTCACAATTTGGAGACAAATATTTCTAGGAAACACAGCACAGCATTGCTGCAGAAAAAAAAAGTCAGTACTGCCTCCAAGTTTATGGTCTAAAGACAGCACCCAAATACTATAGTTAGATACAGGTGTCAACTTGATCATTGAGAGTTCCTCTGGACACATTTGTAGAGAATTAGTAGTTAAGTCCAAAGTTAACCTGCAGGAGACTATCTAGTTGATGGAGTGCAACTAGTTGATGGGGTGGGACTAGTCTCCAGTCATGTGAGTAAAATAGAGGAACTGGCTTGAGAAAGTTGACATCCTCTGTATGCTTGACCAGACATGCTGATCTGGCAAGTAAAAACTGTCCCTGTCTCAGTTGTTATATTGATATGGTATGGCCAGCTCCCTTAGTTCTTGGTATTGGTGTGGGCTCACTAAGCTGGACAAAGAACTATAACCAGACCATCATAAAGAAGAATACGACAAATACTTATAGGCTTGCTCTCATCCATATTCTTTAATACCAACCTCAAACTCTTGGGAGGAAATCTATTACAGAGTATTTGCCTTTTGCACTGAGAACTGAACTTGATTTTCTGTTGTGTTTTTTCATAGTTTCTATCTCTGCTTTCGATTTTCTCAAGTATAATTATTGCTTATTTTATTCTTAAATTCACATATGGCTGATCATTTCTTTATCACTCACTATGCTATTGTTTTACTAGATCAAAAACTGAAAACTCAAAAATCTGAAGTAACTTGCCCAAAATCATATAAATATGAATACCCAAATTATAAGCATGCCCATGTTGTAAGCATTCTATCTCTAGGACAGTATATTTTTCTTCCCTAGTATTTGAAAAAAAAATAATGTTTTGGATAAAACCCTAGCCTCTATGGATGTCAGCAGAGGCCAGTGGATCAGTTCTACAATCAAGTGCACTTGGGAAATTCTGAATTAAATAGAGTTAAGTACATTTATTTACTGAGAAGCTTTCAGTATGATAATGAATATTGATTAATCAAATTAATGATGCGTCTAACTATGCTATCTTTCTGAAGCTTCTGTGTAATCAGATTCTGATCTGAAGACAATGGTCAGCAACTGGGAATTTAGTGAACATTTTATAAAGACAGCATAGGGTATTGGTTAAAGCAAACTGTGTACACCATATTTTACTAGATGGTAAGACTTTTGCCAAGTAATTTCACCTCTCTGCTTCCACTCATATGTCTGAGAAAAACAGAACCAATAATAGCGTATGCTTCACAAAATTTCTGTGAGGATTTCATGTGTAAATACAAAGTCCACTGTACACTGCCTGACAACACAGGAGTGTACAATGTTAGCAGTTATTAGACGAAAAGGAAAATAGGATTGACATTGTACTCCAGGTAGTAAATATCTTAACAAGTTGGTTAATATCTTATCTTTTCCCCAATTACATTCCTAGCTCCTATTCTGCCCACAGTTCATGGCCTGCTACATGATTCTCCAGCATGCAGCTATTCCCCTACCTGTTAAGGTTTCTTGTTCTACTTGAAACTTGGGCTCCACCCAACTTACTCTTCTATCCTAACTTGAGTTTTTCTTAGCTTCTTTATTTTTTTTAAAAAAGTACCCTCTCCCTTTTTATCACTACACAGTAGAATTCTCCAAAGCCTTCTATAAGACAATGTTTTATTGGTATGCCTATTAAAAAAAAGTTTCCCTCCTATCCTTGAAGGACCAGTCTTTAGGAAGCAGTATCTAGCAGTTTGTAAGTATGCAGTCTAAAATCATACGTAAGACAGGAATGGATTTTCCTGCTGCTCAGGTCCACACAGGCATTCATGTATTACTTACAAAACATCAGCAGGGACAAGAAGTCAGAATTCTGTTACTGTGTTGCCCCATTTCTCTTCAAAGACTTAACTCTTTCTCATAGTCCTCAATGACTGCTCCAGTTCCACCATCATGCCCACATTGTAGCCAAGATAAATAGAGAGAGAGAGAGAGAGAGAGAGAGAGAGAGAGAGAGAGAGAAAGACAGAGAGAGAGTAAGAGAGAGAGAGAGAGAGAGGCAAGGGGGAAAGTGCATTCTTGGCTGTGAATGATAATGGAGTCAGTTTCTAGCTTTTATTTCTTCCATTTCTCACCCACACATTGTTTTTACTACTATTAACAAAGTGACTGCTTTCTGCCCAGAAAGTCAATGGATGCACCCTTCCTATCACCATTTGCTAGATGAAAACCCTGGGCAAGGTGAGGAATATAGCCAGGATGTTATCGGAAGCCTTAAAGTCTTGTGAATGTAACATTTTAGCTAACAAACATTTTATTAAAACCAAAACTGGGGAGGATGATGAAGCATTCAAACCAAACAACTGCTGCAAAATAAATAAGATTTTGCTGCAAATAACAGAGAGATGGAATGTTTAAGCTAACGTTCTTAATTTTGAGTTATCAGCTCCATTAATTCTGAAAAAGAAAGATAATACCTATAATCCTTCTTTAATTCGGCAGAGTTGGACATAGAAAATACCAAATATTAGCATTAACTAACATATCAGAATTCAGTTATATAGGATAGGCAAATGATGATTCTTAAGCTAATTTTGTTTTTCATGGAGAGAGAACAGAGATTGATGGATAGAAATTCTTAACACATCCTCATTTCTAAAATAGGTGCTGATGGCTTCTCCATTGCCTAACAGCAGATGAACAGGAGGCAGAATACTGCAGGCTGGAAAAGGCTGCACAGGCTGTGTGCTTGCCGGGAAGTGTGAGCAGATGTTTAGGAGGATGTAGCAGGGATTGCTACCCAGAGGATGAGAGCTTGGCACCAGGCTGAGGCTCTTTTCTAGTGATGTATTTCTGGGCTGATTTACTAGGTGGCGACATAATCTTAAAAATAAGTACTCACATTCCTGTGAAAGTTTCTACACCATTTTTTCCGCTCCATTTTTTTTTTTCTGTGATGCAGTTCTCATTTCCAATTTTCTCTTTCTTTGACTTTCATTTCTGTGTTTTTCTCTGAAAATCTGTCAGCTCCTCCATTCCAGCAACAGAAAACTATTAAACCCCACGAGCTCCCAGGAGAAGTCTGAAATTTCTCTGCAGAATGGCTGAGAGGGGATTTTCAGTCTTTTGCTCTGACCAGCTCCTGAAGGCTAACATTTTTATTTGTTCTTTGCATATTTCAAATTCTTTATTTTTGAAACATTAGAGAAGTAAATCCATTCTCTAGAGAAAGTAAACCTTATTTTATTTCAAGAAATAGGATTCCTAGGGAACAAGTTTTCATTATTAAATATTTCTGTAAAGCTAAATTCTGGCTATAAAACATCCATTCTGTCCTCTGATACCACACCTCAAAATACAAGGAACATGCTAATTTAGAAGAGTATATCAGGTTATATATAAGTACATATCAGTGATATAACTAACTAAATGGCATACAAACACTAGTTACTATTATTTTTTAAATATCCATTGCTACTATCAAAGTCTAAAATAAGATGAATCTCACTGTGTATCTCCTGTGTTTGCTTGTGAATTTTTTTCTTTAAGCTTTTTTGTTTGATTTGGTTTGTTTTTCTTTAGTTATCCCAGGAAGCATCATTCCACTGGTACAAACTTGATGATCTAGAATATGCCATCATTACAAATTCATGTAACTTACATGCTAACATTAATTACGTGGTCAGCATTGTGCAACAAATTTTGAAACCATGAAAATGGAGCACAGAAGATAAATCACAATGTCTAATCTCAAGAAGCACATAGATTGGGTAAGCACATATCAAAACAATTAATGGAAAGTTATTCTAACACGATGCATCTGTAATCAAGATTCAGAGAAAAGACAGCAGAGAGAGCAGGAGTGATGAGCAGGAGAGAAGACTTTGAGCACTTTCTAGAGGATGGGAAAGATATATGTGTGTGTGTGTGTGTATATATATATATATATATATATAATATTATATATTTAAGAATTGGGAGAAGGCAAGAATGGGAAGTATCCGAATAGATGGACCTTACAGCCTCGATGGAACGAGAGCTCATGTGAGCCAGAGTCAGTCAGGATGGAGATTTTGGCGATGCTGCTGGGCTTTACTAAGTAGCAGCAAGCAGCAGGAGACTGCTAGGGTTTAGATTGTGGGAGGCAATGTGAGTCAAGTAGAAAAGTAGATTTGATTTGACAGAAAACAGCCGACACTTCTGGAGGCACCAGAGCAATACTATGAAAGAATCATTTTAGGAAGATTAGCTTGGCACTGAGAGAGGGAACAGATAAGTCGGGAAACAAGATAGAACAGAAAAATGATCATTCAGGTAGAAGACAGTCTGGACTTGGGGAGATGTGGTAAGAATATATCCACAAAGGAACAAGTGATTGAAATTTAAGAGTGAATATCAGAGGTAGACAAAAGGGACCTTGGTCTGGGATACAAGTAGTTTTACTGAAAACCTCAGACAATTTAAGAGGAAAAGAGAATAAATGTGATTGTAGAAATGTTGTTTTTGAGTTCACGGTAAGTACTAGGTATAAATTACAACATTCAGTATGATATATAACACACAGCTGAAAGATTACAGAGAAATATGTGACAGTCACTACACAATGGTAGTAATTGAGAAAAGAAAACAAAGATGAAAGAATTCACCCAGCCAATTCAGAATGATTAGAACTCCTATGTTTTAGACACTAAGAAACTCTGATTTAGAATGGTTCAGAGAAAAACCAAATGTGTCACTGGAAAGACAGACACCTTGAAGCATTTGTAATGCAATAATTTAAACCCTACATCAAAAACAGTGTGGAAGAATCAGGGAAAGATGAATTAATATTGCAGAAGATGAAAAAATCTGACTTTGTATTAAGGCCAGAAGAGGTACCAAAAGTAGAAATGGAAATGTTGAAGACTTAGAAACAAGCCCCTTCCTTCCTCCATGAAAGAACAGCATGTGTAACAGCAAGCCGATGTAAAGCTGCACATTCTGCTCAAGGAAGTCCTGGTATGTGAAATGCTTGGGCTTAGGATTCACAGGGAATACAGGCCCAGTAAAGAAATTAAAGGAGAAATTATGAAAGAGTTGAAATGAAGTTGGGTCAACTCTATAAGGAAAGGACAATGAAAGATTACCAATAGATTTTAGAGTACCAAGAAACAAAGAAAGTGATAAAGACAAACTAAGGCATGCTGTAGAAGCAAATGGATAGAGGGAGGAGTAAAAGTGAGAAAGAACTGCAGAGAGTTTTATAAGAAATAAACAATCTAAGTGCTGAAAGCTTTGTTAATCATTTATTGTAACAGGTCATCTTTAAAGAGATACTCAATGGACCATGCAATCCAGGCAATCATGGCCTGGAACAGCCCTTCCCATGTTCACCTAGACTGCCTGGGACTTCCATTTTTAACAAGGAAGAAGCATTTTTAAAACAAACATTTTCATATTAGGCAGAAATTAAAAACAATGGCTTTCCTTCCACTCAGGGGAATAGAACTGGTCAGTGCAGATCTCTGAGCAATTCAAACCTGCCTTCAGGCCATTGTCCCTTTGGTTGTCTTCCATGGACAGAATTTCCAGAGAGGGTGCAGAAATTGGATCCTTACCCAACCAGCAGTCTAAATCCACAAAGAAGAGGTAGAATGAACTGGAATGATTTAATTCAGTTGGTAGACTGTGGAAGGTATTTTAATACACTAAAAATTGAATGGGACCAAACATATTACATGAAGGAGTACCAAACAATATTTTTAGTGCTTAAAAAAACTTATACCTCATTTACTCAGCTTTGAGATAGAAGCATGCTGGCTTCCCCTGTACTCCAGGAAGTTCATGTCTGTCGGATTCTTCAAAATTGAAAGCTTACTTTGTAGAATTGATCCTGATGCTTTCCTTACACTTAAAAACCGCATACAAGTACTTATCCCTACTTCTCTCCATTGTACTTACATGGGGTTTTTAAGTACTCAATATGCTTGAAAAAGTAGAAAATTTAAAAAAGAGCAAATTAGCCAGGGTAAACCCTGGGGTCTACAGAAGCAGACAGGTAGGAGGGTAGGAGGGAGTGGGATGGGTTAAGAAAAGGAAGGGAGATGGATGGGAGGGGAGGAGGAGGGAAGCAGGGATAAATACTCAATATGCTTGTAAACTAGAAAAATAAAATAATAAAAAAAAAGAATTCAAAGCCAGCGGGCTACAGAGAAAGTTAGACTAGTCTGAGCTACAAAACAACCTGTCTCAAAATATATAAATAAAAGTAAAAACAAAAAAATCCATGTAAGGGTCAATAACACAATTTTCTTAGACCAGTGAGTAAATTACTGTAGGAATTTCATTCAACACTCATTGCTAAAATATAAGAGTTTTTTATGAGTACTTATGAGATGGACTACATATTTATGGGGGGGTAAGGTGATCCATTTTTCCCTTGCATGTCATAGTAGAATGAAAGCTCATAATGAGATTTTAAAAAATCACAATATAAATGATATTAAAGTAAAGCCCCAAACTTAAACCTTTATGTGTCACATGTGTGGTACTTAGGGAAGTCCCCTGACACCTTAGTTGTTGACATAGCAGGAAGAACCTAACTGTAGCTTCAGGGATGTTTAGCCACAAACAGACATTTCACTATAGACACAGCTACTGAGATACAGCTACAGTTTCCTTGGTTACCTGACATCTCACTCTCTGCCTACCTAGTCTCACAAATAACCATCACCTAACAGCAGCCACATGGGATAACTCAAGTGAGACCCACAGAGTAATGGCCAGTTCAGCACAATGAACCTATGGACATATGGAAGGGAAGCCTGGGAAATGCTTAAGATGCCTGTAGTTTTAAGCCAATAAACCTGCCCCTGTGAAGCATGACACCTTATGCCTAGTAAATCAGAACAGTCAGCATTTGCAAGGACAAATGCAGGATTCAGATGACTGCTGTTCGGAGAATGCTGCAGCCACAACCACAGCATCTGTAGGAAACCAGAAGAGGTTTTGTAACTCAGCGGAGGTTCATGGGGAACACTGAGAGAAGCACAAAGGCAAAGAAAGGTGAACCTGCCTGAAAGCAGGAGGTAGCAGGCACTGTAAGGTTATGGAATTTCCATTATTAAAACCTCAGGCCTCCAGGTTTATAACCAGGAGAAAATAACCAACCAAGCAGGTCTCTTCAGTTTGAATCCCTTGCTTTCCTCTGGGGATTCTGTTTCAGATACCGTGACCATCATCACCTCTCTAACTCTAGGAGATGTGATGTATCCTTCCTTTGCTGAATCCAAGAGACCTCGTCTATGCTTTTCTTAGCAAAATGTCAAGAAGCTAGAGTTTAAAAAGAGATTTCACCAAATATAGTAGAGCAATGAGAACAAAGATCTATTGTTCAAAGATTCAACTCCCTATTCTGCTTCCAAGGGCTAATCAGTCACTTTTGTTGACCTTTTCTAGGCCCTTCCCTTTTTTCTTGGTTCCTGCCTTGATCCATTTACTCAATCAAGGAAAACAGAATTCAACTATGCATCAGACAGAGCTGAGCACTACTGATTGATACATAAACCTTACAAGTCCTCTGCACAAGGAGGAATTAAGTGGGTGATTGTGATAGTTATGCTTGATTGCCACTTTGATTAGACTGAGTAATACCTATGGAATTAGTAAAGCACATCTCACATTTTTTGGTTGCATCTGTGAGTCTCCAGTCACAATTAACTAGGAAGAGGACAAAAGACACATATTGAGTGTCATCAATAGGTTGGGGGTTTAGGAAGAATAAAAGAAGAGAAAGATTTTACCTCTCAAAACAGTTGTTTTATCTTTCTCTCTCTCTCTCTCTTTCTCTCTCTCTCTTTCTCTCCTTCCCAACTACTACAAAATAAGCAGTTTCTGTCACCATAACACTCACTTAAGCCCCAAAGAAATAGATGCAGCTATCTTAAACTGAAACCTCTTGAACTTGTAAGCCAAAATAAATATTTCTTTTTTCTAAATAGTTTATTTCAGTTAGTTAATCATCAGAGCAATGAAAAATTTAGGACAGCGATGGCAAGAAGTAAATTTTGCTGGTGCCACATGATGGTAAAACATTAAGTATATTTCCGTGATGGAACAATTAGATTGTATAAAATGGATGAGTTAACATGTTAATATGCAAAAAAGATATAGATGATGTAAGAATGCCAATCTACATGAAAAGAGATTTCCAAGATGTAGTAAAAAAGATATGGCAGATAGCTTAAAATATATAAAAAAATAATGCATGAATGGGCCAGGGATAAGAGTTGATAACATAGAAGTAGGGCCCGATGAAAGAACACTTTCAGGTGTCATGAATGGTACTTTGAATTCTTTCCAGAAGAATACATCAAAGGAGTAATGATCTATTATTCACATAAGAAATATATTTTAAAGGAATATTTCAGAATTACTGCATAACAAAATGTAATAAGAATAGGTGTCCATATAAAGAATCAATGGCTCACCAGTGTTTTGTCTAACATATTATATTTATGTTTATATCAGTTGTATGTCTCATTGCTGCAGCAAAATACTTGACAAATACAACTTGAGGAAGAATATTTTTATGAGCAGTTCTAGGAGTTGCAATCCATCACTGTAGGGAAGGCATAATGGTAGGAACAGGAGGCAGGTAGTCAGGAAGCAGAGAACTGTGAATGCTTGCTCTCCTCTAACCTTGTCATTTTTTGTTTGGACCTGGAAGGCAGCCCAAGGAATAGGACGACCCACATTCCAGGTGGGTCTTTTCACCTTATTTAATCCAATCTAAAAATCTGTCACAGATATGTCTTGAAATTTAGTTCCAAGTCTCATCTAAGTGTGTGTGTGTGTGTGTGTGTGTGTGTATGTGTGTGTGTGTGTATGTGTGTGTATGTGTGTGTGTATTAGAGGACATTTGAGTTCATGTAACTATGGAGGTCCAGTGGTGACATTGGGACCTACCTTCTTACTGCTTTTCTCTGAGGTTTCTCTTCCAAGGCTGGAAGTAATAGGCAATAATAAGGGCCACAAGGGTTAAGATCAAGAAAGAGAGATAAAAATTGTACAGACCACTCAGGGAGACCCCTCTTAGTTCCAACAGACGCAAATTTAGTGGGTTCATAACTATAGTGATCACAGCCTTCTGGAAAGTCCTGACCACAAGTCTTGAAAGTGGTCTTCCAACCCATTAATGCCCAATTAAGCTTCAACATACCATAATCGCACATCTTCATGCTTTCTTCTGTGAGGAAAAACAGTTATAAACATTGTCCTATTTAGCATGGTCTCAATGATCTCAACCTGGAACACCTGGCTGCATTTTTAGATAGCATGACTGAATACCAAAAGAAAACTGAAAAATAATTCATAGCACTAGATTTGGAATGCCATAATGCTTTGTGTACATAAAGATTTGTAAAAGTCTTCATAAAGTATTGTCTTTGTCTTATTGTTTCTCCACACTATTGATAAACATCTTAATCTTCAAAGTATTGACATTCCAGGCTAGACAAAACAAGGAGTTGATGACAAACCTCTTACCTTCTTTCTCTAGTCAAAACTTTAGACACTAACTAGGAAATTTGAATCACAAAGTCATCTTTTGATGCTGGTTTATGAAATGCCCCATCCACGTAGATGTTAATGCTCATAGAACTGTTGATATACTGTTTTAAAAGCAGAAGTGTAAATCAGATCTTATCATTTCCCTTTTAGAATTATTATAAGGGAGTGACTAATTTTTAAATCACAGCCTAGAGACATCAGTGATATATTAAGAGCAAGTAAGGACAAGGCATGCCCCAAGCGGGTTCTGCAATAGTAAACATGCATTTCTATGAAATAAAATGCTGACTACAGTTTGATTTGGGGACATCTCCATCGTTCAAGAAGAAAGGAAAATAACAGATCTTATGTCAGAGATAATTTCTTTTATTAGGTCTTCTATCATCTCATGAGCTTTTTGTGTCCAAGTTTCCCATTGCCTGGAATGTGGTGAGCAGACACTTCTCTAGCTCATGTTCAATTTTTCTTTTTTTCATTTGTCAGGTGGTGTCAGTGTGTGTATGTGTTTGTGTGTGTGTGTGTGTGTGTGTGTGTGTGTGTGTGTGTGTGTGTATTAGAGGACATTTGAGTTCATGTACCTGTGGAGGTCCAACGGTGACATTGGGACCTACCTCCTTATTGCTTTTCTCTGAGGTTTCTCTTCCAAGGCTGGAAATAATAGGCAATTGCCATTTCTATCTAGTGCTTGTAAGTGAAATCTGGGGTCTGAACTCAGATTCTTCTACTAAAGACACAGGCTTTAACCCCTGAAGCTTCTCTCCAGTCCTGATTTTCTTCTTCTTTTTTTTTTTTTTTTTTTTTTTTACTGTGAAGAACAAAATGGGGGAAAGGAACTTAATGGGAGTTTAGAAAACTTGAATATTTATACTCTAGATATAATCAATCTGATATGATAATGTTCTACATTAAATACAAATGAAGGTGAAATCTTATCCTCTCCTATGACACTTAAGAAAACTGAGTCAACTCTTGGCGTAATGCAGAGAGGCATTGAAAGGCAGTTTTCCTTTGGTTAATCTGGAACACCTGGCAAAAACAAACATTGCAATTGAACTGGGGTCATATTGACTAAATTGCCTAAAAATCTGTATGGCTTGACAGAAGTCAGGTGAGGCATTTTGTGGAGGAGAAGAGGACGTCTACAGGGAATTGGCCCGCAGAGGACTTACTGACTTCAGTGCCAGCCTCAAGATTTGTGAGGTCAGGAATCTAGAGTAAAATATGATGCTCACTGACAGCAAGCTGTTTAAAAGTGACCTTGCTTGCCTTGGAGGATAACCAAGACACTGATTGCTCTGCTGCCCTCTACAACTATCAACAGTGAGGAGAAACAATGCTGGGTGGACTGGCCCAGAGAGTCCCCACCAGGGGAAGCTGTGCTCACAAGCATGGTAGGAAGCAGAAAATTCACTTTCTCATCACAGTGCTACCTGCGGTCAGCCTACACTGACATCACAGTATTTGTGTGAACTTGGATCTTTCTCCCTTCCAATAAAACTACTGTTGCCATCCATATGGAGACAGTGCCTCTCCTTTAGCAAGCCAACACAGAGAAAGGTTGTTAGTTTGTAGTTACTGTGGTTCTCCAACTGACATTGTTGTTCTCTGCCCATTGCATGGCCTAGATTAGAAAAGAATACCAGAAAGATACAGAGAAGAATTTCTTAATGACACTGATGAATGAAGAGATAGAAAGAAAAAGAAAGAATACCCTGTTTTCTTCTCAAGGATAATGAGACAAAAATACTTCTTCCAAGGGATTGGAGAAGTGTCACAGAAATTATAAATGAAAGTGCTAGATTGAAACTTGGAACAATAATGGGTCTTGTGTGCAATTCTTTCATTATACAAATAAGAGAAATGAGGTTCAGAAGACATCGATTCTGCCAACATTACGAATCTCATAGTAGATTCCATCCTTGATCAGCCCTCTGAGTCCCAGTTGGGTTCTCTTTGTACAGTACTGCTACACTGACCATTTAAAGTGAAATCATGTGCTAGGCATTTATAGGAGCCTGGGTGATTCATTTTAATCAAGTCAAGATCCCTGCAGATGAATTATGTGGGCCATTACTCACTCTACTGATTTTCGGATTAGAAAAATAATAATCACTGAATTGTATTTGAAGCTCTCAGGAACTCAAAACAATGAGTTTGAAAGAGGTATTCCTGCACAGATAATTAATGATCTGTCAACAAAGTGTGGATAATATACATACCCTCTGCTTGACTCCTTATCACTACCTCTGGCAGAACCTGTGAAACTAATATTGAGAAAGGTGACCATGCCAAATGCTACACAATGCCAACACCATCCTCTGCCACAACAAAACACTGAACAAAACTACTGCCATCCATGTTCCAAATGATTGCACTAGTTTACCTACATAGAACAGACGGGATCATTCTCTCAGAACTTTTCCTGGAAGAAACAGGCAACTTCAGGCCTGGGTTCTACACTTTAATTGTGTCACAGGAGTAAATTAATGTAAAAACAAACTATAATCTTCAGCATGTTACTCCACATGTTCATGTTCATATGAATTATTCCAAATTGAAAAACAGGGGAGGGATTAATCCTGAGGAAGATGCATGTGGCGTTGGTAAATTCCAGTTTTTCCCCCGGAATGATTCTTTAGTGCTAAAATAAAATATTTTTAAAATAAATTCATGGGAAATATACCATCTTCTATACTAGAAGAGGTACATACACTCACTGTAGTCATATGGCTTTATCATTGTTCAGAATTCTACATACTGGATAGGAATCTTCTATTCTTATTTTCTGAGTATTTTCAGAACTGAGCCTTCATGAGCATTTCACTGAATGAGAAAGCACAAACAATTATATCATTGCTGTTTCATTTTGACATAGTTAATAAAAGAGAAACAAGAGAGTTTAAAATTGATTGCAAGAGCTAGACTAGTTCTGGGTGAGTTAATGAGTATCTTTTATGAGCTGTAATTTTTGTTTGCTTATTTGTTCGATTAATTATTTATTATAATGCATAGAATGTGGCCAATGGGTAATAGCCTTTTAGGTGCATTTAAAGCTGTAATTACCCAAAAAATGAGCCCTGTCCTTACAACTTGCACCTAATCAGATTCAGGACAGCAGAATATTCACATATGGAGCAGAAGAAATTACTGAGCTCTATCTTTAAGCAAGATTTCAAGGAAATTTCTTGTCACAGGGTAAAAGTCAGTTAATTGATAAATAATTAGTCACCTAGTATTTATAGGGCACTATAGTCAGAATGACAAGACAAGGAGGAAGCATAATACATACTATGCACATGCTCAATGAAAACCTTCTACAGTGGTTTAGATGGTGATTCTCCAAGTGTTCTTATTTAAACTTGGCCCCAGGTTAGCAATGTTGGGTGATGTTAGCGATATGGGGATGTATCCTCAAAGCAGATTGTGAGATACTTCCAAATATTCCTCCCCCACTCCCAATTCTTTCTACTATGTTACCTGGTCTTAAATCTTTTTTTCTCTTTTTTCTTCCATGTATGATTGTGTGTGTGTGTGTGTGTGTGTATGTGTGTGCGCGCGCGCACACACGCGCATGCATGCGTTGTATCAGAAGGAACTGTCTGTGCCTGTGGGGGCCCAAGAGTGACATGCTACCTGATCTTACATCCTTTTCTCTCTCTCTTTTATTTTTCTTGTGTGTATGTATACATCTAAGGGCACAGTATGTGTCTGTGTCTGTGGAGGCCCAAGGGTAACTTTGGGAATTATCATGGATTGCTTCTGCTTCCGTTTTGCCTCACACTGGGATTTTCTACCATTTCTGCCTTGAATTTTTTTTAATTCAATTTTTTTATTATTATTTATTCAATTGTGCGTGTGTGTGTATGTATGTGTGCCCGCACATGTGTATGTGTGTGTGTAGAACCACGGACGAATCGGGAACCACCATGGACGCCTCCACCTCCTTCTGCCCCGGAATTCACAGGCTCCGCCCTACCAGGACCAGAAGCGCAGGCCACCCCTGCTTCCGCCTGGCGTCTATATGTGGGATCTGGGATCCGAACTCAGGACCTTCTGCCTGCAAGCCCCTGAGCCACCTCTCCAGTCCCTCTGCCTGGAATTTTTATGTGAGATCTGGGATCCAAACTCAGGTCTTTCTGCTTGTGAGGCATAGTCTTAATCCCTGAGCCATCTCTCCAGCCTATATCCTTTTCTCTTGCTTCTAATCTATCTACTAGGTCAGTACTGAAAGTCACTATAGCATAAGTGTGCAATCTTGCAAGTTTATTCTGAATTGTTGAACAATTGAACATATCAATAGAAGTTAATTGCCTCTGCTGGTGTGTTTCAGTAATAGAAAGATGGTTAATACACTTATTGTCTTTCAAACCATAGTAGTATTCCACCAACATAGCTTTATCTCCCCATCTTCCAATCTACAGATGACAGAGCAAATTAGTAGCTTAAATCTTCAGTTATTCTTGTACCATATTTTCCTTTGCATTGTACTAATCAGGCATACAATCTCCATTCTAGGTGATATTTAGGAAATTAACATCTTTTACGATGGCAAAACGAAACAGTATTTTTATATGTTTTATTTTTCATATACAGGTGATATTTAGAAAATTAACATCTTTTACAACAGCAAAATGAAATAGTATTTTTATGTGTTTTTTTCATTATTTTCTTGTTAAGAGAAAAGTATTAATGTAAATTAGCTACTTTAAGGCATTGGACCATTGCAAAAGTTTAATTTGGTAGTTTCCACATTTATGATCTTTAACAAGCCAAATTCAAGAACTACTGGGCTCTTTAACAACATTATATTTTATTATTCTGTGAACAATAAGTACAAAGTTAGAGCTTACAAAAATTCCTTTTTAAAAAAAACTGAATATAGATATGGAAAAATGAGATTTAAACTTGTATAAGACTACATAGACATTTTAATTATTAATTCTTGGAAAAGAATACATAAAGTGGAAATCTTCCAGTGAAGCATAAAGAAACTAGTTTAGGCAGCAGATGGCACAGAAAAAAAATCCTAAATTCAATTTATAACAATGAACATTTTTCTGAAAAAAATAACTGAACTGTTCTTGATATTCCATTTTATTCTATTGATATTCTATTTTGTAACCAAAAAAGTCACATTTGTTTTATCATCATAAATTCATGTCTGCTCCTTTATCAGTATAGTGACTTCTCTAAGCACTTTGCACTCATCAGATATTCTGTGAAAAGCCTTATTCAAACAATGATTCCATTTCAAGCATGCCCATTATTAACAGAACTTCCTGCTATTTTTAATAATGTGAGGCAGTAAACAGTTATATAAATAATAGCCCATTCTATTCTGATCTAGTCATCCAAAAAAAAAGGTTCTTTGCTATTTAAATATTCGTTATCAACTTTTTGCTCAGCTACTTCTTTGATCTTGATTTAGTTGGAAATAGAAAATCATACTGTTTGTTGCAAATCACATGTCAAAAATACAATAGTTCTCTCCCATGTATGCACCATATTCATCTGCTTCCAATCTGTCTAATGGGTCAGTACTGCATAACTGTACAGTCTTGCAAGTTGATTCTGAACTGTTGAACAATTGAACACATCAATAAAGAAGTACATTGTCAATTAAAGAATCATGAAAGTAGAGGTGGATGTCCACAACACTCTTTTTTATTTTGTTTTATTATTTTTTACCTAATTATACAACCTCGATAAGTACGTATCATCACCCCCTCCCTCCCTTCTCCCATTTATCACCACACCCTGTCTTCTTTCCACCTTTTCCTTCCTCTCTCCCCCGACCATCCCTTTGCTCCTCTCTCTTTGTGTTTCCCACTTGCTTCCTCCCACCCTCCTGTCCATCAGCTTATATGAGTCCTGAAGTTACCTTTGAATGATCTACTTTGGTTCAGAACTCTGTGGAATAACTTGGGGCCCCTTCTTGGGCTGACCACTAATATAGGAACTCTGCTATATCTATTTAACTCCTTGTCTCTGAAGATCCTACTTGCCTGATGCCAAATCTCCTGAGATCTGTGCTACTCTATGGGGACTTGTTGATATGTCAACCTTTGCAGTTCAGGAAAGGTCAAATAACATTGCAGCAAATTGCTGGATGCTGCAGCCCAGTCTTGAGTGGAGTATCTCGTCCAGCGGGGACCTCCCCATCTTTAGGTTCTTACAGACTTGCTGCCCCCTCTTCCTCAAGATTCCCTGAGCTTTAGGATGGGAAAGATTTGGCTCATCTAGTTACAGGTGAACATTAGAGGGTCATTGGTACTCTGAATTATGGTTGGTTGGCTGTTTTTGGTTTTGCAGTTGCTGCACAGCACTGGGCTGCATCCTGTTTGGATGTTGAGGCGTTGTCCTGACCAAAGATAGAAAGACTGTTTTTAAAAAATGTCTTTTGTGGGGCCGGAGACGTGGCTCAGGGGTTAAGCCTCTGCCTTGCAGGTGGAAGGTCCTGAGTGCGGATCCTAGACTCCACGTATAGACACCAGGCGGAAGTGGGGGCGGCCTGCGTTTCTGGTCCTGGTAGGGAGGAGCCTGTGAATCCTGGGGCAGAGTAAACAAGGAGGAGGTGGAGGTGGTCCATGGTGGTTCCCGAATGCACCCGTGGTTCTACACACACACACACACACACACACACACACACACACACGCATACGCACACATGCACACATGCACAATTGAATAAATTTAAAAAAAATGTCTTTTGTTCCCTAGTTCCTGGGCCTCCAGCTCCTGCCAGAGCAGCCGGGTTGGCAGTGGTGTCTTGACAATGTGACTCAGGCCTCAATTCATCTGACTGTAGCAGTGAACTTTAAACCTTTTCAAGAATTTAACAGAATCCAGAGAAAACACAAGCAATGGCCTAGCAGACCAACACCATATAATTGAAGACTTCAAGAATCATCCACTTTCATTCTAAGTTAAGGAAACCCATTTTACCTTGCTGTTACTCTCAACCGATAGTCACTACAGTTTAAGATATCCATATAGCCCACCCATACAGCTTCAGGGACTTAACCATTCACCCTCACATATCACCAAGGAAGTCAAAGCTAAAAACTGCACTACTGCACTTATCTCCAACATCTGGCTTCTAAATCCACCCTAATTGATATATTAACAGTACAATAACCTCGTCTAGGAAAAGTACTAAGTAACACTAGACAGATACATCCAACACAAAGGCAAATATTAGCAATAACTGTCCAAGTGTACTAATTACTGTCTAACTCATATCAGTCAAAAACACAGAACCAAGAAAGACATTAAAGGTAAAACAAAAAAAGGCCAAGTCACAATGCAAATCTTTGAGAGGCGACAGAAATCAAGACAACAAACCTCCTACAAAAAGCATCAACCCTAAAATGATGGAATCCAATCAGAATAAACCCATGGAAAATAACCAAGAAAGTTATACCCAAGATGCTGATTTTCAAAGCCTAATCTTTGCTGTGTTCAAAACAATGAAAGAGGAAATCCAAGAAAAGTTAAACAACAGCATCAACCAATATGAGCAGGAGCACAACAGGCACATGAAGGAGATGAGAAATAAAACTAGGCATAGAGTGGTTGAAAAAATCTCAAGCAGAGATTAGACTCAAACTAAAAAACAAGGTATCTTAAGTCCAGAACTCAACACAGAGTCTTATCATTAGAACTAATGAAGCAGAAAATAGAATATCAGAACTAGAAGTCAAAATGACAGAACAAACTATTTCAATCAAAGAGGTTGTAAAAACCAAAAATATACTTGAGAGGAATATTCAAGAGCTATGGGACACCTTGAAGAAGTCAAACCTAGGCATTCATGGAATACCAGAACAAGAAATCCAAAATGTTACACCCAAGGAAATTTTTCAAACTATCATAAAGGAAAACTTTCTATATCTAAAGAAAGAGATGCCTATGCAAATACAAGAGCCATATCACACTCCAAACAAATATGACTAAAATAAAAACTCTCCATGGCAAATAATAGTCAAAACACTAGAGATACAAGACAAAGAGAATATGTTGAGAGCTTCAAGAAAAAAAAAGTCACTTTTAAAGGTAAACCTATTAAAATAAGAACTGATTTTTTCAATGGAAACAGTAAAAGATAGAAGAGCTTGGAGAGACAGCTTCAAGTCATGGATGAGCACAAATGTCCAACCAGGCTGATATACCCATCAAAGGTATTGGTCATGATTGAAAGTGAAAGAAAAATTTTCCATCATAAAGACGAACTGAATGTTTACATGACCTCCAGACAGACCTACAAAAAATTCTACAAAAGGGGGCTGGAGAGGTGGCTCAGGGGTTAAGCCTTTGCCTTGCAGGCGGAAAGTCCTGAGTTCGGATCCTAGACCCCATGTACAGGTGCTGGGCAGAACCCAGGCCAGCCTGCACTTCTGGTCCTGGTAGGGCGGAGCCTGTGAATCCCTGGGCAGAGTAAAGGAGGAGGAGATGGATGTGGTCCATGGTGGTTCCCGAATTCGCCTGTGGTTCTACACACACACACACACACACACACACACACACACACACATGCACACATACACAATTGAATAAAAAATTTTTAAAAAATTTTAAAAATTCTACAAAAAATACTGAAGCTTGAAGAAAAGAACCCTGGTCAGGTTAGCGAAAATCCAAAATACATACAACAAATGCTGGAGAGGATATGGGGAGAAGGGAACTCTCACACATTGCTGGTAGGAATGCGAGCTTATACAACCACTCTGGAGATCAGCATGGTGATTTCTAAAAAAGATAAGGATTGAAATGCCATATGACTCTGCTATACCACTACTGGGAATAATCTCTAAAAATGTATTATTTCACTATAGTGACACGAGCACATCCATGTTCATTGCAGCACTGTTTATGATAGCGAACTCATGAAATCAACCCAAATGCCCAACAGTTGATGAATGGATAGTGCAAATGTGGTATATCTATTCAATGGAATATTACTCAGTCATCAAAAAGTGAATTAATGAAATTTGTCAGTAAATGGATGGAATTAGAATAAATTTTACTGAGAAGTACTCCAGACGCAGAAAGTTAGGCGCTGCATGTTCTCTTTTATAAGTTTATCCTAGTTCCAAAACCTCTTAGTGACATATGTAAAGGTAAATCTCTGTAACACCCATTATAATTACAAAGGATTACAACTAGAAGGGAAGGTGAAAGAAGACCTCAAGAGAAAAGAGAAAAAGGAGCACAGTTCAGTAGAGAAATTAGTCCACAGTCATGGAAGGCTCATAAGTAGAAGGATATCTGAGACAGCTCACTCTCATTTCCCTTCTTGTTCACTGGGACTGAATGGGTTTGAAGAGTTGGGCATATCTCCCCAATCATGGAGGGGATAGGAGCTGGCATTTAGATGGTAGACAACTATCAGCCAGGAGACTGACCCCACTCACTACAGTGTCCTATTCCTATCCTTCTCTCTGTCTTTAAGCCTCTTCTTATATTAAAACCTTCTTTTAAACAGTCTTTTATCTTTGGTTAGTAAAAGATCACAACACCCAGACAGGATGCAACCAAGTGCAGTGCAGGAACTGCAAAACTGAAAACTAAAACTAACCTTAATTCAGAATACCATCCACCCTAAAATATTCACCTGGAACCAGAGCAGTCAAATCTCTACTCTCTTCCTAAAGCTCAGGGAACCTTGCAGAAGAAGAAGCAGCAAGACTATAAGAGCCTAAATATGGAGAGGTTCCTGGCTGGACAACATACTCCACTCAAGTGTGGAGTGTGGCAGCCAGGATCTCAATAAAATGTGATTAGACCTTACCTGACCTGCACAATGGCTGACATGTCAACAAACCCCCATAGGCTAGCATGGTTCTCAGGATTTTACTTCAAGCAGTAGGATCCTTAGAGGCAAGGAGTTATATATATATATTTTCATATATATATATATGAAAGGATCCCCTTTATATTTTCATATATATATGAAAAGGCCCCAAGTTATGCCACAGAGTCCTGAACCCTCACTAGTGTAAATGTTATATATATATATATTCATATATATATATGAAAGGATCCCCTTTATATTTTCATATATATATATATATAAAGGGCCCCAAGTTATGCCACAGAGTCCTGAATCCTCACTAGTGTAGATGACTCAGAGGGAACTTCAGGGCCCATATAAGCTGAAGTTCTGGAGGGTGGGAGGAAGAAGGCTGGAAATACCACTGAGAGAGAAGGGAGGCAAGAAAGGGGGCAGGGAGAGAGCAAGGTATGATAGAGAGAGCTGGACGGGGGACAGAAGGGGAAAGGGAGTGAGAAAGGGAAGGGAGAAGGAGGGAGGTGAGGGTACCTACCCATTGAGCTTGTAAAACTAGATAATTAAAAATTGAAAGAATAGGAGCTAGACACAGCAGTGAGTGAGGTCAGCTTCCAGGTTGCCAGCT
This sequence comes from Typhlomys cinereus, assembly GCA_023101885.1. NCBI lineage: Eukaryota > Metazoa > Chordata > Mammalia > Rodentia > Platacanthomyidae > Typhlomys > Typhlomys cinereus. Next base: position 2,703,650 of record JALPQD010000226.1, read on the forward strand.
GGCTACGATCTAATAACCAGACTCTATTCGCTCCATGACTGGGGACATATGCCCAGCTCTTCAAACCTGTCCAATCCCAAGTGAACAGGAAGGAAAGTGAGAAGTGTTTGATGTCTTGCTACTTATAGGGTGTTCATGACCGTGGCCTAATTTCTGTATTCAACTGTATTCCTTTGTCTCCTTTCTTCTGAGGTCTTCTTCCCCTTTCCTCTAGTTGTAATCCTTTGTGAGTATATTGGGTATTACAGAAATTTTTTCTTAAGTATGCCATTAAGAGGGTTTTGAACTAGGATCCACTTATAAGAGAGAGTATGTGGCATCTAACTTTCTGTGCCTGGGATGCTTCGTTCAGTATAATTTCTTCTAATTCCATCCATTTACCAGCAAATTTCATTAATTCATTTTTTGATGGCTGAGTCATATTCCATTGTATATGCACCACATTTTCATTAACCATTCATCAACTGTTGGGCATTTAATTTGATTCTCTGACTGCAAATAGTGTATGTAAATAGTGCTGCAATGAACACGGATGTACTCATGTCACTACAGTAAAATAATGCATTTGGGGGGAATTATTCCAAATAGTGGTATAGCATGGTCATATGACATTTCAATCCTTAACTTTTTTAGAAACTGCTATGTTTGGTCTCCAGAGTGGTTCTACAAGCCTGTATTCCCACCCACCATGTATGAGGATTTCCCATTTCCTACATGCTGTCCGGCATTTATTGTCCACAATACTCTTGATAGTTCAACTTCTACTGAAGCTAATCATTGTGGAAATGATATTTTATTACTGCTTCAGTATGCCTCACAGTCTATTTCATAGCAAGTGCTATGGTATTTGCATTTATCATTAGTTTTACATCCTTGACAGGTATAAATCAGTGAAAAAGTATTCTTTCAAATAAATTTAATCTTCTTCAAAATGCAGCATAAAGAGTCAAAGTACTTCTTTTCTGATTATGGGATAATGATCTTTCCTGATGTTTTTAGAAATTTCTTTACACACGATTTTTATGGCAGGTTTCTTTTCTGATAGTGTCATAAAAAAAATCACAAGCTTCCTTTCAAAACACATGCCTACACACACACACACACACACACACACACACACACACACACACACGAGTCTAAAATTCATTGAATTCTTCCTTTAATGAATGTATAGTTCCTTTTAATATGTTGCTAAGACAAACAAGGACAGTGAGATAAGAGTTTGCACTGAAGAAGTGTGTGTTCTTTGATACCTTGACTCTAACAAGACAAAAAGCACCTCCATCTTGCTGTCCTATAGGACTCCCTACTTCTGTTTGTTCACCTAGACCAGTTCGTTTGCTTTCACTCATCGTTGAGTCCCACAAAAACAGTTCTTACAAAAATAAGCCTTCTACACGAGTCTTCAGCTGCCCCCTTATTTTAATCCAGAGTTGTTTGATTGGCAGCCTCATGATCTACTACATTACCAGTGATAGAAGTTGGGTAAAGAGGACCATCTTTAAGTAATATAATACATTTTTGATTTTTGACATTTCATAAGTGAATAAAATGATTTTATGTCATTTTCGTCTCTTACTGCCCACTCCTATTCTTTGCCTTTTCACACCACACACTGTCTCCTTCTTAGCCGGTCTCCCTCTTACTTTCCTATCTTTGTGCCCATGTGACCTGCTGGATTTCATCTGGGACACCTGTACTGAGAAGTGCCTAAGTAGTTGCTTAGGCAGGGATGACTTACCCATGGGTAAATCAAAGAGGAAAGTAACTCCCCTTCTCCTGTCCAGCCTTAACTTTCAGATACCTCTCAAGTATGTACACTGTCTCTTTCTTTCCCTCCATGGTAAAATGTTGATAGTCCAACTACCATGCAGGTCTTGCAGAAGTAGACATCACCACAATGAGTTCTTGGATGCAGCAGCCCTGTCATGTCCAGAAGATACTGGGAGGCACCACCTCTCCCCACACTTAGGCTCTTACATTCTTACCAATCCCTCTTCTGCAACATTCCATGAACCTTTGGATGGGGGTGATCTAAATGAAAGAGGAATGATTATTCTATGCTACACTGATAATATAATTCCTCTCAAACCTCCATCTCAAAACAATGACCACAAAAAGTCATTAAAGCCATTGACATATTTCAGAAAGGACACAGAACATGTGAAGATGTTACAACTAAAGTACACTCACCTACGCAGCTTGGTTATTTACCTGCAGTGAAGTAATCTTTAATATTCACAGTACCTACAAAGAAGCAGATAGGTGGAATCCTACATTAATATCTGTTACAGAAAATGTGATTAATTTGAAGTTTGTTTATTTCATAACATCTGATATGATAAGAATAACTAGATATCAGAAATTTAAAATCCATAGCCCGTTATGTGTCCACTGAATCCCAAAGGTGAGCAAGAAAGCCTTTTCAGATGTGAATAATCAAAGATTAAGACCAACTCTGATATCTGAAGAGTAAGTGACTCCACTCCCTAAATAAAGAAGCCCTTTTGCTTGCTAATGTTTCTGCAGGAAACAGAAGGACCCCGCTTGACAAATAAGCATTTAGGAAATGAGATTGCTTGCTAAGCCAGGTTGTCAGACAGGAATGTCTTGTGCTTGACAAGCAGGACATGTTTGAAATGCTTCCAAGCTGGTAATCAGCCTGATGCACATGCTCTACTTCAAGAACGTGTTGTCCCTTCCAGGGAGGGCTGCGGGTAGGGGGAGAAGGACATCTGGACATGGTCCCCCCAGACTGAAATGCACCTGGTATTATTCAGAACCCAGAAGGCCAATGTGGTCATGGTGAAATGAGCAAATGAAGAGCAGCTGGTACTGATTCTGGTAAGAAGGCCTAGATTTGTGTCGCTATCAGCCATGAAATTTTCAGTCAAATGAGAAAATATTGGCAACAAGATACACTAGAAGACACATGGACATTCTAGGTCTAGCCTGTGGCTGGCCAACATCATTCTCATGTTACCTAACACCTAATTCATGAAGGTTACCCACCCATTCCTTTATTTCCCTTATTCCCCCATACTATGAATCTCTCCCCGTCTCTGATATTATACTCTTTCATGATATTTATTTTTCTTTAATTTGAAAGAGTGTGTTACATGTTTCTGCTAATAAAGTAAATGCAGTGAGTAAAGTCATTGTATTCGACACAAAACAAACGTAAACAGTAGTCTACTTCTTCCTCTTGAACTGCAGAGTCGTCATTTTCTCTGCAATCTGCAAAGACTCCTGAAGATCATTTTAATTATAAATATATACTTATCAGAGGAACTTACAGGGCAAGGTCAACAAATCAAACGTGCAAGTTGGGGAATGTTGACCAAAATTTGGGATACACATCTTGGATATTGAAAGTGAACCAGGTTTAATAAGTCTAGAAAATGAGAACTCGCATGATGGTTAACAGACAGATCTGAAGATTGTTCATCTACCCGTTTGTATCTTTCTGCCCAGCTCCTCCTTTCTGTTACTCTGCTGACATCAGAGCTTTGCTTCTACAGCCTTCCAGACGCTCTCTAGCAATTCTCCAAGCCTTTGGCACCAGACTGAAATGACTAAGGCATCCAACCTCTTTGACTGAGTAGCTACTGATCCTCAGACTCTCCAGCGTGAGATGGGTGTTGCTGCACTCCCAGGCCATCTCACATTACAAACTAATAAATCTCCTTTTTAATATTTAAGATCTTTCTATTGGTCTGTCTCCATAGTGAATCCTGATTGATACACACCCATAATGTATTTCAGCATAATATGACTTAAACCTCAAGTACATTTTCCTATATTCTGAGCCTTTTTCAAGTTTGATATGACATTATCCATTTAGGTTTCAATTGTTAGTCAAATCCTGGTATCCAACCCCTTTTTTCTTACAAAACCAGAGCTATTTGAACTTGGGGTGAAATGACTCATTGAATCATTTAACAAATGATCATGCATTCATTCCAACTTCTGTTAAGACTGAAATTCCATTCAGTGGTCATTAACAGGGACATTACAAAGAAGGAAAAATAATAGCTGAAGCTCCAACACTGTTAATGAGCAGTAATCCTCAAAGTACTTGCTCGACTTCCTGGTAAACTTGTGAGATTTGTCTTAAAACATTGTAGACGTCAAGTTCTAATTACAAAGGAAATCAGGAGATGAAGGAACCACTTGTACCTGATTCACACTGTGGGATTACTAGGCTTATGTTAAATCCCCCCAAATGGTCCTTGAAGTTAGCAGGACACTACCCATTCTGTTAGCCATGACCTACCAAAGCCAGGAAAGTTTCTTCCTGAGAACATGCCATCTCAGAATTACAAAGCTAGGCTCTCCCTGTTCATTATAGATCCTACTTCCAGGACTGAATCAGCTCCCTGAGAGTGGGTAGGCTAAGGCTGAAACCCACTTTTAGCAGTAACCCTTTGCTATGGTCTAAACGTGAAATCAATGTTCCCTCCAGGCTCAAGTGTTTGGAATACAAGATATATCAGTTACTTTTCTACTCACTGTAGCAGAATGTCTGACAGAAACAACTTAAAGAAGGATTTATTCTGGATCAGAGTTCAGGCAAACCAACCCTTCATGGTGGGGGCTGCGTGATTGTCTATGGCATCAGGACAATGCGCCCCTGCTTGCCATGCAGTTACCACCAAGAAACTGAGAGCTCTGGCCAGAAGTGAGGATAGGAGACAACCTTCCACAGCTGCCCCTGTGACCCAGACACTGCCAGATAGGTCCCATATGCAAAAGAGTCCACAACCTTCCAGAATAGTGCCACCAACAGGGGACCATTGTATTCCAAACACTTGAGCCTGGAGGGAACATTGATTTCACGTTTAGACCATAGCAAAGGGTTACTGCTAAAAGTGGGTTTCAGCCTTAGCCTACCCACTCTCAGGGAGCTGATTCAGTCCTGGAAGTAGGGAGAGCCTAGCTTTGTAATTCTGAGATGGCATGTTCTCAGGAAGAAACTTTCCTGGCTTTGGTAGGTCATGGCTAACTGCATGGGGAGTGTTCTGCTAACTGAGGAAGCATCCAGACGTTGACATCATGTAAAAGTACGTTTTCAATTTAAAAATCACTCCTCTCCAATTTTATTCCCCAGCTCTCTCTCTTTGTCTGTCTCTGTCTATCTCTCTCTTTCTGTCACACACACAGACACACACACACATACAATGTGCAAATAGAACACATACACATCCATCAAGGTTTACACAGGATAGCCAGAAATGTGAAAACTGTAGCACTAAGGCTAAAAGCAAGCCAAGACACATAATTAAAACAAAATAACAGAAAGGTTTGGGGAGCAAATCACACAATTTGCTTGGATATAAAAAAATCTTATGTGGATTTCCCTGAATACATATTTTCCAAGAAGACATTTTGTTCTTACTATCCAACAATGAAGAAGAGAGAAAAAGTTGCCTGGAGAGGAAGATCACGTGGTGGGAAATGTTGGATGATCGGTTATGTAGCTTTCATGCTCCCTGGGCTCCTATTCATCTCGTTCTCCTGACAAGAGTCTCCAATTCTCTGCTCACTTCAACTGAGACCCAAATTAGGCACTAGAAGCCAAAATATATACTAATTTTCTTATTACATTCATGAATAATAAATAATTTCAGTATACATTTGGGCCTGCTAGTTTTTCATCATGATGGATGAAATTATTTATTTCCCTTTGTTGAGTTAAAGGCATAGAGTTCCTTCAGTGTTGCCAGAGTTCAGTTCCATAAACATTCATTTTAACTCTTATTTTAAAAGCTCTAGTGTTTTCCTTCCACCAAACAAGTCATAAACTTTAGCTCTGTCTTGTTTAATGCATCTCTTCTCATTACCATATCCTGTTCATATAAACAGTATAAATAAAAAAATTTTAAAAAGGGAGCATTACATTTATGGCTTTAACACATAAAAGTTTTTATTTAAGCATAGCTAATTAATATGTATTAGGCATGAACAGGCCATGTCTTTTTTAACAAACATAATTCCTTTGCAAACTCTGTGTGAAAATTTAGATAGTTTTTGTGGCAGCTGCAGCCCAAAGTTTTAATTATTTTGTGTTAAGATAGGTAATGTGACTGTTAACCACCCGCAACTCCTGACAGGAAATAGCCAAGTCCTTTGTTCCATTAGTAATGATGAATTTGGTAATCAGTAACCACCTTACTTCTTCTGACCAGTGAAAAAAATTGATATTCTTTAAATAGCTGAGACCTAAGCATTTTGCCCAAGATTATGAGTAAAATAATTTTTAGAATAAGCACCTCGAGTATGTAAAGCACTTGAAGATTTTTATCAAACCACCCCTTGGCCGTAATGCAGGAAACACAAACAACCCAGTGGAAACAGAGTCTAGTAACCAAGCGAACCAAGTGAGCCTTTCCTCTCCAAGTCACAGTCTCAGGTGCTCTCTGCAGTCTCTGCCTCTGTGGTTTCTGTTACATATGCTCATCTGATATCCGAAAACATCCAGTGAATAAAATCTCAGAAATAAATGATTCAGGAGTTTTAAATTGGATTTTTTTCTAAGTAGCATGTTAACAGCTCACAACACCCTTTTCCTCATACGGGATGTAAATTGACCATTACTTTTTCCAGGATTCCAAGCTATGTATGACAGTTCTTGGTCCTTTCATGGCAATATCAGTTATCTCTGCAACTACCATACTCCTGTAGGGTTCCTGCTCAAATAAGCTTTGTGTAAAATAGTGACCCCAGAAAACAAAAATAAAATGCTGAATACTTGACTGTGACAAAAAAAAACATAAAGGATGTCCTTTAAGTGATGCTAAAAGCTCTAAATTGGGGCTGGAGAGATGGTTCAGGGGTTAAGACTGTGCCTCGAAAACAGAAGGTCCTGAATTTGGATCCCAGGTCCCACATATGCTGGAGTCGGTGGCAGCCTGTACTTCCAGTTCTGGAAGGCAGAGGTTGGGAAATCCCAGAGTGAAGCAAGATGAAGGTAGAAGCAATCCAGGATGATTCCTAAAGTCACCATCGGTCCTTCACAGGGACACAGAGTACACAGTGCCCTCTGATAAACACACACACACACACACACACACACACACACACACACACACACACACACAGAAAGAGAGAAAGAGAGTAAATAAATAAAATGTATTTTTTAAAAAGTTCCAAATTAAATAAGAAAAGAAAAAATATTCGAAGAGAGCAAATAGGAAAAATACAGTATTTATATGTAGGTTTTGGTACTATCCACAGTCTCAAGCACCTGGGACAGGAGATTAGAATGTGACCCAAATAGAAAAGGTATGAACTTAATTAACTAAAGTCTGAAAAATACAAAGAAAACAAAAAAGGAATAAATATTCAAATTCCCACATATTTCCTTTTTTTTTATAAAATCTTTTATTTTCAGTTTATATTTTCATCCATTCAATAAAAGTCAGATATCTTTGATACATATTCTAGCATGTTCATGTATCATTTCTTTTCTAAAGGGTATATATAAGAATAAAAAATACTTTTAAAGACATACTTGCTTAATTTTTGTAACAATAAGCAAAACAGCAAATAACAAGGTCTAAATTGCTAAAATAAATAAATAAATAAATAAAAAACATAATCCAACTAGCAAATTTTTAGTTGCAGTGTTTCACACTGAGCAAATTCTCCTGCTTTGGTTTTCACTTCCTTCAGCTGCTTATTGTCAGTAATAATTAAGATTCTTCTTGTGACAAGTGACAAGACCCAGATTAAACTAACAAGAGGGAAATGGCATGGCACCGAACCAGCGCGCAGCATTCCTTGCCCAGGCGTTGGGAGTGGGAGCCAGAGTGAACACCACAGGAAGCTCTGTTTCCTTTCCTGTCTCCCTGCCACCACCTCTCCACCTCTCTCCATGTCTGTGAACGTTGTCTGAAGTTCTCTTTGGTACACACTGCAGAAAATACAATGCAGTGTCTACGTTTCACATCCTGCAACTGCCATGGCAGTGACTGATTTGTCAGCTTGAAGCCCAAACGTTCTACTTTTTTAAATCTCACACATTTGTGATCTAACTCTTCCTCTACCTGTCCTGTTTTCTAAACTTTATTGATTTATTTTTGTATGGGGGGGGTGAGGGAAGGTGGACGCCATATATCAGAGGGCACTGTGTATCCTTCTGGAGGCCCAAGGGTGACTTTAGAATCATCCTGGATTGCTTCTTCCTCTTTTTTGCTTAGCTCTGGGATTCCCAGACTCCACCCACCAGTGCCTGAAGTGCAGGTTGCCACCATTTCCGACTGGCTTTTATGTGGGGCCTGGGATTTGAACTCTGCTTGTGAGGCAGAGTCTTAACCCTTTAGCCATCTCTCCAGTCCTTCCTGTCCTATTTTCACAATTTAAAGGACCATTATTGAGATGACATACGTGGGCAGTCAATAGAAAAAAGGACTAGAAAAAAAAAAAAACAATAAAAAAGCTTGAGTTAACAGAACAAATATAGCATAACTTTGCACATATACTTTGACATTTGCATAATGATGTCATTTGTTCTTTAAAGTAGAGGACTTAGGCTTTAGATCAAGTCAATCCCTTCTGATTTGCATAATTATTGGACTCTTACCTGTTTCTGTGAGAAAACACACAAAATCAAGCAACTTAAGGGAAAAAGGAGTAACAAACCATAATTTAGAACATCAGAGACCCTGCATTAATCACTAGGAACCAGGCCAGCCTAATCTCTCCCCACCCCAAAGCTCAGGAAAATTTGCGGAAGAGGGGGCGGTAAGATTGTAAGAGCCTAAAGATGGGGAGAAGCAACGATGTGCAAGATACTCCACACACTTTAGGACCAAAGTAATCATAATAGGAATTTGCATGATCTGCTCAATGGCCAACATGTCATTGACCCCCCCAAAGTCTGGCATGGATCGCAGGCTCTAAGATCCTTAGAGGCAAGGGATTAATGCCACAATAGTATTCCTATACCAAAGGGGGACACAAAAAAGAGCTCTGGGCAATGCTACTGAGTCCTTACACCTCATCGGAAAGGAGGACCCAGAAGGAGGTCTGACATGCACACTAAAGGATGCTCCAGGAATTGGGGGGGCCCCCACTGGGAGAAAGGGAGGGAGGGGGAAAGGAAGGGGAAAAGGGAAGAGGGAGCAAGGGGATCCAGCAAGGGGTGGAGGGAGGGAGGGGAATGAGGTATCCATCAAGTTTGTATGAGTAGAAGAAATAAATTTTAAAAAGGGGGAGAAAGGGAGATTTATTCAGTTTAAGTTCGACAGGACAGACACACTCTTTCATAGAGCTCTGGCATGGCTCTGAGGAGGCCTAGGTCAACCATCCATCGGTCCTGGAGGCTGAGAGGTGCTAGACTGCTGCTGGAAAAGCAGACTTCTCTCCAAGATTGGGTGGGACTAATCCACCTCAAGGCCCACCCCTTGTGACCACCTTCCTCTAGCAAAGCTCCACCTCTCAAAGTTGCCATGACCTTCCCACACACATGAGACTGTGAGGGCGCATTTCAAACCATAACAATCATAAAACTGGAAAAAAAATGTATGATGTAACTGTTTTTAGGCATTAATTAATAGGACACATACTGTTGTGAACCTTAAGAAAAGCGAAAGCACATGATACAAGTTCTAGTCTTTGTCTTAGGATACTTTCCTTATCACAGTATGGTGAGCTGGAGTCCATATAAAATAATATGGAAGTCTCATCGAGATGCAGAAGATGCACACACACACACACACACACACACACACACACACTAAATAAATGAATAAAGTTTAGAAGAAAAAAGAAGTAGAAACTGGGGTCAGAATCTAAGGCCCAAGGCTGCTTAGGGAAAACCAGTTGGAGGATCTACAGCACGTCATTCATTAAGTGCTGAGCACAGTGTGGAACTTCACCACACTAGCCAGAGAATGGTGTTATAAGGTCAGAGCTCAGCATTAGAGTGCAACCCACTGGAAGTTAGACCATGTAAATACATGAAGAACTCTGAGAATCCAGCCAAAGGTTAACCACAAGCCTTCAACTAGGCTACCACAGACCTGACAATTATGTAAATACTGTGGTACAAAATGAAGCTTTGAAAAATCTTGTAAATACATATGTGAAGGAACTTGAGTCCTAGCAAGTTTGGCATCATAAGAAAAATTTTAATGCCTTTGTCTTACTTATTTGCAAAAAATCCATTCTTCACACAAAGTTAAGGTGCTTAACAAAGCACAAGTAAGCAACAAACACTTACAGAAAGATATTAGGGAGTAGCAAGGTAGTTCAGTGGGTAAGGTGCTTGTCCACCAACCTGGCAACCTGAATTCAGAGATCTGGTAGGTTCAAGGTGGTATGGCCATAGTCACGACCTGAGTTCAATTCCAAGAAACTCACATAGAAGAAGAGAATTGACTTCGAAAGAAAGTTCTCCCTCTCTCACTCTCCTCTCTCTCTCTCCCTCTCCCTCCCTCTCTCTTCTCTCTCTCCCTCTCCCTCTCTCTTCCTTCCCTCCCTCTCTGTCTCTAACAAACAAAATATTTTAAAAATGCATAAAAAGTATTCTTCTTTATGTATAATACAAGGTAAAGTATCCCACTAATGACATAAAATTAAGTCCATAGTAGAAAAAAACTTGAGAAAGGAAAAAATTAGACCAAATGGAATTTTTAGAACTTAAGAGGAAATGAAATAGAAACCCAAGATGCAAACACTAGTGAGTGTCCATTGGTTACTGTTGGTGAAGGCCTACTTTCTTGTTCACAGATGTCCGTACTTTCACTGTATCCAACATGGCAGAGTGTCCCTCTTTGAGGGAACACTAATCCCCTTCCTCAGAGCTGTTTTTCACAACTAATTACTTTTAAGGCCCAACCTTCAAATACCATCATACTAGAGGTCCTAACCTATGAATTGCAGGTGTGTATGCAAACATTCAATGAGTTGTAACACTAGCTAAACTCCACACCACTTGTTGAAGAAACATCACAATGAAAACAACAAATTGTGAAGTAGGTCTGTAACCACAGATTACAAACTTGGGTTAAAAACCACAATCCAACAATCTGCTGCCTTCAGGAAACTCATCTCACCACAAAAGATAGGCAGATACTAAAAATGAAAGGCTGTTCCAAAATCTTGCAAGCTAATGGAACCAGGAAACAGGCAGGGGTAGCCATTATGCTTTTGGACAAAGTGGACTTCAAACCAAAGAAAATCATAAGGAACACAGATGCATACTACATTTTAGTCACAGGTACAATTCACCAGGAAGACTTCACAATACTGAAGATGTATGCACCCAATACGGGCCCCTCCACATTCATTAAGAAAACCCTACAGTGTCTAAAGCGAGAAATCAACACCCAAACGATAATTCTTGGGGACTTCAACACTGCCCTCTCAACATGGGATAGATCAACAGGTCAAAAGCTTAACAAAGACACTTTGGAACTTAATCAAACTCTTAAAGAAATGGACCTTACAGATTTCTATCAAACTTTTCATCCACGCACCAAAGAATACACATTTCTCTCAGCAGCACACAGAACATTCTCCAAAATAGATCACATATTGGGCCACAAAATGAATCTACACATATATAAAAAAGTTGAAATTCTAACCTGTGCCCTATTAGACCACCACGGCCTAAAGCTGGTCATCCACAACACAACAAACAACAGAAAATACACCAACTCCTGGAAACTTAACAATACGATGCTGAATGAGAACTAGATTCAGGAAGAAATTAAAAAAGAAATTCAAGATTTCCTGAAAGCGAACAATAATGAAAATACAACTTACCAAAATCTCTGGAACACAATGAAAGCCGTTCTAAGAGGTAAGTTCATAGCTCTTAATGCATACATCAAAAAAATTGAAACATCAGAAAGCTTTAGAGAACAGAGCAATCTGATCGCAAAAGTAGCAGAAGAGAGGAGATTAGCAAAATAAGGGGAGAAATATCTGAAATCGAGATTAGAAAAATGATAGAGAAAATCAACCAGTCAAAAAGCTGGTTCTTTGAAAAAATCAATAAGATTGATACACCCTTAGCTAAATTAACAAAAAGCAAGAGAGAGAAAACCCAAATTAACAAAATTAGAAATGAAATGGAGTTATCACTACTGATACCCAAGAAATCCAAAGAATTATAACATCATATTTCAAAAACTTATACTCTGTGAAGTTTGACAACACAAAAGAGATGGATGAATTTCTAAGTAAACACAACTTACCTAAATTGAATCAGGAAGTTGTGAATTATTTAAATAGTCCTATAACAAAAGAGGAAATTGAGGAAGTAATCTCGAAGCTTCCCACCAAAAAATGTTCTGGACGAGATGGATTCAGCACAGAGTTCTACCAGACATTTAAGGAGTTAATAACACCAATACTCCTTAAACTGTTCCATCAAATAGCAAAGGAAGGAATACTACCAAATTCCTTCTATGAGCTAATATTGTTTTAATTCCAAAACCTAATAAAGATTCACTTAAAAAAGAAAACTATAGGCCGATCTCTCTGATGAACACAGATGCAAAGATTCTCAACAAAGTCTTAGCAAATAGGATTCAAAAACATATCAAAAACATCATTCACGGGGACCAAGTAGGCTTCATCCCCAGCACACAAGGTTGGTTCAACATACGCAAATCAGTACATGTAATTCATCATATAAACCAGTCCAAAGTCCAAGACGACATGATACTCTCGATAGATGCAGAAAAAGCTTTTGACAAGATCCAACGGCCTTTTATGATCAAAATGCTAGAGACAGTAGGAATGGAAGGAACCTTTATCAATATAATAAAAGCTGTATACAACAAGCCCACAGCAAGGACAATGCTCAATGGGGAAAAATTGGAAGCATTCCCACTTCGATCAGGAACTAGATAAGGCTGTCCACTCTCACCACTTCTATTCAATATTGTACTTGAAGTCTTAGCTGAAGCCATAAGACAAGAAAGGGACATAAGAGGGATTCAAATCGGCAAGGAAGAAGTCAAGCTATCCCTATTTGCAGATGACATGATCTTATACCTGAGTGATCCCAAAAACTCCACCAGGAAGCTCCTGGAACTAATTGGGAAGTTCAGGAGGGTGGCAGGATACAAAATAAATGTGCAAAAATCAGAGGCCTTCCTATATGCCCAGAATGAAAGAAGTGAAAAAGCCTTGAGAGAAACAATCCCATTTACTATAGCCCCTAAAAAAATGAAATACCTTGGTATAAACCTAACCAAGGAGGTAAAAGACCTTTACAATGAACACTTTAAAACCCTAAAGAAAGAAATAGCAGAAGACACCAGAAGGTGGAAAGATCTCCCATGTTCCTGGATTGGCAGAATCAACATCGTAAAAATGACCATCCTACCAAAGACAATATACAAATTCAATGCTATACCAATTAAAATCCCAAAGCAATTCTTTAAAGAGGTTGACCAAAAAATCTCAAAATTCATAGGGAGGCACAAAAGACCCAGGATACCAAAGACAATCCTGAGTAACAAAGGCACTGCTGGAGGTATCACCATACCAAACCTTAGTCTACACTACAAATCCATAGTTGTAAAAACAGCCTGGTACTGGCTCCAAAATAGACACACAGATCAATGGATAAGGATTGAAGACCCAGATATAAGCCCACAAAATTACAGCCATTTGGTCTTTGACAAAGGGGCCCAAAAAATCCAATGGAAAAAGAACAGTATCTTTAACAAATGGTGCTGGCAAAACTGGATGTCCACATGCAGAAGATTAAAACTGGAACCGTACTTGTCACCATGTACAAGACTTAATTCCAAATGGATCAAGGACCTTGATATAAGGCCATAGACTACAAAAACCATATTTGAAAGGATAGGGAACTCCCTCGAGCTGATTGGGCTGGGCAAACATTTCCTAAACAGACATCCAATGGCACAGTCACTGCCAGCAACTCTCAACAGTTGGGATCTTGTGAAATTAAAGAGCTTCTGTTCAGATAAAGAGATTGTAACAAGAGCTCAAAGGCAACCCACAGAATGGGAGAAAATCTTCACTAACCACACATCTGATAGAGCTCTACTATCCAGAGTGCACAAAGAACTTAGAAAACTAAACACCAAGGAAACCAATGGCCCAATTAAAAAATGGGCCCTGGAACTTAAAAGAAACTTTACCAGGGATGAAATTAAAATGTCTAACAAATATCTTAAAAAATGCTCCACTTCCTTAGCCATCAGGGAAATGCAAATCAAAACTTCCCTGAGATATCATCTCACCCCGGTCAGGATAGCAAAAATCCACAATACAAACAACAACAGATGCTGGAAAGGATGTGGAGAGAGGGGAACTCTCCTACATTGCTGGTGGAAATGCAGGCTCATACAACCACTCTGGCGAGCCTTCTGGAGATTCTTAAAGAAATAAAGATTGAAATGCCATATGACCCTGCTATTCCACTTCTGGTAATAACCCCACATATAGCAAAAAATCACCTTGATAGCACAAGCACGACTATGTTCATACCACCACTGTTTACAATAGCAAAGTCATGGAATCAACCCAAATGTCCAACAATTGACGAGTAGATAAAGAAAAAGTGGTACATCTAAACAATGGAGTACTACTCAGCCATCAAAAATGATGAATTACTGGAATTTGCCAGGAAATGGATGTCATTAGAAACAATTATATTAAGTATCCCAGACCCAGAAAATTAAGCGCCATATGTACTCCCTAATAGGTGGCTCCTAGTACCAAACATACCCAGTCCACCTAGAGACACTCAAAGATAAATCTCTGTATTACCTACAGTAATCGCAAGGATTATGAACAGGAGGGATGGGGTAGGAGGGCCACACCAGAAACAAGGAGAGAGGGGACCATGTTACAGCAGAGAAAATAGGCCTCCATCAAGTACTGCAAGTAAGTAATGAGTCATCTGGTTAAGTTCACAGACTTTTGTTCTTGATCATTTACAACTGAGGGGGTATGGTCTCACCAGAAGGGGAGGGCATATAGTCTGGCAGATAAAAAATAACCATTTTGCAAATGGGTGATTGACCCCTCCCTCACTGTGGTTTCCTACTTTTATTACATCTACCTTTGAATGGGCTCTTATAACAAGACTCTAGTTTAACAGCTTTTTGTCTCTGGCAAGGGGGTGATATACAATGCCCATCAGGATGGAGTGAAGGGCATTGCAGGAGCAGCAAAACTACAAAAGAAAATCAACGAACTATAATCCAGAACTTCAGAGATTCTATATCAACCACCTAGAACTAGGCCAGCCTAATCTCTCCTCATCCTGAAGCTCAGGGAAATTTGTGGAAAAGGGGGCAGTAAGAGTGTAAGAGCACAAGGATGGAAGGAGCAATGATATGCAAGATACTCCACACAAGTTAAGGCCAAAGCAATCACAATTGGACTTTGCATGCCCTGTGCAATGTCCAACACACTGTTGACCCCACAAAGTCTAGCATTTGCTAAAGGAACCAAGATCCTTGGAGGCAAGGGATTGACAGCCACAGTAGTGTTCCTATGCTTAAGGGGAACACAGGATAGGATTCAGGGGAATGCCACTGGGTCTTTGCACGTCATTGGAGAGGAGAGCCCAGAAGAGAGACTGGCAGGCACATTAAAGGATTCTCCGGGGATTGGGGGGGGAGGCACTGGGGGATAGGGAGGGAGGGAACCGGTGTGCCTACTAAGTTTGTATGAGCAGAAATAATAATAAAAAATGTTAAAAAAAAAAAAGAAGTAGGTCTGTAAGGTTGTACTTATAAATTAATTGTGGGGAACCTCAGTCTAGGTGACCTCAATAATCTGGCAAGTTTAGGATGTTTTAAGAAATTTTGCTACATACAACCTGTGTGCTGGCTTGCCCTTTAAGATGATTGGTTGCCCATTTCCCCGCCCTGGAATTCCCCTGCCTATGTGGATTGCTGTGGACTTGCAATAAATGAGTTCTTGCTTGACTAGACTCCCTGTCACATCTGATTGTCCTGGGAAGGAGGGATGGGAGCCGGCGGACAGTGCACTCACCTTTCCCTTATCCCCCTTGTGGAGGACCCGCTGGACCTGCCTGCAGGACCAAGCTGCGATCCCCGGGGACCCCCACAATTAATTGCATTTATCAAATAGGAAATGGAAATTAAAAATATTTTTCACCAAAGTGAAATATAAAGAATGGAAAGTTATGCAATATTAACTTTATACCTAGTCTCTGAAGAATTCTAGTGAATATTTTTCAGATCAGACCAATATAATCAGAAGTGAAAACCTGAATCTTTTCCACCATATAAAAAAAGAACAAAAATAGGAATAAAGAAAAATTTAATCTCACAGGAAGTATGAAAGGAGTAAAAACAGAAATAAAAAAGAAAAGAAACAAATGGAGAAAAGAAAAATAGTAGACATAAACTCAAAAACATTAGAAATTACTATACTAAATATAAGTTGCCTAAGTATTCCAAATCAGTCACTAGAGATAAAAATTAGATCCAACTAAATAGTAGCTGAAATAAAAAAGGAAAGTACATTACAAATACACAAGTTTTAAAAAGATAGAACACCAATACTAGCAATAGTCTGAGAGCATTACAAGAGATAGTTATGTGATAATGATAAGAGAATCTATAAGGACGATCGAAATCTTAAAAATATATAGAACACTGCAGGCATGATCTTACAGCAACCACAGCCACTGCAATGGCCTGTGCAAGATAGAATCTGTCAATAGTCCATCATGTATCAGGATGGGGCTCCCAGGTCCCTACCCTTCTCTGCCAAACTGTTTCTATTGAAAGATTCTGAGGGAGGGGCAGTGTGGGTCTTCACTAGTATCAACTAAGAAGCTTGCTAAGTTACCATTGATTCCAAACCCATGATCACGCATATGAACCTTTTAAATACAGTGAATCTTAAAACAAAAAAGAGATATAAATATGATGAAAAGTCTTCTAGGGAGGAGGGAGATGATGAAAAAATGTGTGTTACAGTCATGGGAACACACTACATATATATGTGTGTGTGTGAAATTGTCAAAGAACAAATTCAACAAAAGTTCAACATATGCCTACTTATCTTATAATTGAGGAAGCAAAGCTAGAAGTAATGAGAAAAATAAGGAAATTAACAATACAGTTTGAAATTTTCACACATTCTCTTAATAATAAATACAAAATCATAAATGTGTTATTCATAACTGACCAGCATTGTCAGTTATTTATAGATCACTATTCACAGCATATTAAAGGCACACGTCTTTACTGATATATCCACAATGGAGCCTTACAGGCAGTAAAATTATTCTCATACATTTCAAAAAAATGTGTTCTCACTAAAATGAGCCATTTAAGCTAAAACAAAAAGTTGTATAGATAACTATCACAAATCACTTAAATGTAAACAAATACACAATCTATGAATAAAAGCAGAAATCTCAAGAGAAATTAGAAAAAGTTTCATGTTTAAGAATAATAAAGCAATGTAGTAAGTTGTGAGTTCCTGGGCTGGAGAGGTAGCTTAGGGGTTAAGATTTGTTGAATAATTTTTTTCAAATTTTAAATAAATACAAAATATGCAAAAAAAATTGAAAGTAAAAGTTTATGGGTGAATATTAATACTACTACTAAGCTTTTGGGGGGATGTATACATGGATGCATGTGTGTATGAAGGTGTGGTCACACACACAGGCATTTGCAGAGGTCACAGGTTGACACTGGGCTATATTCTTCATTCACTATCTATCTTAGCTTTTCTGAGAACCAGGATCTCTTACTGAACCTGAAGCTTGAAGCTCCTTATAGCCTGGAGACCAGGAACCTAAGGGTCCTGACCACTTCTGCCAGCAGTGCTGAAAGTCAGATGCCCACCACCACCCCAAGCTTCTATGTGGTGCAAGGGACCCAGAATTTGGATCCCGCACAGCAAGCACTTCATGCACTGAACCATCTTGCCATCTCTAAATAAACTCTTCATAATATTAACCAGCGGAAAACCTACACAGTACTAGTCATTGAAAATTACAAAAGGAAGTTGGACACGGAGACCTTTACTTACAATCTTATACTTTGGAATATGAAGAAGGGAGATCTCAAGGTCTAACCAACCTGGGCTACCTAGAAACTTCCATGCCAGTTTATGAAACACAGCGGTCCCTTACTGAAAAGAACAAATTATTCATATCTAAATATGAATATAGGACTAGCATGTTAGGTCTTATATGTGTTAAATTAATACGATAAAACTGTGAACAATTTTATGACAGTTTAATAATTTTGGCTAGATAAGGAATTACTTGAAGAAAACAATGTTTTAAAATTGAAACTAGAAGAAATAGGGGTCTGAATAGCCATTTATCTTCTCAATAAATTACATTTGAAATAAAATAAATATGTAGAATTGTTTTCACATGTGAACTTTGCTAACATTTACAGAAGAAAATATTAAGTCTCCCCTTTTTGATTATAAGAGAATGGAATCAGAATGATAGCCCAGCAGATAAGATATCTACTCACAAATTTGGCACCTAAGTATAACCCCAACTCCCACATAGTAGGAGGAGAGGAGATACCAGGCCATGGTATGCATGTCTCTCTCTTTCAATATCTCTCTCTACCCTCAATTAAATAGATAAAATTTAAAAAGAAAATTTCCATATGTTAATAAGGTCAGTATAGCACTGATACAAAAAGCCTGAGACATTGCAAAACAAAATCTACTACAATATCCTTTGTGACATTAACATAAAGTCCTCAAAAACTTTAAAAACCCAGTTTCATCCATGTGTATTCTGTGCAAGTTTGTATCAGTCAAAGACAGATGGCATATGTGACAGTGTTCTTAAAATTAAATTGAAAATTTTCTATCATTTAATGAGGTTCTAACAACCTTATATGAGCATAATTTTAATCTTAGAAGCAATTCACCAGTGTTTGCAAAAATGTATGTTTTGTTCATGTCTATGATTATGTTGAATATATAATTCAGTTTAGCCATTCTGGATATTTTAGCAATATTGAGTTCATGGCTAGAGTCTTACAAACAAATCCTACCATGCTAGCAAATTATGTAAATGTACCTCACAAACAACCATACATAATGCAAAATCATCACCAAAATAACACAAAACATTAGAAGTCAAATCAATGAAAGGTGCTAAAAAGTCTGCAATAAAAATTGAAAACACACATATAGAGTAATACACATATATTATATGTATAACATTTAAGGATTAGGACACTTAATAGTCAGCATGTGCTGTATGGCTCTTTTGTCCTAATCATAGCATAATGTTTTCATAGGCTTTGCCCCTCTTCTAATCTAAGGAGGATATTGTGTAGCAATTTTAAACATCTCACTCTGGAGAAAGACTCAACAAGCAAATAGGTATTTAGGCTTCTCAAGAGGTTCCTGGAGCTAGCAGGATCCAAGGGCTCCTCTCTCTAAAGTGAGGAAAAGCAGTAAACAAATTCTGGAGGAGGGTTCTGTCTTGCCAGCCAAGACTCTGGAAAAGATACTGAGCAAGCAGAGAAGTCTGGAGGAGACTCTCCTGGAGAAAGTCATTCAGCAGAGAACTCCGGGTCTGTATCTCCATGAGTCTCGTCCTTGTAGGGTTGGGCTTCTGGTGATACAGATGGCCCTAAGTCATTTCTCTCACTCTTGCCTCCACTCCTATAAATAACCCCAGGAAACTCATTGGTTCATCAAACTGGGCCGAGGCAGAATCTAACTCCTGTCTAGAGCGGAGAGACGCTTGTGTGGCAACCTTCTAGGAAAAGTGTCACACAAGAGCATGTTAAGCATTGCTAAACTGAGCCATATAATCTCAACAACATTTTGTTATAAGCACTAAAACGTTGATCCTAAGATTTCTGTAGAAATACAAAGATCTAAAGAAGCAAAACAATCCAGAAAATAATGTTGAGGGATTAATTTAAAGGTATAGCTGTCAAAATGGTGGCCTTAGCGTAAGAGTAGACAAACAGATCAATGAAAGAATATAATGAATGAAAAATGGAAAAAAAGACCTACACATTGCAACAGATACCAAACTAATGTTTGAAATTAAGTTAGTCCTTGATAAGGGAATATTTCTCACTTCCCAAGCACCAGGAGGAAAAGATAGAAAGTAGAGGATTCCTTTTCAGAAAGAGACTCTACAAGAGCCCCTGAAACTGACAACAGGTGACACATGAAATAAGCAAGGCTGTTATTTCCTTCTGCTGTGATTGCTCAATTTCCAGTATTGACTCGATCCACCAAGTCCTTCTGTACTAACATGTAATGTAAATTAACTGTAGTACCTCTAATTGATTTGTAAACAACTGATTGTTAATTTCCACAAAATATATTGTTGTTGTTTACCTGCATGATAGCTGATAAATTCATGACAAAACTACTTAAAGTAATAAGAGGTTCTATTTTAGCTTACAATTGTGAGATTACAGTTCCTTGTCCGGACTGGCAAGAAAGCCCACCAACACTAAGGTCTCAGGAACCGGCCACATTAAATCCACAAGACTGCTGAGAGGAATAATCCTTACTTGCCAGACAGCATGTCTGGCCAAATAAACAGGAGGATGCCAACCTGCCACTCGGTGACAAGCTTCAGCTGCTCTCCATGAACCTCTCAATCTTACATCAAAAGCAGTAGTCACCTGGGCTACAGTGCCATGTTTGAGCAAGTTTGAATTATAGCTTGACCCACTTAAACCACAGCTGTACTAAGTTCTGCACGCTGATCCTGGAAAAAGCTCTTTTCTAGGCAGTCAAAACTTTTGAAGGGCAAGAAATTTTTACACTGGATTTTTCCAGAATGAAATCTCCATAGGGTGGTATTCATTTCAACCACCATCCCAGTGCAAAGCATTAGGTTTTTCTTACAAGACATTAATTTCTCCAATAACCACAGCTGCTCTGCTATCTGCCTTTCCTTCAATCAACACAGCTCACCTCTTCCAAGCAAACCAATCCACCATCTTTACATTCAACTTCATTCCCTTCATCACTGATTGGGCCCAACAATACAATTCATGACTCTCTCAGCATTGCTATCTTCCAAACAGACCACTAAATTCTTAGCACATAGTCTCAATATCTTCAAACATTTCCATATGCTTCCCCTCTCCCAAAAAAAGAACAATCAAAATCCACATAGCCAGATTTATCAGCAACACCTCACTTCTTCTGGTACCAAATTCTATTTCAGTTTGCCTGCATAGGTGCTGATAATTTCATGAAAAAACAGCTTCAGGGACCAAATTTTATTTTGGCGGTTACACTTCCTTTTCCAGTTTGGTAGGAAAGCCCACACCAATACCAAGGGCTGAAAGTACTGGCCACACCAAAATCACAGTACTACAGAGGGAGAAGGTCAATCCTTATTTGCCAGACCAGCATGTCTGGCCAAGTATATAGAAGAATGCCAACTTTTTCAACCAGCTCTCTCCTCTTATCCACCAGGGGCCAGGGCCTTTTGCATCAACCAGACAATCTCTTGCAGACTTAGTCAGCATCTAACTCAACCACTAAATCTTTAAAATGTGCACAGAGTTTGAACCCTCAACCATCAAGGTGACCTCTTAACCATCAAGTTGACACCTGTATCTAACTCTGACAGATATACACAGAATGAGAAGTGGAGACAAACTCATTTATATCAATCAAATGAATTTAGGTTCTATTTATGTGGTACTTTATTTGGGATCTTCTTGGCATAAAAATTATTTTCATTATCAGATCTAATCTTCCTTTATATGTGAAGAACCCTTAAGAGATAGTTAATTTTGATTCATATGCTAAAAAGTAGAAATAAAACATATTCTTTGTCACACAGACTATCTCTAATCTAAGTTATCTTTAATTGCAAGACTTCATTTTCATAGACTAGCTGCTTAATGCGATTTAGCTTGATATGAGTACAAAAAAATTACTGCATAAATGCCTCATTTGTTCCCACTCATTTGAATAACAGCCAACGTAATATTGTCTCAAAGAGATTTTTTGTCAATTATGGTTCATGCAGCAATAAGTCATTGGTGTTAACATTTTCAATCAATGTTACTACAAAGCTACATATCACCCAAATCCATTCATTCCTGTTTAACACGCAGGATGTGATCAAACTTGGAAGACCAGACATCAAGCTCATTGTATTTTTTTTTATCTCCTCACAAAGTCCATATAATTTCATTTTCATTGCATCATGTTTTAATAATGTGTCATTTTTTTAATACTTTCTTCCCAAACAAAGACAACCCAAAACTAGAACAGAGAAGGAGAATCGTGTCGTCACTGCATGCTTTTGAAGCACAAAGGCTATTGTTGGTGGCAGATGGATTTTTGTTCTGAAAAGCTGCATCTCTTTCTTTTCAACCTCCTGCCAGCACAAAATTAAGTGGAGCTTCAGTAATTAAATATTTCAGTGATTTTGGATTGTGGGAAAAAACCTAATTAGGGCCTTGGACCATTTAGCATTTATTGTCCATGTGAGATAAAGGTGGATACTTCTACCTGAACTCTGCTAACCACTTTAAAAAGCCATTTCAGTAGACAATTGTAAATCCTCCAGCATAACTCTTCCCTTCTGGATTGGTTAGAACTTCATCTTTTATTGATACTATTTCACCAACCAGATATGTAAACAAAATCCTGTAATATTTTCACCTGGAGTCTCCACTTTGGGCAATTTAGTTTCATAGTATTTGCTATTCCTGATTTGTTTTGGATTTTTGTTTTTTCACTTTTTCTTTATGAATGGGAAGCAAATCACGAAGTTGGGAAGGAAGGCATAATAGATAGAAAGTCCATTGTAAGTAAAACTGTTTGCTCACTGTTAAAAGCAAGTCTCTTTTTAGTTGTAGATCCTGCTTTCCTCCACTGTTCTGCCATCAGTTAAGGAGGATGAGTCATCGTCAATGTCCATCTTGGACTAAGAGTAGCAGCCAGAAGAGATTTCAATTCCTAGTACCATACATTGACATATTAATAGGTACATCACACAGTAGTCTTTTAAATCTCCACGTAAACTTCCTAACTGAATGGCAACCTATTGGAAAACCCAATGCAAGAGAGGATATTATGTATGTATTTCAGAAGAAGCCTGTTCAAAACTTCACTGTGAAGACAGAAAACTATCAGTATATGGAATTTGTCCTTCACCATGACTATAAAAACTCCCCACAGATAGGCCTCAGGGATCTTCTCTGCCTAGAGCCAATCCTTTCAGCTCCGACCTTTTATATGCTCTCCTTTCTCCAATCTGTCTATGGGTTCTGCTGGCAAGGGAAGCTGGACTGGTGCTACACTGCAGCTGCAGTGGGCTGTTATGTATGCAAGAAAGTCCTTCTTCCCTCAGTGCTCTTTCTCATTGAAGAGTTCCTTATTACTAGCCTAGATGTGATATTCCTTAATTATAGATTATCTATTATAAAGTGTTTTCCATTTCTTTCCAGAGTTTAAATACCAAAAATGCTTATCCAGCAGCCAATATATTATGATAATAATTTTAATCCATTATATACAGCACAAAGAATGCTGTAGGAATCATAAAGCATTCCTTATGGTTCAAATGTTTGTAAATACCCTCACGGAGGCACTGTTAGAATGGATCCTATCATTCTCAGAGAAATCCTTCAAGAGCAATACTTCTGATACATATGGTACAAAATGTTGGAGCAAATTTCCTGACCATTTTTAGATTATACTATGAAACTGCCAATGTTTTTCAATTTTAATGATAAGGAAATGGCCTTCTCATAGCAATAATACACATAGCGTCTGTGTCAGCATTTAGGATCTGGGTGCCTGGTGTTTTCAGGAGCTCTTGATGTGGAAGACTCAGCCTACAGTGATACTTTCTGTAGGGGACTAGGTAAATGGAGGACAAGAAGGAAGAATCTGGCTCTCCCTTTCTTGCCCTGTGCTGGTGAGCTCGTTCTTCACATCTGTCTTTCTAAGATGCTGATGTTCTTTTCTGACCTCAGAACCCAGCCACTTTGGTCCTCCAGTGTTACCGAAGTTTGGGGATTCTCAGGGAATCCTCCATTCTTAGCATCAAACTGAGACTGCTTGTAGACTTTCCAGAAATCCTTCAGCCTTTGCACCAGACTGGGACAGCTAGACCATTCAGCTCCTGAACTGAGCAGCTATGGGCAGCTATTATTGTACTAGTTAGACTTTATCTTGCTAATCAATCCAATAAATTCCATATTTACACAGATATATACATATACATGTATGTACATATATGTATGTATGTATATATGGAATTTATAATAAATGGAATATGTATGTGTATGTATGTGTGTGCATATTGTATTATTTATTTATTGTATTGATTTACAACATACATATATATAGAATATATATATATATAATGATCAGTCCTCCTCCTTTAGAAAGCCCTAATACATCTCTTCAGCACCATAATTGCAGTATATCCATCTTTTGTTGTGTCAGAGTTATTCATTTCTATTTTAGTACATGACTGTCCTCTCATTTACTGACAGTTTGAGCAAAGCAAAACAGATTAAGTCTTTTCAATCTGTAGGAATTCTAGGTGAGTATATCACATACCACTTATTGATGCCAGACCTATTAGAAAATTGCAGATATAAATGATTTTATGTGTCTGGCCACTCATGGTCAATTTTTTTTTTTTTGATTTTTGAAATGCTATTTACTCAGGAAATTTTTTTCTTTTTTTTAATTTAATACATTTTT
Organism: Typhlomys cinereus; assembly: GCA_023101885.1. NCBI lineage: Eukaryota > Metazoa > Chordata > Mammalia > Rodentia > Platacanthomyidae > Typhlomys > Typhlomys cinereus. Next base: position 2,728,334 of record JALPQD010000226.1, read on the forward strand.
ATTATTATTTCAGCTCATACAAACTTAATAGGTACACCAGTTCCCTCCCTCCCTCCTCCTCCCCCCAAACCCCCTGCTCCCCCTCCCCTCACCCCTCCCTCCCCATCCCCAGTGCCTCCCGCCCCAATTCCCAGAGAGTCCTTTCTTGTGCATGCCTGACTCTCTTCTGGGCCCTCCTCTCTGATGACGTACAAGGACCCAGTGGCATTTCCCTGAACCCTTTCCCGTGTTCCTCTTAAGCATAGGAACACTACTGTGGCTGCCAATCCCTTGCTTCCAAGGATCTTGGTGCCTTTAGCAGATGCTAGACTTTGTGAGGTCAATAGTGTGTTGGACATTGCGCAGAGCATGCAAAGTCCAATTATGATTGCTTCGGCCATAACTTGTGTGGAGTATCTTGCATATCATTGCTCCTCCCATCCTTTTGCTCTTACACTCTTACCGCCCCCTCTTCCGCAAATGTCCCTGAGCTTCAGGATGGGGAGAGATTAGTCTGGCCTAGTTCTAGGTGGTTGATATAGAGTCTCTGAAGTTCTGAATTGTGGTTTGTTGATTTTCTTTTGCAGTTTTGCTGCTCCTACAATGCCCTTCCATCCTGCTGGGCACTGTATGTCACTCCCTGGCCAGAGACAAAAAGCTGTTAAACTGGAGTCTTATTATAAGAGCACATTCAAGGGTAGATGTAATAAAAGTAGGAAATCTCAGTGAGGGAGGGGTCAATCACCCATTTGCAAAATGGTTACTTTTTATCTGCCAGTCTATATGCCCTCCCCTTCTGTTGAGATCATTACCCCCTTAGTTGTAAATGATCAGGAACAAATGTCTGTGAACTTAACCAGGTGTCACATTACTTACTTGCAGTCCTTGATGGAGGCCTATTTTCTCTGCTGTAACATGGTCCCCTCTCTCCTTGTTTCTGGTATATTCTTCATGCAAGCAATCATGTAAAGAAATTAATTGCCACCTAATTAGTTTGTTTTACAATTTACATCAGAATAATGTCTCCTAAAGTAAGAGTATATGTCTTATGTCATGAAAAAAAATCATTTCTTCCAAAATGGGTACTTCTAATTGCAAAATTGCATTTGCAAAAATTTTTGGATGGATAAAACTGAAAAAGAGAGCCATCATATTAACAAAGTTTATGACTGATAGCTCCATTCTGTGTCGTAAGCTTGGATAATTCTTTTCCTGAATCTGTTTGTTTCTGGGATGATGTAGTGTAGTATGAGGCTGGTCTAAGTTGATGTTACTGTATGTTAATTCTCACAGATGTATTGAGGCATCATACTGCTGGAGTGATTAGGTTTTGTGCACATAACTCCATGCTGTCAGCAATGTTGATGTTGGTTCGGAAGCCATTCAAATTAGCATTGCTCATGGCATTCTTCATATAACAAGATGTTACTCATAATGGCAATATTGAAGAAAGTAGTTCTTCTCTAGGTGACACACTACACCCCACAGTGTCAACAAAACCAATGAAGCGGGATTTAAAGTCAGCTTCTGGAAACAAAGGGATGAAGCATTAGGAATTACACAGTCATATACAAATGACTGCTCCAGAATGCTTGTGTTTATATCTTTACTGCAATTTTAGGCTGTGTTTACATTATGAAGACATAACTCCTGTTGTGTGCTGTGGGGTTTTATAGAGGCTTCTTTCTGACATTCACATTTGGAATTCAGTTTGGAAATAGAAGTCATTCTCAAATTAGGCTGATAGTGTTTATTAAAATTAAATTCATGTCCAAACCCCCAAATGGCTCTGATGGTAATTACCCAGAATCAAGTACTAGAATACTTCAATTTTTAGAAAGCAAGCTGATAATTTTTTAAAAGAGACAGTCACCTAATATAGACATACTTTTGATATACTTACTTACGCTCCCACCATTGTCAAAAATTTCCTCTTTTCCCAATAGAAGCAGAGTATAAGTACATTACTATGATATTTTTGCTAAAACATGGACTTGGTTGAGCTTATTTACAAGAGCTGTTTACTTCCAAAAGCTCATTGCATGTTATAATATGATCTAATTTTAGTAACTACAGCATCTCAGTAACACCAGTAAGTGGAAAATTGCATTCCCATTTTCCAACAAAGTAATTGTGAAAAACAAAAGAAGGTAAAGTTGTTTATCTAAGATCACCCAATGAGAAAACAGCATAAATATTCAACCAGAATTCACAAACAGTGGATATTCCTGAAGCCCATCTGATGTTCTTGCTCAGTTTGCTTTCCCTGGCTCTATGTAAGTAAAGTTCCAGTTCATAAAAACCTTTAACATCCATTACTCCACATAACTCTCACAATAGGTAAATATGGGTAGATTTTTTTCATTTTCATTGGTGAATTTTGCTTGTTGACAATTTCATGCATGTAGATAATACATTCTTACCACTTCTACCTTTTCCTCCCCTTCCTACCATCCCTACTTTCCTACAAGTTGTTTCATACTCATATCCTTTTGCTTTGGTGTATGTCCCCCATGAGCTTTTGTGTGAACTTACTTGAGACTATCTCTGAGCCTAGTAGGTTCCCATGTGGCTGGCTACACAACAGGATATTTTTGTGACCTCTCCCATCTGCATCTATCTGTTACTTGTCCATTGTTCACCAACAATTTGTTGTGCCTCATGGATTTCAGTTCAGTTCATAGCTGACCCCTGACCAATAGATCCAGTGCAGACTTGGTGTCAGTGACCACTTCTGTGTCAGTTTACAATTACTGTGGACTTACAACTTTTGGAAGATGGTGTTTCACAACACAATTCCTATTTTCTGTTTTTTTTTTATACTCTTTCTGCCCCATCTTCCATAAAGGTCCCTGAGCCATAAGGTACATGCACTTTTCTGAGAACTGAATCCTCAACCAATATACAGCATCTTGTATAACCATGATTCTCTGCATTCATCTCTAGTCACAAGAAGAAGGTCCTCTGCTTAAGGCTGATGATGGCCTTGATATTTTCTCCACATAATGAATACTTTTCATTCCACTTTCCTAATGAGGGAAATAGAAGTTATAAAAAGACAAAGAGACCTTTCTAAAGGCTTATGCCTTCTGATTGGCTAGGTCAAGACTGAGCTTTAAATGTAGCAACCTTTCCTCTTCTCCATAATAATAGCTGGACTTTTTCTGACTCTGACCCTCTCTTTTTCACCACAAAAAGGACATTTTATGCTTAAATATCTGCCTCGGTGCCACCTGCTCCACTGGGTTCCTATTGCCCCAGACTCCCTCAAGGATCTTTGCATAGATGACTTCCATGCAATTAGAATATGTGGTACATCACTACTGCAGGATAAGACGGGGAAAGGAAAGTCCTGAAGAGCCTAGCACACAACAATTGTTTAAAGAATATAGAAGGAATAAAAAGAAAATATGACTTAATGAATGGGATAGCTGGGAGAAAGAATCAATATTTTTGAATTTCACATAGCAGCATTTCAAGATAACAGATGATAACATCTCTAATACCATCTGGCTCCTCCAAGGAAGAAAAGGAAAATCTGTGGCCAAGACAGCAAGACTCTTGTTTACTTATAGCAAAGAACAAAACAAGAATGAAGTCTAGGTACCAAGTGAAGATAATCTAGTTCACAAAGTCTAGTGAGTTCTCAGAACTCACATAGAAAAGTCTGGGGAAGTGATTCAGAGATTAAAGCACTTGTGTAAGCAAAAAAAACAGAGTTCTCATCCCATTCCCATGAACATAACAGTGGATGTGGCAGCCTAGTTTGGAAGAGAGAGATTAGGAATCCCTCAGAACAAGCTAATTAGTGCACTCAACAAACTGAGTTTGGTTAAAGATAGAAGATGATTGTGATGTTAACTTTGGACCTCCATGCATATGTATGTGCACTCCCACATAAGCAAACACTAAATGACCCTCTCTCCCCCCACATGAACATGAAAAAGGAAGTTGACAAAACAACATAGGCAAATGTAAATTTCAAATTCATGCATCCTTTTGCATTCTAGTCACAATACAAGTCTGGGAGTCAGACCTTTTATATAAATCCAGAAATGGTCTTTTGTCTTAGCAACTCCTCCACACAGAATTCCAGAGGATCTCCTGAATAATTCCCTGATGTTTGCACTCATGATCAGGAACAAGTTAGACAGAAAAGGTATCTCATGCTTCTGATCTCACTAGAGGCTAGACTCTCAGAGGGTCAGACCTGCATCTTGACTATCATTTTGTCCAGGTACAGAACACAATGCCAGGCATGTCAAGGTTGCTTAACATCTGTTAGTGAAATGAACATCGAAAAACCAGAGTACTGCATAGAGTACTAGGTCCCCGTGACCCACCTGTTTGTTGTCCTCCAAAGATGCCTTGCATGATGATAACTCAACTCTTCCCTAGTACAACTCTTGCCCTCAGTCTTGAAGATATAAAAAGCCTTATTTGCCAGCCCACATAGTGAATTGTCTCAGAGACTGACTCACATTCAATAAATATCACACAATTAGTAAATAGAACCTATTACAACTAATTTATTTTAATGTAAAATCTGCTTGATTCAATTTCCTCCATTCTAACTAGCACATAATCTCTCTGAAAATAAACCTGCAGGATGTCCAGCTGTGATCAAAAGATTGATGGATGTGAATAGAAATGGAAAATTGAAGAAGGAAATAATGTCACCTTCTCCCTGCAAGGATGGTCTTGACTGTGGGAGAGGACATGAGCAGTTGTCATGGGTGGCAGTTCTCCACTCACTAGACCACCCAATTTTTGGTCTAGTCTGTCTTTTTGTTTATTGTGTAATCTGGAAGCTGTTAATGTTCATTTTAATAGATTAACTTATAATTTTTAATCTGCATTAACATATTTTATCAAGTCACTATCAAGTATTGTATCCCTGGGAACCATTTTGCTTTTTGGAAATTTTGTGCTTATCGTAACTCTAGTTATTGACTTTAAGATTTAACTCTCAGAGCAGGTAGGGCAATTAAATTTTCCTCCTCTCAAAGTCCCTTGGAGAGACTATTGTATCACAATGTCATAATAGCAATGAGATAATAAAGCAATTAATAAGAGGGAAAACTGTTTCCCAGAGGACTTAGTTGAGTAGAAAGTCAAACTTGCTCAATGTCAACAGACCATAATTGCTCTTGGGTCTTCCCTGGGCCCATGCCACTCTACCAGGCCAGCAAATGATGCCAGTTGATTCAGCTGCAATACAGACCCAGCCTCCCTAGATCTGCATTCATAGACACAGAAGAATCAAGGAGAGGTCACTTTTATGCTCTGAGTTTCCAAATCAAGTGTTCTCACTGTTCAACTTTGGAACTGCTGTAATAGTATAGTGAGCTAAATGTGTTTCACAAATCAATTGGCATCTAAAAAGAGCTTTACACTGGCCAACTTTTTGTGGCTGTTGTTGTACCTACAGCCACTATTTCATACCACTCAAGGTGTAGTCAAAGAGTCATCTCCAATAACCCTGGCACCTAATCCAATCTTCTTGAGATCAGATTCTTACTCAAAAGCCCAAGTCTGATAGCACTTCCCTCTTGCTTTCCAGAGTACAAGAGGGTTTCACCAACCATTATCACATCTACGACTTCATGGAGAAGCACTCCTTCACTGGTTTGATCACCAATAGAAGTGCCATGCCTACTATATATCATAGCCTTCTTGCCATAAGGGTAAGGATAGAGGTAAAGATAGAGTTTGATCTTTTCCAGCCCCATTCACTGGCTTCAATTGGTTGTTGGTAATAGAATGATATTCCAAAATATGACAAGGACAAAAGTGTCTTTTTAATGTATAAGTATTACTCAGAACCATATTCAAGAGTGACATTTAGAGAATGAAAGGATGCAACATTAGGAATAAGAGTTCTGTACACAAGTGAATACAAATGTGAACACCAAGTGCCTTAGTCATTCCCAATGTCCTTCCTGAGTGTATGGTTTATGGGTGAAAGCTTCATTGGCCACAGAAATCATTTTGAAAGGATCATTACCGAATGCATAAAAGTTTGACAGTCAAAATGTATTAGATGATTGTTGGTCCTAATTTACAGAAAATGCAAGTGTAGTGGAAAGAAGCTGAGACTGGGGGATTGCTCTGAGACTATGAATATTAACAATATATTCAAGACCAGTCATGTACTATTACCAGTTTATTATGGCCCCAAGGAGCACTTGAAACTCTCCTGCTGGCTGGACTGGTCATTTGGTGGATGAACGGTTTTTGTTCCATTTCCTAACAGATTCAGGTTTTGCTTTCTTTCCTTGGCAACAAGATTCTATTGTTGCTCCTTTTCTAACCCCTGAGTCCTATGTTCTCTATCTACCCTGAGGTGTAAGCAGGAAACTGAAAAGCAATTTTACCTTTACTCTTAGCTACCATCCTCAAACAAAGCAGAAAAGCTGATTTGTTTTCTCATAGTAAGCTGAACTATTGTAAGGGTGGAGAAGCGTGGCACTGATTGTACCCTAGTCCTTAATGTATGAAGAAACTAGGCAATATTTACATGCCTGGACTCCTCACACTTATTTAATTTCTTCAATTCCAGATATCTGGTTCAGTGTGATGTATAGGATATATTCCAACAAAAGATAAGTAGTTATCATTGGGAGCATAAATCCTAGTGTCTACACAGAAGGGAAACCTGAAGGTGTGATATTCTGTATCATATGGTGATTCCTGATTATCTGTTCTGATTAGATTGTTGTGCCTGAGACACTGAATGTAAAGCACACATAAAATTAGTTCATCAACAGCTCAGAAGAAAAGAGAAAAGAATTTGCACTTAATGGGAATTATTACTTATAAGTAACCAGAAGTCAGAAAGTTGCCCAATAATAATGATAGTAGAAACAAAAGTAGAAAAAAAATCACAGAAAATGAGTTGGGGTAAAATCAATAGTTAATGCTACTATAGGTTCACCTGAGCATTTGATTGTTTAGTGAATTCCAGCCCTTCACCAGTCCTGATCTTGCATCTGCTGGAACTTTTTCAAATACTTTCTGTTTCCTGTTTGAATTCTGATCAAAATTTCAAAATGCCTGAAGAAATGTATGCACCCAGTCTTTTTGTTTTAACCTGAAAGAATATGCATGTATCAATAAAATCTACCTGTTGGTATCTGGTCTAAAAATTTGTTTGTTTCTAAATCTGTAAAAGTCTAGTATGTCTCAGAAAGAGTAGACCTATGGGAGCAAAAGTAAAGTCTAGACACATTAGTCTAGCAAATTCAGGTTTTAGAAAAGTAAACAATGTTAAAGTGTACTGAGAATCTACAGGAGGCATCAGCAAATTGCATTTATATACTCCATCCCTCTCCACCATTTCTGCAAGAATCGAGATTGAAGTGTAGTAAAAAGTATTTTGTAAATAAAGCTTTGTTAATGTTATTATTGCTTTCACCAGTCCCTGGCATCAGCAGAACGGTTTATCATTCTCTACCAGAGCATGTCAGAAGCGTTGTATAAATTAGATGACAGAATGCTTACTCTGTCTGCTAGTTGTTGAAGTATTTATCAGTGTGCTAATTAGAACCCTGTTTATGAGGCTGAGAGAGCTTAGGGCCAATTTCTCACATAGCTCCTGTTGGCGGGCATAGTTTACAGAAAAGCATGCTTACATCTGGTGTGCATGTTGTAGCTCGGCACTGATATTTTATTCATTTTATAGCCAACAGCAGTTTTTCAGGCAGTATCTGTCTTGAAACAGTGGATGCAGTGCAAATACAAATGTAGCTATGATATGGCTGCTCTCTTACATCAAGTGGAAAACTTTGAAAAGGAAACCTGGGTAATTTGAATAGCTCATAAACCCTGTTCAAGGCACCTTTAGACAAATGTAGAGGAATTGATAACAAGTAAATGCACTCACCCAATGCTTCTACTTGATCTGAGTCCAGGTAAGACATAATGTCAAGAAAATAAAAGCATCTTCATAGGGTCATGTCAGGAAGCAAAGAGACTAGAGAAAAAAAGTGTCTAGTTTTTCAAAAATGGTTCCACTCTGATTTATGTGGCATTCAGGCAACCAGCCAAGAATAAATGCATTTGTTTTGCCCTGCATAATTATGAATCTTGGGTGAATATACTTTATTTTCCCTTTAGCTCATCTATTTTTGTGATTAAATCAAGATTCAAATCAGAAGGGATTGAGATAGTGCATCACGGATAAAAGATGGCTCACTTTCATTGTTCTTTGGTTTAAGTGAGAGTCAGCATTAGCCGCTGACCCATTTAATTCATTAATTTTAAAAACATGATGACTTTGGCTGAATTTTAAAAAATGTTAAAGGGATAACAGTATTAATCTAAGGTTTTGAATATGTTATCATAGCTTCTGGTCTGCAGCCATCAATACTGTCGTCCCCGAATGACCCACTCAACTGTAGCACCCACAAAGCTTCCAGTGAACTGCTGTTCTCAGGAAAGATGAAAGATTAGAAATGTCCGAAGGTGGACCTCACAATGTATCCCAAATAACAGACATGATAAACACTCCTGACTATGCTTCTTGGTTATGGTTAAAAGCCACCAAAGCTCTTTCTTGTCCTGCTTCTCCTTTTCAGCATCTGACCGAGAAAATTATTTTAGGACTAAGAATCATAAGCCACCAGGGTAGAAACAGCACTCATGGGTTGGGGAGACAACTCAGTGGTTAAAGCCTTTGTTTCACCAGCGAAAGGACCTGAGTTTGGATCCTGAGATCACACTTAAAAATGCCCAGCAAGTGAAGCTGCCAGCCTGTAATTCTAGCCCTGAAAGGCAAAGCCTGGGAATCCCCAAAGCAAACTGGATAGCCAGACTGGCCTAATGACATACTCGGTATTTAATTAAAGACCCAAGTTCACAACATTAAGATAGAAAATAAATTGGGGATGATTATCAGCGTCACCCTAGGCCTCCACAGGCATGCACAACAAACACTTGCACACACACACAAACACATGTTTATCCACTCACATGCAAACACCCATAGACACACACACACACACACACACACACACACACAGAGGCATGCATCCCACACATACATTTATGAAAGAAAAGAAAGTAATAACACTCAAAATGAGAACGGTATCAACAAATGTCATTTTGTTCTGTGATGCATTTTTACTTAACTCTGAATATCAAACTAAACAACTCCGGCAAATACAGGGCGTTATCAATGGAAAAAAATTCAGGCATTATAGACATGCCAGGTGACTCTTGGTGAATAGCAGTGAGATTTGCTATATGCCTTTTAAGACACTTCAGAAGAAAGATTTTAGAGGCTAGCCTATCCAGAGAAACTTTCTTTCTCTCTCTGTCTTTACCAACTTTTTATCTTAGTGAATTCTGGTTAAGATAAATATCAAAAGAGTGTACCCTCTAAAAGAATGTTGAAATAGACAGGGGAGCATCAAAGCCAATCTCTACCCCCTCTAGGTTTGGAAATTAAAAAAAAAAAACTCAACTTTCCTGTATCTTTTGTCTCTGTGTTTCTTTAATGAAGCTTAGTTTTAGAAAATTTAAATCTACATAGTAATAGGGATTATTTTTTCTCCTAAGTTAGCACTTTTTCCTGAAATATGTATGGCTGGGAATTGTACAGTGTGAGGGAAAATGGCGACCCAGACCTTGTCCTCTAGGCTTTGTGAATACATTGATAAGGAGAGGATAGGCATGGACATATACTCCAAAAATAGGTAAAATTAGTGGGAGTGATATTGATTCCCACCTAAGATGCTGGAAAGCCTATGAAAAGCCAAAACAAAGCAAAATTTAGGATTTCACTCTGAAGAATGGAAATGGTGGTAACGGGAAGTATGTAAAAAATTTCTTGACCAGCAATTTCCCACCTAAAGAGTTAATTGTTTTCCATAAGGCAAGAAATTCAGGATAAGTTTAAGGAGAGACTCTTCCTGAAGTCCTGTAGAACAAACTGGTGATGAGATATTCAGATTTATTAGGAAAAGGGTTATAAAGTCATGCTAAGAAGTAATGGGAAATTCATGAGCAATTAAAAAAATATAAAGCAGGAACCTTAAAAGACACTTCAGGTGGCACTGTTAAAAATTGTTTGAGATACATATTGACCAGAGCTAGAAATGTCAATTAATTACCAAAGCTCTACCTTTTCAATAAATGTATAAATAATTAATAAATCATTCCAATTTGCAAAACCATCTTACACTGTTTTGCTATTGACCAGGACCTGATTAATAAGGCCCAGATGTGCTATATGATAGGGAATAACTTGAAATATTTGCTTGTTACATAGGTCCAAACAACCAGGAATCTGTCAGACAGTTTCAACCCGAGGTACGAATTAGCTTCATCATCAACAACATATCGAGGATACACTCAGTATTAGACCATGTGCTGACCTCAAAAATTATCACTGCAATTCATATTTCCCTTTTTATAGATGAGGAGATGAAGGCTTAGGGGATATTTAAACCTTTGTCTAAGATCACAGAGTAAGTTTCAGATGCAAGTGTGAGAATCTACAGCTGGCATGCACTTTCACATGTGGTGCCTTCCATAGTCCTGGTTGGCGATGGTCATGAAAGCAGTCTTTGTTTACAGCTTCATATTTTTAAGGAACAAATGGGAGGTTTTTGTTTACCTGTTCACATCTGTACATAAGATACACACATCTTACAAAAATCTAAATTTGACTTTTTTGTATTAGTCACTATTTAGCTGAAACTAGACACAGCTTTATTTTAAATTATGAGGCAGGAACTACCAGACTTGATGATGATGGCAACAGATCCCATTTAAAGAAATATGGCAGATTTTTGCCCAACTAGATTGTAATCGTGATGGTTTGCACCTGCCAGGAAGCATTTCTGCCATAGAACTAGAGTTGCTTTCGCTTATACATTGTCACATCAAAAATTCCTGACATTAAGTGACAAAGACCATTTTCTTTTGGCTATTTATTCACATGTGATAATGTTTTTATATTCAAAGTTAAATCATTTCCAGCCATGCCTGACTTCACTTTCCTGAATGAATGGACATGGGCTTCTTTGGGAACCCAGCTAAAATCTGTCAGACCACTGGGACCACTCTGAAGGTCACTGACTCAATGCATTAAGTGGCCCCATGGCAACATGAAATAATGGGTGAGCTGTCCAGAAATTCCTGGAAGCAATACCAGAAGGAGGATCCCTATTACTCCTCCTCACTGCGTGCTTCTGTGTAAGCGTAAATATGCACATTTCATATGGATTCTTTAAGATCTCTGTATATTGTGATGAATCATTCCTTTTCTCTATGTATTTCTTTTATTTACATAATTTCATAGTCTCAAAGAAGGTTGTATTTGGAATGATCTCCATATGGAATGAAAATTTGAAACACATATAGCCACATTCTTATGAGAAAATAGGTTTTCTGGCTCAAATGAAAGAGCACTTAGTCACATACACTGAATAAATAAGGTGTTTTTCTTAACAAAGCAAGCATTACCTTGTTACTCATCTTGCCTTACTCTTTTATAGATGTCACTTTACTTTAATCATAAATTTTAGAGAACAGAATGTGGTTAAGCTATTCCTCTGCAGGGAAGACACCAGCACAGGAAAAGTCCATTTAAGACAGTTTTGTCTGGTGAGGCTGGAAATGAATTCGCTCTGAAGGGCTGTGGAATTCTATTCTAATAGAATTGAAAGTAATTAAAATCTAATAGTAGAATCTAGCCATTTAAATTGAAATTTAAATTGGTCAAATAGGATTCAGAGCCCTTGACAACCTCAGAATGGAACTGTAAGAGTGTCACTATTAGAATATGAAATATTTTGCTTACTTGAAACTGAAATTAACATGGAGTGCATAGAATTAAATAGTTTCTAAATCTGTATTACTTTTCATTAGTAATAAAAGATTTTGTGTAGAGATTTGCATCTTACAATAGGTGATAACAAAGAACAACTAGCAGAATATAAAAAACTTTCTATAACAAACCAAAGATGATTAGATGCTTATGCCTATGAAAGTTCATTATTCCATGACAGTTTATTGTATAGAGTCTGAAATGAGACTTTTAAATTATTAAGTTGTATTTTTTCAGTGAGATTTTACCAAAAATTTACTTTCTTTCCAAGTACAGAAATTTAAAGTAGTATGCTTCCACACGTAATTATATGATTTTTATTAAAATAGTTTCACGCAGTAAGTATAAAAGGTAATATTTGCATTTCATAGAAAAATACTAAAATATAAATAAGGAATATAATGGAAATTTACAAAGATTATTATTTAGCAATGTGAATGTAGTTCTTTAACTTCTACTAAACATTCTGTCTGATATATCACCAATTACAATTATTGAACATATTACCTAAGGGTCTGAGTGCAACATATCACTAATTCCAATGATTGAACATATTATCTAAGATCATGAGTGCATGAGTGCACTCATTTGCATACTGACCACCAGATGTCCAATATCATTCAGGATGTGATCCACCACCATCTATATCTATTAACTTTATCATGTTCTGAAGAACCACCAAGAGAGTTTTCAGACCTCACAGGCCAAATGCAGTCTAGATCTCTGAATAAGTCTGTGAATTGAAGTATACTGATAGAAGACTCATTAATGTAGCAATAATAAAAGACGAATATGAGTAAACTTAATTTTATATTCCTTTTTGGTAGATTTCCTTTTATTGCTAAGTTTTCTAAGAATTTTGAGGAACGATAAGCACATTTACATACCACATTACACACACCAACCAGAACTGCAGTTTCCTGAGAATTTTTTATATCAAGGAAATGTATGTTCAGCTCATATTAAAAGATTCATAATGTAACCACATAATTGCAAGGAAAATCATTATTCTGAAAGAGTAGCACAAGGAAGAAAAGGTTGTAACAAGAAGAGACCCTGGGTTGCTGTCCATTAGCTTCATTGAAATTACAGACCAGCAAGTGTTCATGAAAGACAATGTATTGATGTATTTTCCCACAGAAACAATGTTAAAATTGAGAGCTCTGTTCTTGAAAAGAGACTTGGCATAAAAGTAAGCCTAGCTTAGGCCAGCACTATCATAAAAACAACCATAAAATTTCTTCCATATATTTAATAGTAAAATTATGCTCAGAGCCCAATAAAATGAGCATAAATATCTTATACACATTGATTATACAAGAGGGCACTCTCAACTATAAAGTATACATGCTATGCATAAATAAAATGGTACTATCATATAAATTAAAACTACTTAAAATTAATATGCTAGCTATAATAAAGATCAAACATTTAATTAACAATATTTTTGCTTGCCATCTTAGGAATTTTATGATTTGAATGGCCAGGGTGTCTCAAATTGCTGTCTAGGGATGTTTGAAATGACTTTTTCTCTTCAAAGATCCCTGTCTTGGCCACATAAACCAAATTTTCAGTGATTCTGAGCATGCTTAAGCAGATTGCATCATAAGAGAACTTGAGAATCATCATATCTAGGTATCTTCATACACCCACTTCTTGTGGGTGACTAAACATCTAAAATTCAAAACCTAGCCTCGGAAATAATTATACTTGATCTAGAATAGCTTAAAACTCCAAAAGAAAGAAGCGATAGAAAAGATCCAAAATGGAGTCTTCAAACATAGGTAGGTGCTCTAGTATTTTAACCTAATGTTCAAAGAACATCTCCTTTTTTCATAGTATCATTTTTTAGCCTACTTGGTCGGCTATAATAAAAGCATGTTATAAACTGCATGGCATATAAACAGAAAAAATTTCTTTCTCTCAGCTGGAGGAGGTAGGGGCTGTGAAATCTGAGATCAAAGCCTCTGTAGATTCAATGTCTAGGAGAAGAGTTTTGCTTATTTAGCACACTTTCTATGTTCTGGAAAACAAACTCTATAGGCTTCTTTTATGAAAGTGATACTCAAAACTCAAAAGAGGGATCTTCCAGACTGGGGATGTTCCTCAGAGGTAGAGCGCTGCTGAGTGCACACAAGGCCCTGGTATTATCATATCACCATTACCAAAACTAAAAAAACTAAGCAATCTCCCAACATCAGTGACACATTGGTCAAGGTGCTGTTTAAGGAACCTGCTATACTTCTCGCTGTTTAATGTTATTCCCTTCATAATAAAATTTCACCCACCATGTGAATTTCACAGGGACATACACAGACTGTAGCAATCCTGGTGTTACATAATGTTCTTCCCAACAGATAACCCTGCTGACATAAAATGTTATCTAAAGCTCTAGTTTAAGTTCTTGAAGAAGAGCAAAATGCTGTGGATGTGTTCCTTCTGCTAACTGATTTTCTGTGAAGTCATTTGCTCCTTTCCCTTATCTCTTCCCACATAAAGCATTAAGGCTGCGATAGAAACTGCAAACAGGTGCATGGGGAATACAGTGAAAAGGAGCATCCCAACTCTCCTCTTCTTGCCATGTGATCTGCAGAGATGCTGATGGACCAAATAGCCTTGAAGCTTTTCATTTCAATACTTTATATACAGATACAGCATATATACTGATTACATCCCACATTACATATAGATACATCTCCCTTTTGTGTGTGTGTGTGTGTGTGTGTGTGTGTGTGTGTGTGTGTGTATGTGTGTGTGTCAGAGAGTATTATTTGTGCCTGTGGAGGCCCAAGGGTGACTCCATGTGATAGACATCAAATCACCCTGGATTGTTTATACCTCCTACTTGCTTTGCTCTGGTGTATCTAGGCTTTGCCTCCGAAGACAAGTACAGGCTGCTGCCATTTCTGCCTGGTGTTTTCACATGGTATTCAGGATCCAGACTCAAGACTTTCTGCTTATAAGGCAAAGACTTAAACCCTAACTCATCTCTCTAGCCCAATGCATTCCATGTCCCTCCCCCAATACCACCCTCGCTTTTTTTTCAGATTAAGAATCTAATATGAGGAAGCAGTAAATTGTAAATGCAATTCTGGGTTCCTGAACACTGAGACAAGGGTTTATCTGAGTTCAAGACCTCTCACAGGATGGATTTGTGAAAATATTTGTTGAACAAAGAAATTAATATGCAATTTTTCCCACCAAAAGTTATGGATTAAGGAACATGAAGTAATGTAGGGGAGAGAACTGAAATAACAACAGAGTTAAGGAATGAAGACCACAGCGATAATTCATGCTCATTTTTGCTGACAGAAATCTGGTTCTCTAACAAGTATCTTTTTACTAATTTATTTCCTAGAAGAACTTGAAACAAAAGTTGTCATATTTTTCGCTTGTTATCCAGGAAAAAAAAATCACAGGACATAGCTCAGAGGAGTTGAAACTGAAGCAGGCAGACACCACAGCTCATATTTGGGAAGCTCACACCACTCCTCATAGATGCCACTGCAATGGCAAAAAGCAGATGCCATGGTAAGAGGAAATCAGCAAACTGTAAGCTTTAACATTAACCATATGCCAGGCCTTAAGCCTGCTGTTTTACATACATTATCTGTGACCCTCAGGTTAATCCTCAAGGTGAACATGAGACTTGTTCTCCTTGATAAGGAAGCTTATGTTCAAAGATGCAGATTTTCTCAAGGTTGAGCAACTAACAGTGATAGAACTGGGACTTATCAGTTCCAATTCTGAACCACATGAGCCTTTCCTATGATATGCAATGTTGTTATAAAGCCAAATTCAACATTAATATAAACTATTTAAAATTTCCCCTATCAGGAGAATTGTTTGTCCTCAGGGCATGGAGTTATAGGATGGCAGAAGAATTCATGTGCTGGTGTCTTTGCCCAAAGGCCACAATCTCCACAACTGACTTTCTTGAATTTAGCATGTGTATTGCTGCCTACAAAGAGTAAGCAAGAGCTGGAAAGGAAGAATGAACACTCTCAACCTGCCAGGTTAGTTGAAATAGTCTGGCAATCACTAAGTTGCAGATAAGTGTAATCAACAAGATGAAAGTTCTATGCAAAACAGGGAAATAGCTTCCTAATGGAGGAATATTTATAGTCTGCACACTGGATGGAAAGCTGTGTTTCCTAAGCAAATGTACAGATGGTGTCACATGGATGTGGTCATCTCCCTAAACTTTCTGAACTTCATCCTCATTTAAAAATAGTGATTGTCAACTTCTGGAAAAGAGTAAGCGCATTGTGAGTGAATGGACTCACATCTTAGTAAGTAAGAAGCTAAAGCAAGCATGACTAGGGAAAAAGATTACTGAACAAATTTGGGAACCACGGGGACTTTCTAAAGTCATGCCTTCTTTGAATAC
The DNA here is from genome assembly GCA_023101885.1 of Typhlomys cinereus. NCBI lineage: Eukaryota > Metazoa > Chordata > Mammalia > Rodentia > Platacanthomyidae > Typhlomys > Typhlomys cinereus. Next base: position 2,744,539 of record JALPQD010000226.1, read on the forward strand.
AGGAAGGGGAAGCCTGGGAATCTCATTGGGAAGTCAGTACATAATTCATGTAAGAAGTATTTCAGCGAAGGGCACATCCTTAAGTATATTCAGTTAAGCACATTCCTGATTATGCTAAATTTGAGGTAAAACTTTAAGGAAGGATGCTGGGGACATTTTTAGGCATGGAGCACATACGTGAAAGGTTAAAATGGCCAAAGAATCCCTTTGGGTTATACTACGTTTGTGTTATAAAATGATGGATAGGAATACTCTAGGCATTATCCAAATAGTTTGAGTTGTAAAATAAAGAAAGAATATTTTGAAGGTGCCTTAATGTATAAGTATTTATCCCTAAAGGACTTGCTTAGTAGCTAACAGAATTAATTAGAAAAATGTGTTAGGCAGAAACTATGGGATTTCTGAGAATTTATGCTTCTGATAGTTTCCAGACAGCAGTGAGTATGCCAATCAGCCAATCATAGCACATACCTGAGGACTATGGGGTTTATTTTTTTTCCTTTTTTGCTATGCAGACCAAGCTAACATCAAGCTTACAGGCTTTTCTCCTGCCTCGTATGTGCAAACACCACATGTATGAGCCACAACGCACAGGCAGGCACCAGAGCCTTGCAAGCTTCTAGTTATTTCTCTTTACAGTAGTTCAGTGTTCATCATTGTGGGATGCCATCCGCCAAGAAAGAGCTCTTTAAGCAAGGGCTCAACTTCATGACTTCACCTGTGCCAAAGCCCCCCAGCTCCAAACAGATTTGCAGAAGCGATGCCTTCCTCAGCCAGTTTCACATTCTACCCAAGTCTAAGAAGATACAGACGCTAAGTTGCAAGTTAAAGACAATAATGTCCACGCCTCTGCAGTCTATATATAGGTACTACACCGTGTACATTCCTCAAGCTAGTCTAGTTTTAAGAAAATAATTTTCATAGCTTCATTGTGAGCTTGAGATTTTATCACCTGTCATCTGAGCCAGGGAAAGCTCTGACTGACTGTTTAGTTCTGACAGCTCCTTTGGAACAATTATTTAAGGTGAACGTTATTTAAATGTGAGAGTGGAATGAATGTATCTTGGTGTGGTTTTTAAGCTTAGCTCTTAAGATCTTGGCTTCCATCTACATTCAATTAGTCATATTAGTCTCAGTTTCCTGCCTTCTTTTTAGAGCTAGCACGGAACTCAGATAGGGAAAGAAATTCTGACAAAGAACAAAAATATTACTTTGCTTTCTTGCTAAGCTTCGCTATCTCCTTTGTCCCTTCTAAAGAAGGAAGGAGCGCAGCTTCTAAACTCAAGTGAAATGTACAGGAGGCAGTTGGGTAAAACAGGTCTTCCCAGGTGCATTTCCACCCCTTCAGTAAATGTAAAGTGGCTTCCTCTGGTTGCCATTTGGAGGGAACATTCTGATCTGAGGAGCCGTTACAGTGGAAGGTGGCTTCGCTGTTGCCGAATCCCCCGCCGGGCCAGCCGGGGATTCGGCAACACTCCGCAAGAGAGATGCTCGTGTCATAACCGATTGGCACTGGAACTGTATTTACAATGGAATCCTGAACACCCAGCTGGAGAAACGCCCTATGCTGGAGGGAACATGAAAACCAGAAAACACTTATGATTGTTTTGACAGATAAGGTGAGGTGGAAAATCATAGGAAGGAGCTTCCAGTTTACTTCAAGAATAGTATCATGCTGAAGCCAAGAGTGTAATTTGTGGTTTCTCTTTACTATGCACCTGTAGCTCCTCTTAGTGGCAGCAGGGAGACATGCTACACACTCACTCCAGAGTTGTTTTGATGAACAAATAACATTTGCCGCACATGCAGCTCTTCTCAGCTCCGAAGGCCAAGGGGAACTCAGATTACTTGTGAAGTAACTATAGCCAGGATACTGAGATTTTTCCAAGAGAGGGAAAATACCTGGATAATGTTTTCCAAGCATTCATGCCAGTAGCTCTGGGGAGAAGAAACAAATATATTTCTCATTGTTGACACGATGAAGATGATAAGCTTCTCAGGCATCTCCCTGAGCACTATTCGTGTTTTGTGCGTGCTGGTTTGCAACCATAATGAACACTCAGGCTTGGGGAAGACTCTGCACAAATGAAAACCGAGAAGTGGAACTGCATGACCACCACAGCCAGGAGGAGCTTAAGTTTTCAGATCTTCTGTGATGTGAAGTGTGTGGCTGACCACAGTATGTTAAGAGCATTCAAAGATAAAGCAAAGCCACTGCCTGTTGACCACCTCTCAGGAAAAATCCCAAAACCAGTTTCTGGTATCATATACTTTAAAGATCAGGTGATAAGAGTTTTGTGCTCCATAGGCATGAAGTTGAAGACTGATGCAATTATCTTAGTAACATAAACTGAAAGCTTCCCTTAGGCACCTCAATTATCACAGGAGAAAAATGGTTTTTTGTTTCAACAATTTGGATATTTCCTCAAATACAAAAGAAACTAACATATATTAAAACAAATTATATTCCTTATACATCACAGTTGTATCTATCAACTTTCTTCTCTTTTTCTGAATTAATATCATATATACATATACATGTATTCTGCTGTTTTTCTTTCATATTATATTTTCTTTCATATTATTCTTTCTGAATTAATATCATATATACATATACATGTATTCTGCTGTTTTTCTTTCATATTATATTTTCTTTCATATTATTCTTTCTGAATTAATATCATATATACATATACATGTATTCTGCTGTTTTTCTTTCATATTATAGCATAAGCATTTTCTAATTTGAAGAAAGTCTTCTGTGCCTGATTTTCTAGGTCCATATATTATTATACTTTAATACATCTAAGAATTCTGAATTTGATATATATTATCTCATATTTTGTATTACTGGAAGGTAAAATATTTATGAGCACTCTTGTACATGAGTGTATCTAACACATGAAGCTGTTAGTTCTTCTGATAATAATTGACAATATAGACTCTTACAATAAAGACTACATTTCCCACAAACTCTTGCTGCTATATGATTAAGTTCTGCCCAGAATAGAATGAAAATGCCCTTCAGTAGCTTCCAAGAGCCTTTCTCAACCTATCTTGTGCCTGCCTCGTATTTTAAAGCTTTATTGTTCTAGATCCTAGAACAAAGGCTATAGGGCAGCAGTGGTGAGTGGATAGGAGGCTTAGATACTAAGTCTGCGTGGATCTTAGTAATTGAGACTTGGATAGTGACATTGAACCCACATTTTACTTAAGCTACGGCTGCTCTGTATCTCCAGCACTTTCAGTGCAAAGAAATTCTAAACAATAAAACTGTTCATTTTATAATGAAATAAAATGAATGAAGTAACGAACACATGCCTATGATATCTGTAGTGATTATAATTTTATTGCGCACTAAATCCAGGTTTGGTAGTTTGATGTGCCATCTATTAATAGCACGAAACTATAACATAACATCAAAGCTGAAATGCTTTCCTGACAATCAATATTCAGCTCTTCAATCTTCATCTTTCACAAGCATTGACATATATAAGTAACTTTGTCCCAAATAATGAAGGAGAATTTGATCAAGGGAAATAGTTAATGCATTAGAACAATGACAACTCTGAAGGATGAATTAACTAATTGATCAAACCTTGAAGACAGATTATTTCTCAAATATATTGAAACAAAATGTAATTGTATTACATTTATTTATGTTACTCTAAAACAATACATACTACATATTAAGGCTTCTATAATTAGTAAATATTTCCAAAGCTTCTGTAACTAATAAATATTCCTTTCAAATTTTTCTTTCTTTCTGTTACATATACACTTGAAAACATCGATGGTATAATAAGAAAAACTAATTACTTTTCTACTAATAATTTTCCCAAGACAAAACTATAAAAATTATGAGACATAATTGAGGTTTATGAAGAGGTTTCCCTCTGTGATGACCTAACAAAAGATAGATACAACTTAAAAATTTAAATTCTTACCAATATTTGCTGTCTATACAACTTATTGAAAGAATGGCAGAATTCACTCATAATATTTTTATTATTTAAAATTACTTCAGTTCTGTAAACTACTACTTTCTGACATTATTCTATACTTCTCTTTCCAATATTACTTTGGTAAATATTTATGCAGTCATTCTAAATTTGATTTTAAAACACATATAGAAAAGGTTCAAGGATAGTTTACTTCTGCCTTTTAATAATAAAAATGTATTTTTTTCAATTGTATCAACTTGACAACTGAGAACTGAACCTTTGGGTGTATCTGAGGGGAAAAAAGTAATAGTTAAGGCAAGTCCTCAGCCTGTAGGAATTTATCTAATTGATGTGGAAAGATCCAGTTCCTGGTGGGTGGGACCATTGCTTGGACCGGTGAATAAGATGAAGGAGTTGACTCAGTATTTTGATGTACAGCCTCACACACATATAGGCATATGGACATCCATATTAGCAAGCATAAACGAATGACCCTCTCTCAGTTCTTTCTGTGGATATAGTGTGGCTTCTTCCCTTCACTTCGGATGCTGGTATGAAATATGTGTGGGTATTAATCCATGACAGTAAAACCAATGTGGGTGCTACACTGTGTAGCAGTTAGTCTACATTGTTGCCGATAAACTCATAGCCAAACGGCTTAAGGGAACAAGGCTTTTATTCTGGCTTATGAATGTCCTGTTAGAGCTCCTTGTCCAGCTTGGCAGGAGAGTGTACACCAAAACCAATGGCTTAGGGAACTGGCCACAACATATCCACAGGACTGCTAAGACAGGGTCAATCCTTACTTGTCAGACCAGCTTGTCTGGCTAAGTATGAAGAAGGATGCCAACGTCCTCCAGCAGCTCCCTCCATCCACCTGCCCAGGGACTAATCCCACCCACCATGGGTTGTACCATTCCCATCAATTTCCTTCAGGTTTGCTAAGGACTTAACCACTGATTCTTTACAAATGTGTCCTGAGCTTGAATCTTCAACTATCAAGTTGACACCTATATGTATCTATGCTACCTTATTTTTACTCATTTTTCTGTAAGTTTAAAAGCTTAAAGAATTTACAAAGAAATAAAATTACACATACCTCTTTCTCTATCTCTCTCTATATTTACATATATATGCATATTATATACATATATATCACATGGACTTTTCAGTACATTGCATCTCACATGACAAAAATAAAACGGGTTTAGGAAGAAATCCTGTATGTTGGTATAAATGCCACCTTAAGAGAATGAGATTATGAACAGTAAAGTGTCTAGGTTGGTGATCAGGCAAATTTCTTTCTATATGATGTAGCATGTGAAAGGTCAAATGTGCTCACCCTGCTGTAACCTAGAAAAACCTCTGTAATAGAGAATCAGTTAAATAATCGTACTATCCTATTGATTTAGCTACATGTTCACAGTTATGTTAAAGACTGTGACTGGCTGCAAAGGCATGAATCAGGTATGGCACCTGCTGCCACAGCATTTTGATGATGATGACTATGGGAACTAAGAGGAACTGTCCATAAATGCCCATTGACACAAAGGAGAAAATTCAAAGTTGATGAGTTATAGTGAATCACCTTCTTACCTACTGTGTTCAAAGGACGAGGTGAGATACTCCAAAATTACCCATGATTCATCTTTGCAAATGGCAAATGAAATTACTACATAGAATTTCTTTCACAAAGTACATGCTATACTGCTCCCTGTATTGCACATCATAACTTCCAAGCAACAGGTTTTAAGTAATTCCCAAGGCATAAATTAGTACTAAAAACAAGATTTCCTTCAAGGTAAATTTTCATGTTAATCAATTGATCAAAACTAAACAACCTCAGCATGAACTAAAGACAAAGAAATAACTCCAGGACTGGCATAACTTTGAATTGGAGTTCCATGGAATTGCCAAGTCACACCTTTCCCAGGATTTTCATGTGAAGTTGTTTAGTGAGATATGATTGTTTAGTTATAGATTCAGCTTAGTGAAAAGATAATTGAGTTATGCTCCTGATGAAACCTTGTGTCAATTTTGGGTCACCTGCCTTTGATTGAAGCTCCTTGACAGATCCTTCCTATTAAAAGGAAAAGGAAAATCAAGGTATGTGTATTGGTAATGCTTTTTAGAAAAGGAAAATTAAATTCTGTGTACTATTATGCTAGATTCTCAGACCCACATGATGGGAAGAAAGAACTGACTTCTGAAAGTTGTCTTCTGATCTTTCATGTACTCTCTTTCTCTCTCTCTCTCTCCCTCCTTCCCTCCCTCCCTCCCTCCTAAAAGATTTAAGAAGGAAATGTCCAGATGTTTGAAACAATGGAGAATTAGAAACAACAATTCTCACTCTTGATTTAACTGCCCAGTCACACAAAGTATTTTATAAATAAAGATGGGCAAGCAGAGATTTCTAAATGTTATGTCTAGTACAAATCAGAAGATCCCCATAAATCAATTCTTTCCTTGTTGTCTAAATAAAAGAAACATTAGTCAAGGCGATCTTAATTCTCCTCTCTATTCAAAATTGTAGACAATATTGTTTGTCAAGCAAGATATTCTCACAAGCATGAAAATACTGAGTTCCATTTACCTTGAGGTTGTGCGGGAGATGGACCACATTGGGCAAGTATATGAGCAACATCTACCAACAGTTCTGTTTTCTGCCACAAGCAGTGGTCCTGCCACTCCAGAACTTCCCTGTTGTATTTAATTATCCTGCCACATGCTAGCTGCCCTTTACTATTCTAACCTGTAGTCACTGTTAATGCCATTCCTCTTCTTACTAACAAGCATCAGTAATGCCCAACCACATAAGATTTGGCTCTAGACATTTTTCTAGATCACAGCTCTTCTACCCTGTTTATCTTCATGCTGTGCAGATGATTTAACATGACTCCAAGAGCTGTCCACCTATTTATGGTCCAGTCCTCCATTTAATCCATATTACTCAATAATCATAAAATAGGAATCGCTATGAGTGAATGTTAGTCTCTAATATTAAGTATTTCAAGGCTCCTTCGATTGACTGTCAATTTTTCTAGCACATCTACTTTTCAGTATCTTAATGTCACCATGCTGAGTAGGATGCATCTCTAAGCAGTGTGATCCACCCACTCAGTCACAAGTCTGATCAGAACAATAAGTCTGCCTCTTTTGTAAGCAAGAGGAAAACCTCCTTCCCAACTGTCTTTCAAACTTGTGTCTTTTTTGCTTATCTTGTCTTTAACTTGACATTAGTATTTCCTGGGTCTGCAACATACCTCTCTCAGACTGGAGACACAGCATCAGCTCTGCTGGAACTCGCCTTTCCTGCAGCAGGTCTTCAGACTTGTTCAGCCTCCATCATTGTGTGAGCCTGTTGTTTATTTTATACTGTGATAACTAGTGTTAGTTATCAATTTGACACCTAAAGGAGGGGCCACCAGGCACAACTGTAAAGGACTATCTAGATTAAGGTTTGCCTTTGAGAGTGTCTCTAGATTAGCTTGAGATGTAGGAAAGTACACCTTAGTCATGAGCTGCACCATTACCTGGGCTGGGGATGGTACAAAATAGGGAAAGGGAACCAAGGTAGATCATTGCTCTCTGCTTCCTGACTGTGGATGCAATATGAAAAGCTACTTTGAGCTTCTGAAACTTGACTTCCTTGACATGTTGCACTGCCTATCCTTGAATTGAAAGCCAAAATAAACCTTTCTCTCTTTTTTTAATTATTATTTATTCAATTGTGCATGTATGGTGTGTGTGTGTGTGTGCATGTATGTGTGTATGTGTGTAGAACCATGGACGAATTCAGGAACCACCACAGACGCCTCCACCTCCTCCTTGTTTACTGTGCCAGCATTCACAGGCTCCGCCCTACCAGGACCAGAAATGCAGGCTGCCCCCGCTTCCGCCTGGCGTCTATACGTGGGGTCTAGAATTCGAACTCAGGACCTTCTGCCTGCAAGACAGAGGCTTAACCCCTGAACCACCTCTCCAGCCCCAAAATAAACCTTTCTCTATTAAGTAACTTTTGTCACAGTATTTTTACCTCAACAATAGGAAAAAACTAACATATATGTGATGTTATTTTATACATAAAATATTATTTATATATGTATATATTAGTGATATTCTTTCCTATAAAATTCTAAGCAATATGATAGCTCACCCATGTATTTATTTTGCTTACCACCTAAGTATTACTTGAAGTTCTTTTTTCAATAAGTAAATAATTGAACAGTTTCATTACTGAAAACAATTGATCTATGATCAACTTATTCTTTTACTTATAAATACGGAATGAAAGTAAATGAGATATGCTCTCTGCCCTGTTGTAATTCTCTCCTGTCAAGTGCTCTGAGAATTCCCTAAACTGTGTTTCCTATGTTTGCCAGCAAGTGCTGCCTGTGAACCTCTCCTGCTCTGTACAGACTTTTGAATTCTATGCTTCTCTGGCTACATGAAGTGGCCTTGCATATTCTAGGGCTCCTAACGAGCTTTCATGTTTGTGGTGCTCAAGAGCTAATTGCTAATCCTGTAGACAGTGCATGTAGCCCATATCTATAAAACCAAATTTTCTATAGTCCAAAAAAGGAGTTGTCTTCAAAATTGTTTTGCTTCCCAACTCACTCTTTCCTAAGACAAGAGATGACAGCCAAACCCTTCTACACAGATACTGAACTCACCTTTCCTGTCATTTTTAATTTTTCCTACCTAAGTTTAGAAGTCCTGTACTCCATTTTAGTAAGTATGCAAACTGAATGTAAAGAGTAGCTTCTATCCTCAGCTGTTCTTAAATATACATCCCCAATGTGGCCTATAACCAGCAAACTTAGTGCTCAAGGACAGACTTCATCCTCCTGCACAGATCATCCATGTCATCCATGCTCCCTTTGCTGTTTATTTAAGACTTAATCTTTCTTGACATTTTAAAGAATAGAATGCTGTGAGTAGGGAGGGTAAATCTCATTTTAAATCAATGAACCAACATCTTCAAATATTCATTTATAATTATTTTATTAAACAATCAACATTTACATGTCATCAGAACTTACCCCTGAAATGCATCAAACAGCCTGAGGTATTAAAACTGAAAGGATATTTGTATGTATCTGTAAGGTTTTTACACTACAATAACCAAATAATACTATGTAACCAAACACTACTTAGAACCATGAATTCTTTAGGACAAACCTGGGTGAAAGAAACCTAGTTTATCTCATTATAGCTTTGATTCTCCAATTCATGATGAAAGGGAACAAGAACTAATATGAGGCTTCGGTTGCTTCCAAAATGGTATGTTACTTATTCTCCTCCATAAAATAGAATATACATTTCCAAAGGTCAACAGCTGAAACAGATGCCATCTAAAAGCATAAAAATCAAACTGACAAACCTGCTTCCATGATATAAGGTCCTATTCACAGAACTTAGTCCTGAACCAATGGAAACTTTCCTAAATTAGATTTTCCAGAATATTTCAGTGCTGCACATGCCCATTTCGGGTCACATTAGTGTTAGGGCCAGTTTATCCTGCTATCAGATGAAGTTCAGGGGGTCCTTTCAAAGAGAGTTTCACATAAACACTGGACAGATGAGATTGGCTTTTTAAGTGATAAAAAATTTTAATTGAAGAAATTATCTGGAGGTTTTCCACCTTCACTTGTGTTTCTACCTAGAAATAGAAAAGTTGAGGTAATTACATAGCTAATCACTGTGACATAAACACTTGCTACTGAAACAGTGAAGCAATGAAGGAAAAGTGATCTCTTAACTGGATGATTGATTTAACAATTAACTTTCAGGGTAGACACTCTACTTGAAGTAAAGCGTATTGATTTGAATATGAATTGAATAATGAGAAGCAAATGTTCTTAGTTACGTCAATTTTTAGAGTTAACATTGCATTTCTAGTAGCTGCCAAGCTGGGTTTTCATATGTGCCATTGATTTGTCTTGTTTGTTCTATCATGCTGGTAGCATGAACTGAAAATAAAATTAATCGATGTTTTACTGCATTTTTTTGTTTTATATAAAGACATGGTTGCTAAAAAAAAACTGGCTTTAAAAAGTATTTCACAAAATAGATAAAAGATCAAATGTTCTCATAGTTTCTTAGCAGAGGAAAACACTACTTATCCCATGGTGAGTAAGATACCTAAAAGAACATATCAGAGAAAGGCCTCTTTAAGACGACTTTCCACTGACATCAAAAATATGGGGCAAAGGAGCAGTTTTTCATTCAGGCTCCAAAGAGTTCAGCAAAACACAGTTACAAGTTTCCTCATCATTCTGAGTTAGAAAGGAATTTAATGTGTTCAAAATTTTTTTGTTATAAGAACATGCTTATGTGATGGGAATAACATCCCCTTCCGATGAACAAGATTTGTTTTCTCATGCAAGATGAGTTTTGAATTAAGAATAAACTTTGCACAGTTACCTTGCTGATGGAAAGCAGTGGCCAAATTATTTCCCTGCATTGATGTTCTCATATAAACTAGAATAAATCCCCTCAAGTCACTTCTTTTCAGAGGAGTAATGATCTCAGGATACTTACTATGTTTTTGGAGTTAGCAAGCAACTACTCTTTCTATTTGCTATACAAATGGATTTCCTAGGAGTATTATTAGTTTTTTATTTAATTTAGTGGGTTTTAACTTTTAATGAATATCATCAGATATGAAAATCAAACCCAAACACATCGGGTCATTAGAACTAATAGTTAAATCTCAAGTGTCTCATTAATTTATATACAAAAGAATTACCTGGGATAAAATAAAAAGCAGCTTTCATTTGAGGATCAGATGTATGCATCTAAAATGTCATTGTACTGGACTTGATGCTCAGAGAAAAATGCAACAAATTCTATTATTTTCTGTCTTCTCATTTTATATCTTGCACCAACAATTAAAAGAAAATTGATATGAAGTGGAAAATGACTGATCCTCTGAATCTTATTCCTGTATATGTTTTTTGTTTACTACTGAGATGTCCATTGATGGTAAGAAAATAGGGTTGGCCACAGACGGTGTTGCAATGTTATCAAAATTCTCCCACTATTAACATACCAATGAGCTACAGTGTGAAACCTATCAAACTACAAACATCAGATGTGGCTAAATGACTACAGTCACACACAGCAGTCAGTGAAGCCTTCTCTCAAGGACAGTCACTCAAAGACAGGGTTTCTTATGCCATTCAACACCAAACTTGTGGGTCCCTTCCTATGTAGAAGAGCCAAGGAGCACAAAAGAAGAGAAAAGCTCATGACTCCTAGAATGACCATTCCTGATATCAGCGCGCTGGTGATAGCATTCATCTGAAAGGGAGGCACATTCAAAGAACCTGCAAGAAACATAAACACACATCACTGTAAATTCCTCGTAACAATTTACACCTGCCAAAGTATCTGTCACTCCCATGTTACAGCATGCCCTTTGAGTACATTATAATCTGTTTAACTATAATTAAACTCAATACCTGAAGGAATGTATGAGCTAAACAGCCAACACACACCAAAAGATAAGAGAGTGAGAGAAGAGAAAAAGGAAAAAAGGAAGAAAGAAAAAGGAAGAAATAAAATTGGAAAGCTGAGCATTACAAAAAATTAACCAACAGCTCTCATATGAACCCTGGGGAGTGGAGTGTATTGATGAAGGGAAGAGAGAGGTAAATGGAAGGGAGGGGATGGAAGGAAGCAGGGATTAGTACTCAATGTTTATAAAACTAAAAAGTAAATAAATAAATTAGAAAAAATAAAGGGACAAATAAATTTTCAACTTAAAAAGTCCTTACTGAATATTATTTACAACATAGCAAAGTTGTGAAAACTGTAGTTCATTATACTAAGTTGAATTCTGTTCTGTAACATGTTACCAAAACACTTTAAAAAATAGCACTTTTGTTTGCTAATTATCTTACCAAGCTGTGAATTGTTGGTTGGAGTCTCATCTGGGGAGAAAACAGAAAAAGAAAAGTGATTTTATTTCTCCAAATATTTGTCTTTGTTTATTCTAACTCCATACTTTTAAGCTTCATCTCCACTAACCAAATCCCCTCAAGCTTCAAGAGGAAGACATCACTGAAGTCCTCAGAAAACTCTCTGCCTCCCCACTGTCTGCTCCCTACACTGGATCTCATCCACTATATGCTTTTAAAGTTCACATCCTACCACTGTCCTGATCATACAAATAAGATCACAAAAATACCCTCGATTGTAATCTCTCTTGACAACTATGTTTTCTCATTTCCTTTCCAGTCAGGTTAGTGAGGGCAGTAATTGTAAACAGCTATTACATTTTTTATGGACCTATAACCTGCCATTTGTTATCCTGTTATGGAGAAATATTCATTATTTAGTGCCGCTCCATTTTAAGTGTTGCCAATTTGCCTAACAGGATCTGCAAAAACATCATCTTCACATCCAAGAAAATAAATCCACACTTAATAACTAAATGAAAGACAAGAATGATTCCTGAGCATGAGTTGCAGTTTTATTTACATATGTGAAGTAGAAGATTGAAGCTGTTGATTTATTTTTAATTTTCCTTTGTAAGCACAATAGATGTAATGAACATATACACTTAGTTTCTTAACATTCTTTGTCCAATTTGTAAGCATGTAACAACTAACCATGAGCTTTTGTGACCCAGGCATTTCATATTTGTGTTAACATATGCATGTGTGCTTGTGATGGTATTTGTACCATTAAATACATATAATTGACTGTTTATTCCAGATTATATATATTTTCACAATTAAAGCATGTTCAATGTTACACAGCACATAAACTTACCTTTTGCAACTTATCATATTTAATCCTCATGATATGGCTTAGATAATATTGCTACTTCCATTTCAGAACACTTCCACCTAACATCACCTCTGGTGAAATTAACATGTTCACATCAATGCTCCCTTCTGGAGTTCTTTGTCAAAGGTATACAAAAATATTTTTGATTGTGGAGATGAATGCATCAAGCTATGAACTCCAGAATTACTATCTGAAACAGTGAGAGAATCTGGTGCAATATTTATAAAATGTCAATATCATTTATTTTCAGATTCATGAGCCTTAGAAGGAATGGTAGCTCAGTTTCTGAAGTAGAATGTTCAGAATGAATGCACACTCATTCATAGGAATTTTTAGAATGATACAGAACATGGCAATAGAACAAAAAGAAAAATGATACTCCTCAGGACATCCTGACATCCAGACAACACTTCTTATAAAGATATTTCTTTCTCATGTATCATTATGATCAGTTCATCCAAAGCACTGTGTGTCCTTTTCCCAGGAAAAGTTGTTTCACTATGAGTTGTTTTCTGTTTTTCCTGTTTTTCAGAAGTGATATTTCATTCATTTAAAGATGCTTCTATTAAAGAGTAGAAAGTCGTTTCCTGACAAGTGTACTGAATGAGGTAGAAATGCAATGACTGAAGCATGCTAACCCCACCACTGTCACATCCATATCTTCTATATGTTGAAATATACAGCTATCAGAATAGCTCTACCACTCCCACATCAGCATTAACTACTGAAGGAACAATATCCTAAATGTTCATCATAAAGACTTTGCTGTGGGCAAAAATCCCTCTATGTACTGGAACCAATTTCTTCATGTCTAAAGAAATGCTGACTCCACATCTAGGGCTGAAACAAGGACAGCACTATAGCATTATCAAGTAATTGAAATCAAAGCATATACTGTTTGTACAATGTTCAGAACTGCATTTGAAGATAGACATAGGCAGAAGGAATTGCTTTTCTGGCTGCAGTTTCTGACATCCTCCAATGTTTGTTTCACTGTAATAAAAATCACTGTCTGAGATAGATGTTTCCCAGCCTTTGACCACAATTTTGTTTCCTTCAGGTCCTTTGAGTCTTGCCATATACATACATTCTAAAAGGGGGGGCATGGATATTTATGAAATTAGAATAAATTGGAATACTAAACCTAGTGAATTCTTCAGAGAACAGAAGCTGTCTGAGCATTTCAAAGGGGAAAGCTATGGGAGTGGTATCACCGGTGTTTTAAGGCAGAAATAGCATATACATTGCTATTAAGAGCTTTTCCCTTGCTCAGAAATTTGGACTAAGTTGAAAATACATACATTCACTGAAAATATGTGTATAGTACAAATAGTTCCCCTTACCTCTAGATACAAGGATCCTTTTTCCAGTCTTAAATTATACAACAGAGTAAAGCAAACCCTATATTTAATATTAAAAACACTAAAATTTCCACTGTATAATGCTTCTTAATAGTTGTTACAATTGCTACTTTTGCTGTGAGACAATACTTTGACCCAACCAATTAATGGAGAAAAGGGTTATTATTTTGGCTGACAGTTCCACAGAGAGAGTCTATCACAGCCGAAAACTCATGATAGAAAGAATGGCTGAAGGCAGAATGAGGAGACAGGTTCAGAACATCACAATCATTGGAAGACAAAGAGCAAGAGAACAAGAGGAAAGCAGGGCTGAACTACAAAATCTCAAGGTCAGGCTCCATGATATTCCTTCCTTCAGCAAGGTTCTACCTCTTAAAGGCACCACAACCTTCCAAAACACTAACATCGCTAACAATTCAAACACATGATTTTGAAGGAATGAGAAGGTTCAAATTCACATTTGAACCATGACAATAATCTACTCCTGAACTTTAAAACTTTTAAGGGTCAAATCTGTGATCTATCTCTTAGCAGAGTACCTGCCCTGAGGGCTGAGAAAAAATACTCATATAGATATTAACTACCAATCAAACTCAATAACATTTGAAAGACACTTTGGCTTGGGTTTTTCCATAGCAGTTTATGTCAACAAAACTATTCATTACAATTTCTCAGTATTTGTGTCAGTATTACACATCATGTAGGCATTTCCTCACCTAAAAAATTAACATCTGGGAGATTTTAATGAGAACACTGCAGGAACTTTGCATTTCAGGAAGTGTGAACATTTGCTAATAGGTTAACATAGTTGGGTAAGAACAACCAAAATGGATTTGTTTGGTTTTTTTTTTTTTTAGAGAAACAGAACAAAATAGGATTTCTGAGGTCTTACAACTCACTAAACTTAGTGTGAGCCGAGGCGAAAGGAGTAAATAGAGCAAAACTTGCAAGTACCAAAGAACTTGGAAGACAACAAACCAAGCTTGAAATTGGACTTGTCTGTATAAACCCAGTCATAGGACCTGGAGAGATAAATTTTAGCTGACTTAAGCAACAGCTGAAGTGGGACAAAGAAAAGGGGTAGCCGTGTCACAAAGCTGAACATGAAGCTTTCAAAGGATTTGTCTGTGGGTGGACATGAACTGAATTCTGAATTCTGTATTCATGTGACATTTTCTAAAAATTGCATAGAAATTATAGAATTGCACTGTTAACATTGACACTCTAAGTAATGAGGAGGTCATTTTGGTCACTGAGAGTAAGGTCCATTCTACTAGTGTTTATTAAAATAGCAAATAGAGATGACTCAAGGAGAAACTGTGCCAGGGGAGAAAGCTGAAGGAAATCAGAAACAGGTCAGGTTAGTGACACACTTAGAGCAGAAACAAATCAAACCTGGAAAGAAGAAACTCCAGCCTGGACATTGGAGGGACTGAATAGCTCTCCGAAGATTGAGCATGCATATTTTGAGCAACTCAATATGGAAAAGGTGAAATTTACAACCTGGATAGCTAGTTATGCTAGGATTAGAGATTTCTACTTGATAGTATTTATGGATTTGAGGAGATTTTAAAAGTATCCTTCCAGGGCTGGAGAGGTGGCTCAGGGGTTAAGCCTCTGCCTTGCAGGCAGAAGGTCCTGAGTTCGGATCCCAGATCCCACGTATAGACGCCAGGTGGAAGCGGGGGGCGGCCTGCGCTTCTGGTCCTGGTAGGGCGGAGCCTGTGAATCCCGGGGCAGAAGGAAGTGGAGGCATCCATGGTGGTTCGCGATTCGTCCGTGGTTCTACACACACACATACACATATGCACGTGCACATACATACGCACACACACACAATTGAATAAATAATAAAAAAAAATTTAAAAAAAAAGTATCCTTCCAAAATAGCCTTACACTAACAGCTATTTTACACTAACAAATTCTTCAAATTTTCTACTGTTTAAATTTTAATTTGTTCTAGGAAAGAAGGAGATTATTCAAGTGCTAAAACTCTCTGCCCATGATGAATACAGACATCTCTTCCAAAGTTCTTTTCTAACGGGAAATTGATTCTAGATAAACTGTAGATGCAATCCCAAAGCAGGCCTAATTATTTGCAACAAGAGCTGAATTTCCTTTCAGCAGAATTCTATGGGCAATTTTTTATAACAAAACAGAGAAAATAGTTGGGTATTTCACAAATCCAGACCATTCAAAATGTAAACCAAATCCTCAGACACAGAAACTAAGTTTAAAATTCCATATTCTATGATTTTCTATATTTAAAGGATCTATTAGCTTCTTTTTAATACTGGTATGCTTATACAAACACAAAGAAGTAAATAATTAAAGCAATTGTATCCATTTTTAAGTCAAAATCACTTTTGCTTAATTATGTATTTCAGGCAAACCTTTATCTACTGTGAGATAGGTGAAATTGAAAAAATGATAAAGACAAGTTAATTAAAACATAATAACAGCCTTACAGCTAATATAACACTGAGACAACATTATTAGCATATAAGTCAACCAGAATTATTCTCTTTTTGAGAAAAAGAATTTATAGCTACAATATTAGAGAATCTTGAAATCTACTTTTAAAGCCCTATATTTTAAGCACAAAGGATCATTGCCTAGAGAAATGGAGTAAAATACTGAGCCAAAGACTTCTTAAAAGAAAAACTAGACCTCGAGTGAAGTCTGTCAGCTTCAGTGTCAGTGCTGTTTATTCTGCATGTCTGTTTTATCCAACAAAGTTTGGATGTCTCTGGATTCACATGGAATAAAGTCTGTATCCTTTGTAGCATCTAAATGGTATTGAGTATGCATATGTGTCCACAAATATTTGTGTCCGTGAGAATGCATCCATCTGCACATAAGGATGCCTAAGCTTGAATACGTGCACTGGAGAAAGAAAAGAACAAAACAAACGGTGGTTAACTTGGACAATTACAAAAGCATTTAGCAGGACTGGTTAACTAAATTCAGAACTCACAAGAGAAAGTCAAGTTTCCTGGATCCTGGGGTAAGGGAAGGGTTTCTAGAACTCAGAGAAAGTAGTTTTATGGAAAAAAAAAAAAAAAAAAAAACTGACTGTCTCACAGGAAGGGGAGAGCCAGGGGGGAATTTCACTTTTCTATGACTCAGAAGTCTCCCCTACTGGTCAAGTTCAAGAAGAAATTAAGTAGCAATGTAGGCTAGTGGGTGCACTTCACACAGATAGATGACCATCATGGGCAGAGAACAAAGCAGAAGGGCAGATTGGAGGCACAGGTGTAATAAATGAAACACTTATAACACTATATTTTCTGTGTGTATATGTGTATGTGTGAGAGTGAAAACAAGTGTATGCATGTACATATGTGCATGGAAATGTAGAGACGACAATATTATCCGGTGTGTGAACATTGAGTAAACACGAAGTTGCTGTGAAGTTAAAATTATTTAACAATTTGTCCTACCCCACTGTTCACTAATGCTGAACAGCAACCATCTGGATTTCTCCACAGAGGTCAAACGAGCATCCATTTTGAGCCCTCCACTGCTACACACTAAAGGAAGAGCACACCTACCACTGCGGGTGATGATGGGACCAGCAGAGAGCACGGCATTTCCAGAAGTGCTTTGGTGTCTCCATGTAGTCCTGCCCCCAGCATCTCTCCTTTTTCTGTTTCCACAAATCTGAGGTGTTAATGAAAACAAATGAAATTCTATACCAGCACCAAATTGTTTCTTTATGGCCATTTGGAAAGCAGATTCTTTTGGAAAAGATACCACATGTTTAATTTTATTCATTTCCTTCTGCGCATTTATTTAATTACTTTGCATATAACTGAGACAGCATTTCTTATCCTGGCTTGACCACTTTTCTTATTTCCTCCTGCTGTAATTGTGCACTGCCTCATTAATTTACATAGCTCAATGACTCTCCTGAAAAAGAGTTGTGTTTATCAAACTTTGCTACTTTTATTTCTCTCAAGCCTTCAATAAATTCTTCCCTAAAATGTTGGTTAGCACAGACCCAAGGTAATGTGGACTCTGCATTAGCTCCATCTGATACAGTTAGTTAAGACCAAACAAATCAATGAGCTGAAGACATAGCTTCCTATTTATGCATGGATTGGGTATAAATATAAGCATATTAAAGCTACTTCGAATTTTAAAAATTGCCTGCATTTGTTCTCAGGTAAATATTAATGTAACTCTAGGGAGCCTGGTAGAATGCAATTTCAGAAGTATTTTTAATTCACTACTTATTGGATCTATATTTTGTTGGTGACTGCATGCAATTAGATCTATACCTTTCAGAGACTAACTTATTTCAAAGGATTCTAAGTCATTTGGCACTAACCTATCTTTCAGCGTCAGCCTGGCCCCTCCTCACGTTTTTGTACAATCTATTCTGCCAAACCAGTTACATGTACCTATAACTTTGAGATTCCTTTGCCGGTGAGAGACTTTCAAGCTTGATTTTGATAACTGGAGTTTAACCACCTTCAGAGTTACATCTAGGTCTGTCCCTCTGTCCATCCTCCCAATGTGTGCTCTCCTTGTTTCTCACGATGGCAAGCACTGCCTTTCCTGCGACTGTTACACAGTCTACCTTTGACATATATCTTCCTTTTTTATCCATAATTTGTTCATGATTTTAAGAGATAAACCAAGTGAATTCAGAATTAAGGAAAATTTCATCTCAGTATACCCCACTAGGCCCAAACTAGATATTCAATAAATCTGTGCTGGATACACAGGCAAATTTGCTTCACACTAAAATACGTTTTTCCATGTAGAAAAAAAAAGGATCCAGATATTTGATAGCCTTTTTAAGCTTAGATCAATTCTGCAACTTATAATTAGTTATTTGTAAATGTACCGGCATGAGCAGCGGGCAGTCATCAGCTCTGCAGAGCTTGGTCACACAGTGCAGGAAGACGGTGGACATTTTCTGGTTCTTGTGCTTCACAAAACGAAATACTTCAAATGAGAATCGACCCCGTTGGCTTCTGCCATTTTCAATAACGGTGGTCTGGGGATCTTTGTCACAGCTGCATTCAGGGAGTGTGATGAGAGGACATCACTGAACTATTAAGACTTAGAGATCAATTTATGTAGCATTAAGAATATCCCAACTACATTCTAAGCTAATAGACTAATGCAATGCTATGAATATTTGTTTTGTTAATAGTCTCAATGTTAGTTTTACTCTTGTCTGCAGAAAAAAACTTTTTTCCTGACATTTTTAATAAAAAATTATTTTTTCTCTCCCCTTAAACCCCATTCCCATCCCCCCTCCTTTCCCTTCTACCTCAGGAGCAGAAGGATCTGAGCTTGGATTCCAGATCCCACATAAAAACCCAGGACAAAAAATGTAGGCAACCTGCATTTCTGGCCCTGGAAAGTTAAGCCTGGGAAACACCTGAGCAAAACAAAAAAGCAATCCAGGAGGATTCCAGATATCACCCTTGGTCTCCAGATATACACTCAAGTGCCCTCTGGTACACACAGATATAAAGAAAGAAGTGGTTATTTTTGCATTCTCCTGTTATGTATGAAGAAGGATGCATATTACTGTTGCTCCTTGCATTGCATTTTATTTTGTTTAGCAGTACAACACAGGAGTCTTTTCATATCTCTGTTTAGAAAGCCCTCTCAGTCATTTTAAATAATTGTATGATATTCTATTATACACATGTGCTAGAATTTATTTAATCAATTCTTTACATATACTTGCACTGATTTTTAATCACCTGATGAAAATGTATTCTAAATTGCTCCTTGTCAATTCATTACATTCATTCCAAAAAGTCTAAAGATCACATTCCATGTTATTAAATTTCTACTGATAGAAATTTGGAAAACAAATGAAATGTCAAAATAAAAGGATCCACAGACTCTCAGTGCATAAATAACCTTTGATATTTTCCTTACAGTATTTCCTTTTATATAAGAGTGACCAAGTAGGCCCTATTATATACAATTACATATGTTCATTCTTAAACTTGCTATCTTAATAATCCTAAATTTCAAGCTTCCAGATTAGAAGTATCAAGAAGATGTAAGAACAAGAGTTAACACAGAACTACCTATTTTGTTCATTTGATTATATCTGTCTGCACTCTTCATTTATTGGCTCTGTATCATTTGATCGTATTCTTATTGCTGAATATGCAGTTTGTTCCCGTGTTTTACTATTTTAATAAAACCAATAAAGTAGAACATCATAAATATTGCAAAATATATCCCTCAGTTTGGAAAATAGAATCAAATAATATGAAATCTTTTAAGGCATTTGATACATACATTTCCTCCCGAAAGAATCTTGCCAAGATTAGCATTTCCAGAGATAGGATACATAAGGGGTGTCAGTTTGACCCTGTCCTCTGAACATCGTCTAACTTTAATTAGCTAATAAAACATATTCTTTGATTCCTATTAAATTACTCCCATCATGCATCAATAAACCACAATGATCTGAGCCAACTGTGTTTTATAAGCATGATTAGAAGACATTGCTTAAGTCTCAAGTCTGTTCAGCTGTCAGATAAAAGTGCTGAAAGGGAAATGGAGTGATTGAATGGTTTTATGATCAATGTCCCCTCTTCCCAAATGTAGATTGCATCGGCTCTGTCACTGTCTATTGGGGAATGAAGGGAATAAATTATTGGCTCTGATAAAAAAGGAGTGGTAGGCTATATTACACTTTGATATTAAAGACTGATAAACGAACAAAAGCATTTGGGGTCTAAATTATTCAGATCATTACTTTAATTTCACTCTCATTTGATAGAAGATGAGATGCTATAACTGCTGATAAAATCCCCCCCCCCCTTGTCTTTCTCTCTTTGAGAATGATATCCTGACCAGGCTTTTCCTAAGACAATGAAATATCCCCATATCTCCTAAGCATGAATAAAATGTTGCTGGTATCATCAACTTGGTTGCAGCCCTCCTACCACAATGACTTTCTTGGCATATCATGTTGAAAGTTGTTCTCAGCTCTTGTACACTCATCTTTACAAAGACTAAAACTTCAAAAAGTAAAATCTTACAATTCAAAAACTGCAGTAGCGCTGTTCAATTTGCTTATCTGACCTAGATTTTTCATTCAGTTAGCTACAGCTGGGTCTTTGGTATTGACACATGACGCAAACACCTACCTTAGGAAGAGGTCATAACGAATATCATCATTTGGGTTTCCTGATGGGGTTGTGTAGCAATAATCCATTAAGACATTCCATCTGCAGAGAGAGGTAAATATGTTTCAGCATCAGAGTCCTTATTGGAGAGTTGATTGCTAAGCCAAGGGAAATACTGACAAAATCATTTTCCATGGAATCTATTTGATCACTTGCTATTTACAAAAGCTTATGGCTTATTGAATTTTTTCTCATAAACTAAATATGTATAAGTTGCTGCAATAAATTGTCTTCCAGGTATCCCTAGGGTGGAGACTAATCTAGCACATAATAAAAGAGGAGATAGTGTTCAAAGTCTGGAGGAACAAAACTCCAAATGAACAGCATGAAGAAATGTTTCCCAGTTTCCTTATGAACAGTTATTGACTCTAAAGCCAGAAAAGAGAACACAGTAATAATAAGCACAGCAAATGAGTGTAGCACAGGAAATGTGCACAGACTTTGTAGGACGGGGAGGGGATTTCCTGAAAGATTTTGTTAGCAGTAGAAAGCCAGAGGGCAGATACATAACTATCCTCAAAGTCACACTGCTCTATTGCAGCCATTCCTGATACCAAAAATATGTCTATGTTAAGTGAACATTCTGAACATCAGTATATGAAAAGAAAATCCTGCATTTAGTAGAAATGATTTTACATGATCATGTAAAGTCTAATCCATGATAGAAATAAAGGAAGAAGGTAAGAAAAAAAGCCACTTTTACAGGATTTGTTAATTTCCTCAGGATGCAGTTTAAACAGTAGTACACAAGTCCCAGATAAACCATTGAGTGTTCAATGCTTTTAAAGAGGAAGCATTGGAGGGCTGGAGAGGTGGCTCAGGGGTTAAGCCTCTGCCTTGCAGGCATGAAGGTCCTGAGTTCGGATCCCAGATTCCACGTATAGACACCAGGCGGAAGCGGGAGCGGCCTGCGCTTCTGGTCCTGGTAGGGCGGAGCCTGTGAATCCCGGGGCAGAGTAAACAAGGAGGAGGTGGAGCCGGTTCATGGTGGTTCCCGAATTCGTCCGTGGTTCTACGCGCACACACGCATATACCCACAATTGAATACATAATAAATTAAAAAAAAAAAAGTTTTTTTAAAAAAAAAAAAGAGGGGAAGCATTGGAGCTTTAACTTTTATTTTTCATTTTTGCTTTCAGTTTTGGTTCTGTTTGCAATACTGTCCCAATGTGAGGCCAGGCCAGCCACAAACTTGTAAACCTCATCTTCAGCCTCATGCGTATTGGAATTCACTTCTGATCATTCTGAATTTTTTAGGTGTCAGAGAAAATAACTGATGTTGACTTTTGAAATTTTGGTAGAGATCCTTAAATATCAATTATTTCATTTTTTAATAAACAGGAATATGCACAGAAAAGTAGACAAACTGCAAGACTATCAAATGCCATCTGACTAGCTATCTTTCTGATAAAGAATAAAATATTCTATCACCTCAGCATAGCTTTGCATGGCTTCTTCAAGTCACCACCCCTCCATCTTTATGGAAAGATTTGCAATTTTCCAAATTAACGACACAAAACAAGTATAACTCTCTTAAACCTTGTAGTTTGGTGTTTTTTATTAGCATGACTACACATGAACAATGACAGTATACTTCAAGTTGAACTTAAAAATGAGTGCACTAATATTGTGACTCAGGAGGATCAAGTGTTTTACCCAATAAAAGATAAAAAGTAAAATACCTGCCATCCAGATTAGTAGCTTGTACAGCTGCAAATACTTTGGTTTTCAGAGGTAATCCTATACTCGGGATAATTAATTGTTCTCTGTAGGATGAATCCTAATAATGAAAGAATAAATAATAATCTATCATTACCTCTCCCACAACAATATTGAAAACTTTTATAGAAATAAAGCCCAAATAAATCAACACACATCTACATAATCAACTCCAAAAAAGATTCATCTTATCCTATGACTTTTAAAAGTATTTCTCCATGCAACAACTTCATTTGAACACATAAACTATTTTCTTTCCACAATTTGATTATTTATGGTAATTAATGCTCACTCATGTTTAACTTATATTCAGTGAACATGGGTTAACATTCAGTCCATTTAGTATTTGATTACTAATGCTTCAGTCCATATAAATTAGGGTTTCATTTATTTAAATTATGTTAGTGATTAACTTCAGCTTATTTGCAGGCATATATTTTTGGTAATCATCAATTTATCCAAAATCACTTGTCCAGAAAATGTGAAATTACCAATATTTAATTGAAATTTTAAAAAGAGACATATTCCCTGACTTGCCAACATGCATATCAAAATCCAGTCCCAAGTTTCTATTTCCTTATTTCAGATGAATTCTAGAGTTTATTTATATCACTCCCCAAACTGCAAAAGATTAAAGCAGCGAATTAAAAATTTAAAGGTGGCATCTATAATTTGAAAATGGGGGAAATACGGAGTTCAGAAAGAAAAGCTTCAAAATTCTAGCATTCAGATAATTACCTTACAAAACAATTGTTCCCCAAAAAAAGTGATTCTAAAAATTTGAGGCTTTGCAGTAAAAGAACATTTTTTATGTTTACTATGAAATTTTAAAACCACCAAAGAAAGGCAAAATACAGAATATGTTGTGTTTAAATGGCTAGAAGAGAGCAAAATTAGTATTAAAATAAAAGTTGCATTTTTTGCTTTTCAAAAGCAAAAAAATGCACTTATATGGGAACATTTTATTCCCAAATGAAGTCAGACAAACAAAGGATTATTATGCTACACTTACTTTTCTAGTGAGAATATTACTCAACAACAAAAAAATGTACTCTGGGGAAGCATGTTTATAATGGGGACAGAGAAAGTAAAAAAACAGGGGAGAAAGAGAGAGATCAAGAAAAAGAAAGTGTTTAAGTATATGAGAATAGATGGACTTTAAACCGGTATTTACTTTTTTTTCTTGGAGAACAAAGATGCATTTTCTCACCTTTTTAAGGTTAGGAATTTTCCTTTGTGTCTCACTCAAAAATAGTAAATAATATTGAATCCAACCCAATCACCTCAGGCTACCTCAGAGTTTATAACTCAGCAGAGAATAGCCTTGAGATTAAAAATTTTTATAAATATTTCTCAAGAAAATAATAAATAACTAGCCATATTGGAAATAAATATTGGCACATACTTGTATTATACAACCAGGTAAGCTGGCAGCTTCTCCTTATAGAAGGAAGTTTAGACACAACAGAAAGGCAATCTTAATTCCCCCACATTTAATTTGTTGTTTAGAACTCTGTGGTGTCAGACTACAAACTGATAAACATGATTTTTTTAAATGTCTTTGGAAAATGTCCTACTACAATATTTATAGCTCATTATATTCAGAGTATAAAGCACTGACTTTTAAATCAGTTGCATGAATTACAACTCAGTGCCATGATGACATGAATAATAATGAAAGAATCAGATTCATAATTTACAAAAATGTTGGTTGATAGATTGAAAAATTGATATTTAAATCAGGCATTTAAAATGTATGAATAAAATTTTTAATCAACATGAAAATATCATTTGGGGGATTAATGTTACAGCTATAAATAGAAATTCATGTGTTTTTTATGTTTTGTTGCCACTGTTGATATTTACATGACAAAAGTTTAGACAATGTTATGTCATCAATTCACATTATTTCACATGTGACAGAATTGTCATCAGCCAAAACCCATATTGAAAATATTAACACATTCATCACCACAGATGCCTCCAAGAAAAGTATCATTCAGACTTTAGATTTTGCATATCTTTTTAATGCAAAAAAAAATTACTCCCAAATCCTAACCTTAACTGTGGCAACACACATATGCACAAACAAATATATGCAAATAAATGTAGATAGCCTCTTGGAGTAACTGTTACATACAAAATCACATTTATGGTATAAAATTTCAATCACTTGCCAACTTTTAGAAAATTTAATGGAGCCAGTAGTATACCTTTATGACTAAGATATATGAAAATGGAAGTAAAGATGGATAAATGTTACCAAAGTGCAGCAGGGTTAATGTGACTTTCAGTAGATTTTTATATAAAAGCTATTCATATAAATGGCTCCTCACAACAGGGAAAGGGAAAATAACATCTTTCACCCATCAACTTACGTTATACAAGAGCAAGTTCAAAGTGCTGACAAATGTTCCATTGTTCTCTCTTACAGAAATAGCAGCTGAAGACCTGAAGCAGAGTTAGAAAAGGGGGAACACTGACGAGATTTTAAATTAAAAGTTTCAGTTATACCTGAACATTAGATTTTAGACAATAAAACTTTTGAGTAAGTTTGGTATGCTTTTGCACAGTTCTGGAGTGTGTGTACTGCTTAAGTTACCCAAAGAAAAGTCATCAAATGCAAGGGAAATCATATAAAGTCACATTGATGATTTTATCGATAAAGTCATGACTATATTTGGAATTACATATGTAAGATATTTTGCAGAAGAATTCATTTCATAAGGATTTGAGTCTGCAGCAAACATAACTTCATCAATTTCACAAGAAGTTTCATGAGATTGGGGATTTTGTTCTGCTTCATTCATTGCTAGAATCAACATTGCATAAATAAATATTGATTGAATAAATGAATAAATTCCTCAGATATGAAGGCTGAGGGACGTATTATTGCGGGGTATGGAAGACAGGATGAGATGTTATTTCCTTCTACATTTGTATCCTATTGGCAAAGCTCTTTCCACAGCAAAGTGTTGCTTTTGATCAAAGTACATGTCAGCATTGTTATTATTAGCATCAACTGAGTATTCTTATAAGTGAAGTAAAATGGGCTCTCTCACATTCCAATGATTCAAAATAGCAGACCCTAAAGTTTGATAGGGAAATTTTTCATTAAGTCATTCTGTCATAGTTAAGCACAGGTGTCAGCTTGACTGTTGCAGGTTTGAGCTCTGGGCACATTTGTGGAGAATTCATGGTTGAGTTGAGCCCAGAGCAAACCTGAAGGAGATTGTCTAGCTGATGGGGAAGACACAGCCCATGGTGGGTGGGATTAGGCCTGGATAAATCACGGAGAGCCGGTTGAGAAAATCGGCATCCTTCTGTTCACTTGTCCAGACATGCTGGTCTGGCAAGTAAGGATCGTCCATCTCTCAGCCTTATGTGGTGATGGTGTGGCCAGTTTCCTCGACCCTGGTGTTGGTGCATGCTCTCCCTTCAAGGTAGACTGAGAACTATAACCAGAAATAGTAAAAGAATAAACTCCTCATTCCCTTAAGTCTTTGATGGTCATTTGTCAGCAACCATGCAGGCTGACTGCAACACATCCCATTCTGTCCAAAGTGGTTGCAAAATCTAGGTGACTTTATGTAACAAGAGTATAACCATGTGCTCTCGAAATAATCAATGAAGATGAAATTATACACAGAAACCTCAGTCATTGACTAGAGATTCATGGCTCTTGATCATGCCAACATTCACAAGCATTTGACCATCTGGCCAAAATGGAAAGGCAGAGCCCAGCAATATAATGAGTGATCAAATATTCTATGCAATGCAGTAAGTATAGAACTTTTAGAAGTAATTAAGTAAATATGGCTCTTGAACAAGGAAATAAGGAGAAGGAAAAGGCAGAGAAGGGGGAAAATGAGGTGATCAGAGTTAATATTGATCCATTTATATTGTTTAGTTTAACTGTAAATCCCTCAAAAATAAGAAATGACTCAATCTGGCCTGCACATTAAAGGATGCTCCAGGGATGGGAGGGGGAGGCACTGGGGGATGAGAAGGGTGGGGGGAGGGAAGGGGGGCATAGGGCAGAGGGAGGTTGGAGGGAGGGAGGGGACCGCCGTACCTGTTAAAGTTGTATGAGTGGAAATTAAAAAATGCATATGTATATATATATGCTTATTGCAATAAATGATAAATGAAAGGAAAAAAAAGAAATGACTCAAACATAGACAACATGAGAAAGTAAGAGTGAACCATGAACTTACGATGCAAGCTGAGTATTATTAACCAGATATTCCAATGGATAACTGCAGCTAAATTTATAAAGAAGCCCAGGCAGATAACTGATCACCGTTGGTGGATCTGGTGTGTCGATATATCCGGAAATATTTCCTATCTGTACCGAAGTTGCATTTCCATAACCACTGACACCAGGAAGCGTGGATACCTGTTAGGATGGTAGATAAACTCAATGATTAAATGTATATTATATATAAATGTATATTTATATGTATGTATCTAGACATTCCAAATATGCAAATAAAATCTCAACCAGATCATTTCTAGGCATTGCTTCAACTATAGTGTGCTGTAAGTTTGTCATTATATATATACAGCAGCGATTTAGAAGTTACTGTATGTCTTTTAAGTAAATGGAACCACATGTGTATAAAGACACGCAACTTATATTTCATAAATGAGGAAAGAGAGTATGTGTTCAGAGTGTTACAGTTAAAAAATTAGGGCACAAGGAATCTCAGAGTATAAAGACACAGAAACACAGAGACCAGAGGACAGAATCAACTAACCAACTTGTGAAGGTTGTCTTCTGGCCTCCTTAGTATACTACAGTATATATTCTCTCTCTCTCCTCTCTTTTTCTGAATAAGAAAAGTAAGTAATTTTAAAAATCACTAATAAAAACCGACTTTTCTGATGTGGTTTAAAAATCCCCTGCTTATCTGGTGCTGTAGGTCATATTTGCTTTGTATCTCCTGGTTTCACCCACTGATAAATGCTTCTGCCCTCAAGCCCTTCTTTCTTGGCTTCTTCAGTCATTTCTCTTCTCCCCCCTTACTCATGCTCGAACTATATTTCCCTAGTATTTCATCTTCTCTAGTAAAACTCCCCTGGTATACCCATGTGTAGTCTTCATCTCTGTCCCAGCCGCAGCTGCAGTACATGAGAATGCTCCCTTGCAGGTTCTGGGCCACATTAGAGCTCACAGTAATTTTCTTAACAAATAAATCAAAGTCACAAATTTGCTGTGAATTGACTTTCTTGGTGTTTTCCTCTCTTTTCACAGTGGTTTATGGAGACTCATTCCATAGATGAGTTTCAGGGGGATCAATGAGCTCCCAAAAATTGTGGGAAAACCTATTGTGTAGGTATTTTCTTGGAATTCCTTAGCTTTTGTTGAATTGTCCAGTCCTTCTAAAACAGAAAACTAACACTTCAGGAATAATAATGTGTGTGACCTTTTAAAACCAAAGAAGGAGCCAGATTCTTCTTCCACCATACCCAGTATAATATAGCATTCACTAAATGTTTCCATTGCTGAGATCAGCAGTATTGATTTTCAACAACAGAATGAAACTGATGCATGAGCCTAATAGTTGCACAGGCAAAGCTGAGGTGGTGATCTAGCTAATCCACAAATGGGACAAGAATCCTTAAGGTGAGAAGATGATTGCTTTAAATGTATTTTTACTTAGTAATTGACTTAATTTTTCTCATATCAGAATGTTCTCAGAGCAGGCTGTAATACTGGTGACATTTAAGGTAAAATATGAAAATAAGCAACTCTTCTCTCATCATTTTCTTGACTTAGTAGCTGAGGGTACTGTTTTTCGTGAAACACACACACACACACACACACACACACACACACACACATTTCACCTCAGCTACCTCTCTAGAAATGCTGAAAAGTGCACATTATATATAGAGAACATTTTTTCCTGCCTTTTCTCCTGGATTATTTGCTATCAGCAAGGCTATGTGACTTAAATCTATGAAAGATAGACTTTGGGCCACGTGGGAGGAAAGAAGATGCTGCTGCCCTCCGTGCCTCTCCCTCCACTAAGGAAACATCACAGGCAGTAATCAACCTGCCTCACTCTCCCTTAGGCCCACTTTATAACCTTTGCTTATGCACTCAGAGAGATGAATAAACGTTTTTAATAAAAAGAACCAACAATATGCAACCTGCAGGCTAGGAAACGATCGTGGGCACAATATTCTAACTTCCCTTTGGGAAGGGAGAAAGAAGGAGATTCAAATAAATCTCTTCCTCTTTCATCTGGCCTCCACCATATCTTAAAAACCAGCCCTTAGAACAATTAAGCCTTTTCTCTTAATCTCAAGCAATACCTTGTGAAGAATGAAAGTCAATTTTCCTCCTTTACTAGACTGAGACATTCTCTCTCTCTCTCTCTCTCTCTCTCTCTCTCTCTCTCTCTCTCTCTCTCTCTCTCTCTCTATCTCTTTCTCTCTCTCTCTGTCTTTGCTAGAATTTACAGATATTTTAGCAAGCTAAATAAAATATAGCACTAAGTGAAATTGTATCTAATTAATGGTCCATCACCATATATTTATTTCAATTCATTCTAAATCCTGGATAATCAATTTCTTCTCTAATTCTACTTTTGGTATTCGAGGAATAAATTTAAAAATGATAAATGGTGTAGACTGTGTGAGCACTCAGTTAGGATGGGAATATTCAAAGTACTGTTTTGCTTTTCAAAATGACTGGATAAAGTATACTAGTAGAATTTAGGCATAAGATTATATATGGCAGCCCCACACAATGAAGAATGTCACACCAGAAAGGGTGACAGCCTTCTCTGAATGATGCTGATCATTCATGAAACGAGATTCCAGGTTTCCTCGTCTATCTTTAATCTTGCTTTCTGAATGAGGTCTCTGAAGCATTAACCAACCACACACTGGAACAACAACATTGTTCTTATGATCAGAACCTTCTGTCAAAACATAAGGAATATGGCTAGTGGCAAACAACAAGAAACTTCCATCATTGTCATTCTGACTACAGAATGCTGCTTAGAGCAATGCAGTTGACCCCGGGCTTCACAACGGCAGAGGCGCTATCAGCACAACCATTATTTGAAGATAGAACTACGTACGTATCTGGGAGTGAAAGCTTCAAACAGGCAAAAGAAAGTGTTTTGTTTGGATTTACGGGAATTTTTTTCCTGATAGATTGGCCTCTTGATTATTTCATGAAATAGGGAGCATTTTTTATGACCCTAAATCTAGCAAAGGATTTCACACTAATCTTACCACTAAATTGTTGCCACAACCCTCCAAGGTGCTGAGATTAATGATGAAGATGACCACCGCTGGAAAGGTGTTGTTATTGATGAACCCCCTGCAGTGGGAATCCCCGTGCCTTCCATTCAGGGCCAAATCTGTTTCAGAATAACCCGAGAAGAGGACCGTGCAGAAATTAATCTTCATTGTGATGGCCTGCACCCCACAGTATACATTGATGTCTCTTTCCGCTGAAACAAAATACATAAAAAGCAAATGTAAGTCATAACAGCACAGGAGAGAGTAGATGAATAACTTTTCATCCCTTGATAATTTATCATCTCCTTATCTAGCTCATTTCTCCTCTTCAGTACATTATAATCCAATATGTGAGTCATTAAGAAAAAAAGTCAGGAAAAAGGAGTCTTTGGTTTGCTATTTAAGGAGAGATCTTTAGGTGTGTACTGGGTCACCTCTATTTCCTGAGTCTGCTGTTCAGAGGATGTATATTAAATGTCATTGTTGTGTTGTTAAATAATCAGAGAATTGAGTGGGGAAAAATCAGATTACTGAAGACTCTCATAACTAGAATAACTGAATTATTCAGATCTTCTGTCTACAGATAAAGGTACAAATAACATGAAGGAAAAAAGCAATAAAAACCCACCCCAGATCAAAATATTAAGCACTTGGTACATGATAACTCATCTTATCCAGAATGTAGGAACAAAAGGCATTTTGAAGAGTTCTGTTTTATTTACTGTACAGTAAATTGCTTAGAAAAAGGGAATAAAAAATAGCATTGATATTTTAACAAAATGCGTAGCTTGTGTTTAACAAAAATTTTACCAATGACTATATATGTATCAACTAAGAAGTAAAAGCAAAAAAAAACCAAAAAAGTCATTTTCAGGTTCTTTGTGACTCTGTGACTAGGACGCATCCTAAGCATGTAGATAGGAGCACATGTACACACACACACACACACACACACACACATATATATATATATAAATACACACATACTTTTCATATCTGACTATTTTCTACATATAATGAAGAAAATTTTACAAGAAAAGGCGAATTTAACTGATAGGTAATTTCCTAGCAGCAGACTTTATTTTTATCATGTTATGTACCATTTCCTAAACCAATATGGTTAAAGTTTAACCTTTCCTACTTCAGACTTCATTTGAAGATGGAATTGCTACAAATCCAATCAGCTAAGTGATGATGAGATCACTCTGGATTACACGAAGCTTTGTTCAAATAGCACTGATACTGTGAAATGACCCATGTACAGGACGTGTGAGGACTGGCTACAGATGCAGCCGTGCAGCTAGAAGCTGGGGCACATCAAAACTGGTAGATCATGGCCCCCAAGATAAAGAGAAACAAGAAAGGACACTTTCCAGACTCTCAGAGGAATGTGACTATGACTTGGTTTCAATTTCCAGCCTTCAGAATTGTGAGGCAATCAATGTTTCTTATTTTAGGTCACCAGAAAACAGTGTGAGTTTGTTGTTCAAATCACTTTCTATTAAGTAGTTTGCTATAGCAGTGCTAGAAAACTAGTATGATCAATTTCTCCAATTTTTAGTTTTTAGTTTAAGGAAGTAAGTGGTTATTTTGGCTACAGTTTGAGGATACAGTTCATCAAGGTGGGGAAGACATGGTAGCAACACTGTGAAGCCACTGGTCCATTGTATCTGTAGTCAGGAAGCCCAGAGAGGTAAACACTGCTGTTTAGCTCACTCTCTCTAATATATTCATTTAAGGATCCAAACATAAGGAATAGTGCCATCCATATTTAGGGTTGCTCTACCAACTCCAATTCATCTAATCGCAAAACTCATCACAGACATAACTAGAGATATATCTCCTAGGTAATTTTAGAATCTTCCTTGTTGCTAATCAATATAAACTGATCCATCTGACTAGGGACTTGCCAATCTTTTTTTGTCACAAATATTTGATTCATTATATTGTTCTTTGAGTATTCATTTCCTTAATTTTTGTCTTGCTGTTCATTATGTCTTGCTGTTTGCTACTTGTGGATTTGGATTGTCTTATTTTTTGAAAGAGCCTGAGTGCATCATTAGGTGATTTATTTGAACTTTTTGATTTTTGAATGTAAGTACTCATAACTGTAGTTCTTCACTTTTAACAAGGACATGCCAGTCAGATAAAGAAGATGAGGCAGGCTTTCACATGTGAAAATGTGGAAGCAAGCAAAAACTGATTATGTCACTGGAGAAATAACCTTGGTTGCTTGAAAAAAAAATGAAAACTGAACAAAATAAAATATATATGTTGAACAAGTTATAGGATGTTTATCTAAGAAATATATGTACACTGTTAAAGATTTTTGGCATGGAATTAATTTGCTGAACTAACTAAATCCAATTTAAGAGTAACAGTACTGAATAGTAAATCTATGGAATACTTATTCTCTACAGTGGTATTTTGCTAGTGATATGAGTTATATTTTGAGTCTGTCAATAAGTCAATATTAAAGTTTCCATATTTGGTAATAATTTTAAACTTACTACAATTATGTATTTATAATATTAATGTGCCCATATTTAGCCATAACTTTAAACTCATTACAATTACATGGATATTTATAATATTAATGTTTCCATGTTTAGCCATAATTTTAAACTCATGACAATTACTTGAAGATCTTTTATGGAAAAAAGATCGATACTAGACTAGGTGTTAGACAAAATTCTAGATTTCATCCACCTTGTCTTTTGAGATAGGATTAGTCCATGGGACAGGAATTCATCAATTAGCCAAAACCGTATGACCAGTATTGCAGTTCACCTGCATGGTTGCTGCAGGGGACAAGGAGTTTATTTTCTCTTATGGTTATTAGTTATAGTTCTTAGTCCACTTTGATAGGAGACCATGCACCAACACTAGGGCCAAGGGAACTGTCCACACCATCTTACATAATGGCTGAAAGAGGGACAGCTGAGAGATGGACTATCCTTACTTGCCAAACCAGCATGTCTGGCCAAGTGTACAAAAGGATGCCAACTTCCTCAACCAGCTCTCTGTATTTTATTCACCTATTCAAGGCCTAATCCCACCCATCATGGGCTGGGTCTGCCCCATCAACTAGACAATCTCCTGCAGGTTTGCTCTGGGCTTAACTCAACCACTAATTCCCTACAAATGTGCCCAGAGCTCAAACCTTCAATAGTCAAGTTGACACCTATGTCAAACTATGACAATCGGTGAGCTCAATGACCCTCCTGTATCTAGTACTAGGATATAAACCAGTACCACTGCGCCTGGCTTTTATGTTATTGCTGACATTAAGTAGTCTTGGTGCTTGTGTGACAAACTTTTTACCAACTGAGATATCTCCCCAGGCCTATTTCCTTCCACTTGTAAACACTTTCAACTGTTACAGTTGTAATACATTAACAAAAACATGCCAACTTCTTACTCAGATCTACAACAGCTGGTCATTCCCTATATATTTAAGTTCATATCTTGAACCGGGTCCTCAAGTGTCTTCCTGACCTTCCACCCACCTCCATCTGCATTTTATCTTTTTTATGTCTTCCTTGCTCCCTTTGTTTGTTGCACTAAATGTTTTTCATTCATTTAAAAACATTACACTCAGTGATAGATTCCACAAAATGTGGCTACTTCCTAAGGTAGAATTTTCTTGAACAGGAGCATAAGGAATACTTGGAAGGAGTTAAAATAAAAAATACAGCTAGAGCTATAAAAGTATATACAAATGTTAAGATTTCAGTCTGTATGTTCAAGAATAGTACATCTGCCACATACAAATTATTCCTCAACAAAGTATTGTGAGCACTCATATACTCAAATTATTTAAGCAGTAATGTCTTCTACTTGGAATGTTCTTCCCAAGCCATAGCTTTGTGGGTGTAACCTAGACATACCCTTTAGGTGTCAAATTTCATTTCTTTCCCCAAATATTCCTCTGATTCTAAATACAAAGGATCTTATTGCATTGTACGAACTAGTCATGTAAAGGAGTGGAAAGGAAGGTTTACAGCACAGGAGGGGAGTCTGCTTGGGAACCACACGGCTGCATTTTCATTAGGATTTCAAACGCAAAGGAAGACATGGTGGAGAATATGGTCTTGTGGCAAACGTGGCTCAGATTTTAGCAAAGCTTTACATGTGGAAACAGTCTATTTTGTCATAAGAAAATGTCAACCTGATTGTTAAATATAATCTCCAAATATAAATGAAGAATTGAGAGGTACTTTAGTGAACAAGATGACAGCATTACTTGATATGTTATTCATGTGCCAACACATATCAATATGTATGCCCAAAAGGCAGGCGTTTTTATCCCACCTGGTTCCCTCACCTCTGTTTGAGAAGGCTGACTGACACACATAATAACTTAACAGATGGGAATGGTCGCTGTGTCCAGGTGTAAGGCTGCCCTCTGTTTTCTGTTTTGCAAAGGAAGTCTTGTAACTCTGCAGTGGAAGGAATTCACTACAACCTGATACCACTTGAAGATAGGATAACAAATTAAAGGTTTTTTGCAGTGTTAAGAAAAGAGATTTGTTCATGTCCAACTGGCACAGTTTTCTAAAGACTTTTCACTGCCCTTCAGAGAAATATATTTTTCTTTTTCCTGGTTGTAGATACTAAAGATATCCATTCAGCCCAACTTTACCACTTGGGAGACCTTGAGGGGGGGGGGAATACTTCAAGTTGCCAAACGACAGTTTCTGCCAGAAGCAGAGATATTTTTCCAGCTACTGAATAACGGTTGTTTTCAACCACAATTTTTTTTCAGTTTTTATTGTCCATGACTTCCCTCGATGGCAATTCCTTTGCATGGTGCCTGAGCATTAATCAAACCAATGAGTATAAGATAAAGCATAATTTTCTTTTAGGGGATTTTTTTATGCTTCATTTTTGATGTTGTAAGATATTAAGTGTGTTTACATACATGCTTACCTAATTTATATGTGGCAATGTTGTCAATGTGCCAAAGATTTCAATTAACAATTTTAGTCAAGCAAAATTATTTTTCACAGTTTTAAAATATATATAATAATAAATGGATGAAAACAATGTTTGTGTATTCTTTTAAATTACCATCTGGTAATGGCTTAACTGTGTTTTAGATTTACTAAAGTTATGTAAATTTTAAGTGTGCTGTCACTATCAACTATCTAACTCTTCAAGTATTAAAAAACAAAATTCCTGATTAGGAGCTCCTAAAATATGTTTGCTGTATGTATAAATATCATTAGATGTGCTGTACCAACGTCTACAAGTATGAATTACACAACTCCTTGCCACCAACAAAATCCCATTCCCAGGAAACTTACTGAACTTTGCCTCCAGCAACAGTGGCATATTTGCAGTCTATCATACATGCATACAGTAGATAAATATAACTTTATTTACCCTCTCAACAGTTACAAA
This sequence comes from Typhlomys cinereus, assembly GCA_023101885.1. Taxonomy (NCBI): domain Eukaryota; kingdom Metazoa; phylum Chordata; class Mammalia; order Rodentia; family Platacanthomyidae; genus Typhlomys; species Typhlomys cinereus. Next base: position 2,780,209 of record JALPQD010000226.1, read on the forward strand.
GTCAATCTGTTTCAATTCAGCATCATCCAGATGAAGGCAAATATTCCTAGCTTATGCTAGACTTAACCATTTCATCTCATCTCCATACATTTTTTTAATTTTTTTATTTATTATTTATTCAATTGTGCGTGTATGCATGTGTGCCCATGTGTGTATGTATGTGTGTGTATGTATGTGTGTGTATGTAGAACCATGGACAAATTCGGGAACCACCATGTACCGCCTCCTCCTTGTTTACTCTGCCCCGGGATTCACAGGCTCTGCCCTACCAGGACCAGAAACACAGGCCGCCCCCCGCTTCCTCCCGGGGTCTATACGTGGGGTCTAGGATCCGGACTCAGGACCTTCTGCCTGCAAGGCAGAGGCTTAACCCCTGAGCCACCTCTCCAGCCCCTCATCTCCATACTTTTAACTCGGAGATATGCATTTCCTTTCAGTATCATCAGATGGCTTTTCCATTTAAAATAATAATGCAACTAGTTAAATCAGTGGCACATTTACATTTTCTAATGTCAAAATAGCCATAATATTGACACTTGGCACCTGAATGCAAGTGTCTCAGAATTTCTCTTTATTGCTGATTTTAAAATGTAAGCACCTATATAAAAGCATTTCTGGACGTCCATAATTGATATGTTTCTAAGGATAACACTGTACAGAAAGCAACAATTTCATAAACTTTATAAAAGTATAATTTTAAAATATTTGAACAAAGATATCCTTCACTGGGAGAAGAAAGGGAATCGCAAAAACTGTCTTGAAGTGCTCCTCCCAGAAGTCATGGGTGATTAAACAAAATTCCTGGGACAGGGCGGTATATCTCCCAACAAGCTATTGGTCAAGAAGGTCTCAGAAGCTCCTCAAATAATATAGTCTATTACCATTTTTCTCAGTTTTCCACCAAAACCTGATATTAAGACCGTGTTGATAAAGAAACAACATACATCAGTCACAGGATATGGAGAAATAAAGCTGGAGTTGACTAGGAAGCTTCCACCATGCTAGCTAGTCATAGTATCAGAAAGTGCTTTGGAGACTAATGTAGAAGAACACACTCATCAATGATCCTATCCAGCTATGAATCCTGTGAACTACAATTAACAATCAGTTTGACATTTGATATACCCATTTGTGCAATAGCAACAAGAATGCTATTGAGTAACCAACAGCTTTCTGGTTAAATTTTAAGGCCTACTACACAGCAGGGACCTCATAAACATGGCTAGGAAGCCAAGGAAGTGAGCTATTAGGCCCTAGGGAAGAACCTACCACTCTTGTTTTGCTAAATGGAAATGGCAGCAAACTGCCTTCTAAGTACATATCATTGTACTCCAAGAGGAGTATAACTCACAGGTATCAGAGAGCATTTTGTGGCAATGGATGGAGATAATATGGAGAATCACAACTGGTCAAAGTGAAGAGAATGAATGACTAAAGTATTTAATCCCAAATAAGAATTCCATATCACTGTACTCTCCACCAGGACTCAGGTAGCATCATGGAAGAGAAGGCAGAAAGAATGTAAGAGCCAGAGGTTATGGAGAGTGTTTGAAACAGTTTCTTCTTGGCATCACATGGTCTTCACACCCATGAACCTACTGTAACCACATTTACTTGCATAAGGTTGAGCTTATTACATTTCTTATGGCAGAGAAAAGAGCTCCTGAGACCTTATCACTCTCTGAGGGACTAATCCTGGCTGAGGCCTGGGGTACAATTTTCTTCAGTAGTGTAGCCAATGATATAGTGCCCGTGTTCTAGTGTGCACCCAAGCACAAGGTAATGCAGGCAATCCTTATTGAACTCAAATATGTAATATATGCATATATACACACATACATACACACACCTGTACACACACACACACACACACACACACACACACACACACACAACATTAAATAAGACTTGTTTGGAAGAAGGTATTCAGTGGAAGGAGATGAGATAAGAGAATATGGTGTTAAGGTAACTAAAACTCACTACATACATGTATAAAACTATAAAGCAATAAAAATAAAAATTTTAAAAGATGAAAACATAGAAATCAATGCCCTCCCTTATGAACTAGACCAGAGGCATTTGACCTTGTTTTCAAGATCTAAACTAAAGGCCACTTAGTGTCAACAAAATGTTCACACAAAATTTAATGTATAGTGTATATAGTATGGCATCAGATGATTACAAGTGACTCCATTAGTTCAGGAGCTTGCAATTTCTCATTGAATAGAGATGATAGAAGAAAAGTGGCTACATACAAAACAGCTGGGTGATATGAAACAGCTTTGTAATCATCATATACAACCTTGTCTTGTTCAAGAGAATGTTTGGGAAGAAATTGTTAGGAAAAAGTAGAATAATTCCAGCTTCCTGAATTTAATAAGAAATTAATTGTGTGATGACATGAAGAGAAGTGGGTGCCTTTCATGATCAGGCTTTAAGGTTTGGATGTTGAAAGAATGATCACCTGAAATAAAGATTTCATGGAGAAAGAATTTGTACTGAGTTTTTGAGGGACTATGGTCTCTACAGGACATTCTAGCCAAAATAGACAACAGATAGTGAAATGCAATGGTACAATAGTTGTAGAATAAAAAGGGAATAAAAATTGCAAATTTGAGGGTATCTAATGTTCTATATATAAATAGTAAGTCATGATTGCAGTTGAAACTACCCATGAAAGCATTCAAGCATGTAGCATAAGCTAAGAACAGAAAAAGCAACATTGAAGCTGTCCTTCCATCTGACTTTTCCTAGTTTTCCTAGTAGGCTCTCATGGTCCCAATGTTCCCTGTTCCATATCACTTTAACTGTGAGCAACCGAATCACTTACATTATATCTGGGATCAGATATGGGTTTTCCCATTGGATTATTAATTCAGAACTTTCTATTTTTTTCAGTGTGGCCTAATATTTATTTATATATATCTATTTAAATTATATTTATTTAAAATAAATTTCTTGTAATTCATTCACAAATAGCATTATAGTTTCTAATTAATTAATATCAACTTCTAAGTTTCACAGATGAAGGAAAGGTTTCACAACGGGTAGGTCTATTCTGACTATCCATACTTTATCATTCTTTTTTTTTCTTTTTATTCAATTTTTTATTATTAACAATGAATTTATGTGTTTCCATCACCCAGACTTCATCTTTCTGTCTGTTCTTCTCTTCCAACTGCTTGAGACAAGTCCTCTGCTTTCAGTGTCCATAATGTCAGATGGCGATTATCAACTTCAAATTGAGAAAATATAACCCATAAACCAGAGCACAATGCAAAGATTTTTGCGCTTTTTCCTGGTATTTTAATTTACCTTTTTAGTTGTTTCAGTCTTGGTCACCAACTATTTTATCTCCTTTCTAGCAATGAATTTTTACATTATTTGCTTTTAGCAAGGATACCTTCACTGACATTTATTAACATTAACTGTAGCAAGTGCAGGAAGTTAGTCAAGGATGGCACAACATAGTGGCTTCAAATGTAAGCCAAATATACCATCGTAAGTTCTGTTTGCAATTATGTACTTGGACTAGAAGAAGCTCTTGGAGAAACTTCTAAACTCTACCCTGTTCCACAAACCATAGCAAACGAGCTCACAGTTCCAAGTGCAGCAGTTTTCCCCAAAGCAGCACTTTCAACAAAGGCAGTGCCTATCACCTTCCTGACCAAGTGATCTGCGCTGGAGATTCTGAAACGACTGGATAAAATGGTAGGGTAAAGTTAGCGGGCCACAGCAAGCAGGTAGAGGCTGCGAGTACTTCAGATGCAGGAATCATATGAGCATGATCCACTTACATCGGCAGACTTGCTTGTTGTATGCACTTAAATACTGGTGTAAAAACAAAACTCTTCTTAACAGGCAGGAGGGGCATTTTCCTAATAGTGAAGAGTGATTTGGATTGCCATAGAAAATTTCACCTGGAAATAACTTGGACTCTGATAGATACTTTAATACTAATTCATACTATCACATATCCTATTACTAATTTATACCATCATAATAGATTTTAAGAATCATTTATGGATCAATTCTATTTCCTCTGTTCCTAAAATTAGAGTGACCGTGTTTCGCACTACCTGAGCTTATAAATGACCTAGAGAACAGATGTCGTGGTGTTGTTTTAACTCATTTTTAAAGTTATATTTCTACAAGAATGAGGTTTGGGTACTAAAACAGAGAGAAGTCCTTAAGGGGTATTGATATTTCATCTACGCAAAATACCAACAGCTGATGAAGAATTTAAAGTGGATTAGGCATTCAAGTTTCCTCTTGGTATTGAACAGGTTTCTTGCCACCTTATTTTTTTTTTAATCACAGCATCTGTTTCTCGTTAGCAAACACAAGCTGCTGTTTCCAGAGCAAAAGAAAATGTATGTGTAGTCTGAGGCAAACTTCACAGACTTACAATTACATCTGCTGCTACACATTCTTTAGAACTAGGAGAGTTTGATGAACATTTTCAGAAGGAAACAAAAGAGCACACAGGTTTATTTGCACCAAGGAAGTTCAAATTTTACAAAATAAATAATTGTGCTGTTAAAGCAGGGTATAGACTGAATGCAGTCACTGTGCTTGCTGACTAATTGTCCTCTTCTCCATGATATTCTCTCACTATAGATTGATCAGAATATGGTCAGAAGTCACCACTTGAGTCACTTCTTCTGCCACATCCCCAGATGTAAAGCAGAAACCAAGCATCCCCTTGAAAAAAACGAAGCCAAAACATGACTCCTAGGTAGAAAAGCAGGAGAATTTGCATTCCAACTGGTCACACAGGACCAGGTGAATTCCCGAGATAATTATTCTGCTGATCACTTTCGTATGGTCTTTGGAGATAAGACAATGCAATGGTTAAGCAAAGCCTGACACAAAACGAATTCATTTTGATTAACTCATTTATCAATTCTATCAATTAAATCAGTTTCTCCATTTTATTTCCTATGTAACACTTGTGTTTGTTGATGTTGTGTGTGTGTATGTGTGTACACAGAAAACATATGATTTCCTTGAAAATACATAAATGCACTCATCTAAATGCACTAACCATGTAACTTTTTAGATTCTTGGGGAAGGGGGGTGAAGAGGTTGCATGTAGGTGGGGATGCATGGAGGGGGCATGTGCATAAGAAGGTACTTGAATGTGTGTGTCTGTGGAGGTACAAAGGTTACATCGGGATTTATCCTGGATTTTTCTTTTGTTTCTGTTAAAATTATTTTTCGAAGGTTTTGTTCACAAGTATAATGATTTATTTGACTTTTATCGCCCCCCTTCCATCACATTCTACTTGTTCTCCTTTCCACCAAGTCTCCCTCTCACTCCCCCTTCCCTCTGCTTGTGAGATCCATGGGCCTGATCTCGGACTCCTGCATTAACATGCTCTGGGATATGATCCACACACCAATGGGCTAATTATTGAGTTCATGACTCATACCAGATACACTAGTTCTCTCAGTCCAGAACCATCTCTCTTGAGAGTCACCCTTCTCTGTAGTGCGATTGGTAAGTCAGCAGTTATAGAGATCTAGCAGAGGTTGATATTGTGCATTGACTTGTTTTCCAACTCCTTTTGCTTTTCTCTGGATTTTCCTAGACTCTACCTTCCAAGGCTGGAATCACAGATCATTGCCATTTCTGTCCTGCATTTTTTAACTGGATCTGTGGATCCAATCTCAGGTCCTTTTGCTTATGAGACAAAGGCTTTAATCCCTGAGCCATCTCCCAGCTTTTCACGTTCTTTAAAGAGGCAATAATTTTGTGTAATCCTTAATCCTACATTTTCTGATCCAAGTTTATTTGGGATATGGGGCTTTAGCATTTGCTAGAAAGAATCCTAGTTTTATACCTCTGCAAATTGCTAGCTTTACAATGTTAGATAAATTCTCATTCCTTTTTTCTATTGCAAAGCAAGATTTAAAAGTAATTTAGGGGGCCGGAGAGAAAGCTCAGGGGATAAGACTGTGCCTCATAAGCAGAAGGTCCTGAGTTAGAATTCTAGGTCCCATGTAAAAACATCAGGCAGAAATGACAGTGGCCTATACTTTCTGCCCTAGCCTGGGAAATCCCGAGCAAAGCAAAAAGGAGGTAGAAGCAAGCCAGGATGATTCCCAAAGTCATCCTTGGTCCTCCACAGGAACACATAGTGCTCTTTTTGTCTCTCTCTGTCTCTCTCTGTCTCTGTCTCTGTCTGTCTGTCTGTCTGTCTCTCTCTCTCTCTCTCTCTCTCTCTCTCTCTCTCTCTCTCTTTCTCTCTCTCAACACACACACACACAAATAAATCAAATAAAGTTTAAATTAAAAGTAACAAGTAAGGGAGGGCTGGAGAGATGGCTCAGCAAGTAGGAGCATTTTCTACACAAGTGTTAGGATCTGAGTTCAGGTCTCAGCTCAGCATTCACATAAAAATTCAGGCATGGCCAGAGAAACTTATAACCCCAGCTCTTTTCAGATGGAGACCAGAGGATTGCTGGAACTTTCTGACTGCTAACCTAGTTCCAGGTTCAATGATTGACCCTGCTCAAGGGAATACAGCAAAGAGTAATAAAGTAGGTTATCCAACACCTTCCTCAGACTTCCATGCAAACACATATGCATGTATACCCGCACATCCATGCACATGCACCACATATACCTCATATACAAATGCACAAGTATACAGAAACAAGTAAACATGATTTTGCATATTTTTGAGAAATAAAATGGAGATGTGCCCAGCACTCAGTATATACAAACTATTGTTCTCATTGCAATTATTTTAAATAGAATACCAAATATATAGGTTATAAAACATTGATTTTTGCCTTGGGTTTCCTATAACTCTTTAATTACCCATAATACAATGTCAGATCATTAGTGTTCCTGACTGATGATCTCCTTCATAATATTGGTATCATTAAATACTTTTTGCCAAGCCTATAATTTTAGATAATGTTTATACTCCACTATCTTCCAAAAATCAGAGGCTAGTTCCAGAAGGTATCTACCTTTGTCCCTAACCAAAATATTCTTCTGTTGGCTTCACCTGGCCAAGTACAATTTTTTAGTAGCTAAAAGTCTTCTGTGTATTAAGTTTTATTCAAGGAAGAGTATCTTTTCAGTGGACATGAGTCCATTCCTTGCTATAAGCATCAACTACCATTGAAATGGGAAGGCATCTCTTTAAATTTAAATGAATTAGACTATATTGGTTCTCTTCGCCCAAGAATAAATGCCATGGAAATTAACAAAAACAGTTCTAATGTCATGAAACATCAAAGGTCAGAGAGGGTGAGATGATCAGTCTCGTCATTATTAACACTGCTTTGCATTTAGATAGGCCATCTTTTGCCAGCTTCATTCTTATTCCATCCTGACACTTAGGTTACCAGTAGCTCTTGGAGGTCCTGAGGACCTCAAGGATGACCCTCATGTGGAAAAGAAACCCAAAGTCAGGAGGGCAATGAGCAATTAACCTTCAGGTTTTATTTGTTCTCTCTGTTCCATGTTTGGATGTTAGAACTTTTGCTTAAATAAAAAAGTTAAATTTTAATCATAGATGCTTTTACATTTGGAAAGTTAGGATATTTGTTGCCATAAATTTGAAATATATTTGTAGAACTGAAACTAGCAGGCAAATCGATTCTTCTTGTAGAGAATACAAGGATTCTCTTTCCTCCCTTTCCTTAGAGCATACACTTTAAAGAACTTGGAACTGAGTATGTGAGTGTGGGTTTCTTCTTTTTGAAATGTACACAACTCCTTCAAAAAGTAGATAGAATTTTTGAAATGGTAAGCCTCCAGAGTGTCTTTATACAGCAAGGGAGACCACATTTCTATCTTCTAATCCCTGTGTGGAAGCAGGAGACTAATTTGGATGCAAGCCTTGTTTCAAGACCTCTTATCATAAAGAGATGAGAAGTTAAAACTTCCTCTGGATACGGTTTCTAAACTAACACAGAGGGTAACCCCAGTTGCCAAGTGAAGTACAAATATGTGACAAATTACCGTACCTGAGGAGCAAGAGCTTTTTTTTTTTTGGTCAAGAAAGCCTGGCTGGATGGAAGAGTGAAACTTATTTAAGTTATTGCAATCTTTATGCAATTGCCTGAGGTGGGCATCAGTTTCTGAGCTTAATGCTTACTCGGTGATTTTTTTTCTTTCTCTAATTTATAGGCCTTGAAGATTTTTAGACTTGAAGCTTTTCTTTGCCTTTTAAAAAATGTTTTTAAATTAGCGGGTGTGTGTGTGTGTGTGTGTGTGTGTGTGTGTGTGTGTGTGTGTGTCAGAAGGCACTGTGTGTCCCTGTGGAGGCCCAAGGGTGACTGGATTGCTTCTACCTCCTTCTTGCTTCACTCCTGGATTTCCCAGCCTCCGCCCACCAGGATCTGAAAATTCAGGCTGCAGTTTCCACCTGGCGTTTTTTACATGAGATCTGGGATCTGAACTCAGGACCTTCTGCTTGTGAGGCAAAATCCTAACCCCTGAGCCATTTCTCCAGCCAGGTTTCTATCTTTAAATACCATTTTCCAAACACCTAATTGTCTTTTAGAATAGGATAATAAGAGTCCAGAGCATAAAAAAATCTGCTGTCACTTTCTTAATCATAAATATTAGGTTCGTCCATAAGATTTTAAATGCAGATTTCTAACATCATATTTGGAGTGTGTGACACCATGCATTGGGCTATGCAAGGAGATTTTGTTGCAAGTGGTCAGTGGACAGCATTATCTAGATACCAAAGAGAAACAATTACAATGTTCTCCAGGTTGACTCCTCTGCATCTACCATGATCTCTCTTTTTTTCAATCTTTGTTACTATAATCATTTTTTAACCAATGTTTCCAATCTCTGAGTACTTTCCTTTCTGAGAGCTCAGACTCCATATTCCCAAAACACTGTTTCTTCATTTAAAGTTCTGGCTTAGGTTACTCTTACTTTTCCTTCACTGCAAAAATCATCTAAATAGTAGACTCTTACCAGTCTGTCATAGCCCTGCTCCCATTCCTTACCCAATATGTGGTATAGGAACTTAGGTTATTGTCTTCACTTTTGACACTCCTTCTTAGATGCAAGTCTGCATCAAAAAACAGACTTCTTTTGTAGAACGCAAAATATCTTGATTTTTCCACCTTAGGTAACTGTATCAGTATCCAGTTCCCAAGTGCAAAACACCATTTAATCTTCCCTGTATATCGCAAATAAAATCAGTTCTCAACATAAAACTCTCATAGTAAAGTCATCTTCTATTGCTTCGGTTGTCCATGACTTCTTAATACTTCTTTCTGCTAAGTCTCTTCAAATTTGATTGTTTTACTGTTCCCAATCCTCTTTCTAAAACAAAATGGGACATCAAACCTATCAAAAACTATGTTTAGATATCAATGGTTCTCCCCTACCTGTAAAATAAAGACAGAATACTTTCATCACACAAAATAACATGTTTGCCAAACAGTTGAGCCTGAATTTACTCAAAGCTCTTGCTTTAACTAGTTGACAGCATTTCAGGCAGAGTAAAGAGGAGCATGCCGATTACACCTTATCATTATCAAACTGAGGTCAGATAATGAAAATAATACTGATTTATTGTAGCCAAAACCTCTGCCTTTGATTTTGATAAGTATTTCCTAAAATCCTCAGGCTTTGACTACATAGATATGAACTGTTTATCCAATAGTGATATTCACTTATTTCCTCAAGTATGGTTCCTTTTTTAACATTTTTTATTATTATTTCTGCTCATACAGACTTAGTAGGTACACTGGTTCCCTCCCGCCCTCCTCCTCCCCCCGACCCCCTGCTCCCCCTCCCCTCACCCCTCCCGCCCCATCCCCCAGTGCCTCCCTCCCCCCAATCCCCGGAGAATCCTTTAATGTGCATGCCAGACTCTCCTCTGGGCCCTCCTCTCCGATGACATACAAGGACCCAGTGGCATTTCCCTGAACCCTTTCCTGTGTTCCCCTTAAGCATAGGAACACTACTGTGGCTGTCAATCCCTTGCCTCCAAGGATCTTGGTGCCTTTAGCAAACGCTAGACTTTGTGGGGTCAATAGTGTGTTGGACATTGCGTAGGTATGCAATGTCCAATTATGATTGCTTCGGCCCTAACTTGTGTGGAGTATTCAAGTATGGTTCCTAAAATTTTTTACTTTTCCTTAAGTATGATTCCTAAGTAAATCTTTTTACATGTAAAGTTAGTTTTAAAAGTCAAAATTAATGAGAAAAAATAGCCCTGAATTAGGTAAATTTTTTAATGAAATTACCTTCTTCCAAATTTACTACCCACTGGCCAATATATTTCACATTTGTGAACAGCCATTATAATATTAACTATGATGGACACTTTCTTTGTACGTTAATGCAGATATAAATTAAAATTCCAGGAAAAATCTGTTCAGTAATCTTCCATGTGTTACTATCCACTTAATATAAAGGAATAGATCTCGGGCTGGAGAGGTGGCTCAGGGGTTAAGCCTCTGCCTTGCAGGCGGAAGGTCCTGAGTTCGGATCCTAGACCCCACGTATAGACGCCAGGTGGAAGCGGGGGCGGCCTGCACTTCTGGCCCTGGTAGGGCGGAGCCTGTGAATCCCGGGGCAGAGTAAACAAGGAGGAGGTGGAGGCGTCCATGGTGGTTCCCGAATTCACCCGGGGTTCTATACACACACACACACAAACACACACACATGCGCGCACACATACATACGCACAATTGAATAAATAATAAAAAAGTTAAAAAAAAAAAAAGGAATAGATCTCATTTTCCACATCGTTTAAATGATCTATCAAACACAGTAACCCGTTCCAGAAGCAATTGGAGAAAAGATTAAGTTCAGGCTTACCAGGAAATCTGCTGTGGAGGTTGGCATCACAGTTGTAGCTATTGAACTGAGCAGATCCTAGAAATACTCTAGTTGTCAGAAGAAACAGCAGCCATATTTGTTCCATTGCAGAATCTAGAAAAGAGTCATCATGAGGACATCATCAGTAGTCACTCACACTTTCTGGAAGAACTGAGGCCAATTTCAACCCACCATTGGATAAACAGTTCATACCCATGAAGTCAAAGCCTGAGGATTTTAAATAATACTCATCAATACTGTAATTCAGTATTCTTTTCATTATCTGACTTCAGTTTGATAATGACAAAAAGCCATATTTTTGTAGTAGAAGAGTTGGTATTTAAGTCAAAGTTTTCAAAAGAAAAAGAAATCATAAATAAGATGAATTCAATACAAGTTTCTTATAGAATCAAATAATCCAGCTAAGCATTTTAGTAAATTTAGAGATGTAACAATATGAACACATATAAAATCAGAAGGGTTCAAGCATTCAGTATATAACTCTAACAGAATTTTAGTGCCTTAATAACCAAATAATGTCAGAAACTTTTTCCTTCAATAAAACAATTCTAGACTATGACAGTGTCTCAAAAGGAATGGTTTGTGAAATATTTCTCTAGTAAACACAGGGATAAAACAAAAGGGAGGAAAAAAAGGTACAGCATTGGAGTTGTTCCATCAAATGGTCACGCCTTCATGGACTATGATACTAATACCTTTGCATTAAAACACTAGATTTATGGAATAAAGAGAAATAACTTATTCTCTAAGATATCATTGTGAATCTGACAAAAAAGAGAGATTGACCTGATGTTCAATACTGTTTTATTGGATGCTCTTTTGTTGACCTAAAGAGAAAGAATGTCCAATTCATTCTCACACACAGTTTGTGCACTAGAAAAACAAATCTTTTAGGCTAGTGGTTTGGGGTCTTTGCATGCAAAGATAAAGAAAAGAAAATTATAAATGTTTGCTCACATAATTTAGTGCACTTTAAAAGCTTGGGGTTTGGTGTAAAACTGATGTTTTAACAGCCCTTGAAAGGATAATCAAGTCTTTAGCCAAAGGAAGGAAACTCATCTTGCTTCTGAAATATCATTTTAGAATGATAGGTTTATGGTGAACAGAGTCATTTTGGTGAGGATGTGGGAAAGGAAGGCACAATTTTACTCTCAAAAATGGAATGAAGAAATTAGTTCAATAGAAGCATCCCTCCCTCAGCATCACATCACTCGATTGCAAGCCTTATAACTTCAGGAAAGCAGCATCTATCTCTTCTGATCCCTCTGGATACTCATAAACAAAAGATTCACACTAACAGCTGACCCACGGCCTGGTTTCTGCTGATCTCATTGATACCATCATGGTTTGGTTCCTCATGACATTTGAAATAGAACAAGACAGGTCTGCTCTTTCATAGCCTCTGCATGACTGCTAGGAAAAAAGAACAGCATGGACACTCTTCTGCAAATACATCGATTCATACTCTGACACAACCTTCTCATGATGGGTCCTACAAAGTCCAAGAAGACTCTAAATCTACGGTTGTCTCACAAAACAAAGATGTCTTTCATATCCAGAGCCTGGAATCTAAGTTGGTGAGTTATTTTTCTAAGGCTGAAGCACTCACTAGCTTTTATATATTTTCACAAGAGAAAAATAATGTGTATGCTACACTACAGTAAGCCACATGATTGACTCATTCATATTCCTTATAATGATTGAATGAAGTTGAAAGTTTTTTATGTTTACATGAGGAAAATGATCCTTAAACATTTAAGTGGCATGGAAAAAAAAACGAAGAAGATAGAATTCCAACCCCCAATATTTCTGATACTAAGGTTTGCTGTACAAGCTATGAAAATACCATCTGTTACTAAAACAATTAGTGGTTCTTTCAGTTGTTTTTTCTGTCATTGACAGCCTTAAATTTTGAGACACTCATAGGTAAATCTATGTATTAACTACAGTAATTGCAAGGATTATGAACAGGAGGGATGGGGTTGGAGGGCCACACCAGAAACAAGGAGAGAAGTGACCATGTTACAGTAGAGAAAATAGGCCTCCATCAAGGACTGCAAGAAAGTAATGTGACACCTAGTTAAGTTCACAATTCGTTCCTGATCATTTACAACTAAGGGGGTATGAACTCACCAGAAGGGGAGGGCATATAGTCCGGCAGATTAAAAAGTAACCATTTTGCAAATGGGTGATTGACCCCTCCCATTGCCTAACGCCATATGACCCTGCGATTCCAATTTTGGGTATAAGTATTGCATCTACCCTTGAATGTGCTCTTATAATAAGACTCCAGTTTAACAACTTTCTGTCTCTGGCCAGGGGGTGACATACAGTGCCCATCACGATGGAGTGAAGGGCATTACAGGAGCAACAAAACTGCAAAAGAAAATCAACGAACCACTATCCAGAACTTCAGAGACTCTATATCAACCACCTAGAACTAGGCCAGACTAATCTCTCCCCATCCTGAAGCTCAGGGACATTTGCAGAAGAGGGGGCGGTAAGAGTGTAAGAGCAAAAGGATGGGAGGAGCAATGATTTGCAAGATACTCCACACAAGTTAGGGCCGAAGCAATCATAATTGGACATTGTATGCCCGGCACAATGCCCAATACACTATTGAACTCACAAAGTCTAGCATCTGCTAAAGGCACCAAGATCCTTGGAGGCAAGGGATTGACAGCCACAGTAGTGTTCCTATGCATAAGGGGAACACAGGAAGGGGTTCAGGGAAATGCCACTGGGTCCTTGTATGTCATCGGAGAGGAGGGCCCAGAGGAGAGTCAGGCATGCACAAGAAAGGACTCTGGGAATCCGGGCGGGAGGCACGGGGTGATGGGGCGGGAGGGGTGAGGGGAGGGGGAGCAGGGGGTTGGGGGGGAGGAGGAGGGAGGGAGGGAACTGGTGTACCTATTAAGTTTGTATGAGCTGAAATAATAATAAAAAATGTATTATATAAAAAAATTTGTTCCCTTTACTACATCTTTGCATTTGATGATGAATGAAAAATTTATCATCATTAATAATGTCATTAAATCAAGTTTAAAAATAAATGTCTTTCAAAATACAGACCATGGAAGGAGGGAGGCTTTCCTTTTTCATTGTAAAAAAAAAGAAAAAAAATTAGATGGACACATCTATAGTACCAAAATTGGATAAGAACTCCACTAATTAAAAAATGATCACTGGGAGCAGAATTTAAATCTTTCCATTTTCCTTTATATCAAACCTGCGATTTTTCAATAAATGCATGTTGCTATCTTTCAAGCTTTAAACAAATACTACATCACTTAGGGGCAATTAATATCCTTGGAAATTGTTTTTTAATAAATAGGGGATAGAGGCAGAAAGCAGCTTACTCTACAAGAAAATGAATAAGTTGGTTTTATATCAGCATTTATGAATCCAAATTCTTCTCAGCCATTCACTACATTTGTCATTTCATACCAAGATGCTGATAAGATTTTATAAACTGTAAGTCCATAAATAACATTACAGAGTCTAAACACACACATGACAGTGAGATTCAAGTTTCTCGGCTTGTCCCCTGCACAAGAGCATCCAAGGAAAAAGACAGCAACTAGACCTCAGCTCCTTTAGCCACGCCACGTGTGTTCCATCTATATCAAAACACAAAGGTATTCTACGGGTTAGTGACCTCTCCAATTAGTCAAATCACATTGCTTGAGTTATGGTGCTATTTCCACTGATCTGTGTATTGATATTAATGTAGAGTTAGCTTGTCTCTTATTTGTACATCTATATTCTAAATTCATATGATAGTTGTAATTCTTGTAACATTTTAAAGACTTCTAGAGCCCTTTATGGAACTCGTTACTTGCAAATGCCATATCCTTAACCCATTTCCATCATTTACTATATTCAGAGAAAATGTGAGTATCAGCTCACTACAAGGAACATGGAGATCCTCCTTTATCATGGTTCATTTTTTGCAATGAAATTATTACTTGACATTTGGTGATATTTTTAAGACTTTTCATTCATCAAAAGATATTCTGGCTAATCAGATTTCTTAACATTGGACAAACTAAACAGCTTAGGGAGAGAGAAAACTCTCTGAACTGAGCTGAGATGACTTGACTATGTCTGTTATTCTACTGTGGCTCCCACAAGCTCTACCTAAAAAGTTTCATCAGAAGCATCTCCCTTCATCTCCACACATGTAGATGCAGCAAGCAGTCAACATACTCACTGGGGTAAGATCTGTGGCCTAACTCAAACAATCTTATAAATATCATTAATATTCTTAGATATTAGTAACTTTGTACATGCAATAGATTTGTGATTATTAGTGTCTTCATAAGTGTAAATTGGGATGGAGAGAATAAAAAGTATGGAACGCAATCCTTGTCTGTCTAGAATTTGGGATGCTGAGGGAGGAAGATCACAGTGACTCCGAAGGCTGGATGGGTTGCATAACAAGACATCATTCCAAAAGCCAAGGGGGAAAGAAATCATAAATGCAAAGTGATTTGCTGTCAACTATATTGATATTAATTATATTAAGATTTGTTTGTTATATGATAAATTCTTCAATATTATGAATTACCAATTTGTTTGCTTTAGATTGATTTTGAAATTAGAAAGACACAATGGCACTTTTTATTTCATTTTATGTCATTGTTTCATAAACACAGTTCTCTAGATCTCATTATGAAATTATCATTTTAGGCTTCTTTGGATTGAGATGTCTTATGTGCAAAACACAAAGTTAAGTTTCATATGCATGTCAATTTCATTTCCATCCAAATTATAAGTGAAAGTAGAAGCTTAATGATTTTACTTGATTCATCCAGGGTCACATGATTCTGCCTGACACACATTGTAGAAACCAGCTCTAGCCATTATGCGACAATAGTTTCCAGAAATGCTACAGACAACATGAAAGCAAATGAAAAGCACAACCAACATGGATTCCTACATTTAATTATCAAATAATTATTGAATGCTTATTGCATGTGCCTACAACTGTCAGATGCCCTGCTAGAAGTAGGGCAAATGAAGGAAAATTACCTGAACAATTTATGTTTCAGCTAAAGAAGTCAGAAAGTACAAAATTCTATGAGTAAAACAGAAAGTAAGTGTATGGTAAGTGCAATGCATAAAATAGAAGAAGAATGGGGATTAATGAGGAAGAAGGGGAAAATAAAATTATAGAGACAGACAGACAGGTGATAGATAGATAAATAGAGAGATAGAGAGATAGATAATATATATTTATATATAGATGACAAATTGTATATTAACAAATAGTAGATAGATTATAAATAGATAGGGAAATGAGAGATATAGAAAAAGATGCTAGTAGATATCCATCCATTTAAACAACCATTAGTAATAGGCAATTATCTAGGTTTATTTTTAATTTATACTTCATTTTTATATTATATACTTCCTGAATAAATAAGTTTTTAGTGCATAAATTATCCTTTGAGAATAGCTTGAACATTTAGAAGAGCTGCATTAACCTTTTCAGATGTGGAAAGGTGGCTACTTAAGTAATGCCTGAGAAAAGTAATTTATTAAGTAGAACCTCTGTGGCCTGGGAAAAAGAGTGAATATGTTCCAAAATACCTTCATCTACTCTTGAGAAATAACTTTTGCAAAGATAAATGAGCTCAGCATTTTATCAGAGTTTCATGCTTCCTTCATTATACAGCCTTCTTATTATTACTAGACTATCTGATACTATTATAGCTGGGAATAAACATAATATTCAAACTAAACAAAATTTCTCCAAATGTGTAATCATCAATACCTTTGCACTACTGAAGCTGATTTATGAAAAATCAAAAAGACAGACTTAAAAAATTATGAATAGGATCCCGTGACACCAGTAATACTTTAAACTTTTCCTCTGTCGGGCTCTGGCACTAATGCCATGTTGCTATGCACTGAGACACAGTCCTGGCCCCCAGCAGAGCTGCCTTCTCCAAGTTTCTGTCTTATCCATCTCCACTTCCTCCTCAGAGGTCATAAATAGCCCAGTCAGCTTTAAATGACTGGAAGTCATTGTTCACAGGAAAAAAGAGAAGAAACTTGTTTCAACAGAAAGTCAAGACTTGAGTTAAAAAAAATGAGGCTATTTTTGGCTCAAAAGTAAGGATGGAAACCTAGGGAAAGAGGCATCCCTGTTGCCCAGGGAGACCACTATCCCTCTGAATAAGAACCCGCTGCAATCCTCACACTACAAGAAAAGAAAAGAAGAAGAAGGAGGAGGAGGAAGGAAAGGGAGGAAGAGGAGGAGAAGGAGGAGGAGAGGAAGAGGAAGAGGAAGAAGGAGGAGAAGGAGAAGGAGAAGGAGAAGGAGAAGGAGAAGGAGAAGGAGAAGGGGAAGGGGAAGGGAAGGGAAGGGGAAGGGGAAGGGGAAGGGGAAGGGGAAGGGGAAGGGAAGGAGAAGGAGAAGGAGAAGGAGAAGGAGAAGGAGAAGGAGAAGGAGAAGGAGAAGGAGAAGGAGAAGGAGAAGGAGAAGGAGAAGGGGAAGGAGAAGGAGAAGGAGAATAAAGAAAAAGAAAAATGATTCATTGGCTTACCCTCCAAAATCCCTGCATTTAAAGTATGTACAGTCGTCATAATTCTTCACTAGAAAGATGGTTTTTACAAGACGTCTAGACTGAAGCTCTATATTGTTTATTTCTCTGTTGCATTTGGACACTAGAGGCAACATATATATAAAAAGAAAATGAAAATATAAAACCTTAGACTGAAAATAGCCATTATTATGTACATATATCCTTTAACATAAGTGTCCTTGCTAAACAAAGAGTAATGCAACATGTAGTTTCAGAATAATGCCTCAAACAAAGTAGGGAATGTGTTTCGCCATCAAGATCACATTGAGAAGTTTTATGGCGCTGAAGGCACTAATGTATCCCATAAGGAAACATGAACGCTAAAGGCTGCTCCTAAGAGAAACACATACTCTGATTTTCTCTGACATAAAGCAAGTGTTCATTTATTTCCCCTCACCCAACTCCTTCATTGTCTTTCTGCTGAGGGTTTCCTCAAGTAATCTAGTGATTAAATGATCCACAGGGTTTAGTTTAGACCATTTATTCTAGCATCTAAGTTTTGGGGAAGTAGGAGAACTCACAGATTGAACTAAATCACTTTAAAAGCTTTTACTTAATAATTTATCAAATCCTTTGAAGGATATTTGTATGTTTAATATCCTAAAGTAGCTATGAAGATATGGTAACATATTGACTTACTTCATCCTATAATTTAATTGATTACCATTAAGGAATCACTTCCTTCCAATTAGTTAATTAGCTTAGTATGATCATTTCAGAATGAAAAAGAATCTTTCCTAATAGAGATAATTTGCAAAATATTAGAAGACAAAACATAAGAATCAGTCATTAAAAAAGACACATGCTGAGATATTCTAGGTGACTATAAACCATTTCTCAAAAATAAAAAATATATTAACAACATTGATCAATGGAAATGCAACTTCACACCTCTGTTACACTTACCTAAGAGTACACAAGCCCCTTTCTTACAGCACTTCACTATATGAAATTTCTGCATTCATTCATTCACTGTTCCTTTAGAATACATAATTTATTGGGCAACTCCTAAGTATCAGACTCAGAGTTTCTAGGGTCCAAACATAGCAACATATGTTCTCACAGACTGAAGAGGGTGATCATCATTATCCTAACAATTACTCCTGAGGATTTATTAACAAATGTATTTGGTAACGCCACAGAATAAAGTGAAGGCTTCTTCAAGTGTAACAGTATAACCTGATTTACTTGGAAATATGAAGAATGTTCTGCGAAGAACTGCAGGATTGATGAAGTTAATCAGATGAAGACCACTTATAAATAATTGTAAAATTATTGTAAAATTGTAAAATTTCTTAAAAATCTGAATTTAAAATATGGAGGAGTAGTTAGATTTGGTGATTTATTATTAATTTATAAATTAAATATTATTTATTTGAATATTAATCTATAAAAATATCAAACTGTATTTTCAATATTTCAATGTAAATAATCACAGTAGAGAGACTATGGTTATTTTGCTTCAGAACTTATGTTATATATGAAATTCACATATCTAAACAAGAATATTTATACAAGACATGATTGTGCATAGGAAAGTTACATGGAACTGAAGTCAATGAAAGCATATTAATTTGATATTGTCTCCACAATTATGCAATGATGAAGTCAGTGATTGGAATAACAGACCACCCATGCTGTTCCTTCTATTTCTCTTCAAAAATATAGTTTGCTGACTATGAATGACAATGTGATGTAACTTGCAGAGATATGCATAGTTCATTTCCTCTCTTAGAAGGTTTTGGATCAAAAGGAAAATTGGTTTCATTATCATTGCATTAACATCAGAAAAGCATCTGGAAGTCAATTTAGGAGACTCTCTGGCCTAGGGCTACTGATAGATGTCTTATGAATTGTGGCTTAGGTCTCTGATTTTTGTTTGTTATGTCCATGTATTTCATAGAATATGACACATTCACCATGTATGCTAACATAACTTTTAATAAATATAACAGTTGGCTTAAGTTCTACCTCTCATATATTTAGTCCTGCAAAGTCTTGTGAAGGACTATGTCTATTATCTTATGTATGAAGTGTAGGACTACAGAATAATGTGAAGCTGTAATGATCCTGTGAATCTAGGGTGCTTTAACAACTGCAAGAGAAAATGTTGAAAAATTCTCTAGGGTTTTCACTGAAAAATCATCAACCTCTACTAGGCAAAGTCAAGTTTTATTGCTATAGAAGGTTCTAGCAGTCTTCTGCTTTCTTACTGTATACATGACAATCTATGAAGTGGTAAATGCTACATCTATAACACCCTCATATTTAATTTCTATCTTTGTAATGAACAAAATCAACAAGCAGTCTCATAGCCTACTCTCCATGTTGCTAAGGAGAATATTTACATTTCCTCTTAGGAATGGTTTGCCCCTGTCCTCCACAGACAAAAATGGTAAAGATTAAATTACACAGAAAGAAATAAGTTGTTATTGGCTTCACATTATTATTTATTTTTCTTGCAATTATAGTTTTGCTCTGCTTTTCCTCAAATGGCTTTAGGAAGTAATAATCACAAAATAAAATATGCTACTGATAATTTATACCAATACTCTATTCTGCCTAAAATACATGCTCCAATCTGTTCTCATTAAAGTTCACAGCTTTTTATATTATCTGCTGGGTTGTTTCAGGATGTATAATACTAAGTTTTGTGGCTTTATCCTGCAGAATACATTAAAGCAAACAAAGCCACCTTTGTCTTCAGGTGCAGGAATTGATGCCAAGTGGCTAAATGCATGGCTGCTATAAATAATAGAGTGAATGATCACTAAAGGCAGCTTCTAAAATAACCTCTAATACCTCATCTATCTACTATCAGCACAATCGCATCCTCATGATGAAATGATGAGGCTCATGTAATCAGTTCAACTACATTTTAGCCAACTGTATTTAATACACATATAGAAATGTTATAGAAGAATCGGTATTGAAGTCAGACACAACTCAAGGTTTAATCTTCATATTCAAAGTTCTTAAAAAGCACTATCTTCTTTTTATTTCATGAGCTTTTAAAATTCCGTCATAGATCATAGGACATGATCATCATATCTAATCATTATACTAAAAAAGTTAGTAATTAAAAGAAAATCATTAATTTTGACTTTGTACATGTTATGCAATATGTATGTATGTCGGAGGGAGGGGGTGGGGGTTGGAGGGAGGGAGGGGACCAGTGTACCTGTTAAGTTTGTATGAGTGGAAATAAAAATAAATAAATTAATTAATTAATTAATAAAATGTGGGTTATGTGTCTTCACGTCTATGTGCCTGTGTGTATACTGTATACGTGAGAGAAAGATAGAACATTGTGGTGCTTTGTTACTTACTACCCTGTTCTCTGGAGACAAGGTCTCTCACTGAACCTAGCAGGTAAGTCCTAGGGATCCTCTTATCTCCATTCCTTTTTAGAAAAATTCATTTAAAGAAGGGCTGCAAGGGAAAAAGGAGAAAGAATGGGGTTTTGCACTAAGGGGTGAAAATATTATAAATTTGCTCTATTCATGTATACGACATTAAAATAAACTAAAAGAGAATGAAAAAATTTAGATAAAAATTCTATTAATAAGGGTTTGGAAGCAAAGATTCATCATGACAAAAATGTCTCTGCTCAAAGATGCATAAAGACTATCATTGATAGGGCTGGCAATATGGCTCAGGAGTTAAGCTTCTGCCTCACAAACAGAAGGACCCAAGTTCAGATCCCAGATACCATAAAAAATGCCAGGCAGAAATGACTGCACCCTGAACTTCTGGCCTTAGAAGATAAAGCCTGGGGAAACTCCAGAGCAGCAGAGAATAGGAGGTAGAGCAATCCATGATGACTCCCTATGTCACCCTTTGGCCTCCATGGGAACACACAGTGCCCTCTGATACACATACATACACAAACACACACAAATACACACAAAGACGCACAAAAGTAAAATTTAAAAAAAGAATGTCATGGTAATAATTAAATCATTGCTGAACTACAATGTTTACTCATTGATAGCTCCATAAAAAGAATAGAATAAAAGTGAACTTGAAGTATAAGGTGTAAGTTTTTGAAAAGCATAAAACAATCCCACTATCTTTTAAACGCCCTATATGTAAAGCTAAGTAATTTAATCATCTTAATTTAAAACAAAGGTTTAGAACAAAGAACAATTGTCCTTATTGGTTTTTGTTTTGTTTTGTTGCTTGTGGTGGTGGTGGTCGTTGTTTCAAATCATCCACACATTGGAGAATTTTGTTAATCTCTTCTAGAAAATATTCCAGGGGTCTTGCTAGAAATGAAAGTTTAGACTACAACAATCTTCTATAATAACTGTTGTGATAGAATATCAGTTAGCCAGTCAGAAACATCACTTTTCATGAAGGAGAATGGATGAGACAGTCTAGGGGCAAATGGAATGGAGTGAGATGAAAATATTGAGCTTGTGTATGTATTATTTCAATGAAATGTAAAGATACTATGTGTGTATGTATAGGTGTGGTATGAGATCAGCTCACAATGCATGATGTTTATCATAAGTCACAGTCAAATAGTTTGAAAGCCTTTGACATAAAACAAGGCACACATACTATGGCACCCATGAGCAGAATCTATCCACCCACAAACACATTTTGATCAGTCTGGTAAAAAGCAAGCAAGAAGAAATTAGCATCCAGAACTGAACTCCTCACAAGAACAATATTAAAGGGAAAGCGTATTTCCCAAACTCTAGAAAAGAACTCAAAAACAAATTAGAGAATTTAATTCATTATTTGTTAGTTCATGTCTTGGGAGGGAGTTCATTATAAATCTATAGTAAAAAGACATAAGATATGCCTTATAAATTGAAGAAAAATAGGATTATACCTTGAAGAAAGCTTGTTTTCAGAAGAAAATTATAAAGGGAAATGGTACAGAGAAAAAAAAAATACAAGAAAAAAAATTACTCAAAAAGTTGCAGTACAGCCTGGAACTCATGGCAATGGGACTTGATCTCATCAGACCTCAGGAGAAATAGTTTCAAACAGTAGGATCCTTAGGGGTAAGGGGTCAGACAGAGGTAGGGGAGAACCCATATCAGTGTGCGACCCCAGGAAGGGCCTCTCGGTCTGCTACAGAGGCCTGAAATCCCCACTTCATATGAGAACAGATGATACAGAGAGAATCCCAGGACCCATAGAACCAAAGAACAGGAGAATAGGAAGGAATAGACTGGGCCCACTTAGAGATGGGAGGGAGGGTATAATGGGATGAGAGTTAGAGAGAAGGGAGGGGGAAAGAGGGAGGCAAGGAACATGTATACAAAAATGTTAATTTAATGAATAAATTTATTTTTTAAAAAGTGGCAGTGATGGTAGTGTCTTCCCTTTTACTCACAGGGACGCTGTGATGATTAATTGAAGGGGAATGAAGACTGAAGCTTTTTTCCATTTCTTGATATATGGGGGCAGAAAGCTCCCCTCCTCCACACAGAGGATATATGTTTTGAGTAAGCAAAGGTTTAATGCTGACATTTTTAGTTTCTTTTAAGAGGATAAGTTAGCATCAGGGCAATCAATTTCTCCTTTAGCCTGGGAAGTCCTCAGTTTTTGAAGGCAGTAGCTCAGGGAGGGGTAACCAGAGGGCAGACCCTGCACAGTAGGAAGATAAACTCTCAGCCTTTCCTTTATTGCTCAGTGCTGATTTCCACCTAAACCAACGATCTAGACAGCTGAACACCAGCAGACCTGTTGATGCATATGCTTGTCTTTATGAAAAGTCCCATGTTTAAATCCCCAGTTATCTCTGCTACTGAGAGAGACTCATTCATTCGATAAAGTTTTATGTAAGAAATAGTCTAGTCCCCACTTCTGTGAAGCTGTCAAAATAAAAGCTACTCTTTGAAAACTGGTGTATGCCCAGAAAAGTGCAAATTAATTTTAATTTTCAATGAAAATGCATTTAATTTGGAGAAAAATCTAAAGGCAAATCACTACAATGTCAAATAAAAATCAAAGAGCTATAATCTCCACATATGGGAGAATCCCCAAGATAATGCAATGTGGTCTCAACACTCATTTGAATTCAAATTCCCTAAGAATTTTAAGAAATGCAGATTCCCTATATCTCTCCCACAGGGATCTAACACGTTTCCAGAACTAAGAAACACTGAGATGGAGATAAAAGATTTTTGCTTTAATGGTTCTATTTCTTTATGTTTTGTTATTGGTGGAATAGTTTCAGTTGGTAAACATGCTTTATTTTTCCCAACGTACTTCAACTCTGAAAGCACAACTTCCAAGGAAGCCTATGATCTCTGCTACCACAAACCAGCTGCTCATTCCTGCCAACCAACCAGTCAGCACCCTAATGTATGTATGAACCTGCTGGGAACACATGTAGTATTTTTATTCAATTCTGAAAAAGAATGAAAGTTATTGAATCAAAATCAGAATAATTATAGGCAAAAGTAAAGATCCTCCATTCCGACTGAAAGATTACCTTCCCCTGAGGTTCTTCTCAGTCACAGTGATGGAAGATTTTGTTTCCTTCACATAACTTTGATTAATCCTATTCCCCCCTGACACATCAGTTGATGATAGCTAAATTCCATAGTAGACTGCCTGATCTGTCATGTCCCTGTATGATAGCAACCTTCATTTCCAACTTTCAGGGAAAGGCTCCAGCTCTACAATGCTATGACACCGTTAAATAAATAAATTCTTACTTAACCAAGCTCAGCTTTCCATTCCCTTCAATCTATCCTTTCTCCTCTGGACCTCTTAGAGTTCTCGGTGATAGGAGGTTATTGTGCAGAGGCATATCTTGACTCAATTTGCTTCCCAGGTCTGGAAGTCTGTAAAACAGATTTTCCTTTCAACGGGAACATCTCCATTGGTCTTCTTACTCATAGCTCCTTTCTTGAGACATTCTCCCTCATTGCAACCCTACTCCTTGTAGAACTTACCATGAACTCTTCTGTTTTCCCAGAAGAATCTGTGCATTCTATAAAGAAGTCCTAAAAATGTGCTACATCCGAATCCAAACTTCTCAAAGTCTGTATGACTGACATCAGAAGCAAGTAATTCTTTGTGTTGGGATGTTAAACATCATCTTTGGCTTTTACCTACAGAATGTCAGGCACACATCCCTCCCCTTGCTAAGGCCTTCAAAAAGTCTCCTGCTATTGCCAAGTGTCTTCCAGAGGGAAAAAAATGTTATATTTGTCAAAGTGTGTTCTTTCTCCTAATAAATCTGTGAGCCTCTTGAGAAAAGTATATACTAGTTTTCATGCATAGGACCTAATAGACTACCTATATCAGATTTCCAAATGTTTGCTAATGGATGATTAGCTTGTTGCCAAAGAGAGGTGAAAGATTAAAAGCATTAATCAAATTAAAATCAAATCAGTTCATCCATAACTACAAATAATTTATATTGACTTAATATGTTTTTAATAGAAAAAAATGGGATTTGGGATATGTAAATTGATTTGAAATTATACCTGTGTCTGTAAAATTTGTTAATTAAATAGTGTTTTAATTTAGTTGATTAATTGATCCCATTTTTATTTAAATCCACTAGCATTTTTATGCTTGGTGTTTCTGACTTATTGAATCACACTCTAAAAATAGTTTGACATTTCTAGTGGATAGATCAACTTAATGATCACACAAATGACCCTGACTAAGCTAAACAGATCACAAAACAAGATCAAGGGTTATGAATCTGGGAAAGGGACTGATAAGAAAAAGGGTGTAGTTAACAGGGGTGGAGAGAGACAGGAGAACATTGTAGAGAGAATAGTCAGAATACAATATACACATTTATAAAATTGTCAAGGAGCAAACTACAAAGATTAACATAAAAATGATTCAGCTAGCATTTTTATGCCTCACAAAGTAATTTCAATATTTGCCACCTAAAATAATTTAAATGTAAACAGTGTATTTCTTGTTCAGTTACCCTTCCTTTAATAATGAGAGTAAACTAATGACAACCATTTTCATAGAATCGATAAAGCAGAGAAATTTAGAAATAAGAAATAGACAGGTATACCTCAATTTTAAACACTTATTTAAAATGAATTTCTGTTTAGAGTTGCCATGTCAGAATTTGAACACATAAGCACACATGCATGCGTTTTTAAAATATGCACATGCTGTGAGTGATTTAAAACCTATCAAAGATTAGAAACCTTAAAAGTTATGAAATGATTATAACTTATGATGCCTATATTGTGATCACCAACATGTAAAATAGAAAAGTTGGCCTTGAATTACTTCAAATTCCATAATATTTTTTATCAAGGGAAAAATGGTTTAATTTAAAAGTACAATTCAGGCAATGTGAAGATTTATATTCTGTAGTTTAATGATAGTGTATTTAACTGAGAGGTAGGATAGTTATATAAGCTCTGACTATTTCTCAGATAAGCAGAGTAGGGAAAAAATATACTTTAAATT
This sequence comes from Typhlomys cinereus, assembly GCA_023101885.1. NCBI lineage: Eukaryota > Metazoa > Chordata > Mammalia > Rodentia > Platacanthomyidae > Typhlomys > Typhlomys cinereus. The sequence goes on from JALPQD010000226.1 coordinate 2,806,060, forward strand.
CTAACAAATAATAGGTAGCCTTCATTCTTGCCCATGCTGTTGAATGGTGCAATTTCATATTTACTACTCATAATGTTAGAGAAAGCTTCAAGTAAACCTCATTTTACAGATTCTTAACTTTACAAAGAAATATAGACACTGATGCTGTCATTTGTTCTAAACTGTTTTTGACCAAAGTAAAAAATATCTTCTATATTTAGAATGAAGATTTTTCACATATAGTAATAAAAATAACAAATTTATCATATTAGTCTAAGATGAACTTTGTTTTCCTCATAGCTTAACAGATTTTTGTGATTTCAGTTTCATTCTATAGTTTTGAATGCTATTTCAAGGAAAAAATCATGAAGTTTTTCTTCCATAATTTTATATATTTATATATTTTTTAAAAGTTAACATATTATGATTGCTAGATAATTTTAAGATTTAAGATTATTAAATTAAGCTGTGAACTCCAGTACAAATGTCGCCTACAATTTATTTTTGTATGACTCATGAATTAAGAGTAATTTCCATGTTTTTCAAATGTTTAAAAAGAAAATGAAAAGGAGAAATAATGTTTCATTAAAAAAGTAAAAGTCACCTGCTTTGAAGCTACAGTGACAGAAATGTAAACTAAAACAAATATTACCAAAGAGTAAAATATTTCCTATCTGGCCTTACATGGTCCTACTAAAAACATTTATTGTAACTATGTACATACAGCTTGTCATACAGGAGCTCTGGACTACAATTTGCTGTTAAGAGGACTTCTTCCAAAGACTATAGTTTTGTAAACCTTGGCAAAGGCCACTTGGCAGTCAGCACTGCCACAATGTTCATTTATAATGTTCATTTACATTTTGGGAAATCCATGTTGAACTAGCAACATTGACTATCTGCTTTTTAAGGTATACCTTTCTTTATACCACCACAAAAATCTTAAGAATCCAGATCCTATAATTTCCCATTTGAGATCCCCTGAGTGATAATCAACAATAACTCTGAGTGTGCAGAGTTCTGAGTGATGCTTCACTTTGCCTCGTTTCAGTAGAGCTGCTACATTTGCTTTCCAGTTACATTTTCTACTGAAGACAGAACACAGCCAACCAGATTAAACTTAATGTAGTCTTGACCTAGTTTACGCTCTGTGTTATTTACAGAAAAGCAATGCATAAATTTGGTAAATTAACAAACAACTTAAATTTCTTGCAAGCAAGCATTACTAATAGGTGCTTAAATGATATAGAATATTATTCTCTAGTAATGAACTTAATGACATTCAGACTATTATAAAGGCTACAAAATCATGAATCTTTAGTAAGTTACTATTTGATGCCATAACTGAATAGATTATACTCTTAGTATCTGCCTTTGGTCAATATATCAAAATACATCTTTAAAATATAATTTTTGATTAGTAAAATTCTATCATTCAACATATATCAAAAAACATATAGTTTTTAAAAGGATAAAATAAAATTTTAAATGTCTTGAAATCAATCTTGAATTTATTATAACTTCTACCAAGATCTTGTGACTATATTACACAGCTAATAAGAATGATGATTATATTTGAAAGACACTTCTGAAAATCTCTAAAGTAAATGTACATAAAGCATTTGTCAGGATTTTCATATTTAGTTCACATAAAAGTTCTGAAATGTGTTCCATCAGGTAAGACTAGTGACTGGAAAAAATTAAATAATGAAGACAGATTTTACTTTTATATATGAAGAGAAAATTTAGGTGCTTAAACAAATTCAACTTCTTTGCTACAAAGCTATATAAACCAATATTTAAGAATTGTTTGTCTTCTACCAATTAAAAGAAACAAAATAAATACAGTTATAATTATGAGAACCAAAAAGACCATAGCTTCAAATACATGAACCCAGCAAGTCATGTCTGCTCTTTAACACCAGAAAAAAAGAATTCAACCAAAGGTAAAATGGAAGGAACCTCAGATACCATCCAAGAAATGGGCATCAGAATGCTTGCTCTCAAGAGCTTTCTCAGGTCATATGAGATTCCAGATCAGTTCTAACAATCCAAGGCTGATCATTAAAATTACTCTCACTTACAAGAACATTGGGCCATAATTATTTTCAATTATCATCGTCTTTGTAATTAGAGATGAGGCCACCCACAGCCAGCCAGCTTTTCTGGTGCACTGGAACTGCTATGAGAAATTGTCAATATAAATTGTGTTTGCTTCCACTCCTGAGCATCTCTGGGCTGAGGTCGACCAACCATGATAGTAGCTGGATATAACGGGCATGGCAAATTCTGTACCACTTTAGATCTTGAGATCACCTTCAAAATGAAAAAAAGCCAAACAAATAATGGGTCTTCTCTTTAAACCTTATCAAAATAATCAGGATGGATTGTGATTTGCAACATCAAATTTTGTTTCTTCCTTTCTAGATTCAAATGCATTTGAATCCAGAAAGGTTGTCCTTTTTCAGTTTTGCCATTTGTAAATGTTTTCCTGCCCAAACTTTTATTTCTCTCTGGAACTAAAATCACTCAGAAGAGTTTTAGTGATTCTTGTGTAAGTAAAGAAAACATTATTAAATTAAAAATGAGTTGTCCATGCTTACTAGAAAGGCAGCATTTGCAGTCCCTTCAGGTGGCTTTAGCGCTGGGCACTTACCCAAGTCCTGGCTCTGTGGAGTCAGCTGTCCTCCATGTGTCTGGTGCACTGTTTGTGACAGTGTTCAAATGGCTGGCCCTACCACACTTTTTCAGAAAAGATCCCTGCCTTCAAATGAGAGAAGAGTTGCTCATTATTAAAAGTCTTAAAAAAAAAAAAAAGAAGAAGAAGAAAGAAAGGAAAAGCTGAATTTTAGACAAGTAAATGCTTCCACAAGAAGATTGTACAAGGCTAATCATCACCAATGCGAAGCCTCAGCTCATCTTTCACAGACCTTCAATTCTGTCCAAATATGTCTCTTTCAATTTTCATTTTACCCTCATACTCCTTTTCTCCGTACCTGCTTTTGATCTTCTGTTTTATACTGTACAGAAGTCTCGAGTGGTATGTGTGAAGTGAGACTTGGTCAGCCTGATGAGGTAAAGCCTGCAGGTCTAAGAGGGGGGAAAAAACATACAGATAGCAGTCAGGCGTGGGATCAGATCAGAAGCTGAACTGCGTGATTATCAATGTCTTGTGCTTCATGAAAGACACCTGGTTCTTTCAATGCAACATTTCATGTAGTGATGAAAATGGGATGTGGAAGATCATTGTGAAAACTGGTTTGATCGGCGTAATAATGACTAAGGCTGTCAATGCAAACGAATCCAACAGGACCCGATTGTGAAGATGATGCTGGATACTCAACCTGATGCATGATCTCTGCTTTTGTTTAGGGTTTCTAAGTAACTCCCACTCCCAGCAGCCTTGGGAGCCTCGAATCCAGTTAGATGTCACCTCAGCATTCCTTTCAAACAGTGCTATGATTTCTCATCAGAAAGGAGATGGAAAGCTGGGATTTGTGTCTTTAGGGGATATTTTTCAAGGCTCTTCAAAGAAACCAGAGCAAAGCTTTTCTTCAAGAGCCTCCAGCCTCAGGACAGATGTTCAGACGGATAAATCCACCATGTAGGATCATTACATTGCCTCTATTATTTAATAAAAATGGCTGTCCAAAAATGATACAATGTGCCACCAGTAATATCTCTGGCCTATACCTCTGTAACATTTCAGATTATTCAATTGTATCTAAGAACTTTAGCAGCATTTAAATTTTTTATGACCTCTGCAATATAGGCAAATTGCCAAAGGCTGTTTTGAGTTCGGATTAAAACACAAGAGTTCAGCCTCCTTAAGATTTCTAGTCCATCCCTGAACCAAACTCTGTCCCTAAACAGTGAGTTTAATGCTGATATACCCAATAAAACAATAATAGCCCAAGGCTATTTATCCTCCCTTCTACCTATTGAATGTTGAGAATTTGCTACTTTCTATACCTAACAAAACAGGCTCCTGTTTTTTAAGGAAGTATCAGCTCCATAAACAAGCATAAGATTCTTCTCTAAACAAATTAACAAGAGGTACTGGTATCTATTGATTTGTTAAAGTCCACTAATAAAAACTTTCTTGTGAGATTAAGATGTGTCTCCACAGTAGACTGCTTGCCTAGCATGTGCCTAACCTTGAGTTCAAACTTCAGCACTGAAAATAAAAATAAATGTGCTTCATTTTATTTAGAGGGTTGATAACTTATTAAAAACAATGGTAAGGAACCTATTTTAGTTCCCCTAACTGTGTTGTTGATAACTGTAGCTTTTGTTCATCTCTAGAGGTACCTAGAGGTACGTTCCATCTGTCTTCACTGGAATTCTTTTAAGTAGGATGTTTTCTAGAGATGTCTCAGGTTTTATTTCAAGTATGCTTCTGCCATCTCCCCTACCATTTTAACTCATAAAGTAAAAATGCAACAGGTTCACGTAGCAATTGATGAATTCTGTCATATATAGGAAAAAATCAGTAGCTTTAGTCCTGTGAGAAAACAAACATTTCATAAATATTGAATACTGCTGCCCACACACTCTACAAGTTGGTTAGCTAAAAAGACAATAATTCCATTAGAGGCTTTCAGCAAGGAAAAGATAAAATAGTTCAGATAAAGTAGCTGACATTATTTATTACTGTTTTCCCTTGAAAGTGTGGTTCCCAACAATGTCATACAGTTTGCTAAATCTAAAAGAAAAATGTAACCAGTTATATGTAAACCCCAAGTCCTATATTAAAGGAGTTTCTTGCCTTATAGGTTGTTTCTGGCCTGGATGTTTGAGCAGTTATACATGCAGCATATGCTTTTATCAGGAAATAATTTTAGTCATATAAAATATTCATCAGTATCTGATAGCACCAGAAGTGGAAAGTTGAACAGTTATCCTGTCCAGAAAAGAACTTAATGATTCATAATCAGAAGACAAGTGCCAATGCACTTAGTTCTTACAGGAGGCTGAATTTAGACCAAGAAGATACCATGATTAGCAAATTTCCTCTGATTAAATAGCTCATTCCTAACATCATTTAGAAGTCATTTGGCTACAATTTCCAGCTAGAATTAGCCCAGCTAGAACATGAAGTTCAAAGTCCTCCATGTCATACAAAGGAAAGGGAAGCAGTTATCTCAGTGACAACTGTAGGATTTTACTTGCAAGAGATTTATGCCCCTTATGTCACTCAGAAGAAATGTCTCTCAATACATGAAAAACAGGTTTGGCTTCACAGTAAGACACTATAGCATAAAACAGCATTCCAAACTTGTATCTCTAACTCTGGGCTTGGCAAAATGTTTAGCATCCTTTTCAAAACAGTTATTTTTGCTCTAACATGGGTCCCAACACAATCACATGAATGAACTCATTTACATATGTTTGTGTTGATTTTTATTTATACTAAAGTAATAAATTAATGTAGCAGCCAGAAAATAATTTTTAATTTTTACCGTATATATTTATTGTACATGGTTCTAGCATGTTTTGTATGTTGTACATACTTCCAAAAAATATGTATGTGTTGATTTTTATTTGTATTAAAATAATACATTAATCCAACAGCTAAAAAATAATTTTTAATTTCAGTGTATATATTCAGTACATATGCTAGTTTTTATTTGTTAACCATACTTCCCTCCTTCTTTCCTCCTGTCAGCTCACATCGATCACCATAGATGCCACCTTTATGATCCACCCTATCCCAACTCACTTGACTTTTTTATTTTCAGCTGGAACATGTATGATTCATTGATGCATATTTTTAAAAATTGTAGAGTTCATTTATAAGAGAGGTATAGGCTTTTCAGATACAAAAATACTTCCATCTTCTTACACATAACTTGTCTTAGGGGGTTTCAGACTATGTATCACTACAGACATTAAAAAAAAAGATGTGGTCATTCTTGAAAGAAGTGCAAAGAATTTCCCAGCTCAGCCAATGTTTTAACAATTCTAACCTCAAGAATTTAAAATTTGGAAAAATTAATCTTTCCAAAAAATTGGCACATATATGTGGGAGATGTATGTACGTGCATATGTGTGTTCATGGGTGCACATGTATGGAATACTTATGTGTGTGTATGTGCATGTACATATGCACCTGAGTATGGAAGCCAGAAGTTGAAATTTGAATATTCTCTTCTATTGCTCTGCACTTCATTTGCTGAGGCAGGGTCTTTCGGTTGTGAGCCAGAGCTCACAGAGGGGCGGCATGGATAGCCAGATTTCCCTGGGAAATCCCTACCACCTCTGTCTCCAGAGTGCCAGTTATACTGGTAACCTCCATGCCTGATTGGCTTTTACTTGGGTTCTAAGAATTTGAATTCCAGTCTTTATACTGTGTGGCAAGTGCCTTGTCTTTTGAGTACTGAGATTACAGGCATGTACACTGTGAACCGATGCAAGCAAACATATGACGAAAAGTTGTGTTATCATTACCACAAAAGGAAAAAAAATTCTAAAGAAAAGAGCTCACACCTTTAAACAGCAGTGAGAGTGCCGATTGTCACTCTTTTCTGACATACTTCAACTACTGTTGCTTTTTCCAGATATTTTGAGATAGTCTCCTTGAATGGAAGATTTTGTGATATGTTCTAGATACTTTCAATGAAGAATTCGTGATGATTATAGCATTTGTGGCACTATTATTTCTTGGCAGTTATATGTTTATAGATGATCAATTCCAGGAACTAGCTTTACTAGGTAAATGATATTGAATAACTAAGGAAGCTTTCAAATCATCTCAGATTTGTAAGGCATTTCCTTGTTTCTTAGATTACTTAAGCACATTTATTCCTGGAAATGCCTTATCTGAAGCATTAATATAAAATGATCGTAAATTTGAGTGTTGGTAGCTATTTACAGCACAATTACTGTGTCAGCTCACCCATATTGTCCTATTTGCAAATAGAAACACTAAAATTGTGGTTTGAATGTCCAGAAAATCTTTCTTGAAAGCCACAAACTGGATTATGTTAAGAAAAAAATGTTCCAATCATATTTCCATTGTCATAAAAAGGCATCCTACCCCTATAAGCCAGGCTTTCTAAGCAACTTTTAAGCTAGAAACAGACTATTACAGTATTTTTCGTACACATAGTGGGAACATAGGGGTATATCCTGAATGAACCCTGTAGTTAATTAAGCATCATTTCCTCCTTAGAATGAGAAACCTCTAGGATCACAAAGGCTGGAAGGTAACCTGAGGAATATGAGCTCCCTTGTAAACCAGCACATGGGCATATCCAGTGGAAAGGGAGAGTTCTGGTCTCGGGATGCAGTGGCTGCTCAGCTAGCTGCAGGTTTACAGAACACTATTGTTATGCAGGAATGGGTTACTCAACATGGCCAGAAATTCCAGTTTTCCAAGAAAAAGAAGTAGATCATGTTTTTTTATTGAAACTGCTCAAATATCATATGCCATCTCATGTTTTTTTAAATCATTTGCATATACTTGGCCTGAAGTAAGCCCTGGTGCTTGCAGCCTGCCAACTTATCTGAAAGTCTGACAAGTCTGTAGTACCATCTAACTAAAGAATTTGCGCTCATTGCTTGCTCAAATCTCCTTCCTTTAGAACAGTCTTGCCTAATTAGCTGGCAGCAGCAATGTCTCCAGCTACCTTGTGGATCTCATATGCCCATTTATATATTCATTATTCTGAATATCCATGGGCCTGACATCAAACTTTAATGTATATATTTTAATCATATTAAAATATGCCGTATCTTGAAGGGGAAATAAGTCAAAACAGCAAAGAAGTTCTCAATATCAAGCATCAAATAGGTTAGTGATGATAGCATAGCTACTATGAAAGAATTAAGTTGGCAAGCTCAGGGATTAAAGCCTTTTCCTCTCTAGTGAAAGAATCAATTCTGATCCCCAGATCCCATGTAAAAATGCTTGGTGGCTGTGGCAGCAGCCTGAAATTCTGACCCTAGAAAACAGAACTTGAAAAATCCCAAAACAAAAGTAACAAGGAGGTAGAACAATCCAGGAGGATTCTGATTTAGAATAATTCCAGAAGTCACCCCAGGGCTTCCATAGGCACACATGGTAGTGCTCTCTTTTATGCCTGCACATATATTTACACCCATTCACATGCAAACATACACACACATACACGTAAAAAGGAAAATATTAAAAACATGAAAAGGACTATTAAATGGGGTGTGGGAGGGAGGTATAGGGTGAAGATTTTAAAGGAAGAAATATAAAAGAACATAACATAACAAGGTATAAGAAGATATAATTGAGGGCTTAAGGGGGAAAAGATATGGGAGGGAAAGGATATAGGAACAGCTGAAGGAGTAACAAATAGAATTGATGCTATAAGCAATAGCCAAACAAAAACCTTTACATTAAAAAAAAATTTTTGTTAAAAAAAGAGTACAAATAAATATACCCTATATAGGAGAATACAGAGAAAGGAAGATAGGATATAACATAAAATACCCTGTTACACTCCAACCAGTTGTCATAGGCAATTAAACAAAATTCCAAGTACTAGGGATGTAATGATACTTCTTAATAAACTGTTGGCCAGAGATGTCTCAAAGGTCCTCAAAACAGTACAGGGTTTTGTCACCGTTTTGTCATTGCCCTCTAGAAACTGACACTATCACCCTATTGCTAAAGATAATATACATTGATCACAGAACACATGGAGGTAGGGGGGTGAAATACAGCTGCAACTAATCTGGAAGCTTCCTCCTTGCTGGCCAATTCTCACAGTATCAAAAATATGAACATTCCTGAAAAGTGGTAAACGGTCTCAATCTGTGAAAGCTGTAAGCTCCAATAGCAATCAGCCTTGTAAGGGGCAACCATCAATGCAATAGTATCATCAATGTCAAAAGGATGATCAACAACTTCCTTTTTTTTCTTTTTTTATTATATTTATTTTTTCCAATCATACAAGCTTAATAGGTACCCCAGTCCCCTCCTTCTCTCCACCCCTCCCCAGTCCCCCTTGCACCCTTCCTCCCCTTTTCCCCTTCCATTCCCCCCTTCCTCCCTCCCTTTCTCCCAGTGTCCCTCCCTCCTCACCTCTCCCATTCCCTGGAGCATCTTTTAGTGTAAATGTCAAACTTCCCTCTGCGTCCTCCACTCTGGTGGGGGTGTAAGTACTCAGTGGCACTGCCCAGAGCCCTTTTGTGGGCTCCCCTTTAGTATGGGAACACTATTATGACTGTTAGTCCCTTGCCTCTAAGGATCCTAGTGCCTGTGATCCATGCTAGACTTTGGGGTGTCATTGACATGTCAGTCATTGTGCAGGTCATATAAAGTCTGATTATGGTACTGCAGCCCTAATTTGTGTGGAGTATCTTGTGTATCTTTGCTCCTTCCCATCTTTAGGTTCTTACAATCTTACTGCCCCCTTTCCCACAAATTTCCCTGAGCTTTAGGATGGGGAGAGATTTGACTGGTCTTGTTCCAGGTGATTAATGTAAGGTCTCTGATGTTCTGGATTATGGTTTGTTGTTGTTTTCAGTTTTGCTGTGTAGTATCTGTTCTTACCAGTTTATTGTCAGTTAATATGTAATCAGTTTAAGAACTTTCTGATTGGATTAAAAGCCCAGTTTTTAGCAGGGATCACATTCTCTTCTTACTACTATAAACCAGGACAAGAAGGAATGTAAGGGGAAGACATTGACCCTAGTGGGATGCAAAATAATAAGGTTTATTTATACTGACTTTTAAACATTTGTTATATACTGTATAGTGAAGGAGCAGTCAGTATTCAACCTAGAAACTTTCTTTCTGCACTAGAAGGTAGTCAATACAGAAAATCACAACTAGCCAAAATGAGGAAAGTAAGTGGCTATGAACAACTCTGCCATAAGCTGGACATCCTACCCACTACCCTACCCTAAGGCTCAAGAAACATCACAGAAGATGAGATGGTAAAATTGCAAAAGCCTTAAAGGAGCAGAAGTGCAACCAGACACTAACTTTCGGACATGGCAGAGCTGTTCATCCATGAATTCCCTGCAACTATGTGTACCTGCACAAGACTTGCGTGGAACTGGACCTACCAACATTTCACCATGGAAGTAAAAATATCTCAGGAGGCCCTTACCTCCCTGAGAGACTTATAGGAGTCAATACTGATAGTAAGGAAGGGAAGAGGCTCTCTTCAATGGTATAACAATTGATATATGATTCATATTCCAGGAAGTTTGCCATCAAAGGCAAACCAGATAAGACTCAGTGGGCCATTCATAGGAAAAGGTATGAAAATAGAAGAGAAACTGGTAGGGAAAAGTGATGGGAAAAGTAGAGGGAGGGTAAAATTAGGAATTAAGTGTGAAAATATTATAAATGCACTGTATTCAAGTTTGAAGCGCCAAAAGAATAAAATAAAATAAAAACTCAAAAATGTATTATAGTGTCATTATCTTAATAGAACAAAGGATGGAGATGAAGAACAAAACAATCAGCATAGAATTTCTAAATTTTCAAACATATGACTTCAGTTTCAGAAACACATGCTATAGATGAGAGTGAAAGTATATAGTAAAGAATTTGTTTTCTTTGTGCATAAGTGGAGCAATAATATTTATTTTTTTAGTCAGCTTGCCATATTTACAGCAACTATATATTTATATATAAAATCATGTCTTGTATCACATATACATTTAATATATGCATATATATATATATATATCTTTTGATCCTTGAAGTTTCTTCTATGACAGTACTATACAATTCAATGCAGCAAACTAAATATAATTATTACATCATCTCTCATAAAAAATTACCTTAGCTCCTTTCAGTCATTCTTCTCAGGTTAAAGTCAAATACCATTGTCCTTACCAATGCAGATCTAATAATAACATAATCCAAAATTGAAAGATTACATTACTTTCTAGCTCCAAATCCACCATCTTTCTTTTTTTTTCCCACTTATACAAATTTAACAGGTACACCGGTCCCTTCCCTCCCTTCACCCCCCCACCCTTCTGTGTCCCCATCCCCTCTCCCTTTCCTCCCCATCCCCAGTGCTTCCCCCTCCCATCCCCGGAGCATCCTTTAATGAGCATGCCAAACTCTCCTCTGGGTCCTCCTCTCCGATGAGGTGCAAGGACCCAGTGGCATTTCCCAGAACAGTTTCCTGTGTTCCCTTTAAGCATAGGAACACTGTGGCTGTCAATCCCTTGCCGCCAAAGATCCTAGTGCCTTTAGCAACGGTAGCAAACGGTGGGGTCAATAGTGTGTTGGACATTGCGCAGGGCATGCAAAGTCCAATTATGGTTGCTTCAGCCCTAACTTGTGTGGAGTATCTTGCATATCATTACTCCTCCCATCCTTGTGCTCTTACAATCTTACCCCCCCTTCCACAAATTTCCCTGAGCTTCAGGATGGGGAGAGATTAGGCTGGCCTAATTCCAGGTGGTTGATATAGAGTCTCTGATGTTCTGGATTATGGTTTGTTGCAAATCCACCATCTTTCTAAGAAAACGTTTGTTAAGCAAATGTGATGATGAGTTTTAAAATCAAACATGGCTAGGTTAGAGAGTACATCTCTTGTGATTCCTGTCCCTTAAAATTAAATGAGCTGGTTTCATTTTTAAAAAATTCTCTCATAGGGGCTAGAGAGATAGCACAGCGATTAAGACTCTGCCTTGCCAGCAGAAGGTCTTGAATTTGGAACCCAGGTCCGTTGTAAAAATGCCAGGCGGAAAAGGCTGTATCCTGCACTTCCAGCCCTGGGAAGCAGAGCCTGGGAAATCCAATAAAGAAGCAAAGAGAAGACAGAAGCAATTCAGGATTATTCCCAAAGTCATATATAGTATCTTCTGACACACAAACCCATACACAATGAATGAATGAATAAATAAACTTTAAAAATTCTGTTGTAAGTAGTTAGATAATGGATGGAAACAAAGACATAAATGGACAGGTAGATGATAGATACTCAAATATGAGTATTATTGCTTTCTTCAAACCTACATAACTCCCTTTGGATCATACTAGACAAATTATGATGCTCAAGTTGAATGATGAAGGTTAATTCCTACCCCAATCATTCATTGTGCACAATTAATAAGTATGGAAAATAAATTCTACATTTCAAAACATTATGGAAACCTCTTAGCTCTTGTCTGGCCATTCCTCCCTTTCTCGTCCCTCTTTCTGAGCCAGGCATGTAGAGCAAGCCTTTCGCAAACAAAGAATCCATTCAGGACTTGGGTCTCTGGGCCAATTCCCAGGCAGCAGGTTTCTTGGGCACCTGTAGGTGCCAAGGAGCAACTCTTGTTTCTCCAAAAGAATTTTTAATAGAGAGAGGATTCAATTTTGAGTGGCTTCCTGACTTCACCAGTTCAGGATCTCAGTGTCAGAGTGCTGAAAGGTTGCTTCATTTCTGCTGTCAGCAAGCTAACAGGCTTTAGAAACCCAGTGAGTGATGTAACTTTTTTTTATGGTACATGAAATTAGAGAAGTAACTAGCAAACTCTTGCACTAAAGGCCCATATGAGTTTTTGAACATCTCTCATTTTTTATGAAAACAATGTTTATGCATTTTAGAATTTCAAGCTTCAATGAGAAATGTGATATGAAAATTACAGTAAATTTAATAATACTACATAGAAACAAAAAGCAAAAGCAGAGTGTTCATTTGCCCAATGCTGGTGCTCAAACTCACGCTAAGCAAATATTTACTCATAAACTGAATATAAAATATATAATATCCTCAGTGTGAGACTGCATCTGTACATGTCCAGTGTATAAATGCTAAAAGCCAGAGTACAACACTGACTCACATACCATATTGAATAAGATCAATAAGTAATCAAAATGAAAAAAAGAAGCATGATTCGCGCTGAATAGAAGATTCTACAAATTATCATACATGAAATTAAAGCAGGAGTGAAATGCTAGAACTATTACTATTATGAATGTGATCAGTAGTCTGGAAAATGAGTTTTATACAGATATAAGGAACGCCCAAGAAAAATTTGTACTATGTTTAATCACTGATGTTAGGCTTGTATATACCATGTTTTACACCATGTTGGTAGTGACTTTTGCCTTAAGCAATGCTCAACATCTGCTGTGTTCTGGGCCTGATGATAATTCACATTTGAATCATGTGAACATTCAAGTTTATCTATGAAGATTTATTTGGCTTGGACCCACAGGTAATCTTTCACTTTGAAATCAAAATGGGATACTGCTGAAAAATAAACAACTTTAGTTGAGTGAGCTTTTAATCACAACTTCAGCAAGAAATGAGAACCCCACCACCAAGAGCTTGTAATATAAAAACTGGACTCCAAATGAATGGGTAATTCTTGCTGCATGCATCACGCATAACTCCTCTCTGGGCTGGTTCCAACCCATGCCTATAGTCTTTTTCACTATGTATCCCATGGCTCTGTCATCTCCAGTATCCTGAGGTCTCCATAGCAACTTCCTCTGCAGAACTCTGACCTTGCCATAGGGCATCAAGCAAGACAAGTGCCACCTGAACAACGCTGGCAAACTCTGTCATCAGCTTAGGATAGAACCTGGCCCACCTGGACCACAGATGCATTGTTTCAGTGCTCTTTTCCAGGCAGCTAATTCTGAGAAGTTCAGACTTTCTGTCTATAAGTGAATTCATGTCTTTACAAAATGGAGCCTCTAGAGGATGATTTTAAGATATCTCCCCTATCCCTATGGTCATAGTACAGCACAGCAGATTTCTCTTCAGTGGTATTTATCACTGTTCTCAGCACCAGCCAGTGCTTCCCTGTCCTGAAATTTCCTCTGTTAAACCAACTAGTCTATCATCTCTAAATTCAGGCTCTAAGGACATGTCAAAATGAAACCAGATTTTTGATCAAACTATCACACTAGTAGCCCCTAACTGAAATAGTCCTTATTCCCCTCTGAAATATCATGAGCCAAGTCTTCACTGTTTATATTTCTTTCAGCATTACTGTCTTGCAACTTCCCACTACAATAGCCCTCTAAACTCAGCCTCCATTATTCAACAGTTTTTCTAGCTCAAAATTCCAAAGTCTTTCCTCTTTTTTCCTAAAAAAGGTTTAAAAGCCACAATGGTTTTATCACAGCAACAGTCCCACTTCATGACATCAATCTCTATCTTAGTTTTGCTACACATTGCTGCAATAAAATGCCTGAATCAAGCAACTTACAGGGAAGAAAGGGTTTATTTGACTTGCAATCCCAGATTATAGTCATAGCAGGAAAGTGACAACAGCAGATGCTTGAAGAGGCTGGTCACATCATGTCTATCATCAAGAAACAAAGAATGAATGCTCATAAGCTTACTGGTGCTCAGTCCTCATTCTTACACAACTCTGGATTCCCCGCTTAGAAAATGGATCTGCCATAATGGGCTAGGTCTTCCCTTATCAGTTAATTCAGTCAAGTCAATCCCTTATAGTCTTGCTCTGAAGTCAGCCTTAGTCTAATGAATAGGGTAGGCCTGGAGGTCTGCCACCTAGGTGTTGGGTTGACAATGAATACTAATCATCATGCATTCTTTTTTCAAAGGGTTTCTCATCATTAACGTTTAAAAGAAAAAGGAGTTGAGATGAAAGAGTTAAGTGTGAGGAAGTTCTCTTTTTTAACTCTATTAATGATCTGAGACTTTTTCTTTCTTTCATCTTACCCCTCAGATTCTAGAGAAATCATCCTTGTGCCAGGCATTTTTAATTGCTCTCCAAATACCTATTAGTTTCATCATTCCTTCTAAAATAACACTAATTAACTTCCTTCTGTTCAAAAATACTAGATTTCTACACTCCACAGAAGCTGACAAGGGGCACATCACCTAGTTCTATGCAGAAATATCAAGAGCAGTTGTAAGATTTGAGCCTTTCAGAGGTCTGTCTTCCTGACAGATGGGTCAAATCTAATTCAAGTAAATCTTTTTGAAACCTTCTTGTTTTTATTCTTTGACAGTTTCATACATGGATTTATTCAAGTCCTTTTTCACCTCATATTATCTGTTCCCACTCCTTCCCTCAACGGAATCTTTGGACACTTACCTTTTCCGTCCTAGGACATCCTTCCTAGGATTGAAATGTGATGTTTGGAAGGATAATAGCTGTTTAGCGAACATAGGAAAGGAGATGTACATGAAAATGGTCAAATTGAACATTACAGTGGCCCTGGAATCTCAAACTCAGGGCATCAGTAAAACAACTCTGGGCTGCCTTTCTCCAGGCTGGGTTACATGAAGAATATGACAAAATAAGAAATTACAAAAATATTTAAATCACTTTCAGTTCTGTGGTAGGTTTAACCTTTCCCTTCACATACCCCAGGCCTGTTCCCACCTTCTTGTCTTCACAGAATCTCACGCTAAATGAAAGGAGGGTTATTGCTTCAGAGATGGATAATAGAGCACACGGGAACCAGCATGGTAGCATTAACTATAAAAACAAATCCACTTTCAGAACCCTTGTTTTGGCATTCAGAATAATAATAGAGCATCATTAAATATGTAATTCACTTTTTTCACATTTTTAACATCTGAAGAGATTGAATATGGTGGCCCATAAATGCAAGGTCATTTATAATTAATATCTAAATGAATTCCTACTACATAATAGATAATCCAAATTGAATGAATAATTGAATTAATTATAATTTTTTGAGAACTGAATTTTTTGTTTTCTACTGGTTTGTCTTAAAGTAGAGAAGGAAACATAAATCTTAGAAAAATTGTTTATCTCAGATGGACTATTAAAATATGGTATACAGACTACACATTTGAAAATACATACTTTCATAAATGCCTGAAATGAAGACATCATTTAATGAGGTGATTTCATTTATAACTTCAGTTGATAAGATCTGAGATTTACCTTTATATAATTACTGGATGAATAATTCCTTATAGCTGCAGAACAATTGAGTTAGACAAGATGAAGACTTCTTCATTTCAAAAATTGATTTTGTGTCTTTGCAGAGATCTGTATGTACAAAAATGCAATTTGATTCTCAGAAATCTGCTTCATACATTAACTGAAAAGCTTGGGTGCATGTGCATGTGCGTGTGTGTGTGTGTGTGTGTGTGTGTGTGTGTGTGTGTGTGTGTGTGTGTGCATGTGTATGTGTGCACACACATGCTTCAGAGAGCACTGTGTCCCTGTGGAGGACTAACTCCAGGGACTTCAGGAATCATCCTGGATTGCTTCTACCTCATCTTTGCTTCACTATGAAATTTCCCAGGCTTTGCCCACCAGGGCCCATGAAAAATTTTTAAGAGTATAATCTAAGCTTGGAGAGATGGCTCAAAGGTTAAGCTCTGCCTTGAAATGAGTTTGGATCCCATATTTCATATAAAAATGCTAGCAGAAATGGCATCAGCCTGTACTGTACTGGTTCTGGAAGGCAGAGTCTGGTAAACCTTACAGCAAAGAAAAAAAAGTAGATAGAGAAATCCAGGATGATTCCACAAGTCACTCTTGGGCCTCTATAGGAACACAGTGACCTCTAATATACATACATGTAGATAGATAGATGATTGATAGATAGATAGATAGATAGATAGATAGATAGATAGATAGATAGATAATTTTAAACAGTATAACTTAAGAATTCTCAATCTCTATCACATGATTATTGAGAGCAATTTAAATTTGAGGAGTGCCACACCATAATGGAATTTTAGGATGATGATGATGATTTTCGTTTATACTGGCAGGAAAAGATTCTTCATTGCATATTATATCTAGAAAACTCCTGGAACACAAAAGCAGATGTACTCGACCGAACTTGCAGAGAGGACTTGTTAAATATAATCTACTTGATGATATCTTCAGAGGTGATCCTTCTTATTGTGGTGGAGTTGATATTGAATTCTTAGGCAGGAAAATATCCCCACAATCTTTTCAAGCTGATCATTTCATTGTAGAAGTAAAAGAAATACCCTGAAGCCATAAATATTTGGTAAATGTAATTCCTAAAGATTTCATTTCAAGAGAAAGACAGGCTGTGAATTATGGTAATAGGTTAGAGAGTAGATAAATTATATTAGGCACATTTTCTGAAACCCTAAGCAACTTAAGCTGTGCTGATAGCAAAAATCATTTATATTTAAGAACTGCTGAATATAGCAGATAGTTTCAAAGTTCTGTCATTAAAAAAAATAAAAATTGCATAGAATGTGAAAATAAAGTAAGCAAAATATAAATAAACTTCTAAACATAAAGTTAACCAGAACCAACATATTTGACTAACCATTTGGAGAAATACCAGTCCTAATGTTTTTATTCAAATAGATTGTTCTGAAGATAAAGATATGTGGATTGAACTCCACAGGAAAAAAGAACTAAACGTAACTGAGAGAAGGTACACTGTAAGACCACACACCCTATGTCTTCAGAAGCTAAAACCAAAGTATGAAAAGGATGTGGAATTATATGTTCTTTTGCAAACTGAGTTGAGAATTATAGTTCCAGCTGCTATGCTTGATGGGCAAGATCTTCTAGTCTTCTCTACATTTAATAAGGAAGAATACCCAGCAATCTGTCATTGTTTCTAAAAGGCATCTTTGTCTAAGTTTTCTTAAGGCTAGCTTATTACCCAAATAGGCATCTCATCTGTGTCCTTCCGTGTACTAATCTCAAGTGTGTGTTACCAAACACTTACCAATTCAAAGTATTATAATTTATAAAATCAAATATAAAAAACTGGAGATGAGGAGATGAGTTGATGGGTGAAGCACTGGCTGCACAAGCAGGGGAAACTGTTTAGATCCCCAGAACCCATTGAAAGGGAGACCTGATGGTACAATTCAGCAACCTCAGCAAACCTGGGGGTTTGCGGGCCACCCAAGTAAAATGAAACGGTTAACTTCATGTTGGTGAGATGCAAACAAAAACAAATCTCAAAAAATAAGGTGGGGAACAACAGGGAAATACTTGATGTCAATCTTTGGCCTCCACACTCATCTGCACAGAGAAATGTACTTACACACACACACACACACACACACACACACACACACACACACCACATGTACATACACATCTAAAATATTCACAAAATTAAAGAGTTGAACAACATTTGTAAAGTGCCATCCAGTTTCAATAGTGTATAATTCCATGAGGAGAAAGAAAAAGAGAATGTTACCAGAAGTGTCCTTTTGAAATAAACCTGAAAATGTGTTTTTCAGTTTTTCTTCTTCTACTACTGATCTGGTGTCAGTTAATGTTCTCAGAAAAATAGATTCTGACATGGAGCTGAGAGTGCAAGAGGCTAAGGTGTGGGATAGGTCTCACACTGGATATAAAGGTTAGCCTTACAGGTAGGACAGAGAGACGTTACCAGCCCTATGTAAAGCACAAAAAATGATTTCTGAGGTTTTAAAGCTGGAGAAGGTCATCTAGCTTTACTCTGTGCATTAAATATCAAGTTCATACTTCAAGCCTGATCCCTAGGGTACAGTTCCTTTAACTAACATACCTGATCATTACTAATAGTTATGAAGATGCTATATGGCAATTAGGGAAAAGGGTATCATCAGATCATATCACAGACTTAAATTTCTTTTTTTTTTTTCAATTCAAATGACCTTTTTTAAAAATTATTATTATTATTATTTCCGCTCATACAAACTTAACAGGTACACTGGTCCCTTCCCTCCCTCCACCTCCCCCGGACTCCCCTACTCTCCCCTCCCCTCTCCCCTCCCTCCGCATCCCCCAGTCCTCCCCCTCCCCCAATCCCTGGAGCATCCTTTAATGTGCATGCCAAACTCTTCTCTGGGTCCTCCTCTCCGATGAGGTGCAAAGACCCAGGGGCATTTCCCAGAACTCTTTCCTGTGTTCCCCTTAAGTGTAGGAACACTACTGTGACTGTCAGACCCTAACCTCCAAGGATCCTAGTGCCTTTAGTCCATGCTAGACTTTGTGGGGTCAATAATGTGTTGAACATAGCGCAGGTCATGCAAAGTCCTATTATGATTGCTTCGGCTCTAATTTATGTGGAGTATCTTGCATATCATTATTTAAATTTCAAGGACCTCTTGTACGTCATCGGAGAGGAGGGCCCAGAGGAGAGTCTGGCATGCACATTAAAGGACTCTCTGGGGATTGGGGGGAGGAAGCACTGGGGGATGGGAAGGGAGGGGTGAGGGGAGAGGGAGCAGGGGGTTCGGGGGGAGGAGAAGGGAGGGAGGGAACTGGTGTACCTATTAAGTTTGTATGAGCAGAAATAATAAAAAATGTTAAAAAAAGAAAAGAAAGAATTTGAATTAAAAAAAAATTTCAAGGACCTAATTCCGAGTTTTCCAAAATCAGGAAACATTTCATTACCACAGAAAGCCAAGGCCTCTAGGAACAAAGTGACTCAAATGACCACTGGCTAGTAAGCAGAAAGCACAGAAAGGAGCCAAAACCACTTTATTTACAATCCAGGACTCATCTCCTAGAATAGGTCAAAACAAAGGGGAAAAATTGTATTTCACCAGAAGCTCAGATTAAAAAAAAAAAAAAAAAAAAGATTCCAGAATTGGAACTGGTCTGTATAGTTACAGATAACCCAGATGGAGCAAGCTAGTAAAATTTAGAACAGAATTCAGTACCCTGAGAACCTGAAGGGCAATCCCCAGCAAGCAAGGAGTTGGCACACTAATAAACTATTTTAAATTTTTATGTAACGAGCTTTACTTGTTAGGTATATGAATTCACACCCCCTGGAAGACAGTGCCCTAGTGCTCCAAAATTTTAGACTTCTTTTCCTTCTACCACCAGGCCACAAGTTCTCTGCTGGTTAATCTTCTTGGCTTTGTGCTGCTGACAGCCAACTTGGCTACCTGAATTGACTTCAGCATTTCAGTAACTAAACTGTAGCATTCAGTAATTAAAAAAACATTCTATTTCCAGAGGGTAGAATCTTGGGACAGTGAAATTTGAGGAATTATATTTTGATCTATGTGTAGCTCATAGGGTAACTTAAACCAAATAGGAGCCGCTGGGGAGGAGGAAGATGAAAGGAAAATATTCCATCCTCCCGTGAACCAGAAAAGAAGTGGAATGGGCACCGTGCACTTGCTACTCATGCAGAGAAAAGCACAGATCACAAGATTCTCTCGATACCATTCTTAACTGTATTTTATCATAAAACCAAATGGTATTCTCATACATTCACTCTAGTTTTAATATGTATGAGACAAAAAAGCTATCTCCAATCACAATTTTAAAGTAATGTCGTATTTCTTTTTTTAACATTTTTTATTATTTTTTACGCTCATACAAACTTAATAGGTACACCGGTTTCCTCCCTCCCTCCTCCTCCCCCCCCCCGAACCCCCTGCTGTCCCTCCCCTCACCCCTCCCTCCCCATCCCCTAGTGCCTCTCGCCCCAATTCCCAGAGAGTCCTTTAATGTGCATCCCTGACTCTCCTCTGGGCCCTCCTCTCCATGACGTACAAGGACCCAGTGGCATTTCCCTGAACCCTTTCCCATGTTCCCCTTAAGCATAGGAACACTACTGTGGCTGCCAATCCCTTGCCTCCAAGGATCTTGGTGCCTTTAGCAGATGCTAGACTTTGTGAGGTCAATAGTGTGTTGGACATTGCGCAGGGCATGCAAAGTCCAATTATGATTGCTTCGGCCCTAACTTGTATGGAGTACCCTACAAATCATTGCTCCTCCTATCTTTTTGCTCTTACAATCTTACTGCCCCCTCTTCTGCAAATTTCCCTGAGCTTCAGGATGGGGAGAGATTAGTCTGGCCTAGTTCTAGGTGGTTGATATAGAGTCTCTGAAGTTCTGGATAGTGGTTCGTTGATTTTCTTTTGCAGTTTTTCTGCTCCTGCAATGCCCTTCACTCCATCCTGCTGGGCACTGTATGTCACCCCCTGGTCAGAGACAGAAAGCTGTTAAACTGGAGTCTTGTTATAAGAGCACATTCAAGGGTAGATGTAATAAAAGTAGGAAACCTCAGTGAGGGAGGGGTCAATCACCCATTTGCAAAATGATTACTTTTTATCTGCCAGACTATATGCCCTCCCCTTCTGGTGAGATCATACCCCCTTAGTTGTAAATGATCAGGAACGAACATCTGTGAACTTAACCAGGTGTCACATTACTTACTTGCAGTCATTGATGGAGGCCTATTTTCTCTACTGTAACATGGTCACTTCTCTCCTTGTTTCTGGTGTGGCCCTCCAACCCCATCCCTCCTGTTCATAATCCTTGCAATTACTGTAGGTATTACATAGATTTACCTCTGAGTGTCTCAAGGTGGGCTGGGTGGGTTTGGTACTAGAAGACACCTATTAGGGAGTACATACAGTGCTTAATTTTCTGGGTCTGGGATACTTCACTTAATATAATTGTTTCTAATGACATCCATTTCCTGGCAAATTCCAGTAATTCGTCATTTTTGATGGCTGAGTAGTACTCCATTGTATAGATGTATCACAGTTTCCTTATCCACTCGTCAACTGTTGGACATTTGGGTTGATTCCATGATTTTGCTATTGTAAACAGTGCTGCTATGAACATGGTTGTGCTTATGCTATCGAGGTGAACCTCTGCTCTATGGGGGGTTATTCCCAAAAGCAGGGAATATGGAATAGCAGGGTCATATGGCATTTCAATCTTTAATTTCTTTAAGAATCTCTAGACGGCTCGCCAGAGTGGCTGTATGAGCCTGTATTCCCACCAGCAATGTAGGAGAGTTCCCCTCTCTCCACATCCTCTCCAGCATTTGTTGTTGCTTGTATTGTGGATTTTTGCCATCCTGACCGGAGTGAGATGATATCTCAGGGAAGTTTTGATTTGCATTTCCCTGATGGCTAAAGAAAAAACAGCAGTCATTATTACCTTGAAAGATATGTATGTCTTTTTAAAACTATAAAACCATAGTTTGTTGTTCAAAAGTCAGAAAATAAATGTCACAGTGTGGCTGACCCTTAGGGGATCAGCTCTGAGGATATGCACAGCCTTCAATATGACCTTTTCTGGTATATAAAATAAATCATGTGTCTCAGGAAAGAAAAAAAAAAAAGCACAGTTCTTTCTATGTCACACTGGGCTTCTGGTTACCATCTGTAGACAGGAAAGAAGTGGAGAGTAATTTCTTTCTATCACAGCATTTTAGGCTGAACAGGAAATGCAGATTATAGAATATACACTGAAGAGTTAGAACATCCTTCCATCTTGCTTCTGGCCTGTACTTGGAGCTGTCTGTCTGCTAAGACTTGAATCAACTGACTTTCATTTATACTGGCAGGAGAGATTCTTCATTACATATTATATCTAGAAAACTCCTGGAACACAAAAGCAAAAGCAGATTTGATATCAACCTGCCCCTATCTGAAATGTTCATCTTGATTTTAACAGGTTTACACACAGTCACTGGAATTATCCTCCAGGATGGTTCCCAAACCCTCCAGAATTTAAAATGTCTAGGTGAGGGCATAGCCCCCAGGCAGCCTGTGCTTTAAAAGGCTCAGAATGTAGAAAGCACAGTAAAATAAATCAGCTGGAGTACTTAGTTGGGAAATGCTTCATTTTCTTGTTGTGTTTACCCTTCTGACCCAACAGAACAGTAATGCAGATCCTCTCAACTGCATTCCTGATAAGGCTATTTACACTGCATATGCAATGAGTCTGTGGCCCATGCAATAAATCCTCAGCTCTAAAATGAGCACAAGAGTGTAGACATTGTTATTGGAGGAATTAACCTTGTAAATGAGGAGCACTCTTACTGAAGCTCTGGGTTTTGATTATTCAAGAGTGACACAGGAATACAGGCAGCTTTCTACAGACTTCTAATGATCAACTGAGCAAATCGCTACCAACTATGAATAATAATAACCTCCTGAGAACAAGTGAAAAATTCTGACTTCATTTTTTTAAATGTCTGTGTGCTGGTTTGCAATTTCCTATGCATTCAGTGGATGGAAATAATGTGAATATCTCAAACACTAGAATTAAGGTCCTTGTTCTTCAGTAGTAATCTATACCCTTTACAGGGAGCTATGGGACTGAGCAAAGCCTAGAGAGTGACATGGGAAAACCATTCCCTTTTGAAGCCATACTACCTGCTGCTCGCAGTCACCCAGGTGCTATAGGGGTTGTGTTCATATCTGTTCCTCGCTCCATCACGTAACAATGCAGGCTAAGACACACCAGAATAAGCTAGAATCTAGTCCACATTCTCATTCATAGAGAATCATTAAGAATATAGTGGTATTATTAAGATCCTAAGCAAAAATTCAAAAATGAATTATTTGACAGCACAAGAAAAACAAATATTTTTGTTTAGGAAATAACCCTTACCTATATTATTGCATTTTTAAGCCAAGTCAATTTTCTAGCAAAGGAAGGCCTTGAAATATTAATAGGAAGTTGGAGTTCTTCTAAATCCTTCTCCAAGTCTTCCTCAAATCTGAAGGGGGCATAAAGAGGATTTTTCAGAAAGCCTGGAACTGGGATAAATATTATAATTTTGCTATTTACTTAGAGGCAAAAGTTAATCTGTCAGCCATCCTCAAGTCTATATCAGAGACTCAAAAACATGAACATCAGATAACGTGTGGAGAATGAGAGAATTTCTCTTTCTCCTGGGTAAACACCTATTGAATATGTGTGTGTGAACACATATCTATGTATCTGTGTGTGTGTGTGTGTGTGTGTGTAGTATCTACAGTAGTAAATATAAACCCCCTGATATGCCATGCTATATGGGATTCAAGAGTGCACTTAGCTAAAGCTTTTGCTCTACTTTCTTTTTCCCCCACCATGCTAGACTTTGGGGGTCCTTGGCATGTCAGCCATTGTGTAGGTAAGGCATATTCCAATTCTGGCTGCTGCAGCCTTAACTTGTGTGGAGTATCTTGCATATTGTTGATCCTTCCCATCTTTAGGCTCTACAATCTTGCTTCTCCTTCTTCAGCAAGGTTCCCTGAGCTTTAGGATGGGGAGAGATTTGGCTGGTCTGGTTCCAGGTCATTAATGTAAGGGTTTGGGGTCTGAATTATGGTCTGTTGTTGTTTTCAGTTTTACTTTTCCTGCACCACCTTTGGCTGCATCCTGACTGCTATTGAAGGTCACCTCCTAACCAAAGATAAAAGACTGTTTAAATGAAGATCTTAATATAAGATGAGACTCAAAGGTAGATGGAAGAATAGGTGTAGAACACAAAGAATCAAACATAAATGTCAATAAAGCTAGAGAATGGGTGGAAGATGGGTAAAAACAAAACTAAAACAAAAATAATTGATATTGATCATTTCTAAACTCAATGATAGGCACATGGATGACTTTTTACATCATTTTATTTATTTTATGTGTTGGAAACTTCCCAAAGGAAAAATTTTAAAATACTTTGTTTCAGTTGAATCATCACCTCACAGCCACAATTTTTATCCATGTGAAAATCAACTTTAATCAACATACTAACAATGCATACTGAAGACATTATCCTTACACAGCCCTACCAGAAGAAACTGATTGGATATTGTGTAACCTCTAGGTGTTCAATTGCATAGAGAGCAGAATAATTAAGAATCTTGCTTAATCACTAAGTAGTATCTGACTGCTTCAGAAAATCATTTACACAAAATGAATGACTATGTAGGTAGTTTTTTTTAATCTTGTAGTTTTGTATCTGTTTTTAAACCACTTTGAATAAACTGAGCTAACCTGTATTAGTTAATGTTCCCTCACATTGACTTTATTTAATCTATTTCTAAGACCTCCAGATTAAGAATACCAATTATACTATTACAAGCCTCCTGATTAGAAATACAGATGCATCAATCTTGAAGTTTTTCTTATAAAACAAATATTTTCATAGCATCCAAGCTTTGGTATTAACCCAAGCAAAGGTAGAATTATTTTATAAGTAGAAAGGTTTTCTTATCTGGCACTGAGTTAGTGCTCAATGAATGGATAATGAATCTGGAAATGGTGAAAATAAATATATAGTTACATAATTAAAAGGATTCCGGGAGGGGTAGGGAGAGGGGAGCTGGCCAGATGGTTCAGCAGAGCTTGTTGCTCAATCCTGATAACTAGAGCTTGATGCCCAGATCCTACAAAAAGTCATATTCAGTGGTTTGCATCTGTAATCCCAGCACTCTAAGGGTGAGATGGTGGATAAAATCAGGCGAATCCCCCAGAAACTTACTGGCCAGCTAGCATGGAAGACAGAGTGAACAAAACAACAAGATCAGGAAGAGGGAATTTTCCATTTGTTCTCTTATCTCCACATGGGTACATACACACATACCAGCACATATGACATGCATACGCACAAAATACACACACACACACACACACACAATGATAATTTTTAAAACTTAATTTACGAACAAGAATTTTCTGTAGCTGGGGAAATGGCTAAGTGGTTTTAAAGAGTTGACTGTATCAGCATGAGGACCTGAGTTTGAATCCCTAGCACACACTCAAAAATTATCATATGGTTGTTCATACCTATAACCCTAATACCAGACAGTGCGAGCAGAGACAGATTGATCCCAATAACTTACTGAAACATTAAGCTTCTAGTTCACTGACAGACCTTGTCTGAAGGGAATAAGGGAAAAAGCAAAGAAGGGGGATACCCAGTGTCTTCCTCTGGCTTCCACATGAGCATAAACAGGAATATGCTTACATGCCTGTACCCAGCATGTGCATGTACACACACATACACACACACGCTCTCACTCATACTCCCTCTCTCATACACACACTCGTTCTCTCTCTTTTTCTCTCTCACACACACACAATTTTTTTATAAAAACAAAATTTCCAGTGGACTTCAAAGACAAAAGTAAAAAAGAAAAAGAAAAGAGGTAATAAAATACACAAATAGAATTATCTGCAAAGATTTTTAAATTAGGGCCATAAAAACCTTTATTGTAGATGAAGAAATGCTATACTATATTGAAGTTTTTAAAAAATGTGTATAATAATTGTTACTTATAAAGGAACTATTGGCTTACCATTAGTTAAGTGAAGCAATCAAGTCTCTATGGGAAAAGAATTGCTTTTGCTTATATCATATTTATTATAGCAATATAACCTCAGCTTGTTATGTTTGGCTTTGGTAAAAATTGGTTTCAAAGATCTAAACTTTCAAATCTGAAATGAGACAAAAAAGTCATGGAACCTAAATTAGTTAAATTTCTTGTTTTTATCTCTCCTTCACTTTTTATCACTCCTGAACTACAGCTGGTGTGCCAACTATTAAGTAGTAACAGCTTGAGAATTCAAATGATCCTAACCAATCATAAGCAGCAACAACAGAGTTAGGCCAAATCTGAACTAGGCAGTCTATGAGATGGTTTTCTTTTCATAACAAAGAATAGAAAGCAACAGTGATTTGCATCACAGGTCAAATGCAATTTAAAATATAGGCAATATTGGCTGATTTTTATCTAGTTATGACTTGTGATGCTTAAGCTTTTAACTCTTCAATTTTAAATTATGTTAGACACCTTTAATGTTCTCTTCACAGAAACTGAAAAAAGATCCATGCAGCCTTCTGAAATGTCTCATGAAGGCAACTTGTCAATCAAATGGATGTAGTGTCTATCACATGCAAAACATTCAGAAGATAACAGAATAAAAGTTTCTTCATAGTATATGCTTCACACAAACTCTGCAGGCTTGTCAAATGTTACTATACTACAACTTAAAAATATCAATAATGGCTGCATCTAGAAATGTAATTTCAGAGGCATTTTGTGATATATATCTATATATCCCAGCACATAGCTCATTACAGAGGAAGCCTGCTGCAGCTGAGATGACACACAGACTTACCATATAACCTCAATTTTCTCACACTAGCAAATTTTTGATGCTTTTTCCTGCAGGGCTTTAGTTTGTTTTCATCTTAGAGTCAGCTTAACAATGAGATGTAATGGAAATTTTGCCCTAAAAATGTTTTGTGCTAGGTTCAGTTGGTTAGAAAACATCTAATGAAGCCAAGGTCATAGACTCTTAGAAAAGGTCACACGCAATGGAAATACACACAACTGAGATTAGCCAGTGGTCTGGGTAACTGATTTTATGCTGGAGTTTCACAGGCAAAAGTGACCCATAGGAAGAGCTTCAAGAAATCCAGATTCTTGGGCTGGAGAGATGGCTCAAAGGTTAAGCCTCTGACTCATATGCAGAAAGACCTACATTTGCATCCCAGATCCCATGTAAAAAACAGACCAGCAGAAATAGTGGAAGCCTGCACTTCTGGCCCTACAAGCCAGAGCCTGGGAAACATCAGAGCAAAGTCAAAAGAAAGTAGAGCAATCCAGGATGATTTCTGAAGTCACCGTTGGGCCTCCATAGTTACACACACAGTGCCCTCTGATACAAACACACACAGAGACACATACACACACACTCACGCACGCACACATAAGCACACAAAAAATCCAGATCCTGCCATCTGAAATGGACAGTCGGAAGCATGACTGTTCTTACTATTTGTACAATCTGCTTTATTGGGTCGAGAAGTACAAAGAGCAGAAATATCTCAACTTTTGAGCACCACATGATCTGAGTGAGAGAAAAAAAACAGATGAAAAAGATAAGTAATAACATTGCAAATTTTAAGGAGCAAGTAAATAGTACAGCCAGAAAGTATGAAAGGACTAAAAAAACGAAAGATCATGTCTTCAGTCCAGCCCGGGGAAACTTCTGGAGGAGGTGATGTTGACACTCAGGCCATCAGAACATGAAGACAGCAGAATGGCATTTCTTAAAGGACCCCTTGGCCCTTCCTTGTGGAACTTAGAGTCCTCCCTCAAGTTAGGAGCAGAGCTCAATTTTTCCAGTGTACATGGCAGAAGACAAATCATATTTTCATTCCATATTGCTGGGCTTCTGACTCATCCTTTTGTAGAAACAGGAAATGTGAAAGGCTGTGCTCAGAACAAAATTACCAACTAAAACCTCCACTGAGAAAAGTGTGTATCATTTCGTACATCTACTTCTCAAGGATTGCTAAGTTCTGACCTTGAATCAAGTTGGAGCTTCATAGTCATTAGCCATTACTCAGTGTAGACTCTTCTTTTATTCAACTCTCTTGACTTGGAAGATCTATCAAAAATAATTATTCTTCATCCCTTGATGTAATATTTCCAATTCAAAAAATCATAAACTTCCTTCATTATACTAATATATACATGTGGTTTTTTATGTCACAGACTGGTTTTTGCAATTTTTATAATTGCAAAAAGAATTGGCAGAAGACCAATTAACTTAAAACTAAATTTAATTATATCTATGTGATAAATGCCATCTTAATAAGAAATAATAGCATATATATTAGTTCCATATACATATATACCTGGAACTAATAAACCAGCTACTGGCATATAAATGATGATGAGAAAAGGCTATTAATGTGAAGATCTGCTGCTAAAAGTACTGGGCGTCCATTAAAACAAAAGTGAAATCTCTCTGGGTCACATGTACACATAGCAAAAGCTAAAGATGACTGAAATGAAGTAGCTAAGAAAGAGACAAGAATCGGAAAATATTGTCCAAGGGCACCACACCTCCCTGAGAGAATATGGAGGGTGACTCTTCCTCATTGATCTGCCCACTGATGCATCATCTAGGATCCAGCAGGTTCTCAGGCCCAGGCCAGGACAGGCTACCCAGATGAAACTCAGTGAGACTCACATAGAAAAAGGCATAAACATAGGAGGGAAATTGGTTGGAAAGAAGAAGGCTTATCCTAAAAAAAGCATTGGGGATGGGATTAATAAACAAGAGGTGAAATGATATAAATTCATTGCATTCGTGTAAGAAACTGTCATTAAAAAATATGAACCAAAAAATTGAAAACCGGGCAGGTAGAGAGGAACATACCTGTAATCTCAGCATTCAGGCAAATGAGGCATGAGGATCATCATAATGCCAGACCAACTTTGGCTACATAGTAAAAGCCAACAAATAAGCAAGCCAAAAAATAAACAAACCAAGAGGATTCCTAGAAGAAAGAACATTACTGGGGTGGACTTGAGGTTTGGAAGTCCAGCCCTGTTTCCTCTAAGTTTGCTTTTTCTCTCTGTGCCTTCTTGATGGCTACAGCAATCTACACTGGCCTCCTGCTTCTGCCTCCAGCCATGCTTTGTGTTGTGCAATTCTCACCATAAAGGACCATAAACCCCTTGGTCCCTAAACCAACTCTCCTCCCTTTCCTAAGTTACTTGAATCTGATACTGTCTTAACAACAATGAAAAAAAAATACCTGCAATAATCATTAACTATGTTCAGGACAGAATGAATATTAAAAGTATACAGTATAGCATCCAGCATATTCAAGATAGTCACCAATTGCTTGACATGACCAGGAGGAAAATCTAGAGATTTTTATATAAGAGAAGAAAGTACAAAACAGTGTTGGAGAGCTGGAAAAAAAGTACTTCAGTGGTGGGTCTCTTGCTCACCTGAGCAAGACCCTGGGATCAAGCCACAGCCATGAAAAACACAAAGCAGAAGATGTGGAGGCAGCCCACGGATGGGAAAGGCCAGCTAGGAACTATTGCGTTCTTCACAATATCTATATTGGAAAAGGAAAAAAGAAACCTTGTCGTCACCAGGGACAGACAAAGAAGACTCTCCTCGGTCAAACAGCAGATCAGAGCTAGAAATGAGGCTGGAAATCAACCTTCCTAGTCTAGGCACACTAATTCTCTACGCTGCTGCCTACATTATTCAAATACAGTACGCGAATCCAGCAACTCAGATGACCTTTTTCAAAGATTAAAGCTCTCTGAAACCCACTAGCTAAATAATACACCAAAGGTCAGAGAAAAGAGAAAATAGTAGTTCTCTCAAGTTTGACTTTTTTTCTTTCTCTTTGAGATTTATCTCTACTAATTTTCAACTTTCTTTTTTCTAAAAGCAAAGCTATCGTTTAAAGACATTAAATCCCCACTTTGTTCCTGCTCAATCTACATGTCTGTGTGTTTATAAAGTATGTGTGGGTGCATTCAGATAAACACATCCATCTTGAATGTGAATGTGATCTGTTTCCATTACTTCAACTGTGCAGAAAACACTTCTAAAGAGTAATCATCGCTCACTTTACCCCACTTTAGGATGAGTAAAGACTTTTATTTGCAACTCTTTTACTCTTCTGTACATGTGAGGACTTGAGAGTCTTTGTGACTACCAAAGGGAGAAGTGTATGCTAAGAAAATGAAACACTTGAGATCATTTGGCAATAAATGTCTATCCTCTCTTGCAATCCAGTGAGAATACAGAGCCAGGAGATGATTGAAGGGGTGTCTGGAACACCCAACAGATGATGTCACTCTCTGGACAACCCAGGAAAAGCAAGACACATACAATTTCCTATCCTGTATACTTACTCCGAGGATAAGATGAAAGGAATCTACCTAAGAAAGACAGAGTACTCCTGCTTTCAAAGGGAGACTTTAATCCTTGCAATGTCTCCCCAAAGCTACCCCAAACACTTCCAATCTGTAACTATGCAAAGCAATAGATTATTTTTGAGGGATGAGGCAAGATGTGCAGGTTAGCTGAAAAGTCACCCATCCATCCTGCTTCTCCAAGTAGCATTCAGCTACAGCAATAAGACGGAAGAGACAGTAGACAGGGAAACCTTCACATCATCTACCACGGATATCCACATGAGAGCAATTCCATTTCACAGTGTCATTGTGGCCCTGATGATGGTGATGCCATTACTGGTAAAGCTTGTACAAAGTAGATGGTCAAGGAACCTTTCTTCTGACTTTAATCAAATAGAATGGTGCGAAAAATTTGTTGCGAGAAGTGATGGAATGTGTTCAAAAGAAAGCAATATACAGATGGGTTTCTATTTTTCCTCTACTCCTTCTTATTAAGTAGAACTTCCATGTGCCTAAGATGGTTGATGAGCTTTTACCCAAGTAAACACATATAATAACCCTCAGTGCAAAACTACGAGACATAAACTGATCTGTATTTTCAAAATGAGCACTGAGGCCTGTTCTGCTAGTGGTGGTGTGGGGATGCTAGCTCGCAGCACATTCTTTTCCTGTTAAACTTAGAGAAGCTACTAGGGATAAAAGTAAAGGCTGGACAGAGAAAGCACACTACCAAGAAGCACAGTATGAGTTGTGAGAGCAGGAAAGGGGACTCAGGGTAAGAGGCTCATGCTTCAGTCAGGTCTGCTGCCTCTGAGTGTGTCGACGCCGCCCACTATCCTGTAGTCTTGGGAGCATGGATCATCTTCTCATAGCTGCTGTCCTCCACTCTGAGCAGTGCTGTATTCTATACTATTCATATCATTACCATGTTTTCTTCATGCTAGTGGATAAGTTTTATGATAGTTTGATGTCTCAAGAAAATCAAGGGTCCAAGCAAATATCTCAGTGTATAAAGGTCAAAACCCTGGAAACCTAAGAGGGATCCCCAGAGGTCAGCAGTGTGGAATGAGGGAAGTGATATCCAAATGTTGTCTTCTGACATCTGCCCAACACAGCAAGATGCATGTGCATGTACACATGTTCTCTGTCTCTCTCTCTCTCTCTCTCTCTCTCTCTCTCTCCCCTAAATTATATTAAAAAGAACACACACATGTCTTATCGATATTGAGTAATCTTGTCAGGTGACAGGAAAAAGAATAATATCCAGTCCGATTTTGGTTGGTTTGTTTGTCCAGTACCATGAAGTAGCCTGTATTAAGGTATCTGCCCATGGACTCCTCTGAAATCTTTGCATCAGTTGAGTCACATGCAATGTAACTTGCACTGAAATATGGATCTCTAATTGTCATGTAGATGTCTTCAGAAGAGATTGCATGATGGGGCTCACAAGGCAGATCACTTGTGCAGAAGATCACCATGCCCAGGTAAGGCAATTAGAAGCAGAAGACATTGCCAATGCGGCAGAATAAATCACAGGACTTTTAAAAGAAGCCACGGCATGGCTGATTCATGCATCGCGAAGATCACCTGCGCCTCAACAGCTGCTTCACAAATGATTTCACTAAGCTTTCAAGAGAAGCGATTAAACTTCCAGCAACATGTAATTCAATTAAGGGAGGAACAGAACTATGAATTAACAAGTAGGAGATACAAATGAAGCATCTACAAATAGCTGCCTCTAAAGAAATCATGTACTATAAAATACGTGGCCAGCAGGTCACGTTCCAATTCCAATTCCCATTACTCTTAAGAATATTTGATTAATCATTAGTCTCTGACTGCTCAGGTTTCAGATTTGAAAGAAATAGGAATGTGTCATTGCATTGATTAACATAAGTAAATACTTGTTTTTAAGACAAATGTTTGTGTCTTACACCCACTTCCAAATTTTTTCTGTAAATTTCATGCTGTATCATCCAAAGGATGGCATCACTGAAACAAAAGGGAGCAGAGGCATTCCACTCGGAGGAAAGGCTAACCCTGCAATTTTCTATCCTGGCACATGCAAATGAAGGTGCTCCCCACTGATTGACTTGTGATCCTTGGTAGAAACTGAGTTTAGAGGACAGTAGCTCAGTGGTATCCAGATGCAGTCAACTCTGATTGGCTGTGTTCAGTCACATCATTCTATCATTCACAGTTCAGCTCAAAGGGAGGCATGGTTTTCCATTTGGGTAGGCTTTCTGAGCCAAACTTGTCTTGAAAGACCCTTTATTCCCTTTCTGCTGGCTCATTCCTGACTCTCCCTACACCACTTTCTAAGACCAGTCTTTTGAAAAGGAGACTATATCCTCATGGAAATTTTTTCTCAAGTCAAAATTCATCTGATGGGCACTAAGTCTAAACCATTTTGATTTTTACTTTGTGAAATTTAGAACAAGTATGTTCTACTTGTTTAAGGAAGGCAAATGTGTTTTAAAATGAAAGAATCAAATTACATCACTAGGCAGTGCTGTGTTACCTAAATGGTCATGTATTGAGAACTAGGGATTGTGGTGAATTTTACCAGTCCAATTTTGAAAACAACCTGGAGACTAAGGGTCGTTCTTAATACTGTTAACAACACCATTGATCAATACGCAACATTTTTTTTCCATTTTCCTCAAAAATAAAGGAAGGAAATGAAAAATTCAAATCTATGTCAATGAAACTTTTTAACTTACCAGTTTAATCATAAAAGCCAGGAAATGCAAGTATCTCAAGGGAACATTAGCTTGTTCATATTTCATGTGTTTCATTTCAAGGTACCACACTTAAGAGTATAATTAGCAAGCAAAAATATTTTATCTGGGCACTGTGAGTGTTTGATGTTATTATAAGGTCCTCAAGTTTCACACTTCCTGATTTCTGTGTTTAAATGTGTGACCTTAATGTTGCGTTATTGTGCTGTCTGGCATTAGTTATTGATGACTTGTAAATGAAATAGATGCTCTGGCAGGTCTCTTCTACCTCCAACTTCCGCAGATAATTTCTACAGACACACATTTTTATGAACCAATATTACAGAGGCTCTATAAAAACCGTAATGGAAAACAACACAATTCTTACTGAATGTATGAGAGTTCTAAAAGGCTTTTCACTTTGTAACAATTACGTTGAATCTCTTTGAAAGGTTGTTACTTGTTTTGCTTCTTTGTGTCATTACATCAATTTTACCTTGTGCTGAAAACCTATTTCAAAAATTAAAGCTCCACAGCAATTCTCAACCTATCAAGGACTTGAATGTAGCCTCACAAGGCCTTCACCATGTTGCTCGATCTAAAAATCACTGAGACCTCCCATAAAGACAGTGAATCAGAATGTCAAGCCATGTTAATCATGAAATTCATTTTTTGGATATTTATGATTTTCCACTGCTACATTTCATTAGCAATTGACAACGTGATGGTAAACAACATGGCAATTAAAAAAAACTAACCTGGGAGCTGCAAAGAAAGCTCAGTCAGTAACTGCTTGCCTCATAAGCATAAGAACCTAAGTTCAATCCCCAAAACCCATGTAAAACAACAGGGCATAGAAGTGTGTGCTTGAGATCCCAGCACTGGGCAGATGAAAATAGGCAGATCCCTGGGGTTCCCTGGTGAGCAACCTAACCTACCTGCACGTTTCGGGTCAATGAAAGACTGGATCTCCACAAAAATAGTAAAAAGAATAAATGTAAATGGTTAGGGGTAGAGCAATGGCTCAGGGGTTAAGCTTCTGTCTCCTAAGCAGAAGGACCTGAGTTCAGATCCAAAATCTCACATGAAAATGCCAGGTAAAAATGGTGGTGGCCTGAACTTCTGGACCTGAAAGATGGATAGGTGAAACCCCAGAACAAAGAAAAAGAAGGTAGAGCAATCCAGGATTATTCCCAAAGTCATCCTTGGGCTCAACAGGCCCAAGCACGTGCACACACACATACACACACACACATGCACACAAGCACACATGTACACATGCACACGTACATGCACATCCAAAAATAAAACAAAATAATAAAGCAAAATAAATAGTAAATGATTTCTGAGATATGACATATACAGTTGACCCATTACCTCTATATTTAAATGCAATTACCCACAATGAACATACATATACACACACACACACACACACACACACACACACACACACACACACACATATGCACAATTCCACAGACTAGATTTGTGTGTCAGGGTGAATGATCTTCCCCATATAGGAGGGGAGGGATGCTGCCTCCTCTCCTGTTTGTGCTCACAATGCTACCCTTACCAGTTAGTCCAATGATGAAAAGTAAGCAGGATTTAAAATACAAATTTCATGTTAGTCTGAATCCAAATACTGTTTTCTAGGGATTTTTCACTTTACATACAATCAGAGTTTGACATTCGCAATTGTGGAATCTGAACTGAAAACAGAATGAACCTATTGCTTGATTGGAGAATACCCTTGAGAAGTGAGTCTTTAACTGCATCCTGTAATTGTCCAACACACATAAAGCGGATATGCAGCACATATAAATCCATGCAGCAAACAGTACAGCTGTTTCATACTCTTCTCACTTGGCCATTGACCTTGGCACAGTGTCTTACAGTTTTACCCATCAGTCTCCTAAAAAAAAAAAACATACTGAAACTTTTCGTATCATTTGTTCACAATTTCTAGTTCAATTTCAGTTTTGAAAATCTTTAGCTTTGGTACAGAATCATAACACATGATATCTATGGATAGGAAATGTTATTTTCCATAAATTCATGTTATTTCAACCTCAGATAAGAAATTACAGATGTATCAGATGTATGTGTTTGGAAGGAAAGAATGCAGCATGCATATATCCTGATTTGAAACAGATGTTTTCCTTCCACAGCTTAAGTTTCTAAGGTATATAACACCCAAAATATATTTTCTTGAACTATAATGTATTGAATCTTAATAGAGAAATCAATGTGATCAACATTCTTGCTTGAAGGTATTCAACAAAAATGCTCAGTGATTGAAATTCAGACTGGTTGAAGACAGTTATGGCAAGACTTGTGCAAAAAATATCCTTTGGATATTGACCATTTCTTCCATTAAAAAATTTGTGATCCTAATTAATGCTAAGTGCCCAATAAATGGTGGCGTAGCAAACTGTTTTCTGTAACATCTATCTGCCAATTCTACCTCAAAAGGGCCACCTAGCAAACTTTTTAATCTTGAAAGCCACATGTATTCTTTGTTGCTTGCTTGTTTCACTTTTAAATAACTCAGTAGAAATACAAAATATTGGGAATTAGAACATAATTGAGTTGATAGACTGCTTGCCTATTGTATACAAAGCCCTAAGTTCAAACTCCCCACCACCTGGTGGATTCTCCCTTCAGATTCTTGTTCTACTCTTCCTCCAAGAATGGAATAGGAAATGAAGAATGAACAATGGGAACTTCTATTCGTTGTTTGAGAGGAATAATTGGAGTGGGAAAGTAGAAGCTTGAAAGGGAAAGTAGAAATAAGTTACCAACCAGATGAGGCAGATCAGTAATATCACAGGTGTTGGTGTTCCCAGAAGACTTTGGGGTGCCTAGGCAAGAGATTGTAGGTACCATAGCTCTAAGCTCTCAGCACACTTCAGTGCACCAAGTTGAGAGGTTACAGTTCCTGCCAAGAATAGTCCTTTACAGAGCAAGTCTGCAGATTTGTAAAGAACAGAGCCAGATCTTCAATCACTGGAAGCTCTTGAAAGCCAGGGCAAGTTTTTCTTGTTGATGTTGAAGAAGGTATCTGAGTCTCAATCAAGTCTCCAAGACTGGAATGAGGCCCTTGCCTGTAGCCAAAGCGGCAGGTCTCAGCATCATGGATGGTTATGTCCATTTTCCAAGCCTGGTGCAATCTCCCTTCTCTTTCTCCTCCCTTAAGAGATCCCTTGGATCTGACTCTAAGAAGCAAATCTCCACTTTCAACCAAGGACAGGGCTATAGTCTGAAGTCTCCGATCTGCCTTCTTCAATGAGCCCTCCCACAAACCTGTAGGAGCCAGACCCCAGCCAAAGCTGGGAGTCAGGTTGATAAAAATCGTGTGTAGTACATGTAATGTAGAGCCAGGTAGGCCCTGCTTGGCTGTGTACTTACGTAAATGAATCATCAAATAAGGATCAATGAGCAGTGAGCTCTCAGCCTGAGAGAGAAAGCAAACTGCCAAGCTCAGAGTAGTCCTCCCTTAGGCAGTTGGGGGCTCTTCTTGCTCTTATCGCCCTGCAGCAGTATATAAAAGTAGTATGGTGGGGCACCCCTGTATTTTCAGCACTCAGGAAGCCATTCAAGTAGATTTGAAATTGAAATCATCCTTAAGTTCAGAGCAACTTTGAAAACAGACTGCGACACATGAGACCCTGGCTCTAAAAGAAAAAAAAAATAGATTTTTTTTAAACCATGAGCTCTTGAGAGCAGACCTCAGGACTGATCTCACTTTCAGACTATATTTTCTCTATCCCTCTGCAAGAGGGATGAGTGACACTACTGGATTTACATCCTTACTTGATTAAATCTGATTTCTCTATTAATTACTTGGAACCTGACAAGGTTCTCTAAAACTCAAAACTATGGAAGCAATCATGTATTTTGCTCGTGTCTTTGCAAAACAGCCCATTGTTGCATCATGCAGCAGTGAACTAAGACAGCTCTGCTGGGCTGGAGAACCATCCCCAAAAAGGCTCCCTCCCGGGGCTGGCAGGAAGGCACTAGTTATGGTTCTTCCTTGTAAGCTTTGCCATGAAGCTGCTTACGTTTCCTCTCAATGTGTTCTTAAGAACATGGTTGTGTTCTAAGACTGAGATGCTGAAAGGACCAAGGAGAAATGTCATGCTTATAACAGCTTCGGAAGCTTTGTCACATTTTGGCTCCAACCAGAAGCCTTATCAGATACAAGGGAAAGAACGTGCATATCCAATATCCTGAAGGCAGGAGCATCAAAGGGAATAGCAGGTGGGAGACTGCACTGTGGCTATTTGGATATAACATGAAAGAGAAAAATATTGTGACAATATATTTGTCCCCTGACAAGTATAAATTATTTCTTCTCTTTGTTTTCCAAGTAAGGAAGGTTTGCACAAAGTTCAGCAGATAAAATAAACCCTTGTAGTCTAGCATTAGAGAAGCCTTTGAAATACTTCATAAAACTTTTTTCAAGTTTGATGTATTTAGTTACAGGACTTAAATTTTTTAAACTAGACCTTAGAATCTTACACACACACACAGACACACACACACACACACACACACACACATAATACCTCTAGCACAATTTGAACAAAGAAAAGACCTACCAGTATACTAAAAGAAAGGCATCTGTTAAACAGATCCTTTCTCTTTTGACTTTTTTTGGGAAGAGTCTAGTATATTGTTGGACTCACAAGCTTATTATTTGAGTTGCTGTCCAATTTTAGGAGTTTAAGCTACTTAACTTCAGTTTGCTTCAGTTTGCAACATTCCGATAATCTCTTGCATTGGGGATATTGATCTAGACACACAGCTATGAGCGGTCGGTTCAGCAGTGTGTGGCAAGGAAACAGGCTGTGGTGGGCACCGCTGCCCATCTCCACAATCGGTTCAGAACACCACAGCTTTATCACTTATGTACAGATCTATATCCATCACGGAAACCCACAGCAGCAAACCCTGTGCTGCATGTGCTCTGGGCTTTGATTGGATCTGCTCCTTCTGTAGGGAGGCGCTGGCAGGCCTAACAGAGGCATCGGCTTCACACTGAACCTTGAGAGCAATGCCAACCTGAAAAATCTCAAGAACCTGCCCTTTGCTCTGGGAAACTGAGATTAACGTAATGGAAAACTCTGTTAGGAGTTAGGGATTGACTGTGTTAGGAATTGAAAAAAAATACCATATGTCCTTTTGCTCAACTGACTGTGAGTACACAGATAGTTATAAATTACGGCTTGACGTTGTTTCCATGTATCCATGGATGAATGTGACCATACCAACACATTTTCTAAATTTGAGAAGGCAGTTAAGGGTAGAAGTTAATCTGGGTTGCTTATAGTAGGGCTTCTGCTAGAGCTTTAATTTTCCTTTGTGTGTAAAGCACATCAGCATAATTAAGTGATATATTTATTCTTGTGGTTTAGGGAAGTTTCACAGAACCTGTCAAACCCTAACTGCCCCGATTCTGTCAAGTCATCATTGGGATCAACTCTGAGACTTGCCAAGCATGCCAACATCACAAAGGCAGTGAGACAAATTAAAGATCCATCTTGGCCCAGTTTGCAGAGGATACTTTCAGTATTTCCTCTGGTGCATAATAAATTTATAGGTTTTCACTATCTAGTATGCTCTACCCTCCTGTCAACACAAAACCAAGGCACATGATTCTCAATAATTATTCCTTCAAGTGACACTCCAGAGTGACACTCAGGATCTTGCACAAAAATGTAATGGTTGACTCTCTGTAGTGTTATCTAATGGGATGGCATGACAAATGATATTTAAAACTATCATCTTAGAATATGCTATCCATCAGATGTTTGAGTCATACATTATAACTCATTTCCATATTCAGGTGACATTATAGGACCAGGAAGTTAGATAACTGAACCACATTAATCTAGAACTATATGCAATCACTTTCTCTGAGTTATGTCTCAATTTTTAGACCTAAATTTATATGTAGGATACAAATGAGATACAAGGCAAGCTGCCAGGGTGCTGTAAAACAAAGATGGAAGGTTCCCATTCTGGATTACCCAGGATCCATTGCACCAGACCTTATGAGTAGGAAATGAATCTCTCTCTCTCTCTCTCTCTCTCTCTCTCTCCCTCTGTGTGTGTGTGTGTGTATGTGAGAGGGAGAGAGAGACAGAGACAGAGGCAGAGGCAGAGGCAGAGGCAGAGACAGAGACAGAGACAGAGACAGAGACAGAGACCAAGACAGAGACAGAGACCAAGACCAAGACCTGAGGTTATTTGTGTATACATAGCAAGGACATGGCTTAATTAGAGGCTGTGTTCATTTAAGACTTTGGAAGAGTCCTATGGAAAGTAAGCCCTACCACTACCACCAAGAAATAATACATGTCTTTTAATGACA
Source organism: Typhlomys cinereus (assembly GCA_023101885.1). Lineage (NCBI taxonomy): Eukaryota > Metazoa > Chordata > Mammalia > Rodentia > Platacanthomyidae > Typhlomys > Typhlomys cinereus. The sequence goes on from JALPQD010000226.1 coordinate 2,845,467, forward strand.
GGCCAAGCATATGTGTTGAGTATTTGCCTTTGGAAAGTTTACCAAATTATTCTAGAGAAATAAGTGAAACAGTAAGGACTGGTAATCTCACCATTCTTAGAACATGCTAATTCAATTTTTTTCTTTCTTTCTTTCTTTCTTTCTTTCTTTCTTTCTTTCTTTCTTTCTTTCTTTTAGTAAAGTTTTTTTAATTATTTATTCGATTGTGCGTGTATGCGTGCATGTGTGTGTGTGTGTGTGTGTGTGTGTAGAACCATGGACGAATTCAGGAACCATGAACCACCTCCACCTCCTCCTTGTTTACACTGCCCTGGTATTCACAGACTCCGCCCTACCAGGACCAGAAACACAAGCCCTCCCCACCACCCACCTCCCAACCACGCTTCCTCCTGGTGTCTATACGTGGGGTCTAGGATCCAAACTCAGGACCTTCCGCCTGCAAGGCAGAGGCTTAACCCCTGAGCCACCTCTCTTTTTTTCTTTCTTTCTCCTATAATTCAGGTTGGCTTTGAACTCACTGTATAAATGAGGATGATCTTCAATTCCTGATCCTCCTGCTACCATCTCTCAAGTGCTGATTACAAGGTCTTGAACATTTGCTTAATTATGTACTAGGTCATGAGTATTTGAAGTGTGTGACTTATACCAATATTGAAGTGAGAAACAAAAATGAATAGGCAATGAAACAAATATTATGGCTTGGGAAAAGGAAGCAAAACTAAGGAAAGCAAGCTCAGAAAAGCACACCGCTGAGGGAAAATTAGGTTTTAAAGAAATATTTTAATATTTTAAAGGTTATAAAGAAATATTTCTTTATAAAGAAAGAAATATAATACTTCACATCTACACATCTATTACTTGTCTATTACTTGATGTGAAAATTAGCATTAATCAATGACATGATAGGATCCAGAACAGAGGAAAAAAGTCTCTGGGCATACCTTTGAGGAATTATCTAGATAAGGTTAATCTCTAAGAATCCCTGTGAAGGATTATCTTGATTTGTTTAATTGATATACAAAAACCCATGTTAAATGTGGATTGGATCCTGTTCTATGCAAAATAGAGAAAGTGAACTAAATCCTAACATACCATTTCCTTGCTTTCTGCTTCCTGATTGTGGATGCAATATAACCAGCTGCCTCAAGTTCCTACTGTTTTAATGTCCCCACCATGATGGGTTTTTTTCTTTTAAGTTGCTTTTATCCAGGTATTTTATCACAGCAAGACAAATAGCCAAGATACTTGAACAAAAAAAAAAAAAATCAGAATTTTCTTATACAAAAATGAAGCTCAACTAGAAAAGTTTTTTTAATTCTCCAATTTGTAATAGTGGTTATTGCCACAGACCTGCATAACTGCTTTAAGAGGAACCTATCATAAACAATTCTATATAAAAGAAACCTATCACAAACAATTCTGTATATTAAACTCTTGATGGGGAGGGTGTGTGTGTGTGTATGTGTGTGTGTGTGTTCATGGGTAGGGGTGCAGGTGCACATGTACATGGACATGCATGCATATGGAGGCCAGATGACAATATCAGGTATCATTCCTCAAGAGTTATACAGTTTGCTCTTGACACAGACTCTTACCTTGACCAGGCACTTGCTTAAATCCACACATTTATTTTTTCACCTTATTCTAATTTTTATAATGTCTGAAAAGATATAAACATTTAGATTTCTAGATTTTTCAATGTAAAATAAGCTTCCCGAAAGTAGTGTTTTCCTAAGAATTTTTAAAAATCTATGTAGGAGAGTTGAGACTATAACTCAATGGCAAAACACTTGCCTATCATTCAAGAGGCTCTGGGGTTCAATCCTCGGGGCTTCCATAAAAAATATACAATACTAATTTTGCCTCTGCTGAAGGCATAAAAATATTTTAGGCATATATTTTGAACTGTAGAGTGTATGGGACAGAAACTGACCCCTGGAAAGCAGAACTTCTAACACTTGAATACACAACAGAACTACTGGTATTTGAAAAATGCACCTCATTAATCAACTTTCCAGGGGTTAGAAATCCAGATGTAGGTATTTTAAAAATAGTATTTGTTCATCAATACAGAGAAGAAATCAACCAACTTAATATTAAGTTCCAATAGCAATTAAAAACTACCATCCCAGATTGTAAGAGCCTAAAAGTGGGGAGGTGTACTTCTGGTCAACACATTCCATCCATAATAGGGCTGCTGCACCCAGGAGCTCATTGCAATGAGATCCAAGGGGAACAGAACCAGCAGATCTACCCAATGGCTAACATATCAACATTCCCCCAAGGAATAGTGAGGATTTCAGGAGAAACAAATGCACTTGGAGAGAATCTCTGGGGTAAATACTGGACAAGGGAAGAGGAACCTCACCACTTAGGACTTTGCCCACTGAAGAGCCACGTACACTACAATAGAGATCCAAAGGGAGCCCTGTGATTCACATACACAGAGGTATAGGAGGGTGGGAGGAACGGGGGGGGTTGTGAATGACATGATGCACATATAGATGTCAGAGGACAACCTTGTCAGCTTACTTCCATCCTTCCCACTTTTACATAGATTTTGAAGATCAAATTAAGTCAGTAGACTTATGTAACAAGCTTTTACCTGCTTAACCATCTCACACACACCAGCAGCAAATGTTTTTAAAGCCAGAAGTGGGGCTACTTACATCAGAAACATCAATTGAATGTGATTTAATATACATTTTACTTTTAATTGAAAGTTTAATGAAATCTGAGGAATAGAATGAAAGCGAAGATATTCAATATTTAGTTTTTCAAATATTATTCCAAAAATAGTGTCAAATTTTCTTGCCTTAATTTTTGACAGAGATACAATGTACAGCAACTCTCTGTAACCTTGTAACCTAGAGATACATACTACAGTCCATCACAAGAAACATTCATTCTTTACTAATCTTAATATTTAATGTTCTTCTTCTATTGACAGTTGCGCTTCAGATATGTCTCATATTTTTGTGTTTATCATAAGCCATTTCAGTTGAGTGTAGACAAGAATTAACAATCATATTTACCTAAAGCTCCTAATCCGTGCAGATAACAAACAGTACTAAAAGCAACCCTGTGAGCTTTGGACAATACCACTGCCCCTGTTATACAATGAAAAACAGATTTCACATGGGTTGAATGCATTTCCAAGTAAATTAAAGTTAATTGTCTGTGAAGATGACTCTGAAATGTAAACCCACATTTCTCAACAAAAAGCCATGTTCTACTGTAGCATGCCATTTCCCTTTTCAAGAAAGTGTAGTTACTGTAAAAGGCTTGATGAAAGATATTTTACCAGGTAGCAATTATGGTATTATTACAGGAGATGCTCATTTATCTAGACTCCAAATGATGAATAAGGAGGCAAGGTACAAGAAAAGAAAACATTCTAAAGTAGATTCTAACCCTTCCCTCCCACTACAATGGCATACTGGCTCCCTGTCTAGTCCATCTAGGAAGCTGACACACGGCATCACTTTGCAAGGTTCAGGGACCATCCAAAGGAAAGGAGAGGAGAGAGTCCCTCTCACTTCTTCTTACTTCTGAAATCAGAGTCAAGGACTAGGAGATAAGGTGAACTCACAGACTTGCGCCAAACTTTTGTCTAGAAAGAAATCTCTTTTTTTTTTTCTTTTTGAGGATTGAGGTACAGTTTATTAGAAAAGAGAAAGGTTGGAACTCACGGACTCCAGACATGGAGTGCCATGAGGAGCTAGGGCGCCTCCATGAGAAGGAGAAATAAAACAGAGCTCATGGCACTAGAGTGCCCTGAGGGGCTAGGGAGCCCATGAGAACTCACAGTGCCTAGGCATGGAATTCATGAGGAGCAAGGAAACAAGAGACAGACTCATGGCACTAGAGGGCCATGAGGGGCTAGATCACCTAGAAAAGAAATCTTTTAAAATGATCTCTACAATGCAATAGATGTGCCGAAAAAGGACAAACTCTGAAAATCTTATTGTCCAAGAAAAAAAATGGGATTTTTTTTATTTGGGAGGGGATCATTAAAATAGGTGAATATGTAAACCTAAATTGCAAATATGTCTATTTCAAATGTCATGAGTGGGTAAGACACAAATACAAATCAACTAACTGATCTTCCTGGGATTTCTGGTTGCTACACACTCTTTTTAGTGATAGAAAGGGAAAGCATGTTCACATAGTTCAATAAATTACAAATTACAGGGAAAAAATTCCATAAAGTAGATATCAGCACAGCCAACTAAATATGCCAATGATGAAATTGAAGCAAACACTACTGAACAAAAGAAAACATTATACACTATTTTAGTAAGGAAAGCACTTTCACATAATTTATATTTTTAAAGTAATGAAAGTATCTTACAGGATTTACAGCTCCCTTTGTTTCCTCTCCCAACCCTGCTGATATGTGTCAAAGTTGTTCATCAAGGGATGTCTCCCTGGTGACGGTTCAGTAAAGGTGGACTCAAGCTGAGAATGACAGAAGGAAAGCATGCTTGTTGTGTGGAAATGTCTGTGATCATACATTCACCAAAATGAATAGGCTCCATCACCAATTCAATAAATCTTTATAATTAGGTGGGCTTTCCTTGAGCAGGTAAAACTGACTGACAAAAAAAGATTCTTCTGCCACATTCAGTATTTTCAGGTCTTATTTTCATCCTGGGTTTTTTATTCAGCTATGCAAAAACTTGCCTTTAATAATTTGGGTTTTTTTTTTCTATCTCCAGAGCAAGCTTTCCTTTTCAAAGGACACTGCAAGTTTCAATTAAACATTTTTATTGACTCCTCTAAAAAGTGAGGCAGGACAATCATTTCATTTGTGCATGGGAAAGAAGCCACAATGAGATTAAGTGAATTGATTAAGGTTGAATCATAAAAATACTTTATGTACAGATATTAATAAATTCTGCAATTTTATTTTTAAGGAAAGAATTATGTGAAGATGTTTGTTATTTATTATCATAATGAAGATGTTTAACAAGGTATCTCAGAATGAAATAGAAAATGATTGAAAGAAAATGTGAGAGATTATAAGATTACTAACCAAATCAACTTTAAGCAACTAACTACAACTAATTAACTAACTAACTAACCAACTAACTAACACAGATCATACTACATAATCATGTTCTAGTTCAGGAACTACATGCCGGAATGAATGATCTTCTTCTGTCCTGTCACTAAGTATAATTGCTTTGCACATCACTTATATGATATAGTTCTCATATTTACATAGTTCCATCAATGTTGTCAACTTTGACAACAGAGTAGGAAAGATTTTTAAATTTTTCAATTACTTCTGGAAACAAGACAGAAGTAATTAATATTGTCTTGTCTGGGTCATAAAGAAGCAATATCTTTTAAAATATGAAAGCAAGGCTTACTCCTCTAGACATGAACTCTATATTTCAGTATGTTCACCACAACTTGAGAGAAATCTTAATATTCTATAAGGAAAACACTATTAGTTGACATATTTTACACTGGTAAAATTTCTCTGATAACAAATACAGCAAACACAATCTGTATGTTACTGACAAGGAGGCTGAAAGTTCCTAATCCAAATATTTTTTAGCAATCCTTCAGAGCAGCTTAAAATATTGCCATACACAGAGGGAAAAATAATTTAAAAAACCATAGAAAAACAACTTATAGTTATTATAGATCATTCATTAATTTTCCCACAAAATACGTGCTGTGTCTATTTTACAGTAGGCATAGGTAAGGTGGCTCAGATAGTGAGAGGAGATAGGTACCACTTGCCATTTTAAGGGATGGGAGTGGACAGCAGTAAAGAGACCATTGCTCCCATTGTATTCTGACAGGCAGGTTCTATTTTATTTTCTAAAATCTTTAGAACCGGCAACTTTTCCTGAAGGATTTTGTCCTATGATTGACTGACTGCTCTGAGAGGACGCTCAGTAGCACACACCATAGAATGACATGCCTTTGCTCTTAGCAGAAAGCTTCCTGCTTGATAGTATTCTCTTTTTTCTGCAAGTGTTTGTAATGGTGTGTCTGTATATTTAAGAGGGCACTGTGTGTGCCTGTAGAGACCAAAGATAACTTCAGGAATCATCCTAGATTGTTCTACTTCCTTTTGGCTTTGCTCTGAGTTTTCTCAGCCTCTACCTTCCAAGACTGGAAGTGCAGGCCACCATTTCCATCTGGTGTTTTCATATGACATATGGAATCAGGACCCAGATTCTTCTGTTTAACCCCTAAACTATATTAAGAGCCCATCTATCTACTATTCACATAAAGCCTGGGCCTCCAGGAGCCCAGATTAGGTCATTATCTATTAGTGGTCTTTTAGGTAGTGCAGGATATCACTTTTCCTTCTGAGGCCATAGACATGACTCAAGTCCTTTCTTTTGACCAGCCACTGAATACAGTTATCTCAGTCCTTTATTTTACGGGCTATTTACAAACTATTATCCAAGCCTTCTACCTAAGAAAGAAGCATATATTGTTAAACGGGGTGCATTCATTTTCATATTCCCATGTTTCTCTGGGAATGGGCAATAACTCAGGCATATGGCACTGTCCTTAAATAAGACCACTTGACCCCCCAGGACTAATGCCCTGGGAGTGTTATCATAAGTTCCAGATGCATCACCATTTGAACACGGATATCCAAGGATTTAGGATATACCCATAAAAGCACAGGATGGTCACATCAAGTCTAACCTACTACTGGCACTGAGAAGATATATAGATGTACCCCCCACCTCCATCATCAAGAAGGAAGCAAACTTTGGAAGACAACCAAATGTAAACAGCTTTCCTTGTGCCTGAAGGCACATGTGCAAAATAAATCATTCCTCCGATGGTGATTAATGTTTTATATTTGTCTACTTCTCTTTCCAATCAAATTAAATTAACAGACATCTAGTTACTCTGAGACTGCATTCTTATGGCCTTCTCAAAGGCTAGTTCACTATTTATGAATGTGGTTAGCTGTTGTGCTTTTTACATCTCTTTAATGGCCTTGATAATAGTAAAGCCATTCAGTGTTATTGTGTTTTCTCCATTTAGTGAGCTTTATTGTACACTCCCCTGGGGTAGAACAGGATCTGACTTAAAAAAGAGGTTGTTTCTTGTGCCCTTTACTTTGTTCTCTTCCAGTACACAGTAGGCTAAGACTTGCAGCTTTCACTCAATACCCACATATGAACTGTGTTGTTTGTGGGCAACATTTCTAGATGAGACACATAAGAGGTTGAGTTCATGTTGGCTTTCCTAGCTCATGCCTTTATGGGTCCCATATACCGTCATTCTACTGATTGATATTAGGATCGACCTTTAATAATCCCTATGATAGGTTCCTCCTTGCACAAATGAAATGGGGATGCATAGATGATAGCTATCTTAAATGTAGATGGATGCCAGTGAGATTTGTGCCTTGGCTCTGAGTTTGTAGTATCTGACGTCTGGAGCATGTAGAAAATGCAGGACTGCTTCCTGTTGTCTGAGTGATACTCTCAAATCTTTGTCTCTCTAAACCTCAATTTTGCCACTTGCAAAGTCTTAAACTAACTTTTTGCCTCATTGTGTGGTTGTAGAATGAAACACAGTTGTAGAGTTAAAAATGCCCCCAATATGTGTAAATCTTTAACAAATCTATTGTGAAATATTTTTAAATTTGCAGTATTACATGCTAGTAAATTAAATTTTATGTGTCAATCCAATGCTTCACTCTCATTGCTGTTATACTGCTGTACCAGTAGACTCTGAAACATTAATTCATGATTCAATTAGATATATTTAAGAACTCATAATGTAGATAATATGATTTATTCCTGTAATCCTAGCACTTGAGATACTGAGGCAATATTGTCATCACAAGTTTGAAGTTATCCTGGGCTTCATAGTAATTTTAAGTTAGCCTGGCCTATAGAATGACATCCTAATGAATTCCTAATGCAATTGATTAAGCATGTAAGTGACCAAGAGAAAGACCACATCTTCTTGGATATGCTATCAGAAGAACATGGTAATAGGTCTATAGCAAATAATAGGAAAAAAGCTTTAAAATTGAAAATAAGTCCCATAAATATCTAAGTAATAACATTTATCCCACTAATGGTCACATTGTAAAAACCCATTGTAGTGGTGATACCAATGTAGTCATTGTAAAGAGATGACCAAACATCAAATTTCAGAATATGAGTTTGTTCCCATGAGTTCGTTCCCATATCATCTTAAAGAATATGATTCTAGGACTAGAGAGGTGGCTCAGTGGGTTAAGTCCTTACCACACAAACTATGAAGATTTGAGTTTAAATTCCCAAAGCATTAAAAAAATCATAGTTACATGCATCTGTAAAATGTCAGTGCTCCTACACAGAGATGGGAAATGATGGCAGGAGAATGCATGGAAGCTTCTAGGCCTATAGGCCTGCTGAATGCAGTGGCAAACAACAAAAAGAAACTCTGATCATAAACAAAGCAGAAAGACTATTGGAGACTGCCCTCTCATTTCCTTACAAACACCATGGCTTATGAATATCCACATACACACATGAAAACTTACATGCACACACGCACACACACACACACACACACAGAGAAAGTATACTATTATAATTTTAGGTATAGAATTTCAATGATTAGGTTTTATAGTTTTTTCTTTTTAAATCTTGCTCTAATTTTGACATTTACATATAATCTTATAAATATTGATACATTAATATTAGCTAAAATAATATAATTCACATCTTGTACAATAATAGAAACAATATAATAAATTAGATTAATATAATAAATTAAATTAGACTGCCCTCTCATTTCCTTACAAACACCATGGCTTATGAATATCCACATACACACATGAAAACTTACATGCACACACGCACACACACACACACACACACACATAGAAAGTATACTATTATAATTTTAGGTATAGAATTTCAATGATTAGGTTTTATAGTTTTTTCTTTTTAAATCTTGCTCTAATTTTGACATTTACATATAATCTTATAAATATTGATACATTAATATTAGCTAAAATAATATAATTCACATCTTGTACAATAATAGAAACAATATAATAAATTAGATTAACTTAGGTTAATTAGAGTAGATTGAAATCTTTACCAATCAGTAAATGCATCCCAGGTAATTTCCCTGAATATTTTTCCAAATTATAGAAATTTAAATAGGCAGTAATTGACAACTCAGTTCTCTCTGGCATGTAATTGTCAAGGTTCCTAAGCTACTGTTCTACTAATGTCCATGTCCTTCCAGAAGGAGGAATCTCTTTTCCTGAGCTTACATATCAACTTAAGCAACTAAGATAGACTTGACTTGAAGAAAGATGGCTTAGTAATCACATAGTCCAGATGATGTTTAGGAAGATAGGCAATTGTCCCTGTTACAAATTATTTTGTCTCACTAAATTAAAATCCTCCCAGGAAGTACAGAGTCATTTTCCATCCAAAAATCGAGCATCTTTGATTTGGTAAAGAGCAGTGGCTGCTGATACCCTGACATCAGGCAACAAGAGGCAGGGGAAGCCCTGGGATAACACTGTGACACAAGTAGCTGTGGAAAAGAGCAAGCTACACCTTTGGAGCAACTCAGCCTGTAGGACTCTATTCTCAAGTCTCAGATCTGACTGACATGCTGGAGTGGCTGACTCACAATGAGACACTAAAGCTGAAAGTGATAAATATGAAGCCTGAACTAAAACACACAGGGCTGGGAAGGCCAGAGAACACTATTAAGAACCTGGGACAGCAGCATCTGCGAAAGTAAGCCAAGGAATGATGCAATTGCAAGCAAAATTTGGGTCATTAATAAGCATTAATTTTGAAGAAATATATGTGCATAGTTGGATAGAAAGAGTGATAATAAAATATGTAAAGTGGTAATATTCTAAAACCAAAATTGGCAAGAGAATCAGGGAAGGATGCCGGACATTAGGAGCTTTTCTCTATCCCTATAAGAAAGAAAGTCTCCTAGGACTTAAAGCATTTCTGGGAAGACACGGCTTTTAAATACAAAACCCAGGGTGATAGTCAAGGCAGCAGCCAATTATTACAAAGATGAATGCTAGAAAAACTTACACTTGAAAATGCAGACGAGTGGCTAAAGAGATGGCTCAGATCATCATTACGCACAAGCAGGAGTTTGTATCCTGGCAACCCACAGAGCCTGGAAAGGATAGGACAAGTCTAATCCTGGCACTTCTTCAACAACATGGAAAGCAGTCAGGAGAATTTCTGGAAGCTCAGAGGTCAACTGGGCAGCCTGGTATGCACTTCGGTAAACCATACAAGACCCTGTCTCAAAGAAAATGGAATGTGAGGTTGAACCTGGGGTTATCTTCTGACCTCCTCCACACATTATAGAGCAAAAACTCATGCAGCACACAGAGAAACAGAAAGCATGACAGAGAGAAAGAGAAAGAGAGAGAGAAAGAGTAATAGAGACTGCCATTAGATGTAGCATTCTAGCTTCCATAATTTTTGACAATGCATTAATACTTTTATAGAAGCAAACTATGTATGCATGTCAACATTAATGATTGCAGCACCAAAACATGACTCAGGGTAGAGACTGTAATGAAATCAAAGTAGGCACGGTATAAAACTACAGGAAGGAAGATAGTTTCACCATATCTCATTGGAGTGTTTACTTTATCTGTCTCTTTTAATTAAGGCACCAAGAAACAATTTCTGCAATTGTTCACAATTTATAGCAATAATGCTGCATTTATCATCACTTGATAAGACAGGAAGAACATTTAATTTTCTTTTTTTGACTTTTTTTTATTTTTTAATGTTGCATACGTGAATAAGTGAATACATAGTATTTTCAATGTTCATCCCTTAGTCCCAAGTCCCATCTCCCCTTATTTTCACTTTACAATCATTCATCTACCGTGCCAGACCTCCCTACTCCTATTTTCAAATCTTTTCACTTGTGCAACCCACTGTTTCATCTGGTTTGTCTTTTATAGACATATGCCTGACAAGCTTTATGATCCTGCAAGTATTATAGACCAGTGGACATACCACTGGAGAAAGCATCCTCCTTCTCATCCCCATTATTAGTCTCTCAGAGAACTGTAGAACTTCTTAAGATCTTTCTACTTTCATGGTGAGATGTTGAGACAGATCCCATGCAATTCTTCTGTAAGTATACATATCTGCCATGAAATCTTGTATATCACAACTCTTTGTGTCCAGAAGATAATGTATGGCCCATCACTGACTCACTTCAAGCTCTTACAATCTTATTGACCCCTCTTGCAATGTTCCCTGAGCTTTGGGGTGGGGGTGGTTGAGGTGTTCATGTCCTGTTTAAGGAAAATCAGTCCAAAGTCATTCATTTTCTACATTTTGGTGAATTGTGCCTTTCAGCAATAAACTCCTTATGTTGTAGAAGGAGGCTTTTAATTTGCATGCCAAGTGCTTTTCCAGTATGTGATTATAATAGAAGGTATTTAAAAAGCAGTTTAGTGTACTGTCTTCCAAGCTAAATAATCAAAGTCTGCTCTTGCCCTGGGACCTATATATTGCCCTTTCATTCATAGAACAGGTTACTGTTCTAGTTAACAGTAATAGGAAGGAATGTGTTCCATTCTGACAACAGAAAAGTTGTTGGTTGTCTCCTTGATATTCATGCCACTATTACACTAATGATCACCTGTTGCCATAGTGATTGTTGCAACTTCCAGATTTCACAAATTGATTAGACCTTTAATTGTCTTTCTCCCCTGGTAGCTTCCTTTGTACTCTCTGGTATTATGTAAGCTATCCAATAAGGAGGAAACTTCCCAACCAGTTCAAGCTGGTATTTTTTTTTTCCATGTCATGATCCAGGTGTGTTGTGTCTTTAGTAGTCGGACCTTACTGTCAGTTTTTGGAGAGTAACCAAAAGCAATGGCAAAAGTCTATGTTATTTGGGGACATTTGAGACTCTCTACCAAAAAACTTATCAAGAAATATCACATACCTGTTATTTCCATCATTGTATAATTGCCTCTGGGTTCTAAGTGGAGCAGTCCAGGGAATTGTTTGTTTGTTTCATCCTATCTTCCTCTCTCTGTGTTTTTCTGTATAGGGATTTTCCATTCTTCTTACTTTTTAAAAACTAATAATTTTTTTGGACTGAGGGGCTCCAATGTGCACTAAACTGAACCCACTCAGATCTCAATGAACCCCCCAGAGCTTAGATTCAAGGCTTTCAAGAGCTTTCTGTGGCAGACAGCAGCTGAAGTACCTTCACCTGCTTTTGTTCTCAGTGTATTAGGAACCTGAGATTCAGGAGCAGCAGTGAAGATATCTAATGAACCACCCTCCTTATCCTGGGGGCCCTGCAGCTCCTCTACTGGAAGAGAAAAATAGAGTCCCACTCCAATCGCCAAATACCTAGCAGTGATGCAGACCCCACAAGGCATGCTGCTGTCTCCCACAGACATTGGCCCTCCACCCTTTGAAGCACTCAGTCATGCAATGCCCCAGCCTGGCTTTCTGCCTCCCAGCCAAAGTGCAAATGACACCTACATGCCTCTAGGCTTCTACCCTCCTCTAGGCTCTAATGGACCAGTGGGTTACTATCCACCTGTACCCTACCTGCCAGGGCCCTACCCTGACCCTGGAGGTGACATGGCCATAGCCTTGGTCCTTTCAGGGGCTGCCACCACAGTGACAGTGCTGCAGGGAGAGATCTTTGAGGGCGCACGGTGTAGCATGTCCCCATTGCCAGCAGGCTATTACTACCAAGATCTTTTATGAGACTGGCCCAATGAATTTCATGTTGGATTTCGTCTGTTGCTCCAAGGGGTGTGATCTAGATGGCTGCTTGATCCTTGCATCATCAGTGACTTCAAGGACGTGACACACACATCCCCAGCTGCAAAGCCTACATCTACACATACAAGCGCTTATGCTAACGAGCCAAACTTGGACTCCCACCTATCAGTGGGGGTTGAGTAGTATTCCATTGTGTATATCTACCCCATTTTCATTATCCATTCCTCTGTTAATGGCCATAGTCAGCTGATTCCATTTTCTTGTTATTGTGAATAAAGCTACAAGGTACATGAATGAACAAGTGTCTCTATAATAAGATGTGAGTCTTTTGAAAATATTCTCAGAAGTAGCATAGTTAGGTCACATGGTAGCTTCACTTTTAACATTCTGAAGACACTCCACACTGATCTCCAAAGTGACTGTATTTGTTTACACCAGCAATAAATGATTGTTCTCTTTTCTCCAAATCCTTACCAGCATTCTCTGTTATTGGTATTCTTGATCTTAGCCATTCTGACTGGGGCAAGATAGTATCACAGGGTAGGTTTAATTTGCATTTCTCTGATGACCAGGGAAGCAGAACATTTTTTAAGATGGCTATTTGACATTTGAGTTTCTTTGTGTGAGAAATTCAGTTTCAGAGCCCTTTTTTTTTTTAAATTTAATTGGGCTGTTTGTTTTCTTGATGATGTTTTTTAATTCTTTGTACATTCTGGAGAATGATCCTTTGTCAGATTTAGCTAGCAAAGATTTCCTCCCATTCAGTGGGTCATCTTTTTGCACGATTCACAACTTTGCAGAACAGAAGATTTTTACTGTCATGAAGCCCCATTTGTTGATTATTGGTCTTAATTTTTAGAGAATCTTTATCTAGGCCTATCAAATCAAGTGTATTCCCTACTCTCTTCTGACAGTCTCAGAGTTTCAGGTTTAATATCAAGGTCTTTGAGCCATTTGAAGTTGATTTTTCTGTAATGTGAAGGGAAGCAGTCAATTTTTTTTCAGAACACCCTAAATTCCAATGTTGTTTTTCCTAATTTGCAAGCACTTCACACCTCTATGTATAATAGCTTCTAAATTTTTATCTACTTTGACATTTAGTTTTGACATTATATGTCCTTCCTTAAAAATACACTTAAAAATTTATTAGCATACTATCTATTCATTATATTACTTCATTTTTCATGCTAATCACCTTCTTTTGTTTGTTTGTCCATTTCTTTGTTTTAGACAGGATCTCAAACCAGCCTCAAAATTGCTATGTGGTTGACAGGGTCCTTGAATTTTGGATTTTCCATGTTGTGGGTTAAAAGCATGAGCAAGCATGCTTAGATTAAACTACTTTTCTTTAAAATATCCAGTATGTCACTAATGTATTTTAAAATAATGGATCTATGCAAAATTAATAAAGAAGATTCAAGTAAAATTAGAAAATAAGTACTTATTTTAGATAAAACATGAAAGAAAATTTAAAAATAATAAGGTTATGATGTACAAAAATATTTAAATTATTATAAATTAAAGAATACAAACTTGTAACTAAGCCAAATGCAATTTAAAAATTAAAGAGAATGTTAGGAAATAAATTACTTTTAAAGAAATTAATGAAAGCCTTAAATGAATATTAAAATATATTCAATAAAATTGCATGCCCAATACTAAATCAGGAACACTACATTTCCTGGGTTCAGAGGTAACATCTTCAAAGAGAAGTTTTTAAAAAGTTAATTCATCTCAGCATACCTAAAGACATCCAATGACTAAGCAGAGATAAGAGGACAATAAAAGATGAAATTTTGCGTGAAGGCAAACTTAGTTTATAATTTTTTCATCGAACAGGGCTAGGTGAGTGAGGGACCTTCAGAAACATAACTACAGCTAGAGATTAGAACATTTAAAAATAATTAGATTTCTTAAAAGCAAGTAAGTAATGTTATTTCTGTCCATATGGTCATTATTCATTGTCACTTAACTATTATCAAGTGCAAAATTCATTTCTGACATGAAAAAACATATTATTTACTTTTTAGCCAAAATCTCCCACTGTAAGTTTTCTATTAGTAAGTTAAGTCTGAATAATTGTTAGGCAAGAACTTATACCTAACATGAATATGTTGCAATCATACTTCTATAAGTGATTTAACACTTAGAGAAAACTATGATGATTTCTCAAAACGTGTTTCCCATGAGCATGAAGGCAAATTAAGAAGAATAGAGTTTTGATAGAATAAAATTTATGAAAGATTTAATCTTCTTTCCCACAATACTTGACAACTGCTTTGCTTGTTGAACTAATTGATCAAGAAATTTTTAAGTTCACAGTGTTTCATAATTTATAAATTAGTTAAATTACATGGGATTTCACAACAGCTCCTTTTATATAGGTATACAGAAAAAAAAAAAACAAAATAAATGCAGACTCATATTTCTTTAGATACCTCAAGAATTCTTTCATTTGATCCTCTTTGTAAGAGAATGCTTGCATGGACTTAACTAGCAAAATAGTTCATTGTCATTTAACTAGAAATGTTGACTCAGATGGTTACTAGGTTCTATATACTTTAGAGGAAGTATATTCTGGTTGCTATATACTTTAGAGGAAGATTATTCTGGTTTCTAGCTACAAATCAGAATATGCGGCCTAGCCATATATATACTCAAATGCAACAGATAATCACCTATGAGATGCCAAGGAGTCTCAGACTTCTACTGGGTTGCACATATCTTCAGACATTACGAGACTCTTATTCTAGTTCAT
The DNA here is from genome assembly GCA_023101885.1 of Typhlomys cinereus. Lineage (NCBI taxonomy): Eukaryota > Metazoa > Chordata > Mammalia > Rodentia > Platacanthomyidae > Typhlomys > Typhlomys cinereus. Next base: position 2,860,986 of record JALPQD010000226.1, read on the forward strand.
TGATTCTAGTTTTCTAATTTAACACATAATTCTTAACTACCAGGGAAAACTTAGTTTTGCCTCCCCCCAAATGAACTGAAGAATGGTTTTCAGTGGACCTAAATTCTCACTTGGAGTCCCCAAGGACGGGAGACAGTATGGGCAAGCATGAACACAGTCATGTTGGCAGTGTCAACTACAGTTAAGACTGACTATAAAAGGTACCTGAAAAAAGTAATTGATTCATTTATGAAAATATATAAATTGCTTTACATTTTTAATCCTCAACTTTCTTATCCCAAATAAAGGAGAGTAATGACAAAGTCATTGTGACTAGCTGAAAGTTTCTCATTAATGTTAATTCTATACAGGAGAATCTATAGAGATATAACACAGATGATGGCAACAAGAAAAAAATTGTAAATTTTTTTAGATAAAAGTCTGAAACTAAAATGATATTAGGAAAATATGAATCTAGTGATAAAGGATAATTGAATATTTATTAAAAAGTAATTCAATGAACAATTAACTTTTTTTCTATTTCTGGTCTCAAATCCAAATCATAAGATATGATAGACTGGAAAGTGCAAAGTAATGGAAAACTACATGTCATAAACTCTAGTAGCAAAACAAGATGAACCTCAAGATAATATATCACTTGCCTACTTCTTCAACCATAAAACAGAGGCCAACCAACCAAATGCCTCAACAGAGTTTAGTAAGAATCCACTGTGCATTCAGAAATGCCAGTACCTCCTCTAATTTTAACTGTTACTTTAATAAGAGTAAAATTAATTTGGAATAAACTAAAGCTTTTTAATTGACTTTGCAGGAAGAATAAAATCATGTATTTTTCAGCCTTTATTTGACATGATTGAACACTTGTGTTGCCCTATTTGATTTGGAATCCTGTGTTACACAGTATGCCTTAATCACCATATGGTAATTTGAAAGGAGCATCCATGGTGCAGCAATCTACAAAGTAGAGAAAAGTCCACCATAGCTCAATGTTTAGCTCTGCAATGACAGAAAACTCATTGTTATAAAAATCCTACTTAATAAATCAAAAATGAGAATAATTCATTTCTAACCATATCTTAAATTTTATAGCTAATAGAAATGATATATATTGGCTATTGATACATTAAATAGAACTATCTCAAGGTAAGTTTACCTCCAATAGTCAGGGTTAATGCAATCTTCCTAATAAATAAGCTACAAAAAATAAAATCAATGAAATGAAAAAGAAAACTTACAAAGTAGAATAGAGTATTTGCAATTCATATGTCTAGTAATTAATATGCAATTCATATGCCTGGTTGATTTCAAAAATATATAAAGAACTATGACTCAATAGGAGCAGTTCAATTTATGATCCCAAATGGGCAAAGGACTGAAATACACATCTCACAAGAAAAGATAATAAATATAAAAGGTGCCAAACATCATTAAAATAAAAAAAATTGCAAATCAAAATTATATAGTGAGATCAACTCATATCTGTTAGGATAGTTAATATGAATAAATGTTGGTGAGGGTGTGACAAAATGAGAATTCAGGAGCATTTCTGATGGAAACATAAAATGGTACAACCACCATGGAAAACATTATAGATTTTCCTTAAACAAAATAAAATATAACAAGCCAGTGATTCAGCAGTCCAACTTCTGGGTACACATTCAAAGAAAATGAAGTCAGGATGTAGAAGAGATACTTATACTCCCACACTACTAAAACATTAATCAAAATAGCCAGGATACGGAAGCATCCTAAGTGTGCATCACTGGATGGATGCATAATGAAAGTGTAGTATATGCATAAAGTGGAATATTATTCAACTTTTAAAAGAATGAAACCTGCTGTCTGGACATTATGCTAAGTGATATAACCTAGACACAGAAGGATAAATACAAAATACTACAACTAATAAGAATCTATAAAAGTCACTCATAGAGGCATAAAATAAATAGTTGTTTCTAGGAACCAGGATTGGGGGAAATCAAATGGATGTTGGCATTCACGGGCATAGATATCAAGCTAT